>CM052889.1:51685455-51752577 GCA_028534135.1 Potos flavus | reverse complement strand
CTGGTAATAACATTTTAGAGCAGGAAAGACTGGAAAAGATCTGGTGCAATCTCCTCACTGAACAGCTTTAAAAAAAAAAGAAAAAAGTTACTGAGATTGCCAAAAATCTCAACAACTGCCTTCTTTAAAAATAAGTGATTAGGGGCACCTGGGTGGCTCAGTGGGTTAAAGCCTCTGCCTTCGGCTCAGGTCATGATCTCAGGGTCCTAGGATTGAGCCCCGCATCGGGCTCTCTCCTCAGCACGGAGCCTGCTTCCCCCTCTCTCTCTGCCTGCCTCTCTGCCTACTTGTGATCTTTCTCCTCTCTGTCAAATAAACAAATAAAATCTTAAAAAAAAAAAAAAAGTGATTAAATGTAATGTTCTGTGTAATAGTGCTGTAGTGTATCTCTGTAAAAGTCAATGGGAGTTTCATTTTGTCCATCCACATAGTAGGGAAATAATGCTCTGTTTCCTAGCTTTAGCTCATGTGTTTCTTGTGTTTATATAGTCAAAGGTCAAACGCTGACTAAGAACAGATGAGCCCTTTCCTTTTGCATCATTTTTCAACTTTTCAAAGGGCTTAAAATAAACTCTCATTTTCCATTATTTCCTTAAGGGATTTGTTTTGCAGAATTTGTCGCTCATGGGAATCCCCCTGCCATTCTTACGAAGTACACAATCTGATTCTTACTCATCTATCAACATCCAAGGAATGTTTGTATTAATATGTATGGCTTAAGTCACCCAAAACAGAATAAGAAGGCTGAATTGGCCAGTGATGTTTGTGACTTTCCATAAATATCTTATGCGTATAGAATCAGGAAATCACTTTTCCTTGAATAGAGGAAATGATAGAGATGGAGATATAGAGATGGGGGGGGAGTGAAGGAGAGAGAGAGAGAGAAAAGAATGAGAGAATGTATATCATTCTGAGTCCTAGTCTCGTTCTGAGACTAAGGATTAATTGCTCTGAATAAAAGCACCTCCTTTTCTAACCAGCATTTCATCTGATACATTCTTACTACGCACTGCAATCCTAGTCTTCTAAGGGCTTACAAAAATTTACAGCTGACCTTGTGTAGAAAAGGGTTTGCACTAATTTTCACATGGATTCACTCTTCTGCTGAACTCTAACTGGAAATCTGTGAGACACTACTCCCCAGAGTACATCTAGCATCTAAATCCTGGCTAGTCAACCTCTAGATAAAACTAGATTGTGAATTCTATCTTTCCAATGCCTATGCTACGAAGACTCAATCTGACTGTATTAGCAAGTGCAGATTTTACTGGACGTGGTTTCTATTTTTCCACATTATAGGTTTTCTCAGATTAGTGTTTTGAAAGGTATTATAAAATAAAGGTACCAGAGCCATCAGAGGGAATACCTTGTTGACATTCATCTAATTAAATATTTGTTTAGTGTTTCTGCAATAATAAACTTCCCCATGGCCCCATGACTGCTTTCTAAATTGGCATAACATTTTGTTAAATGTGTAGCCTGCGGGGGAAAAGTCCTAAGAGAGGCAGACTTTGTCATTCACTAAATCATTCCTCCATCCATTCAATGTTTGCCAAGCTCCTTTCATGTGTCAGGGAAAGGGCAGTAAGTGTTGAAGATGTAGAGATAAAGGACACAGTCTCACCTAACCCAAGGAGCTCAAAGTGCTGCTGTTAGTACATGATCGAGGTCTTAAGTGGATTTGCCTACTAAAAAGAATGTACAATACCCAACTCTCCTATTATATGATCTGTTCCCTCTGAAATCGGATGTTCTTTTGCTTTGATGCAGTTTTGCAACTTGCCCTGTTGTTTTAGGAACGATAAACGTTCAAAATAATAAACATTATTGAGCACCTACTATACTGGGTAGTAAAGCAGGCTGACCCATAAGATCACCCCCAATGATCCCTACTTCCTTGTATTCTTGGTCTTATGTAATCTCCTTCTCTTAAGTATGGCTGGACTGAGTGACTTGCTTCTCACCAATAGAATATGGCAAAGGTGATGGGCTGTTACTTCTATAATGAGGTTAGAAAAGACTATGACTTCTCTTTCTATTGCTTTCATGGTTGGCACTCTCTGGTGAAGCCAACCGCCATATTGGAGAGGCCCACCTGGCAAGGAGGCTGAGGGTAACCTCCAGGCAATCACAATCTAGGAACCAGGACCCTCAGTTTATCAGTCCGTGAAGAGCTTAATTCTGCCAACAATCGTGTCAGCTTGGAAGCCCCTGAGAATGAGGACCCACGTAAACTCTGCCCATATTCCTGACTCGCAGAACCTGAGATAATAAATCTGTCTTGTTTTAAGCTGTTAAGTTTGGGGATTATTTGTTTTGCAGCAAGAGAGAACTATATGGAAATTATCCTTGTTCTTAAGGAGTTGCCAGTGTAGCTATAGTCAGACAAAACACTAACTATAACACAATGTTAAAAGTAGTATCATCTTCAGTAACTCCGCGGAGGTGGTTTCAATCAGGGACAGAATTCTGCAATTCTGGCATTTCAGTTCTAATCCCAAGCTAACTTGATTTCTGTTTTTATAAGTTTTCCAGCTGGAAAGGCTTTTGAGCAACTTGGTCCCTTTAGTTCTTACCCTATATTCCACCTGAAAAGAAGAAGAATGATACACATTGTAATTGACCAACTGGACTACATGGTCCTTGAGAGTAGGAAGAGTATTTTATACTTTGTGCTTTTTCACATTGAGGGGAGGGCTCACTAAATATGAATGATGAACTATATTCTTACAGTTAATAAAAGAGCAAGAAACACGTGAAAGACCTCTGAATTTCCTGAAAGACCTGAGAATTCTGGTGCATGTACTGGAAAAAGGCCGGGGTGGGGGACTGCCAAGGCAGTCCTCTACTGGGCTCCGATGCACAGTTAGTTCATAAGCCAAGCATAAGAAACCTTGGAAGACTTCCACGGGGAATATTCCCTGGGACACTGAATACTTCCTCCAGAAGCTTTCCAGTATCACTAAAACAAGAGCCCTGCGTGTTATTTGTACTGATGATAGCAGAGGCTGCCTGTGGTCTGCCTATAACCCCTAGGTACTGGCCATCACCAAGTAAGCCAGGGCAACCTACTGCAAGCACCCAAAAGTTTCCATTTGGGGCTTTCAGCCAGGAGTGTGGGTACGGCTCTCAGCTACTGACATGTGAACGGGAGGAAAAATCCCCGAACTTCCTTGCCCTCCTTCAGTGGGATGACTCTGAGTTGTGTTCTCTGCTGTTATCCATAGTTCCCCAGTGATACTGACAACCCCCCCCACCCCAGCTATTGACAGGGGTAACCCACTCAATAACACTTTCTTGTGTTCACCCCAAAATAAACTACTTGGACTCAAATCTTTGTCTCAAAGTTGGTTTCTGGGGAAACCTGGAGAACAAAATAACTAAGATGGGAGGTTTAAGTCTGAATCTTGTTGAGTTGGTCCTGCCGAAGCTGTTTTGCTCAAGCATCTCAGGAAAGAAAGAGACCTAACTTGGTGAAGTGTGATCCAATGGGAAGCCTGGGTAGGGAGGGCATGACTTGGAAGCTGACTTGCTCACTTGGGGTGGGGTGAACACCGGGGCCTGGGTTGAGAGATAATTTTTTTCATGATACAGACTTCCTAATAATTTTTAGAATATTGACAAATAAAATAATCACTAATGGCTATCAATCAACCCAGAGCTTGATTTCCTTCAGCAAAGCTGAGAGAAATTTTAAGTCAACTCATCAAACCCTACCTCTGCCCCAGGCAAGGTCTAGAAAGGTCCCAGAGGTGGTTACAATCTCACTTTGGCCTCTTGACATCCTAAGCCCTCCCAGCCGTTGAATGGCAAAGGCCCAAAATAGGGTCCTTTCCATTGCTGTGCCTGGCTCCAGTTATAATCACCCAAACCGAGCCTGGAAGGTCCCTAGTAGCACCTGGGAAGTACAAATATTTATTTTTATTTATTTATTTATAATTTTATTTTATGTTTTCAGTGTTCCAAGATTCATTGATTATGAACATAGGCAGTAACCTCTTCGACATTGGCCACAGCAACTTCTTTCAAGACATGTCTCCAAAGGCAAAGGAAACAAAAGTGAAAATGTTTATTTTTAAATAAATTACTTTTCTTCTGGTTTAATCAAAAGCTTTGATAAAGTTTGGTTTTAAACCATATGCAAATATACTTATCTCTGAAGGATTTGGCAAAGATTTATTTGTTTTTCTATTTCCAGTTTTTTAATATACACACAGATTAACACTGATTCTAAGAGCCCTCCCCCCCTCCGCAACACACACACAAATCCAGCACAGAGGATTCAGTTAAATACAGCAACGACACTGAGAAAGAATCTGAAACTCGACTGGGCAGGTGCCTCCGACAGAAAACCGACACATAACAGTTACTTAATTGAGTCACAGTTGGAAGTTTCGGTCATTATATGTGAAAGCACAAGCATTTTAGTGTATGTACTCTACTGTGGCGTTTGCATTTGCCACTTGGCTTTCTAGTTCCTGCTTCTCCAAGAATAAATTTTATGGTTCAGTGCAGTCTTTAGTAGACAACCTCCGCTTTGTGAACACGGTAACATCCCAAGTGTTCATCCAAACGGGCTGATAGAGGTTGTCACATCTTCTGACAGAGATCCCCATCCCATGGCCAGCACATGTGAGAGCAGCTGAGATAGAAGAAAAATGTTGGAAATTTTGCTGAGAAAATGCCCATTTTCTTCATAACATACACGTTCCTTCCTCACGCCAAGAGGCCGTGTGCTTTCCATGTTTAAAGGAAGTCTTTTGGAGGCACCTGGGTGGCTCAGTCAGTTAGCGACCGACGCTTGATTTCCACTCAGGTCATCATCCCAGGGTCATAGGATCGAGCCTCGTGTTGGGCTCCACGCTCAGCCGGGAGTCTGCTTGGGTCTCTCTCTCTCCCTCTCCCTCTACCCCCCCCCTACTCACGTGAGCCATCTCATTCGAATAAATAAAGATAAATCTTAAAAAAAAAAGATAATCTGTTGGAGGAGAGGGGAGTTTTCAGACTGATTTAACCAACTCCGTGTCCGATCTGAGCTTTCTTCAAAAATTCTTTCAGTTTCTTCTTTCAGTGTAATCTTCTTCCGGCTGAGAGCTGCTTTCGCTCCCCCACCCCCACCCCCCACCCAATGGTATGGGTGTGTATTTTAGAAACTGTTAGTACCTTGTGGTATCTGTGAGTGAGATGGCTCTTCACCGTGGGCACTCTTTGAAGGGCATCATCTAGATTCATGCTGGACATTCAGTAGTGTTCTATCCATGCCGCGATTGTAAATAGCACTTGAGGTTGACCACTGCTCAGCGCCCTTAGTGCTAAAGTGTGGCTCCGCACAGGGGCCCTGTAGGTTCTCTTCTGTAGCCTAGACACTGTGATTCTGCTCATCTGGCCAGGGTCAAGCAGGAATGAGAGTCTAAGTCATTACTTTTATGTCTTGCAATATGCTTTATAAATATTTTAATAAAAGTAACATAATATTTTGATAAAATTCCTCAATTACCTTTCCTTCACTTTCCTTTCTTCACTTTCCTATCCTCTGGGAGTAACTCCAGTACATGACTCTAGTTATTATATACATGTATCCAACATCAATATATACAATGTTTTTTATTTTAAAATAAATTGTATCCTATCACTTATTTCTGCAACCTGGTTTATTCCCCCCCCCTTTTTTTTAAGATTTTATTTATTTATTTGACAGAGAGAGACACACTGAGAGAGGGAATATAAGCAGGGGGAGTGGGAGAGGGAGAAGCAGGCTTCTCACCGAGCAGGGAGCCCGATGTGGGGCTCGATCCCAGGACCCTGGGATCATGACCTGAGCCAAAGGCAGACGTTTAAAGACTGAGCCACCCAGGTGCCTCAGTTTATTCCCTCTTAAATGGTATGTTTTTGTGACCCAGTTACAACATTAATACATAGAGACTTAGTTTATTTTTTTAAATTGCTATCTGAATGTTCTTGGGAATACAGACTTTATTTTTCATTTCCCCTCTGATGGGTTTCAGGTCGTCCCCAGCTTCTTATAGCTGTCTTGTATGCACATATTTGCAAGTTTCTCTGCAGAAGGACCTTTTAGGTCACAAGAAATGTAAATTTTTAGCTTTATTGGATATTGGGTTTTTTTGTTTATTTGGGTTTTTTTCTTTAGCAGTTAACTTTTTATTTATTTTTTATTTATTTATTTTTATTTTTTAAGTAAACTCTATGCTCAACTTGGGGCTTGAACCCATGACTGTGAGAGTTGCACCTCACTCCACTGACTGAGCCATCCAGGTGCCCCTTTACTGGATATTGTTAATTTGATGTCAAAATAGTTATATTTTGGTTTTGGCTTGGTTCATGATCTCAGGCTCATGAGATCAAACCCGAGTTGGGCTCCACACTCAATGTTGAGTACGTTTATCCCTCTCCTCTGCTCCCCACCCCCCACTCACACTCTCTCTCCCTTTCTCTCTCTCAAATAAATAAAATCTTTTAAAAAATAGTTGTATTTATTTCACTCCCACTAGTAGATTTTGCAAGTTCCTATTTTTCATATTTCCAATGTTTCATATTGTACGATTAAACATTTTGTAGATAATCAGATGGATATAAAAAAGGATCCAATTTAATTTGTATTTCTCTCAGTATAGTAAGGTGGAGCATATTTTTGTGTACTTTGGTGACTTTGTTTTCCTTTTCTCTTTCTTGTGCATTTTTTTTGCCCATTTTCAAAAATTAAGGGTTTTGTTTTATTGCTTATTGATCTTAAGTCCTTGTGTATCTTAGATATTTTGTAATACCTGTTATAAATATCTTCTCCTAGTCTATGGCCTGTTTTTTTTTTTTATTTTAAGAGTTTTTTTGTTTGCTTTTTAAAGATTTGATTTATTTATTTGTCAGAGAGAGAGAGCGAGCACAAACCGGGGAGAGGCAGGCAGAGGGAGAAGCAGTATCCCTGCTGAGCAAGGAGCCCGATGTGGGACTCGATTCCAGGACCCTGGAATCATGACCTGAGAGGAAGGCAGATGCTTAATGACTGAGTCACTCAGGTGTCCCATTTTCTTTTTTTTTTAATTGGAGAGTGCGTACTCATGTCCTTGAGGGAGGGGGGACATAGGGAGAGAGAGAATTCCAAGCAGGCTCCACACCCAATACAGAGCCCAATATGGCTGATCTCATGATCCTGAGATCATGACCTGAGCCAAAATCAAGTCAATTGCTTAGCTGAGCCACCCAGGTGCCCCATATGGCTTGTTTTTTAACCAAAATTTTAAGCTAAGCTGTAATTTTGACATCATTTAAAAATTACAAGCAAATTTATAATTTTTTTCTTTATGATTCATGCTCTTTCTGTCCTGTTTTAAGAAATTCTGCTTAACTCAAGTTCATGAGGACATGAACTATATATTTCATTCTAATAGTATAAAAGCTGTGCTTCACATATTTTGGTGTCTGGTCTTTATTCTTTCTGTAACTTATCTGTGCATAGGGCATTAGGTAATAAAAATCTAATTTTACTTATACACACCTAGAAGTGAATTTTCCAATACTGTAATTTTTTACAATGGAAATAGCTTTCTGATTATATAAACAACTCACGATCGCTGTTAAAATTCAAATAATTATTTAACATATGAAGAAATACATTTCAAGTCACCTAAGAGCCTATTGCCCTAAGATAGTCACCATTGATATTTTCAACATCATTGGCTGACTGTCTGTCCTCTCCCCACTTGTTTATGGTACCACCTCTGTCATACAGGGAGAGGATTCTAGCATTCAGGCAAAGTTAGAGAATTAACACTAGAACTGGATATAATTTATAGAATTTGAAGTATCAACATAAAGGATTTTCAATTTCGAGTACATCATGTGATTGTCTGATTTCATTAAGCGTATAAATAAGTACAAGGAATAAATAGGAGCACCATGTGAGAAGTAAGGATTTCCCAGGAACAGCCAGTTCTTCTGTGGTTTGAGGAAGCACGAGAACAAAGACTACAGATTGTGAAACAAGGACACAATCTCTCTTAGTATCATGCCCAGCATGGTAGGTTCATCTTCCCTAAATGTTTTCAAATTTGGACCATTTGTGTTTCCTCTAAAAAATAATTTATCTTAAATTTTGTCACAGAGGTATACAAGGAAAAACAGAGCCAATTCCTAGAAAAGCACTGCCTACCTTGGATAGAAGGTGAAAACTTGCATTAATCAGTCCACTTTCGAGACTCTATGGTATGAAAGGTGAAATGAAGTGGGGTCCCTTGTGTCCAGGGGTTTTCAAACGGAGCCAGTTGTCCAGAAAGGTGGTGGGCCTCACACACGTTCCTCACCGGGGGAACCATGAGCTTTTGCACTGGATCAAACCGAAAATAATTCAAGGACTCAGAGCAAACACTTGCAACTGTCTATAGTAACAGACTTTCCTTTAGTGGTAGCTTTAGCAACCAATTATGTTCAGGGAAGATTAGTTTTCTATGACCAACACCAATCCAAATTCTTTGTAAACAACTTATACAAACATTCTCTTTCCTCTAAAAGACCCTTGACTTTTGTTCCCTGGGAGGACGCTATTTGTGTTGCTGCCCAAGTCTGTGTTCCCCAAATTGCAATTCTGGGACCCCAAAGACGTGCTTTTGTTTTATTTTAGCTCTGCCTCTTTTGTTAGTTGACGATGAAGAGTTATTCGTCATATTTCACTACTATCGAGAAATAGGCCATTGTTTCTTTCCTCTGCATACACAAATATCACTCTTTACTATCTTAATATTTCCTATTCTTCATAAATTCATTTGCAAATTCCTCCACGCACACATTAAAAGTACATTTGATTTTTGAATTTAAAAAATAATCAAAACCACATATAGGCCATGTTTATCCTCATGTAGGATGAGAGTCCTTCTATTTTCTGACCTTGGATCTGCTTTGATGTCTCATGAACACAGATATCCTCTAGTGTATATGGCATGGGTTTTAGAAAACGTATTCAGTCGTTAATTCATTCCTGTTCCAAAATGGTTTAACATGTTTTCAATGATAATATTCAGTGTAGAGTTCAGTTATAAATTGCCGTACTATAGGAAGAGGTTTGGAAGAGTTACGTAAAGTTCAAGTGCCTCTCCCCAAATACGGCCATGTAGATACATCTGCTCTTACTTTACCCCAGCTCAGTTCTCCAGCCTCCCCTTTGGCCACAGTCTAAAACCAAATTGGCAGAAAAGAAAACAACAGCCCAAAGCATAGCCAGTGTGTCAGCGGGACCGGATTCCCGGCACTTGTGACTTCTGAGTTTGCGCAGACCTGCGTGAATCAGAATGACTTCTCTTCAAGCACATGTGATTTACTCCGACACTGACCAGCTCCAGGTTCTTCCTGACTACGTGCTTCCTTAAGACTCAGGGGGCACTTGCTCCTTAATCAGAATTAACTCACGCCTCTCCACCGTTCTACTCCTCTGACGCTTCGGATTTCGAAAGCTGTTTTCCTTGAGGACTCTCCTAAGAAGAAAAAGAGGAAATTGCCTATGTGTGTGCTTCTGAGACAACTCCAAGGGGTTTTTAGCAAGCAAAAAAAAAAAAAAAAAAAAATTTCCAGTGTGTGGTTTTTTGTCTCATCTGAAAGACACTGTGGTTTTCCACCAGCTTGGTGCTGTTACTACAATCATTTTACCTGACATCTTTTTTTTTTTTTAAACCGGCATAAGACAAGGCTGAGCTCATACTTTCGTGAAAGCCACTCTGCCATCTAAGCAGAACTAACACTGTTAGAAGAGCATGCAAATTGTAATTTAAAAAAAATCCATAAGCCAGCAGTTTCTTTTGACCACAGTGGTTTTTTTGCCTCCTGCTCATTCTGCTGAAACAGCAGTGCTGGGCTACCCTGCCAGGCTTCAGCGTTCTGCTCTAATTTGCTGTTCTTCTGATGAGAATTGTGTGTTTGAGGATGTTTTGTTTCATGTGTGCTAAGTGTTGCACACCCAGCTGGATTTTAAGTTTCCGCGGCCACGGACCCCTCCTTTCTTTGCTCAGCTCTTCTCCTCTAGAGGATCTAACAGGGCACGCCATTGTAGGTGCTCGGCTACAGGAGGTGGAGTGAAAGTGTGGTTGAACAAACGAGTTACCGAACAGATGTTTCCAGTCTCTCATTTTCTAAACCAAACCGTGCAAACTGGATGGGATCCATTTCAGTCCTAGAGGAGGAGCCATGGCAAGGAAGAATTAAGATGAGAGTCCAAGAGCACGAGGCAGGAACTGAAGAGTTCACCAGCTCCCTGATGAAAATGGTTTAGACCTCTGCGGATGGAAGTCATAGGCTATAATCAGGTGTTCGTGTGTATGTACGTGTGATATGTATTATATATTCAGTTACGCGCATTCAAGTAATGATCTACGTATTTCTATGTGTTGTATGTTCTGTGCATGTGACTTACACATAAACACACATGTATTATGCACACACGTGTGTATACAGTTGACCCTTGAACAACACCCGTTTAAACTGCATGAGTCCTTTTGTACACACATTTATACTTTATCTTTCGATAAAGACAGTAAAGTACTACAAGTGTGTTTTCTCTTGTGCATGATTTTTCTTATAATACTTCCTTTTCTCTAGCTTTCTTTATTGTATGAATATGGTACATAGTACATACAACATACAAAAACCGTGTTAATCAACTATTTATGTTGTTGGTAAGCCTTCCATTCAGCAGTAGGCTACCAGTAGCTAAGTTCTGGGGGAGTCAAAAGTTATGCGGATTTTTTGACTGTGCCAGGGGTTCGGCACCCCTAACCCCTGTGTCGTTCAAGGATCAGCTGTATGTACATTAAAGAATTTGCACCAGAGACCTGCTTAGACAACTACCTTTGTTTAGAAAAATGTCATGGTTGTCCACTTGTGAGTGGAAAGTAAGGCCCTGGGGCTATGGATGGAAGAATACACGAAGTAAAGTCACAGCTAAACCAATCCGAATCTAACCATCAAGAGGAATTTGGGAGTCGAGAGAGTAGAAGGGAGAGATTAAAGAAAGAGAAATGGGATTCCACAGGGCTTTGTTTTGGAAGGTTGTCATGGGGGAAATTAAAGAAAAGAGGCTGAATTCCATGTCTGCGTTGGCCCAGAACAGGAAAAAAAGATGGCAGAAGTGGAAGTAGATCTCAGAGAGGGATGAATTCAGGAGGAGCCGGACTTTGGAACTAGAAGTAAACACAAGCCTATGTAATCTCAGTAACTAATGGGTAAATCTGGGGAGATCATTTGACTTCGCACAGAGCTTGGGAACAGGCTCCAGCAAATTTCAATTAAATCTTAAAAACTGTTGTCACCTCAAATTATGTCTCTGGACTCCTTCGAACTAGCAATTGGGAAATCCTCTACTCATTCCAACAAATCGGCCTCGCGTATGACCTTCCTGAAGCCCAGAGTTGTAAATAAAGTAAGCAACTGATGTCACCCCACAGTCTTTTTCAGGGGTTGTTAACGATGGATATTGGAACTGGTAAGACTATTAGCCAATTCCAATCCTGATTCTCAGGCGGAGTCTAAGCAGGTGCAACCCTGGACCCAGAATGACCCTGATTCAGCCTGTTCTCACTCTAGCAATGGGTGAGGACAAGGCACCGATGGAGTCAACTACGAAAATATGGCGGGGTAGTCATAATGCTTACAACCTGGCACTGGAGTCTTTATGCTTCTTCTCCCAGGGCTATGTTAGTTCTTATACTAAAATACCGAGGTGATTTCCACACTTGTATGATATAGATGGCTACTGTTCCTGTTTTACAAATAGGGGGGCTATGACACCAGCTCGCTCAGCACCAGCAGAGCAGGCTTCGGAGTGAGAAATTATGATTTCCTGGGTTGGGCTTGGTTCACTAGACACCATTGTCCTTCCCTACAAAGGGTTTATTGTGAAATGTTTACAAAAGCACTTTTAGGAAGAGGTCAGTGTGTATTCCTATCTTGGTGAAAATGTGGCCGAATGTATATGAGCGATGGCAGAGCCCCCTGGCAGAAGGGAGAAGGGAATTTAGCTGCTTGCTGTGTTCTTACTATGAGCCCAGCATCAGGATTCCTTGCCTACGTTATCTGCACTTTCTGAAAGATGAAGCAGCAGGGACAAATGTTCTGACATGATGTAGTGTTCTCTAACTTAATAGCATGGACATGCAAGGATATGTATTTGTCAAAAGTCCTCCACTGGGACACTTAAGATTTAAAGTTTCAAGGGTGTCTGTGTGGCTCAGTGGGTTAAGCATCTGCCTTCGGCTCAGGTTGTGATCTCAGGGGCTGGGATCAAGCCCAGCGTTGGTCTCCCCGCTCAGCAAGTTGTTTCCTTGTCCCTCTGCCCCTCCCCCCACTCATGTGCATGCGCTCTCTCTCTCTCAAATAAATAAGATTTAAAGTTTCATTCTTTTAAAACTTTGAAGGAAATTGAACCATCAACAGATATTGAACTCTTATTCATGATATAGAGGCTAGAGTGTTTGGTTGTGAAATGTTCTGATGCCTAAAACTTACTTTGAAATGCATCCAAAAAATAAGATGGATTGGTGGGTGGATGGAGGGATGATTCGTCGGGTAGATGTGTGATAAAGCGGATAGAGCAAAACGGTCATTGAAGAATCTAGCTGATAGATGCACGAGTGTTCATTGTATCATTCTTTCAATTTCTCTGTACACTTGAAATTTTTCATAATTAAATGTTAGTCAGGATAAAAGGTGGTACCGACAGCTCGCACCAGTCTGGCTGCTACAGAAAGCCCAGAAATCTGAGCACCGGGAAAGAAAATATTCCGGCCAGGCTAGTTTTAGGCTTTGTGGATAAAAGTCCCTCCTTAAAAGTAAAGAAAGGTAGCAGCTCCTTCTAGTTGAAATTACATTTCTAAAATGCACTGCTCTCTTCCGTGAACTGTTGCTTGCATTTCTAAGACATAGGTCGCAGTCCTCGCCTTGATGGCTTCTCCACCGCGTTTGGCAACATTGGCTACTTCCTCCTCACAACGCTCTCCTGGTTTGTCTCCCACTTCCCTACTGGCCCCTTCTCAAACTCCTTTAACTACTTTTTTAACATACACGTCTGTTTGGGTTGAGTTCTGGGCCTTCCTTTCTTTTACTTGAGCTCTTTCCCCCATGAGGGTCTCACTGGCTTTGGGTCCCATCGCAGGGATGACATCTCCCAAAGCCGTAACTCCGGTGTAAGCTTCTCTTTTTGACAAGGGACTCTTAAAGCCACGTGCCTCCTTGAACGTTCCCCACAAGCTCGTCCCTAACAAGTGTACATCGTTTCCACACTATTTGATCCCCTGCTGGGGTGTTTCTCTTTTCCTTCCCCTCCCTCCCTCACCCCTGCAGAGGTCTGTCATCTGTCTCTGCACCACCATAGAAGTCTCACAGCTGGTCGAAGACCCTCACTCCGTCCTCATTGAATCAGAGCCACCAATGACATCTTTTCAAAACATAATTCTGGAGGCACGTGGGTGGTGCAGTCAGTCAAGGATCCGACTCTTGATCTCGGCTAAGGTCATGATCTCAGGGTTGTGGGATTGAGCCCCACATCAGGCTCTGATCTCAGCTTAGAGTTTGCTTAAGGCTCCCTCTCCTTCTCCCTCTGCCCCTCCTCCCAGGCTCTCTCTCTCTTAAATAAAGAAATCCTTAAAAAATAAAATATAAACATAGAAACAAATCCGATTATGTCTCCTCTCTACTTAAAACTCGTTAATGGCTTGCCGCTGTTGTTAGGATAAAACACACCATTCCTCATACGGACAGCAAGGTTCCAATGCTGCAGCCCCTGCCTGCCTCTGTCTTATCTCCCATCACCTTCCCTTGGCTCATGGGACCAGGGTGACATGAGCTTTGGGTCCTCCAACAAGCAGAGTATTTTCCTACCTGGGGGCCTTTGTATAGGGCAGTCCCTCTTCTTGGAAAGCTTCCTACTATCTTTCCTGACAAATCCCTACTCATTGTTTAGGTCTTGGCTGAAATAACGCCCCTCGAGAGAAACTTCCGGACACACCCCTCATCCCAGCTAAAATATACCTTATTCTGTTGTCTGTCATAAAGCTTTCACTTTTTGTCTCACGGTAGAATTAGCAATTTGATTATCTGTCCGTGTGCTTATTTGTTAATGTCTCTCTCCCCTGCTAGACTTCAAACTCTGTGTGGGCAGGGAGCCTGTCTGCTGTGCCCAGTCCGTGTTCTTGACCTGACCATGAATCCTGGGCACTCGGGAAGCAATCAGCACACACTTATTAGTTCCCTGAACACACCGTTATGCCTCAGGGAGTTGCAGTCTGAAAGGTAGTGTGTAATGTCACAAATCAGTGTGGCATCAGGATTCAGCATCATTAGGAACTGTGCAGTCTACCCCACAGGTGGCACCAAGAACCCATTCAACACTGGGTGTGAGGGGTGCTGGGCTGCACACACGGCCTCTTCTGAATCATTCCAGTCCTGCCTCCTGGCTCACTCCCCACATGCAGGTAAAGGAAAATGCTTTAAATGCCTGCTAAAAATGACTTCCTGGGATGCCTGGGTGGCTCAGTCTGTTGGGCCTCTGCCGTCGGCTCAGGTCAAGGTCCCAGGGTCCTGGGATCAAGTCCCACGTCGGGCTCCTTGCTCGGTGGGGAACCTGTCTCTCCCTCTGCCTGCTGCTCCCCCTGCTTGTGCTCACTCTCTCTCTCTGACACTGCTTGTGCTCACTCTCTCTCTGACAAATAAATAAGTAAAATCTTAAAAAAAAAACAAGCCACACAAAAAACCTGACTTCCTCTTCCTCATGCGGGGAAGATTTGTGGGCATGGCCTTCAAGCCCACAAAAAAAATGAAAGATAAGCACTTTTCAACTCAGAATCACATGATTGGTCCTTCTTGGCTCTGTAACTTATTAGACGTAGGACCTGCGTGCAGAATTTTATACCTTAGAGCCTTGATATGCCCGATCTTTGTCCTAAAAGGAGCACAAAATGGGCTAATGTAAATGGAAGTGTTTCTCCTGCTCTAAACCTAGGGACCACAGCATCTGTGTGGCTTACTGCAGAGCTTGAAGGACAGTAAAATATTAGATACAATGATTTTGCTGTTTTTAACAACTGACCACGCTCCTACCAGTTCCTTACTAATTGTTTTGTATTTAGAATAATGAACAACTTGATATTCTTTCCACTTTAACAAGGATGCTTAAAAGTAGACAGGAACATAGTAGACGTGACCTAAATTCAGAAATATCATTTCCTAAATCAGCAATCCACGGTCGAGGTTCACCTACACAGCACTTAACTTGTTTGAGCCTTCAGTTGATCTACTGGTAATCGCTTTCTGGATGAGGCCATACTAAAATCTCTATTTTCCTCATAGTTACATATAATAATATATTTTGCCTGTAATAACAAAACACTTACTTTCCCATTTGTAAAAGTAATATGTATTCATAAAAATCCAAGTGATATACAAATATAATGAGCCGCAAAAGAAAATCATTCATAAATATCTTCTCTTACACCAAAGGATTGTAAAAATAAGTAAGACTGCCAAGTAAATATAAACAAGTCTTATAAACAGGCATCACTTGATGAGAATTTTAAAAACCTCTCATACATGGGATTATTTCAAAAGGCTGCTTCTACCTTGCATTTTTGTTTTTGATACATTTTCAACTTACCGGCTATTAGTTTCTTTCGAGGTAAATGTGTACTTGAGAAGACCATCCTTTTAGGCTGGACAATAAGAACTAAAATGTCCATTAACTATTTCCAATGATTTTACAATATATAGAACAACTAAGAGATACAGAAATTGTTAGCAAGGCAAATGATGCGAGGACCTATGGTATTTCTTTTTTTTTTTTTTTTCTTTTTTTAAGATTTTATTTATTTATTTGACAGAGAGAGAGAGAGATCACAAGTCGGCAGAGAGGCAGGCAGAGAGAGGGGGAAGCAGGCTTCCTGCTGAGCAGAGAGCCTGAGGGGCTCGATCCCAGGACCCTGAGATAGTGACCTGAGCTGAAGGCAGAGGCTTTAACACACTGAGCTACCCAGGCGCCCCGATCTGTGGTATTTCTTAAATGTTACATGGAAGAGGCAAGAAATGCAAGCTTCATGGCATATGCCATTGCAAGTTATTAATAAATACAGACATTATGCTGGCTTTGACTTTATATAGCTGTAGTTCATCTGTTCTTGCACAAGGAAACAGCCAAGGATATTGCAAATTTTAAACGCTAGCCTGTCATCAAGAATGAGGCTAACCTCCTGGGATGTTCCAGGAAAAGGCAGAAACACGCCAGGAGCGTTGAGTAAACTTTTAGGCTAAATTCGTGTGAATTAGTAACCGTGGGTTTCTAAGTTCTTCTGCAGCATAGATCAACCTGCACGTCAGTGTCAACAAAGCTAAGGAAGGGGCTACGCCTGTTCTATATCGCCATCTAGTGGATAGTGACATCCATGCTCTTAGGTGAATCTGCTTGGGAGGGAGACTTGCCCTAGTTAACAAGGCAGCTGATGAATATTATTGGATACATAGAAGATGAACTAGCCTTTGAGTTGTGGTTTCCTTTAGACTCTAAAATGTCTGTTTAGTGAAGCAAATCTGGTATTTCATCATCTTTGGTCAACTTGGAGGAACAATAATCAGCATTTATAAGCACCATCTCTTCCTCTTTTCAAGAATTAAAAATGCAAGGGCGCCTGGGTGGCACAGTGGGTTAAAGTCTCTGCCTTCGGCTCGGGTCCTGATCTCAGGGTTCCTGGATCGAGCCCCGCATCGGGCTCTCTGCTCAGCGGGGAGCCTGCTTCCCCCTCTCTCTGCCTGCCTCTCTGCCTACTTGTGATCTCTCTCTGTCAAATAAATAAATAGGTTCTTTAAAGGAAAAAAAAGAATTAAAAATGCATAAGTGTTAATATTTCCATTAAGTTGCTATCAAAAATTAATTTTTAAAAATCTCCTTTTACCCTCCTTCCCACCTCTTCCTACCAACTTCACAAGTCTTCTGTGTAATATAAAACAAAAAATAATTCAAGTGTTCTTGCATCGTATTACAAATGGGTAGCAACACATTAGTGGATCCTGACATCAATATAATGGGTCGTGACCAGCATCAAAAAAAGAAAAGATCTATTTGTCATTTTTTGAGGAGTCTCTGTACTGTTTTCCACTGCAGGACTCCATTTATCTGAGTATCTAAAATAGTTAAACTCAGAGAAGCAGGAGTAGAATGGTATTTGCAGGGGCTGTGAGGCGAAGGAGAAGTAGGGAGGTGTTTAAGGAGCATAAAGTCTCAGTTACACAAGACGAATACATTCTGGTAATCGGTTGAACAACATTGTGTCTAGAGTTAGCAACACTGTATCATGCAATGAATTTGTTTAGAGAGTAGATCTCATGTTAAATGTTTCTACCACAATTTGAAAAAAAGAAGAATCATTAAGGAAGACCGTGAACAAAAGAAAAAAATAAGAGAGAAAAGGACTAGACTAGAATCTAAAATGTCAGAGTGCTTCTCTCTCTCTCTCTTTTTTTTTTTTGAATTTTTAAAAAGATTTTATTTATTTGTTTGAGAGAAATTGGGTGAGAAAGCATGAGAGGGGGGAAGGTCAGAGAGAGAAGCAGACTCCTTGCTGAGCAGGGATCCTGCTGTGGACAGATCCTGGGACTCCGGGATCACAACCTGAGCCGAAGGCAGTGGCTTAACCAACTGAGCCACCCAGGCATCCCTCAGAGTGCTTCTCGCATGTATAAGGGAGTATTATCCTGTGAAACTTCTGTGACACACGTGTGTTTGTGTGTAAAGGGCTTTTCATTCTGTGGGTCAAGTTCAAAGAAGTTCAAAAGCCTCTGCTCTATTGTTCTCAAAGAAAAAAAAATTAAACTAAGCTAAAATTGATGTTGTGTTTCAAGTGAATTAGGTTTCCTTGTATGTAAACATGCCTCTCTATTCCTATACAAGGCAGTTTGAGATTCCTGGAGGCAGCACATGGCATAACTTAGAGGCACATAAATTGCTGACTCAGTCTAAGTTTTCTCTTACATGGAAAGGTAAGGTAGGACGGATCTGGGAGCTTCATCGTGCTGAGTACAGCCTTTGAAGCAGGACAAAGCTGGTTTCGAATTCTGCTACGGAAACTTCTAGCTGCATGTTAGCCTTTGTGAGTGTCAGCATCTTAACCTGAAGATGAAGCTAATGATTCTGAGTGCAGGAAGCTGCTGTGAGAAACTAATTGTAGTGTGGACAATGAGTCACCCATTCACAGACAACATATTAAATACTTCCTTTATTGCCCTGAATGTCTCTATCTTAGAATTTCAAATAACCCTAAGTCAGTGTAAAACCTATACTCGAACTGGAACGATTTTTTTAAAGATTTTTTTATTTTTTTAAGATCTTATTTGTTTATTTGACAGAGAGAGAGATCACAAGTAGGCAGAGAGGCAGGCAGACAGAGGGGGGAAGCAGGCTCCCTGCTGAAGAGAGCCTGATACGGGGCTCGATCCCAGGACCCTGAGATCATGACCTGAGCCGAAGGCAGAGGCTTTAACCCACTGAGCCACCCAGGTGCCCCCACCTACAGCAGTCTTATCTCAGAGGAAACCGAACTGACAACTACTGCTCAAAATAACGCTATCGTGCCTCCTCAAGAGGGGTTCCTGGGGAGGAAATAAGAAAATGAATGTGCAAGCTGAGAGAACAATGGCGGTTATACCGACGTCAGGTATTGTGTTCAGGTATTGGGAATCCATTCACGGTAATGCAGGCAAAGCGGTAACGGGATAAAGGTCCCTGGGTCTGTGTGACCTTGGGCAAGTTGTCCAGCCTGTCAAGCCTCAGTTTCCTCATCTCTAAATCATAGAAAATAGTGCCCCCTGCCCTCCCATTCACAGGACTCTTTTAGAACAGGTAGGGCACGGAAACCCCCTGAAACAGGTCTTAGCTATAGGAAATGATTGCTTCAGACTGAATGTTTATGTTCCCCAAAGTTCATACATTGAAACCTAATCCCTACTGTGGTGGCCTTTGGAGGTGGAGCTTTGGGGAGGTGATAAAGTCATAATGGTGAGACACTCGTGAATAGGGTTAGTGCCCTTATGAGCAGAGATGTGTGACTTCTCTCTCTCTCCCCAGCAAGGGAAGACACCTTGAAACTCAACCATGGTGAAACTCAACCATGACAAAAATTGTGAGTATAGTCTATGAAAGACTGAGGTGGGACAGGGTGGCCATCAGCAAACCAGGAAGAGAGTCCTCACCAGACACAGATCTGCAGCACCTGGGTCTCAGACTTCAAGCCTCCAAAGTTATGAGGACCCGTGGTGGTTGTTTAAGTCCCCCAGTCTGTGCTACCTTCATTACAGAGCTAGAGCTAAGACAGCGATCAGTAAATATCCGTGCTTGTTATTGCCCTGTCTCCCCAGATTTTGTGCTCTCGAGGGACACAGAAGAGTCACCCTTAAAGTTAAAAGTGAATGTTAAAATTTTATAACACCTAATGAGTTGTGGGGAAAATGGGGGGAAAAGCAAGAAATTTGGAGCAGAGGAACCTTCTTGAAATTCTGAAATCATACCATGTGGGCATCCACCTGGGCATGATCTTGCTCTGTACTGAGTGGTGATTTTCCAATGCGCTTGAAATTTTGCTAGGGAATGGCCAATGTAATAACTCACTCCCTGAATGGTCCGTTATTGTGTTTTAAGTTAACAGTCTTTTCAAAACACAGAGGCTACTTATTTCTTCCCATCTCTCCCTATCATACGATCTGCTCACCTTTGGGTCATCATGTTTGCCCCTCATATGCGTCCTATCTTCAGAGTCCTAGAAAGCAGGGAGCTTAGGGGCGGAAAGGGCCTTGGTGGTGAGGATGGGGCGAAGAGGCAGGGAGAGGGAGAGAAGGGCACCGAGGGGCCAAGCACCAAGTGCTAGAGGAACCACTCTCCTCTCACCATTCTTAGGTGGAATCTTGGTCAACTCGAACGCTGTGTGCTCTTTGCAGTGAGGAGACGACTTTAGGTGGTACACAGGTGAACATGGTAAAGTTTCATGCATGCTCATGGTCAGCTCCCAAAAGATCATCAAAACAAACGTTGAGCAAGCAAAGGTGTTTATTAGACTTAGTGCAAAAGAAGAGAGCACCGCTCTGGCAGTTTTAGCTGTGAGTCAGGAGACAGAGCTCAGGGAAGGATATTTATAAGGTTTTGAGGTCTGGACTCAGGCGGTGGAAGATGGGTCTGTTGAGGCAGAGAAAGGACCAGAGCTGGGCTCGGGATGGGAGGATACAGCAAGGGGAGGGTCTGCAGGAGTCAACTGCTATCTAATGTTTTCTCAGGTGGGCACACCATTTTCCTGAATAAAGTCATTTGCAGAAATTTCCTGAAGCAAACAGCAAAGTTATTTATTATTATTATTATCTTATTTTCCTGGGCGAGGATTTCCTGGAACAAATGGCTGTCTTACGTTGACACAGATGGACTCCGTTCTCATAATTCTGTGTTTACTTAATGTGTATTTGATAATATATAATTGGTACCTCAAACCATCGATCTTGAAAGTGATATTATGTAGGATGACACAGAAATAAAGTAAGTTTAAAGAGAAAAAGCTGAGTTGATCAAAGAAAGACAATAGTGTAGGTGAAACTCAACCATGACAAAAATTGTGAGTACGGTCTATGAAAGACTGAGGTGGGAAAAACACTCTTCAATCCTGGGAAACTGTCCTGGTGGAGTCTAGAATGGAGGATGATTCTCATATGGGGAAGGTGTGTAACCCACAGCTGAATGGTCAGAGAGAGCCAGAGGAGGAGTCGGGGGGATTGGCAGAGTCAGTTGCGTGGCCTGGGAGGGGCCCTGTTAACCCGGGGTTTGGTGTCTTCTCTGTTGTGCAAATGAACTGAGAACTAGAAAAGTCCCTCTGTCTGGAAACTCTGACTGACTGGTGGGTCTACTTGGGACTTGAACTTTCAAACAGGAAGTAGCAGCTGCTGTTGGAAGGGCCTACGTAAGACAGATGGAGTCCCCAACAGTGGCACCTGCCATTGTGGTCACCCAGACGCCAACTGCATAGCGTAGCAAAGAGGCACTGAGACTCAGTGAAGGAAGAACCAACCAGAATGCTTTGGTGGTGGATATTTCTGACAGACCGAAAAGGATAGAAACAAGAGGCAAGGGCAGCTTCTGGTTTTCTAGAAGCCAGAGCCGTCACAACTTCTGTGGTGGGGCTAGTATAGGGGAAGGAGGACAAATCCCAGGCAATTCAGGCCAAAGTTAGTGTGAATTTGAGGAGAGGAAATTTTGGGACCAGGTAGAGAAGGGCCTTTTTAAGGTAGAAAGCCCAAAGACCAGGGAAGAATCCTGTAGGGTCTGCTGTCTTCAGGTGGCTACTGAGAAAACGAAGTATGGTCCCGGTTCGGTGGGATGACGGGGGCGAGAAGGAAGCTGGCAGAAGGAGGCAGTTCCTTTATGTTGCTGAGAATCTCGCCCCTGTGTTCATCAGTGACGAGACTCGAACCATCCTGAGACCTAACTCTGAGGAGCTTGCCAGAACATTCTACTCAAACCAAAGTGGATGGGGCTTACCCTACAACGAAACCAAGGGGACTGGGAAAGAAGCCATCCTGAAAGTAACCCTATTACCTTTCCTCAAAGACAAGGGCTAAATTCCACCAGTATTCTGCAAATCAACAAGTCCTAATGAACTTTTGTGATGGCTGTAATTTTGCTCACTGGTTTGTTACCCCGTCAGCTCCCCTGACCGGTGCTGCACGGTGGTTGGAGTTTGGTTTTAGTAACACCAGACTCCCTAGGAAACCTCACCAGCAACAGATGACCTAAAAAATTAACAACCATTCAAAAACAAAGCAAAGAGCACACCACGGCCTTACCAGCATAAAAAAAAAAAAAAAAAAAAAAAAAAAAAAAAAAAAAATCCAAGCAATAAAGTAGAAGACTCACGAAGATGTGGACATTTGAATATTTACCATTATTCCTTGAGAAAAAAAAACTAGAAAAGGAAAATGTCAGCAGATTTTTCCAGCAAGCCGAGATGCCAGGAATGTCTGCACCGAAGACAAGAGAGCAGCCCCTCGGCTTCCATTTTTTGCCTGATTTTTACTGTTTGAGTATTATGAGTTGAAAGAAGGAATATCAGTTAATACATGGGGAGAATCCCAACCCAAGAAATCTAAAACATATAGTAAAAGGTTCCCCCCCTCTCTTTTCTGTTCATTTTGGATGCTGGTGCTAAACTTCCAAGTATCGTAATTTAAAAGGAAATTTTATGCCCTTCTTGTTTATTTTTAGGATGAAGGACGATACCATTTTTGTTTTCGTATGTGACTTTCTTTGAAAATGTGCAGTATCATGTTCCTTAAAAGAAATTAAAAAAAATTTTTTTGAAGATTTTATTTATTTGAGAGAAAGAGAGCGCGCGCATGAAAGAGAGCATGAGCGGGTGGGAGGGACAGAGGGAAAGGGAGAAGCAGACTCTCCGCTGAGCAGGAAGCCTGAAACAGGGCTCGATCCCAGGACCCTGGGATCATGACCTGAGCCAAAGGCAGATGGGTAACTGACTGAGCCACCCAGGTGTCTCACAAGAGGACACTTTTAAAGATGCTTGAGCAAAAAGAAAATTTTTACCCTCGAAAGGAAAAAGAATTGTTCCACCCCTCAGTACCACCCATGCACACAAGACGCTTAATATACCCCCTCCCCCCAGCCTGGTGTTTTCACGTTCGTGCCTGTGTCCTGGTAGTGTTACAAAGACCAAGTGACAGAGTATATACAGAATGCTTGGGACATTATCAGGACTTGATACATATTAGCTGTTAGCTATTGTTTTTTTATGAATCTGAAGGGGGGTTTTGTTTGGGGATTCCTGCTTCCCGTGGGTCTGGCGGGAGAGGAAGGTGGGTTGAATAAGAGGCGGGGCCAGGGAGAGGGCACACAGGCAAAGCTCCACTGTCTTTGGGAAAATAAACTGTTAAGTTGGCTTATGTCGTCTATATTCCCGGTAAAAAAAAAAAAAAAAAAAAAAGGAAAGAAGAGAAAGAAAAAAGAAACAATAATAACAACAGAAAAACTAACAGAAACAGCAAACCTCTAGGAACTGTGACTCTGGGTCTTTAGGGAAAGCTTCCACGTGATGGCTTATTTGAACCAAGGCTGTTTGAAAGAAGAAAACTCCACAGACAAAAACAGAAAAATAGGAAGGCTGAAGACGAGTGGGGAAGCCACACAGCCGATGGCATGGGGTGGGATGTGTAAATAAAGGGATAGTCCATGAAAAGGGACAGATTCTAAAAAGTATGTAGATATACCCAGCTACAATTTCGTGAAACATTATACCCACCTTGACAATAATTAGAAGAGAATTGGCATAATTTGAATATATTGTTTGGTAAAGTTCTAAAGATACTTAAATTCAGTATGAAAAGTATACAAAACACTACAAAATAATTTAAAATTACCTTGAAATTGTTTTAAGTGATTTAACATTGTTTTGGTTGATTCCTGGGCTATCACTTTTGATAAGTAAATGCTCCCTCATTTTGCTGTTACCTTTCAAGGCAGTGACTGACACATTTATATATAATCACAATTAAAACAAACACACAAGAACTCCTTGGATGGTGGGGTGCCTGGGTGGCTCAGGCAGTTAGGTGTCCAACTCTTGATTTTGGCTCCGGTCATGATCTCAGGGTCGTGAGATCGAGCCCTGCATCAGGCTTCACACTCAGCGGGGAGTCGGCTTGAGATTCTCTCCCTCTCCCTCTATCCCTCCCCTGCCCTCTCTCTCTTTAAAATAAATAAATCAGTGGCGCCTGGGTGGCTCAGTTGGTTAAGCGGCTGCCTTTGGCTCGGGTCATGATCCCAGGGTCCTGGGTTCGAGCCCAGAATCGGGCTCCCTGCTCAGTGGAGAGCCTGCTTCTCCCTCTCCTTCTCCCTCTGCCTGCTGCTCTGCTTACTTGTGCTCTCTATCTCTCTAATAAATAAATAAAAATCTTTAAAAAAAATAATAAAATCAATCAATCAAAAAAAAAAAAAAAAAGAACGTCCTTGGGTGGGATAGGATGTTGGGTATGTCACACTACTGGGATATGTGCCACAGGGTCCTTTTATGTGTGTGTGTGTGTGTGCGCGCGCGCCACAGGGTCCTTATTTTTAAAAGAATTTCCATCTGGCTCTCCCCAGTCTAGTCCTTCTTTTTGAGTCTGTGATGCCTTATATTTCTCCAGATGTGGCCTGAAACTCACTGTATTTTAAGCACCTGCTGATTTGTTTCTCTCCCCCTTGGACTCCAAACTGAAAAGGCAGGTGGTAAATACTTGTTGACTCAGAGCAAAGACCTGTAGGAGGAGCGGGGGCAAGCCCTTTGCATCTTGGGGAGGGGCACCAGCAGAGGGAATAGCAGAGTACGTGCCCTGGCCCGAGAGGGGTGGGCATGTTTCAGGAGCAGGTGTGGGTGGGGGGTGCAGAGTGGTTGGAGTGAGGTGGTTAGAGCAGAGAAGGATCTCGGTTAGAGAGGTTAAAATGGGGCTTGCAGATTGGGTAGGACCTGGCAGGTCACTGGAAGAAACTGGCCTTTTCTTCTGAATGAGTTGGCAGTCCATGGAGGGTTTCTGAGCAGACAGTGATATGATCTGGCTTTTCAAGTTGCAAGGATCCTTCTGGCTGCTCGACTGAGAATCAGCATGAGAAAGCAAAGACTAAAGCAGCAAAGACAGTGAGCAGGCTATTGTGGCCATCCAGGCAAGAAACCGTGGCAGCTTCACCCGTGGACAGAGTGCTCATGTCAGGTTCTGAGCAGGCTGTGAATTGGGAGAGTGAGAGGAGGCAAGCGCGACCCCAAGGCCGTTGGTCTGCGTGGCTGGAGGATGGAGTCGTGTTCTAAGGGGCACAGGGGGACCAGGTGCACTGTGTGGGAAGCCCAGGAGTGTGGTTATGGTGTATTAAGTTTGAGTTCCTTATTAGGCACGTCTTTCTTTTTCATGTTGAATTCTGCATCCAAATTGGAGAGCTGGTGATGTTTCTTTTTCAGTATGACAGTCTACCAGGAACTGAAAGTTTTCGTAACAGTCTGGCAGGAACTGAAACTGTGGTGGAGGGGAGGGGAGGGTTTGAGTGTTTTTGTTTCAATAGGAGGAGATAGGGGCACCTGGCTGGCTCAGTTGGAAGAGCATAGTGACTCTCAATCTAGGTCATGAGTTCGAGCCCCATGTGTGGCATAGAGTATACTTAAAACTAAAAAAAAATATAAGGAGACAGATTTACAACCACAACCCCATTGTTCTTGAGTGATGAACACAACATTTGAGGCAGTCTTCAACAGCTGGCCCACGGCTATTAGTGCTCCGTGTTGTGGGTTTTTGGATTAAGGTGGTTCTGATGGAAAGTTTGTAATTTGAAAATGTATGTGGGGCTCTGTCTGGAGAATCAGTTTGCCTTGGGTCCTGAACACCCCAAGTCTTCCTGCTGAGTGGGCCTGACTGTTAGGATGATGCTTGTCCTGAGACAGAGCCATTTCTCTAGTTAGTTTAAGTAGGTCATGGCAGACGGGGAATGGCTCGTCTACTGCCGGCTTAAGGGCTGGGGCCTTGACCCCGTGTTCTTCTCCTTCAAGGCAACCCACTGCATGTTCAGATGTCACGTGGGACCATGTTGTAATCCCTGTGTTACATCTGGGCAAGGGAACTAAAGCAAAGATGCTAGCGTTGCTTGCTCTGTTGTTAGTAATGAAGTCCTTTGTCTCTGACCCAGGAGTCTCGTGTCTTCTGCCAGCACCCAGGAAACAGGAACAGGGTAACTTGCTAGCGTGTAAGTTGGGTAAAATTTCAGACCCTTCACATCCCTTGATGGGCCACATCTCCATCAAAGAAGTTGTCTGAAGCCATGCTGGGATGGAGAGGTAGCTTGAGTGAAACACAGAGAGGGTCAGGGCAGAGGGCCCAGGCCCGGGGAAGGACTCTATTTCCTCCTGTGGACTGTGCTTCTGGATGAAGTACTTGATGGGACAAGAATGAAGAACACTGATTACGTGGAGTTGAAGGGCTTAGGCTAGTTTTCAATTTGTTTATACTCCTTTACTCACCATATAGTAAGTGGGAGACATTTCTACAATTCCTTAGGATTGGGTAAAGGATGCGGACAGGTAGAAAGGCCATTTTTAGGGTAAAGGCAGCAGATCATGGCTGCTAAAAATAAAGGAAATCCTGGTCCACTTGTGCCTAGGGATGGACGGGTAGTCAGGGCACAAAAAATGCAGCACCTTTATTTTTACAAAGAGAATCCATTTGGATTTACTTTTAAGAAACTCAAGACTGGCTAGGCCCCTGGGTTGCTGACCTTCCACATTCACGTTCAATGCCCTTGAGACCACCTTCCTCCCTTGTAGAACTGAACCAGTCAGCAGATACCCACAGCAAATGTTGTGCTGGGGTGGGGGAGCAGGCACAAAGACCAGAAGAGTCACTGATTGTCTAAAGGAACAGCGGAGGGGGCATCATTTCCTTAAGTGTCGGCTTTTCAGAAACGTACAGTACTAATTTAGTAATGTCCCAACTTTACACCGTATGACAAATCTCATCTTTATACTATATGCCATGCAATCCCTCTTCCTTCTATGGAGGCTCATCTTTTGAGAGTTAACATCAATGATGAAAAAGGGAAGGAAATTAAGATGGTCTGGGTCTGGAGTCAGACCATCTGGAACCATCAACACAAAGAGCACACAGATGTATCTATCATTGTAGCAATAGGTACAGTGAAATTTCATATTCCCGCCAGTGATTTTCTCAGTGGTTTATCCAGTGTTCCCCTCCGGCTACCCCCGCCCTTCTGGCTGGCCAAAAGCTGTCTTAGAGGGTTGAAGGACAGGATTAGAAAGTCATACTGTGACAAAAAGATACATAAATAAGTTCATGCTGATTCTACTTAGTTCATGTTTTTGCCCTAAGAAAGTAAGAAATCCTTGAATCCATTGCTTGTCTTTGCCCTTCTGAACTACGCTGCCATCCCAGATAGACGAGAATGCAGGAAGATGATGCGATTTAGAAATGCCAGAAACAACTTTGATAAGAAGTAGGGAGCTCTGACTCCTATACACATGTGGTAATTTTGTTTTACGTAGTATGTTGGCCGAATGCAAAAAATACCCCTATATCTTCTCCCATGCGAAGTAGCCTACCTCATCTCAATTTGCAAAATTGCTTGTTTACTTCTTTTACGCAGTATTCCAGGTCTTTATATAAAAAGACAGACATAATGTTTCAAACTGAAATCCAGATCACCGATGTCCAAATTAGATTCTAGTCGTTTCCGTCCTCTTTTGCATTCATGTCATCCAATAAAAAAATACATTAATTGCGAACAGTCTCAGAATTAGTTCTCCTGCAAGAGTTGGTGAATTAATGGAAGTTTCCACATCATTTAAAAAATGAAGAACATGAATACAAATGCTTATTGTGTCTACGGCAGGGATTTTGTGGGTAATCACTAGCTGCCTGAATCCAAAGATAGAGAGGTAATTACTTGCTTCCCTGGGGAACGGTCTGCTGAGAAAAACACTTTCAGTTTTGTTGTGGGGAAGTAACGTTAGGGTAAGAAAGGAAAAAAATAGCACTTTTCAAGTGTTCTGGAAGGATGGTCTGATGGCCTGAGGAAGGACGCATTTGCGCTGGGGAGTTTTGAGTAGAGAGGTGTTCTTTCAGATTCTGAGCCTTTGTTATGGGTTCTAGACCTACTTCAGTTTCTGGGGTTGGGTAGGCCAACAGGACTATTTTTCAGAAAATATGAAATCGTGGACAGCGGAACATTAGTTTTCCACCAGGAGGGCTTTATTCGTCTGTTGTCCACTCTTGGAACATGGGATCCTCCAACACCAGCCACGTGTGACTACTGAGCACTCTCAGTGGGGCCAGCTTGAATTGGGCTGTGTTGTAAATGTGAAAGACACACCAGATCCCGAAGACTTAGTATGATTAAAAAGCCTGAACCATCGCATTAATTTTCAAAACGTTGGCATGTCAAAGTGATAATATTTTGGATATATTGGATTAAATAAAATAGAATATTACAATTGACTTCACCTGTCTCTCTTTTTCATTTAAAAATGTGACCACTATAAAATTTTAAGTTAGACGTATTTCCTTGGGAAAGCGCTGCTCTAGAAATTTAGAACAATAGATAACCTGCAGGTCTGAAAAGGAGAAGGAACACAGAGGGAAAAAGAAAAATGTTTGGGCTTTTTTTTCCTCCTCTAGGTCTTGAGGAATTGAGTGAAGGAAACAGATTTTTTTTTTTCTTTCTCAGAATTTTAGAGCTAAGGCCATTAGAAACGATCGAATCTGATATTTCTCAAACTAGAGACCCTAGGGATCTTTGAATGTAATCTATAGCTGCAAAGGAATCTACAGATTCCGCGTTGAGTAGCAATGATGGAATCCAGGAAACTTATTTTATAGATTTAGGATACCAAGGCTCAGGGAGACTAGGTGACTTCAGGGCAGTGAAAACATAACACTGGAAACCAGGTTCCCCCTACCCAGTCTACTCTCTGGTACCCTATGGAAATATTTTGTTTTTTAACAAGAGGAAGTAAATTCCACTCTTTTATCTCCAAACATATGTCAGTATACATGGAAAAGTGATACACGTCTCTATAGCAAAAGGAGAGTATATTAGGATAGACTCGAGGGTATCTAAAAAAAGGTCAAATTCAGGTCACTTCCTTTCACTCAACTGCTATGATATTTCCATCCTCCCTTTCTGTCCCCAGTATTCCTAAAATCCTCATTTGGATTTTATATTCTATTTTCTGGCACCCCAATAAGGCTTTTAAAAAACTTATTTTGATGCCTTCCTCTCTGGATCCACACACGATCTGAGGAGATTATATTTCCTTTGCAGATTCCTCTCTTCTTCAAATTTGGAAGTTTCCTCTTCAAAATATATACCCTTTACCTGCTCCAAGTCTTTTCTCCAAGACTGCTATCAGTAAAACACACTCCATGTATCAACAGTGTCTTATGGTTTCTCTGATGCTAAGGCAGCTACTGAGAGGCTGGCCCCAGACAGCACCCTCTGATAAACTTCTCAGAGCTTCCTTCCGTAGCAGCACAGTGTTTCCCTACAACATAAAATACCCCTGGAATGTGCCTGTGACCTGTCCAGACTTCCTATACCTTTTCTCGTGTTTGGCGTTGATGACACTGGAGTGGTATCTATCCGGAAGCCTCTGCCCGGCATTTCCTCATCAAAGAAAGTCTAGCCTTTCATTCAGGTTCTTGGCCCCTGGGGCAATTGTGGAGTTGGCCTCAGTGATCATACCAAAGAGTTCTCCATTTCTCCTCTTCGTCCACTCTGAATGCTTTAGAATTATCAAATATAATTAGAACTGTCGGTAGTCTTTAAGAGAATCTACACAACCCACCAGCCCTTTCTCTCTGTGTCTACTACTAGAAGAAAATTTAGATTTTGGAACCTTCATGATTACTTTCCAGAAGAAAGATGTTATGAAGAAATCATCCAAGGAATTGACTCATGCTGGGTAAGTAAGTGTTTCTCTTCACTTGGTGATGACTAACGGCATTCTTCTGGCTGTTAAATATAATGATTTCAATTATTATATTGTGTAACCAAAAGATGGCAGTGCTCACTCTTCCTGTTTTCTGTGTTAGGACAAAATGGAAAGGTCATCGTGTTCTTACTTCCATTTTTCCTTTACTCAACACAAAATGAAAATAGTGAGTAAAAGTTACATAAGCAAATAAGTGGAATCTATCCCGAACCTCTTTAGTACAACACTGATAATCTGCTAAGGACAATCCCATGGCAACAAGAATATAAGACATTTTCTATTATTTACTTGATTTACTTTTCTGGCACCAAATAGTTGCTTCTATTTCTGAACATTTAAAGCACTGTCTCCAGCGAACCTCCAAGATACCTTCCAAATGACAGAGAAGAGGTAGATTTCACTGGTAGCTGATAGTTCATGTCTCCTTGTACCAAGGGAATATTGACTAAAATAAAATTCATTAATAGCGATAGTGCATTTCTTGGTTGTTATATTTCCCCAAATTATTGTCCTATTAACCCCATCCCATTTTTTCTTAGGCATCAATTTATCCTTCAAATCCCAGCGATTTTTTTCTTTTCATGACTTTACTTCCTTGTAAGATGCGTCCCTTGACAATTCGACCAAAGATTTGGTCGTTTAGCGTATTATACCCAGACTAGGTGTGTTTAAATAGGAAATGCTATAGTCTGGCATAGCCAATAAATAATTTAACTCTACTGGGGCTGAATTCCTCCAAAAATAATGATTTCAACTCATCCTATTCATTGACGGATCAGGTGGCTATGTGCAGAGCAAATTTGTGGATATCTGTGTTGATAGATTGTGTGTCGTAGCCAGAATTCAACTCACAGACCTTGCTGGGCACTGTGATTGGGAACAAGTTACTCAACTTTGGGCACCTTTCATCCTATGGAAAAATGGTGGTGAAATGCCCAATTTGCTGGCCCGTTGTGAGAATAAGGTGAAACAATCAATATATGTGGAAGTAGCTACCCTGTGCCTGGCAAACAGTGGTCAGTCCACTTAAGCCTTCTTCCTTCCTATTAAGAAAACACACACTTATGGGGCACCTGGATGGCTCAGTGGGTTAAGCCTCTGCCTTCGGCTCAGGTCATGATCTCAGGGTCCTGGGATCGAGCCCCGCATCCGGCTCTCTGCTCGGCGGGGAGCCTGCTTCCCCTCTCTCTCTGCCTGCCTCTCTGCTACTTGTGATCTCTTTCTCTCTGTCAAATAAATAAATAAAATCTTTAAAAAAAAAAAGAAAACACACACTTATATCCATCATTATTATTAGTTGGCCAGTAAAAGAAAATAAGAATAGAACTATACTTGTAAAAATGTTCTATTTCTTTGAGAAGAAATACTTAATTGATTCCCACATTCTATAGGAATTATTGTTTAAATCACTCATTCAGTAATTCCTTTGGTTGTAACTAACATTTATTGAGTGCAGGGCCTTCCTAAAGGTCTATATGGATTGACTCCTTTAATCCTCATAGTCCCTGTGACAAGATACTATTATCCCCATTTCATAGCTGGAGAAATGGAGTTACAGAGCTGTTAAGTAACTTGTCCAAGGCCACACAGCTAACAGGGATGAAGACCCTAGCATTCAAACCCAGGAAGTGTGTCTCTAGAATCTAGGTTCATAATCATTACGCTATTCCCCATCTCTATTTACCATGGTTAAAAAGAAGAGGGTCAGTGCCTTGAAAGGGAGTCTTCTTTTTCTCCTGTTCTTTAAAAAAAAATTATTTCACTGTGGCAAGAACACTTAAGATGAGATCTACCCTCTTAACAAATTTTTGATTATATGATACAGTATTGTTAACTCTAAGAACAGTGTTGTATAGCAGATCTCTAGAACTTATTCATCTCACTCAGTCAAAACTTCATGCCCATTGATTAACAACTCCCCATTTTTCCTTTCCTCCAGCCCCTGGAAACCACCATTTTACTCTGACTGATTCTATGAATTTGACAATTTTAGGTCCATCATATTAATGGAATCATGAAGTATTTGTCTTTCTGTGACTGGCTTATTTCACTTAGTGTAATGTCCTCAAGGTTCATCGTATTGTCACACACTGCAGAATTTCTTTATTTTTTAAGACTGAATACTATTCCATCATATGACTACACTACATTCTCTTTGTCCGTTCATCTGTGGATGGATATTTAAGTTGTTTATACATCTTGACTGTCGTGAAGAGTGCTTCAATAAACGCAAGAGTGCTAATGTCTTTTCAAGCTCTTGATTTCAATTCCTTTATTTTATTTTATTTTTTTAAGATTTTATTTATTTATTTGTCAGAGAGAGAGTAGAGAGAGATCATAAGTAGGCAGAGAAGCAGGCAGAGGCAGAGGGAGAAGCAGGCTCCCTGCCGAGCAAGGAGCCCGATGTGGGACTCGATTCCAGGACCCTGGGATCATGACCTGAGCCGAAGGCAGCCACTTAACCAACTGAGCCACCCAGGCGTCCCTTCAATTCCTTTAAATAAAGGTCCAGAAATAGGATGGCTAGATCAGATGGTCTTTCTACATTAATTTTTTTAGGAACCTCCCTATTGTTTTCCATAGTGGCTGCACCATTTTGCTTTGCCCCCAACAGCATACAAGGCTCTCAGTTTCTCCACATCCTCACCAAAATTTATTGTCTTTCTTTGTCTTCTGGTAGTACCTGCCCTGACAGGTGTAAGGTGGGGGGAGGAGTATTATCACACCCTGTAATCCCAGCCCAAAGGCAATGTGGCTGGCTGCTGAATCAAAGGGTCCCCAGCACTAAAATAGGTAGTGTCAACAATGAGGACGTAGAATTTTGGATGGGCCCAAAACGAGAGTTGTTCAGTTGAGCTTGAGCAGGCAGCTATCGAAAATGAAAAGGGGGGGGCGCCTAGGTGGCTCAGTTGGTTAAGCAACTGCGTTTGGCTCAGGTCATGATCCGGGAGTCCCGGGATCGAGTCCGTCATCAGGTTCCCTGCTCAGCGGGGGGAGTCTGCTTCTCCCTCTGACCCTCCCCCTTCTCATGCTCTCTCTCTCTCTCAAATAAATAAATAAATAAAATCTTAAAAAAGATGAAAAGAAATGTGTGTTACTTACTGTCTAGGGAAGCTCTCTCCTCTTGTACCCTCTGATCCCTTCATCTTCTTCTCCCTGGCTTTCAGTTGCTTTAAGGAAAAAAAATGATTACAGGCAGGGCTAAGTTCTCCCTGTCTCCAAGGAGAACAGAGGTCATATACAGCCATCCAAGTATTCTGGGGAACTTTTGGTGATGGATTGGAGAGGGCCTCAAACTCCTAGGGCTCTGTTGAATATAGACACCCAAGTGACCATCATATCTTTAGGGAGAAGGGCACTCGGATTTGACTGATGGGATTTGGGGAGGGATCTCACCAGGAAAAGGAAGCTAACATGAACTTGTGGGTGGGGACTTGGGGGCAAGTCAGCACACTGTTGTTACATGTACATTTGAATGTATAGGAGAAACTGAGGGGTTAGAGAGTTGTACTTCCCTATCCCATAAATGCCATAGGGGATCCTCCTGATCTGGACGAGCTATTGGGGTAGAAGTGCTGGTGAGGCAAAATTCCCTGCCATTTGGCACCAGTGAGTGAGTCAGGATTTACTCTAAGTGCCTCTACCCTCTGATGGTCACTAAAGAGATGATATCCTGTTGGGACAAGTCAGTGGTCTCAGTCTCACTCAGTGACCCAGACTTCTGTGTTATCACACCTCTCTCTGCAGGAGTGTTTTATAAACCCCAACAATGTTCTGCTTCTCCCACAGAACTTTCTTGGGACTATGTGAGTAGATGCACAATGATCAATCCTTCCAGTGATCAAGGAAACGATGCTCTCCATTGGGCCTCCGGGCACCAAAAAGGAGGCCAGTGTGTTGGAGACAGTACATGTCAGTACTCTGGCCGTCTCTTCGGTCCTTTGGGTGGGGCAGGCAGAGTTTTAAGATGACCCACGACCTTCTCCGGGTTTTACTCCCGCCATTATGTTATGTTGCGGGGCAAAGATTTTGCATGTAATTAAGGTTAACAGTCAGTTGCATTTAACCTAGGGAGATGGTCTGGGTACACCTCACCTCACATAAGCCCTTTAAAGCCCCGAGTTTTCATCAGTTGGTAGCAGAAGAGGAAGTCAGAAAGAAAAGAAGCGGGGGAAGGATTCGGCGCCATTTGGAGGCCTTGAAAATGGAAGAGGGCCATGTGCAAGGGTTGGAGATTGGCTCCAGGATAGGGAGCAGCCCCTGGCGAACAGACAGCAAGCAAATGAAGACTTCGTCCTACAACCCAACAAACTCCAGGTAAGAGTCTATCCTGACTGTCTTCTTGAATTCAACCATGTGAAACCCTACTCAAAAGACTTAGCCAAGCTCACTCAATCTGCTGATCTACGGAGCAGGGAGCTAATAAATGGCTGTTGTTTTAAGCCACTGGGTTGGTGGTAATTTGTTCTACAGTAATGGAAAAAGACTCTGAAAATTAGCATCCTTCAAGGGGGCCCAGACCAACCTGCTGCATTTAGGCATATTCAACCTTTGTTTCAGCCATACTTCCATGGTTGGACATTTGGGTTGTTTGCACCTTTTGGATATAATGAATAATCCTCTTCTAAACACTCATGTACAAGTTCTTGTTCTTATTTTTCTTGGCTGTCTAACTAGCAGTGGAAAGTGCTGGGCTCTCCATTGCTCCTAGCCATGTGTCAAAAGCCACAGAGGAAAGGACCCAAGACTTTCTTTGTCCCCCTTACAGTGCAGCCTAGGACTTGGTCTGGAGTCTTGGCTGCTTTTGGACTTCCTCATTTACCAAATCCTGAAAGGCAAGGTTTAAAGATAATTTAATGAAGCCCTTGGGGAGGTGGAGTGAGTAGTTTTTTGGGTTTTTTGTTTTTGTTTTTTAAGATTTTATTTATTTATTTGTCAGAGAGAGAGAGAGAGAGAAAGCGCACAAGCAGGCAGAGTGGCAGGCAGAGAGAGAAGCAGGCTCCCCTCTGAGCAAGGAGCCCGATGCAGGACTTGATCGCAGGACCTGGGATCATGACCTGAGCTGAAGGCAGACGCTTAACCAACTGAGCCACCCAGGCATCCCATGAATAGTTTTATAGACGGAAATTTCATAGCTCCAGTGAGCAGACCCACATTCGCACCCAAGTGTTTTGGGATCCTGGTGATGTTGATATTTATGCTGAGATCTGTACTAAAACAAGGATTTTGGAAGTCTTGAGGGAAATATTAGATTGGGGAGCAGTCGTGGGGGTAAAGGACTATTGCTCCATGAAAGCGTAAACTCCCTGCTGTGTTCTGGGTCGTGTTTTCTCTCCGTGTGGTCCTTGTGAATCCTTGCCTCTTTCTCTTCTCCTCTTACTTTCCTCTCCTGCTCTTGTTTCTCTGCTGTAACTGGCTTAATAGAAAAACAAAATGTAATTTAACTCATATACAAAGTTTATAGCTCTTCTTATTCATATACAAAGCAGATAAGTTAGAGATTTTATATCTTTCTCTTAAAAATAAAATTACTTTTAAAAAAGTAGAAAAACGAAATGAGGTGACTTATAACTGATTTTTTTTTTCTTGTGGATTTAATAGCTCTTGATTTAAAAAAAAGTTCTCCAGTCCTGTTTTCAGAGGCAATTAGGTCTGAGTTGTTTTCTTCTTTAATCTTGTAGCTGAGAGAACTCAGAAGGGTTGGGGAGAGATTGCTAGGATCTGTTCATTTAGTTCTGATCTTTAGAATAATTTTTTTTTTTTTTAGATTTTATTTATTTATTTGACAGAGAGAGAGAGAGATCACAAGTGGGCAGAGAGGCAGGCAGAGAGAGAGGGGGAAGCAGAGCAGAGAGCCCAATGCGGGGCTCGATCCCAGGACCCTGAGATCATGACCTGAGCCAAAGGCAGAGGCTTTAACTCATTGAGCCACCCAGGCGCCCCTAGAATAATTTTTAAATTGAATAGAATATTTGAACACAAAGTCCCCAGACAGTGAAACAATTATTAAATATCCAAACTGTGGGAGTCTAAAATCTAACTTAGTTGGTAATACAGGGAAGGAAAAATATCTTTCCTCTTCCTAGCTTAAGTTTTCAGTTGGGTCTCTGTAACAAAAGACAGATTAACAAGAGAAAAGCTTACAGATTTATTTAATATAAGTTTATGAGACCTAGAAATCTTCAGAAGGAAATGAAGACCTCAAAGAAACTGTTAGACTTGAGTATTTTTATGCTGAGTTTGATGAAGAGGGGGACATCATGGGAAAATATGATAAAGGATCTGAGCTAAGGATAGTGAACTGGGGGAAACTTAGCAAGGCATTCCTTCAGATTTTTGTCCCTCTGCCTTGGGAGGTAAGAATGCTCCTCTCCTCTGGAAATAGGGAAGGTACTTTTTCTCTTTTTTTTTAATAAAGATTTGATTTATTTATTTGTCAAAGAGAGAGGGAGAGAGTGAGAGAGTGCACAAGCAGGGGGAGGGACAGGCAGAGGGAGAAGCAGGCTCCCTGCTGAGCAAGGAGCCCGTGGGACTCAGGATCATGACCTGAGCCAAAGGGAGACGCTTAACCTACTGAGCCACCCAGGCATCCCAGGGAAGGCACTTTCCACATAAAGGTCTTTGACCTGCTTCAGGGGAAGGTCAGAAAGTCCTTCCTGTACCTGTTATTTCTCAAATCCCTTCAGCTTGAGATATTAAATATGCCAAGATACCATTTTTGGGGATGGTGTGTCCTCAACCCTGCCAATGATTAAGAGGAAAAAAATACCTGTTGGAAAAATATTTATGAACATGCACGATCCAATTTTGTTACTATTACCAATAGCTGTCCTATCAGATTTAGCTCCCGAATAGAATTAATTAATTAATTAATATACATTTTATTCTGAGTGTTTTCCTACTCAAAATTTGTTACTGAGATTTTTTCCTTTGTAATTTGGAACAAAAAACCAAGAACACTTGGATATATGTGAATTTTTCTCCTGTTTTCTGTCTGTAATATTTTGTTATTAACCTTTCTAATTTAGTATAAACAACAACAACAATACAAAAATTATATTGATGCTGAGGTCTACTAAGTAAAACCTGCAAAAATGGCACCTGAGTACTGTTGCCATGGGGACAAGATGTAGCAGAGAAATGAATGTAGCTTGCAATACTAGAAAGACAGTAGGTGAATTGCTCTTCAGAAAACTTGCGATTAAATATTTTTTATTTTTTTTGAAGATTTTATTTATTAATATGACAGAGAGAGAACATAAACAGGGGGAGCAGCAGGCAGAGGGAGAGGGAGAAGTAGGCTCCCTGCTGAGTGGAGAGCCTGATACGGGACTCGTTCTCAGCACCCTGGGATCATGACCTGAGCTGAAGGCAGGTGCTTAACCAACTGAGTAACCCAGGTGCCCCCAAATATCTTTTTTTTTTTAAAGACTTATTTGTTTTTTTGAGAGAAGGAGAGTGCAAATGGGGAGGGGCAGAGGGAGAGAGAGACAAGCAGACTCTGTTGAGCGGGGAGCCTTTTGCGGGGCTTGATGCCAGGACCCTGAGATCATGACCTGAACCAAAATCAAAAGCTGGACTCTTAGCCAATTGGACCACCCAGGCGCACTTAAAATATCTTAAATTTGTTCATTTGGTTGCTGTTTGTTTATTTATTTATTTATTTATTTATTTATTTATTTATTTTTAACAAAACAAAAAAGCATCAGCAACAACAAAGAACATCGCCAAATTCCTAAATCAGATAACTTCAGCTCAAATGACCTTTGATTTGTGTGTGCTCTTTGCTTGTGATAATTACCTTGGTTTCTCCGTAAAGCAGCGTGCCTGGGTGACATGACATCTGCCGTGATTGCAAATAACATCCCCCAACCTCCCTATCTTCTTCTGCTGGAGAAAATATGGGATTTATCTGGTGTTTATTGAAATACTGTGTGTTAAACTAGAAGACAAAAGGGGATTTTTGCATGCTAAGCTGCAGCCGGCACCAGAAACATGTTCATTCTAACAGAAAATGCTTTTCTATCTTACCCTTGCAATTTCTCTGTTCCACAATATTCCTTCTCTGGCAGCCATGCGATTTGTCTTGACTGAGGCAGCTTATATGTGCAGTGGAAAGACACTAAGCTGGGTAAATAGGGCAATTTGGGTTGTAGTTATGACTCTATCACTGCCTTTGGGCAACTTATTTAAATATAGCTGAAAAGAAAATATCTACTTATAAATATCTACAGTTTTCAGCCCTTACCTTGCAAGGAGGAAGGGTCCTTTATTTGCCACAGCCAGTTTTGGTTGTACAAATCAGCAAAAGGGTGGAGCTTTGAAAAGGTGGTGTTGCTGAGGGCTGTCAAAATCAATTTACGTTGGAAGGAAACAAATGTAATATTCCTCAAAAAGGAATCGGGTATAAGAGGAGACAGGGGTAAGCGAGGAGACTTAAGTCAGCTGATATGGGAAGAAGGGAAATCTAGAGAAAAGAGTTTATCTTTAAATAAACTTTATTGAAGTATCCTCTAAAGACACTACAACGCATCCTTTGTAAGTGTCCTGTTTAATGAGTCTTGACAATCGTATGCGACCTGGTAACTACGAGTGTGACCACGTTTAATACAACATTGCTATCACTCCCAAAAGTCTTCTTTGGCCCTATCTGCTTTCTGTCACTGCAGATTACGCTTGTCTCTTCTAGAGTTTCATATTAATAGAATTATACAGTATGTACTTTTTTTTTGTGGATTCTTTTGCAGAGCGTATTTTTTGAGATTCATCTACGGATCAGGAATTTGGTTCTTTTTATTATTGATTTATGTTCTATTGCATGGATGTACATAATATGTTTATTTAGCTGTTGGTGAACATTTGAGTGGTATTCTATTTAGGGATATTATAGGTAAAGCTGCTATGAATATTACTGTACAGGTCTTTGGACATAGGTTATCATTTCTCTCTCTCTCTTTTTTTTTTTAAGATTTATTTATTTGACAGAGAGAGATCACAAGTAGGCAGAGAGGCAGGCAGAGAGAGAGAGGGAATCAGGCTCCCTGCTGAGCAGAGAGCCCGAGGTGGGGCTCGATCCCAGGACCCTGAGATCATGACCTGAGCCAAAGGCAGAGTTTAACCCACTGAGCCACCCAGGTGCCCCAGGTTATCATTTCTCTTGGGGAAAATGCTCGGAAGTACAATAGCTGGGTCATATGGTAATGGTATGTTTGACTTTATAAAAAAATTGCCAAGCTCTTTTACAAAGGTTATACTATTTTACATATTCACCAGCGATGTATGAGAGTTTTCGTTGCCTCATGACCTCTTCAACACTTGGTATTTTTAAGCTTCTAATTAAGGCATGCCTGTGGATGTGCAGAGGTGCTCCTGCGGTTTCAATTTGCATTCCCTGAGGACTAATGACCTTGAGCACCACTTCCTGTGCTCACTTGACCTCTGTGTGTCTTCTTTGGTGAAGGGTTCATTTAAATCCCTTACCCAGTTTAAATTGGATTATTTGTCTTACTATTGTGTTGTAAAAATTATTTACATATTCGGAGTACAAGTCCTTTGTCAGATCCTGCAAATATTTCCTCCCGGTCTGTGGCTTGTCTTTGCATTTTTTTTTTTTTTTTTTTTTTTAAGATTTTACTTATTTATTTGACAGACAGAGAGAGAGAGAGAGCACAAGCAGGGGGAGCAGCAGGCAGAGGGAGAGGGAGAAGCAGACTTCCCACGGAGCAGGGAGCCCAATGCGGGGCTCGATCCCAGGACCCTGGGATCATGACCTGAGCCGAAGGCAGACGCCTAATCGTCTGAGCCACCCAGGCGCCCCTCTTTGCATTTTCTTATTTGTGTTTTTTGAAGAGCAGAAAACTTTAATTTTGAAGTCTAATTTATCACCTTTTTCTGTCATGACCTATGTTTTTGGTGTCTTAAGAAATCTCTGCCTGCGTAAGGTTTTTTTTTTCTTTTTCTGGAAGTGTTACAGGTTTGAATTTTAGATTTAGGTCTATCAACCATTTCGAGTTCACTTTAATGTATGGTATGAGGTAAGGGTCAAGGTTAATTTTTATCCGAATGGATATCCAGCAACATCTGTTGAATAATTTATCCTTTTCCCTTTGGATTACCTTGATATCTTTTTTTTAAAAAAATGATTGACCGTATATATGTGTGTCTATTTCTGGGCTGTATATTCTCTTCCATTGATCTCTATGTCTGTCCATTGATCCCTATTTCTATCCAATGATAATAACACCACACTGTCTTAATTACTATAGTTTCAAGTCTTGAAGTCAGGTAAGATAAGTCCTCTACCTTTGTATTATATTTAAAAAATATTCTGGTTATTAGAGATATTATGGATTTCCCTAAAAATTCTAGAGTCAGCTTGTCAATTTCCTAAAAATAACTACTGGGATTTTGATTGGAATTATGTTGAATACATAGACCAATTTGGGGGAGAACTGGCATCCTATTAATACTGATTATAATCTGTTTCACGAACATGGCTATATATATTAGACTATATTCTATGTACTGGAAGTTTCTACGTGGGTACTTAGTCTGGAAAGTGGACTTCAATCTGAAAATTAAAAGGTGGGATTTTTTTTCTAAATTAAAAGAATATTTTAAAATGATACTTACTTTTGGGATTAAGAAGAAATGTTTTCATTTGTGAAATGATAGATTTGAACTACAAAATCTCTAATGCCTCTTTTAATATTTTAAGGTTATTAAACAGATCTTATTGCTTTTACAGATAAAGATCAGGACTGCTAGAAACTCTTATCAAAAGAGTTAAGTTAAAGACAATGAAGTCTTTCTATTGCAGTTTTAAGAATCTGTGAGAAATGTTATTTTGGCCCTTGGGCCTCTAACGGACAAAATAATGGGTCATTCTATAAGTTAAAGAAGCTAAAATGGAGTGCAGTTTTATGTATTAATAAAAAATGAAACATATGAGCAAGACCAAAAGCCAAAGTTTTGGGAGGGTACAAAATTAAATTTTTATATAGGTTTTCAGGGACACTGGTTTTTAAAGCAGTAGTATATTTATCAAGTTATTTGCTAATCCTCCAAAACATCACAAAAATTATAAATTGAACGTGTTTTCTTTTGTCACTTCCTAACATCAAAAAGGGATAATTATACTGTCTATAATTACAATTTGATAACAACTATATTTGCTCATTTACTTTGAGCAGTCATAATAAAATGCTAAAAAGTTATTAAAAAGAAATATGAAAAATTCCTGGAACTCTGATAGGGTAAATAAAACACTATAAAGTGATATACTAAACATTTTTAAGTATTTATTTGTTACCATTTTTACCATGCATATCTCTACTGCCCACATGCCTTCTTTAGGGTTTTCAGCTGATTTATTTATTTTTAAAAAATCACTGCAGTAAATAAATGCTTTAGTCCAAAAATTTGAAAATTTGAAATTCAAGATTATAAACTAAGTCCACTGATTTCCTATTAAAGATGAAGCACTCTTAAAAAATTATTAAAACATTTGTAATTAAATGTGAAATACTGCTCGGTAAAAATACACAGAATTCTTAAAAAAAAAAAAATACACAGAATTCTTTTATTCCAATGTCTTTAATCAGGGATCAAGAAATTTTCTGTGAAGGGCTGGATAGTCAGTATTTTAGGCTTTGCAGACCAAGAGGAAAAACTGAGGATATTATATAATACTTACATAAGAAGATAGAGAACACATTTCCATAATATGGAAAAATCTGCAGCAAAGCTAATCTCTAAAGCCATTCAGTGCTTGATAATAGTGGTTGAAAGTGGTTCTTCTGATTCAAAAAAATTTCAATCTACATCCTAAACTCAAAAATTGCAATAAAATCTTACACCTCTAAGTCATCAAACTGCTGTATAGTAGTGCAAATCAGGATATCAATCTATTTCTGAAAAAAATTCATGGAACTGATGATAGTTAGGTTCATGTTTATTATACAACGACACTAGCCTCTGCTTAAAAAATACAGTATACATCAACATCGCCAAAATAAACACTCCTCACAATAGTCCCAACTCACAGGAAAGCAACAGTCAGAAAAATTAGAAAACTTTAAATGGGATATCTCATCACAAATGAATTTCTTCAAAAAAATTAAAATGGAAACGAGGCTATAGTCAAAATAAGTTTCTGAATGATTCATTTGTTAACCAAGCAAGGAAAGCCATTGACTGATGGTAAGTTAATGAAATTGTGATTGATTGTAGCAGCCAAAATGAGTACAGAGAAAATAAACGTGTTTAGGTTTATAATCCCTTTGGTGTGAACACTTGCTTAAGGAACAGAAGATATTGGGAAAAACATCGACTTTTTAAAAAAGGAAAATGATTCCAGGTGGTTTTCCTTGATGACAGATAGGATCGAAAATGTTCAGTTTTTGTTGTTTGCTGGAGGAGTTAATGGAAAATTTAAAGTGACTAAAGAGGGGTGTCTGGCTGGCTCAGTCAGTAGAGTATGCAACCTTTTTTTTTTTTTAAGATTTATTTATTTCTTAGAGAGAGCGCAGGCAGGGGGAGGGGCAGAGGGAGAGAGAGAGAGAATCCTCGAGCAGGCTCCTCACTGAGCAAGGAGCCCCATGTGAGGCTCCATCCCAGGAGCCTGAGATCATGACCTGAGCTGAAATCAAGAGTCCGACGTTTAACCCACTGAGCTATGCAAGCACCCTGAGCATGCAGCTTTTGATCTTGGGTTCGTGACTTCCAGCCCCACATTGGACATAGAGTTTACTTAAAAAAATAAAATAAAATAAAATAAAATAAACAGTAAAGTGCCTGAAGAATTAGCTCCTGAATAGTCTGCATCAAACATCTATAGGTAAAAATGTTTTTAAAGTTGAGAAAGTTCTAAGTCAGCGCAACCTAAAGCAGAATACGCTAAGATGTGTTGTGACCAATGGCAGCAAACATTTGTGTACAGCAAAGAGGCTTGGTTGTACAATTGGCTTGCTTCTTCCTTACCAATCTGGATGCCTTTTATTTCTCTTTCTTGCCTCACTACACGGACTGTCATTTCCAATATAATGTTGAGTAGAAGCAGCAAAAGCAGGTATCCCTATTTTGTTCCTAATATTAGGAGGGAAAACTTTCCAGTTTTTCACCATTATTTCCTCACATTTTCAAGGCAGAAGAGCTTATGCTGCAAAACACAATCATAGCTGCCTCTGAGTTCCAAAGACAATTTTCCTAATAAAATAAAAAAAATATTTTAAAGATTTTATTATTTATTGGACAGAGAAAGAAGCAAGAGAGAGCACAAGCAGGAGGAGGGGCAGAAGGAGAGGGAGAAGCAGACTCGCCCTGCTGAGTGGGGAGCCCGATATGGGGCTCGATCCCGGGACCCTGAGATCATGACCTGAGCGGAAGGCAGTACATACAGTATGGAAGATGACTGAGCCACCTAGCTGTCCCAAAATAAAATTTTTTTAAAGATTTATTTATTTATTTATTTGAGAAAGAGAGTGAGAGAGAATGGGGGGAAGGGCAGAGGGAAAGAATCTCAAGCAGACTCACCTCTGAGTGCAGAGCCCCATGCGGGACTCCATCTCACAGCCCTGAGATCATGACTTGAGTCAAAATCAAAAGTTGGACTTTTAACCAACTCAGTCACCCCAGCGGCCCTCACCTATCTTTTCTACTTTTAATACTTGCTCTACTTCGTAACCCAGGTCTCTGAGATGCCTAGGTTTGAGGGATACGTTAGAAGAGGTAAAATCCTTTGTATCTATAGACTGTTCCTGGCCAGATACCTTTCTTATGGCGAGGTTTTCCCAATTCAATTTTCATTCCTTTATCAAACGATGAAGTAGAGAACAAGGATGGAGTTAAAGCTCCCACACTTAGTAATGTAGCAGAAGCTGCCATCTCTCTGAGAGGTAATAGGTTAGGCAGGTTATGTCTGCCACTAGTACTGCCAAAGGTCACCCGCATAGTGCATCAACTTGGATTTATAACAAATGCGTATTGTCTGCACAAATTGCAATAGCAACAAACTGAAATTTGGGGGGCAAGAGTAATGTAAATCTAACATTGTCTCCCTAACAGAGGAGCGTCAGGTGGTAGCAGTCCCATGGACTTGCAGATAGGAGTGAACATTTGAAATGTAAGAAACAGATGGTAGTCATCATGTTTTCTTCCTGTCTACATTTTACATTCCCAATGATAGGCAAATGATCCCAAACGTGACTAACTTCTGTCTCATACTGGTCTTGAACTTCTTTCTTAAACTACATCTACATTTAACTGCTTCAATTTCTTGGACTACTGGTAAACCTAAAACTCCAGCAAATACTGGTCAACAGGAGGATCTAGAGTGGTGTGCATTGTCTCCTCACAAATCTTGTTTAAGTATATTACAGTGCATCATCGAAAAATCAATTCTGTCTTCATACGCTGGAGGTCAATATTTTGTCTCTTGGCTTCGTTAGTTTTCTATATTATGATTATATAAATATTCTTGATATTCTCTGTCTATCATGCCTTCTTTTTCATAAAGGCTCACATCCCTCAGAGTTCATGCTCTAACAGCAGAGATAAGTCAAAGATCTCCATATTTGTGTCAAGTTGTCAGGTCTCCAATTTCACTATCGAAACTCACTTTCAGGCTCAAAGTGGTTTCCAATTCAGCAAAAATTGTCTACTACTGACATAGGAGTGAGAAGCATGAAAATAATGTCGAGGCCACCTGCGGACGCACTCTGGGTAATCCAATCTCTGTCCAGACTCTTCTAGTGGTGTGCTGTCATGAGGAGTACAGCATGACACTTGGTTTTCTGTTTCCGTCCACTCCTCAGGTCCAGCCTCATCATCAGCCTCAGTCTGTACATTAGAATCAACTACCAAAGTGCCAACGGGTTCCCACCATTCCTGATTGCTACTCCTGGCCTGACTTGCTTCTTTCAGTTCTAATTTCCTATGGTCCTTTGTGAAGGCCAATGGGAAGCTTCCACTAGTGTCTTCTCACTGCCCTGAGCGGTCCATACCTACTCTTGCTTTGTGTCCTGATTATAGGTTGACACTCTCTTTTGCTATCCTGAAGTTGGGGGGAAAAGATAATAGATCCACTGCTCCAGTTCAGTGTAGTGTAGTTCAGTGTACTTAGAGCACTTAGGACTTAACGCAGCCAAATGGCTCGTAGACATGTGTTTTAAAGTCTACTGTTCATTAGAGAGTATTATATTTTCATTTATGCAAGGCAAATGAGTCCTTCAATTATATCTAATATACCTGTCACTACTGTGTGCCCCACATGAGAAATAATTTCATTAAGATTTTTAATCACTTCATTGAAAATTAATATGTTGCCCAGAAGCAGAAAGTACTGATTTTTATAAAATGGGAACCGGCCGTGATCTAGCACAGTTATCCTTTAGCAGAGTTCGAAGTACTCAAGGAATAGTCCTTGGTCCTGAGGAATTAGAAAACAAAAAAACAAAAACGAAAAAAAGAAACAAACCTTAAAATTTCTCAGATTCTCCCAAGTTTGTGCTTGTGTGTTGACTTCATAAAAACAGCAATCTGGTACAGGGTTGGTGGTCATCATTTCTTTATTTAGAGTCTGAGTTTTAACCCAGATATCCAAAGCCGGAAATGTATTATGCATTCACCATGGTAGGCTCCAACCCAGGGAATGATATGGAAATATACTTAAACATGGTCCCTATCAAGAGATTAAAAATGTTCAAGGAGAAGAAATTTGGGCAGTCAGATACTACATGTCTGGACCATGATTAGGAAATTTGAGAGTTGGGGTATTAGTGGTGCTATTTGTATAATTTTAGGGCAGTGGTGGGACTATGAGGCAGAATCTTGAGAAAGAAGAGCAAAGCTGGAGGCATTACACTTCCTGATTTCAAACTATATTATAAAACTATAATAATCAAAAGAGTATGAAACTGGCATAAAAACAGACACATAGGTAGGAATGCCTGGCTGGCTGAGTCAGTGGAGCATGCAAATCTGGATCTCAAGGTTGTGAGTTCGAGCCCCTCATTGGGTGTGGAGATTAATTAAAAATTTTAAGAAAGGGGCGCCTACCTGGCTTAGTCAGTTATGAATCCAACTTTTGATCTTGACTCAGGTCTTGATCTCAGGATTGTGAGTTCAAGTCCCATGTTGGGCTCTACCTTGGGCATGGAGCCTACTTGAAACCAACAGACACACACACAAACAAGCAAACAGAATGCCAGACACACAGATCAATGAAACAGAGTAGAGAGGCCAGAAATAAACCCATGCATTTATGATCAATTGATTTATAACAAGGGAAGCAAGAACATACAAGGGAAAAAGATGGTTTCTTCAGTAAATGGTGTTGGAATGACTGTACGGGCACAGCAAAATAATAAAGTATGCTCCTAAGTCAGTACACACTCTCCGTGAAGGATGCCTTTGAAATGCGTGTACTAAACCAAGAACCTGATCGTTAGATGATTGGAGATGTCTCTACAGGCTCCAGGGAGATTTGCTACCCAATTCTGCCAGGAAACTGTTCTTACACACTTTATCTGCCATAATGAATTGAGATGCCTTACTGTAATTGACAGTGTTTAGATAGAAGATGAACAACTCACCGTTTTGGATGTTACAGAAAGCATGTCTATGAGCGGAAGGGGATTAGAAGCCATAACCACCAAGGGCTTTTTAAATTCAAACGCTCTATGACTTAAGGACACTCTAGTTTTTCTGAGTTGAAGCATAAAGCCCACATCACCATCTCTCATCACAATGGATGCTAATGTTTTTGTGAACAGTCCATGGAGCAAGATGATAGAGTGTCTGTACATGACTTTACTGGCTAATCAACCGTATGAAATCTAGTTACCATGAGCAGCCAGATGGAGAAAAATGATCATGACGAAGAGAAGACCCTAGGGAAAGGATTTTTCTGCTTGAATAAATAAAATTAAATCACTTCCACTGGGAAAAGCATATCAAATCCAACAAGGAAGGAGCCACAACAAGAGGAAATGGAGACTGGCCCTGAGCATAATGTTTTTTTCAGAATTTTTTAAAACCACAATCAGAAATACATTTTACATCATGAGTCACTACACACACGTACTCCTAACTATAACAAAAATTTCACAAAACAACATTTACCCTCATTAAGGGCAATGCACTCTGACATTTTCTATTTTATTCTAGTTTTTAATAATTCTTTTCTTGAAGCATAGCAAATACATAGAAATGTACATGATGGTAAGTGAAGACTTTGATGAATTTTCACGGTGAACACATCTAAGTAACCTATGTTTTATTCTATTCTATTTCATTTTATTGTAATTATTTTTTATTATAGTAAAATATGCATAATAGACAATTTACCATTTTAACAATTTTTAAGCATACAGTTCTGTGGCATTAAGTGCATTCACGTTGTTGTGTACCCATTACCACCATCCATCTCTAGACATTTTTCATTACCCCAAGATGAAACTCTGTGCCCATTAAACCATTATTTGAGAGAGAAAGAGAGAGCATGAACAGGAGGGAGAGGGGCAGAGGGAGAAGCAGATTCTCAGCTGAGCAGGGAGCCCGACGCAGGACTCGATCCCAGGACCCCAGAATCATGACCTGAGCCAAAGGTAGATGCTAAACCCACTGAGCCACCCAGGCACCCCTTAATTGTATACGTTTCTTATTCACTTATTTAATCCTGTGAATTTGGAATAATAAATTTTAATATTAATGCTTTTGTTTTAGTAAGTGTTTGTTATCTTCAATCAGAGACACTGAAACAAAATAAAAAAAATATGTATTATATAAAAATCACATAACTAAAGAGTAGAAAAGAGTCAAACAATAAACTTTCAAATGATGTTGTTGCGAGTCTATAGTATTTGTACTTCTGAAGTTACTAAAGCCTAAAACTGCACCAAGGCTTTGGAATGCCCAACCTAGGGTGTGCTAAATTTTTTTTAAGAAAGGGGTGAAGATAAGTCCATTTCCTGTTGTTTCTGTAGCAGATTACCACAAACTTATTTTCTGCTAGTTCTGGAGGTCAGAGGTCTAAAACAGTTCCGCAGGGGGTGCTTGGGCAGCTTAGTCAGTTAAGCGGCTGCCTTCAGCTCAGGTCATGATCCCAGGGTCCTCAGATCAAGCCCCCCATCGGACTCCTTGCTAGTGGGGAGTCTGCTTCTCTCTGTGCCTGAAGCTTCCCCTGCTTGTGCTAGTGTTCTCTCTCTCTCTGACAAATAAATAAATAAAATCTTTAAGCAAAAAATAAAATAAAATGGATTGGCAGGGCCACATTCCTTCTGGAGGCTCCAGGAGAGAATCTGTGTCCTCGCCTTTTCCAGCTTCTGGAGGCTGCCTGAATTCCTGGGCTCACAGCTCCTTCCTCCATCTTCACAGCCAGCAGTGTAGTACTTTTCCGTGTCTCTGTCGTCTTTTCTCGTTTCTGGCCCTCCTGCCTTCCTCCTGTAAGGATGACATTAGGTCCACCTGGATAATTCCACATCTAAAGATCCTTCACTTCATCACAGCTTCAGAGCTCCTTTTGCCACAAAAAGTAGCAGAGTCACAGGTTCCGGAAGTTCCAGGACATCTTTGGGCGGCCATTAATCTGACTATCATGTTCATATCTTTATTTTTGTTTATATTTGCATAAAGACACATTGAATGGATAGATAAGAAAGTAATAAAAATGGTGGCTTATGGGGACAGTGAGGAGTGTGGAAGGGGTGGAAGAATTTTTTTATTTAAGATTTTATTTATTTATCTGAGCGGGGGGCAGAGGCCGAGGGAGAGACAGAATCTGGAGCAGACTCCACGCTGAGCACAGAGCCAGATGCGGGGCTCGATCCCACAACCCTGAGATCATGACCTGAGCTGAAATCGAGTCAAGAGTCCACGTTTAACCTTAATCAAGAGCCACCCAAGCGCCCCAGAGTGAAAGAATTCTTTTTTTTTTAAGATTTATTTATTTATTTATTTGACAGAGAGAGATCACAAGTAGGCAGAGGCAGGCAGAGAGAGAGAGGGGGAAGCAGGCTCCCCGCTGAGCAGAGAGCCCAATGCGGGGCTCGATCTCAGGACCTTGAGAGCATGACCTGAGCCGAAGGCAGAGGCTTTAACCCACTGAGCCACCCAGGCGCCCCTGAGTGAAAGAATTCTTAATGTGTATTATTTTACATGAATTTAGGATCCGAATACACGAATGTATTATCTATTCAAAATAAAATTAATAATAACTATTTAAAAAGTAGGGCCTACTGATTTTCAGGTATCCCCTGCTAGGTACCTAGACTTTTGAAATTCTGGACTTTATGGAGATAACAGCATAATTCTTCTAAAGTGGCTGAACTGACTCGATAAAATCAGAATGGGACGAGTTCACTTACATTCCATATAGAGCAAGCTGTGAAATCCCTCTTTGGTTAATTCTTTCTAGTGAAAGGTAAGAAGCAATGCGGTGAAAGGGCTAGTTCTGGGCCAGCCTGGGGCCTCATTCCCCGTGGGCACGGTGGTTACTTGTCTCACGGATTTTATGACAAGTGTCAGCCAGTTCTGGGTGTTTGCCTGTGCGCTCACCTCCGCGAGACAGTTTGCCTTCTCACCGGGAAACCAAGCGCACTGACGCAGGTTGCAGGGACTGCGGGCCCCACGGAGACGGGAAGGAGCGGGGACGGAGGGCTCCTCCTGTCCCTGGGGCTGCTGCTTGGTGTTTGTGCATGAGCCAGCCCTGACTCGCCAAACCAAGAATAGAAAACTTCCGCCCGGGACCACCGGCCACGGCAACGGCAACGTGCTCCAGACTCCAGATGATGCTGGGCGCGTCCTGCTCAGGGGCTCACATTTCAGTTCGGAGGGAAGCCTCGAGAGAAGGCAGGTGGGGAAAAACCCCCGGAGTGCCAGTTTCATTGTGCGGCGCTGTGCTGATCCGGAAGGCTTTTCTCCCTTCCTGGCTGGTCCTTTCCCGGAGACAGAGACCAGACGCAGACATGCTGGGCGCCCGAGGGCCCCCCCGCCCCCGCTCTCCCCGGGCAGAAGCGCCTCTTTGCTTTTATCTTTGGTTGCATCAGAAGGAAACTTGCACTTTGAGGGGGAAGATTGCTTATTGTTCAAAAGGGGCAATCTAACAGGAGGCCCTGTCTTCCGTAGATAACAAGCAGGACAATCCTCCGCTGAGTAACAAATCAGCCCAGGGGGAGACTTAAAGGGTTTCAGCAAGGGACCTGCTTCCTCTGGCTGAGTCACGGCCAGCTCAGCGGGACGGGGGCCGGCTGCTTCCTGGCTGTGTCCGTCATCGGGGTGGGGACACTGCCTCATGTCCACGGGTTGCTCTAGTCACTTCCTTCCTCTCTGGGCTTTAGGTGACTCCAGGAGATGGGGGGTGGGGGCTGGAGGGGACCAGACATCCCTGCGTGTGGGCGAGGAGCCCTGGACCGGGAGCAGGACCCCTTGGGCTCCGAGGCTGGGCTGCCTGGATCCCCGGGGGTCTGCCTTGATTTACCCCTTGTGTGTGCCAGCTGGGTATACACTGTCACCACCACGCACTACTTCCTTAGACCTTGCTAGCCCTCTTCCCAACACACGCCCCTGGTCTCAAGGTCAAATGTGGATGGAGAGTAACAATAAAATTAATAATAGTATTAAGTAATTTACACCTGGATTATAACTCTATCGATTACACCTCCTACGGAGAAGCCTTCCTGCATAAAGTTATCTATCAGGTGTTTCTTGGCAGCCGGTGGGGAAGGGGGTAATTCAAATAAGAAATTGGTATAATACAGGTTTGGTGAGACAAGGGAGGGGAAAGTTAAGTGGAGATTTCTAACTCGGTGGGAGAGAGGCTGACAGAGTTTTAAGGGGCTGGAGGTACTGCAGCGAAATTTGAGCAGCTGGAATGGGAAATGGGACTTTAGGGGGAAAAATGATTTTGAAATGGGACCTTGGGGAAAGTTTCCACGCAGAATATGGCACAAATTCCCTTCTCTTTAAGTATCTTTAAAAATACTTCTGTGGAGATCCAAACTGCTTTTCAGTGTGTTTCTATGTATCTCTCTCTCTCTCTCTATCTCTCTCTCTCTCTCTATATATATATATATCTATATCTCTATATATAGAGATATAGATACATACATATATATGTGTGTGTTTCTATGTATATGTATATACATATATATGTGTGTGTGTGTATATATATATATATATATATATACTTTTTTAAAAAGATTTTATTTATTTATTTGACAGAGAGAGAGATAACAAGTAGGCAGAGAGGCAGGCAGAGAGAGAGGGGGAAGCAGGCTTCCCGCTAAGCAGAGAGCCTGATGCAGGGCTCGTCCCAGGACCCTGAGATCATGACCTGAGCCGAAGGCAGAGGCTTTAACCCACTGAGCCACCCAGGCGCCCCACTCTATATATTTTTAAGTACAGACTGGTGCAGGGAGGCTACTAGAGCGGGAGTGCCAGCCTCCACCAGGGTTCCCGAGACAACAGCGCCACCATACTGTACGGGGTGGGGGGGGGCAGGTGGGGAATCCCAGGGCTTGGGGGTGCAGGGCAGGGACGGGGTGGGGGCAGGGAAGGAGGGAAAACAAATAAAAGGTGATGTAATTCAGTCGGCCCCGGCCTCACAAGGAAGAGAGTAGTTGCACACAGGACATTCTGTGGAGGCCGTATGAAAGCATTGCTCTGGGGACTGCAGACCACTATCGGAGTGGGAACAAGAGTGAGCAATTTACCTGTCAGCTCCTTCTATCTGCTCTCATTGCCAAAGCTCGCTCCGTGGGGCATTAACTCCCCGTGATGGCGTGTGTGTCACCCAGCCCCTGTGGGCAGCCATCAAGACGGTTAGAGCCTCAGGAGTCTGTTTGGCTCAGGCCGGGGTGCTGGCGCTGTGGCCCTTACCCACGGTGGACGTTACGGCCTCTGCTGACCAGGAGAGGCAAGGCAGGAGGCAATGCTGGGCGGTGGTGAGCGAACTGTGGCTGTTCCTGGAGCAAAGAGTTGGGGGCCAGGGGTCTGGATGCGCAAATCTGGGGAGGCGCACCAGCTCGGAGGCACGCAGTGCCTTTATGTTAATGGGAAAAGGCACATCTGCCTCAAGCAATTGTATTTCTATTTGTTGGGAAAATTGGGATGTTACATTTAATTTTGTTAGTAGAAGTTCTGTACTTCCAACTGCCCAAAGAGTGTCAGGATAAATAAATCCATGAAAGGTGCTTGTGCAGTATACAACGTGTATAATTGTCCATGGTCTTGAACCGGCTTCATGGCCCCATGTCAAGAGCAGGCTGGCACAGGGAGGCCTTTATAAAGTCCTTTCACCCATTACATGGGAATGTCAATTTGTTGACACTGAACACAAATTCGCTGAAGGATTTTGGAGGGAGACTCTCCAAGGGGGAATAAATGCCATGTGAATGAGTGAATGAGTGGAAGAGTCCAGTCACAGAAATGCTTCCTCTTTCCCACTATCCACCCCCATCATTTCCCTCGCTTCGCTCCAACGAGCTCCCCTTTATATATTGAAATTAAGTGTAATGTTTCAATTTTTAAAAAGATTCCCCCGCTTAGAAATATGAACTCAAGCACTGTTTTTTCTAGCATGTAGCAGGAACTCGGTAAACATTAGTTACTTACTAGATGGCTCGGGGCTGTGTGAGCAAACCAGCAACACACTGGGGCAGCTCTGAGGAGTTTGTGTGGCAGACACACGCGCAGGAGGCTGGAATTCCCCCTGCCGAGTGCATCGTGAGTGTGCAGTTAGCAGACTGAGGAACTGTACTCTTGGTGCCTCCTCCTTTTCAATCATGTCCTGGATTTCCTTCTTCCTTTAATAAACATCCTCTGGCTCGAAGCTTAGGACAAATATACTATGATGAGTCTCATTGGTGTACTTTTGAAGGTACATTATTAAAATAAGCAACAAGGACAAAACCCGAGGATGAAGCTGTTTTGGAATCAAGCAGGTGAGCGTTAGCCCTCCCTCGGGCTGGGAGCATCTATTCAATTCTTGGGCAACCGTGGAAAAAGGGTCCAGAGGGAAAAAGAAGCCAAGTTGTCAAAATAGAACAGATTCCTAATGGATCTAACTGGAGATAAGACGAGGTGACTCAGCGATTTTCCGTGCCGGAGACCCGTTCCACCAAACCTACATGAAACACAGGAAGAAAGGCATTACTGACTTGGAAAAACTGGGACATGAACCTATCTCTACTTGTAGTTTTAAAAATTTATTTCTATCCTTATCTTGTTCCAAAAAGGCTTTAAGGTGACTTCCAGAGATACAAAGGCTACAGCAAGAAGACGGAGCCCTAAAGCAGAACAAAAATAAAAACAAAAACCAGGATGAAGTAGGAAACAGAGCGAGGTTGATATAAAAATGCGCTCTGACAGGCCATAAATTTGACTCTTAGCTCTTCTTTTTCTGCCAGAAGAGGGAAACGTGGTAAGTTGATAAGCCTGGGTCCAGAGTGGGAGGGACAGATGCTCAGGGGAAAAGGAAGGAGTTCTGATGTGAGGAGATGGGGCACTGAGGGGAGAGCTAGCGGAGGGACCGCAGCAGGACAAGGATTCTTCCTACGGCAAAACGTAGGCTCCCGTGCCCATGGAAATTTCCAGAAAGAAGCCACCAGTAGGCATGCTTAGGCCAATCCTAAGTGGCCTGTTACGGTAGTGAATGACTTACTGCATCTGAGAGCTCCAAGGAAAAGACGCCAGAACAATCTTGTCTGACCTTGATACTACGTGCTGTTTTAATTTTGCTGTGCGATTTATAGAATTCTTCACACACGTCCTCTGTTATTTGACTTTTTACATGAACCCGCCAACTTGAGAAAATACTCTCAAGTCTGTTCTGTTTGGGCTGGGCAGCCTTACTGTAGGCTCTTCTATATTTCCATAAGCTTTATGAATATTTGAAGGGTGGGGAACGCGGTGTAGTATATTGGAAAAGGCATTGTTTTGGAGTCAGAAGAACCTGGATTGAAGATCCAGCTCTTCAACTGAATACATAGGTATGAGTGACCTTAACTAGAAAATGGAGATGAAGTGTCGTGGGTGCCCCTCGTCCAGGATATGTTTCATAAGTGCTGGTTATGATTACTGAAAATAGCTTGTAATATCCCCAATACTTAAGGATCCAGGATTGGGAAGCGTAAGCCTATTTCCTCCTGTAGAAACAGGAGAGAGAATATGAGTGGCTGGCTGGCAGGGAGTTATCCACTCATAGTCATGTGGTCTACTTTAATGCCTCTCAAACTTTTTGACTGTGACCCAGAATATAAAATACACTTACCTATATACCCTGTATTCCCATACTGACCTGTAACTGGAAAAAAAAAAGGATCCTGAACCAGCACTGAGATATTTTCTTTTCCTTTCTCTTCCAGTTAATGAAAAATGGCTGGTTAAGAGTCGCTAAATTGATTTCATGACCTATTAGTGGGCCTCATCATATAGCTTGAAAAACATTGGTCTAAATAAATAGCCTGGTTCTATAAATCTAGGTTGTGCCTCAGATCAAGAGACAACGGATTGTCATTTTTTTAAAGCAAATTCTCAAGCTCCCATTCTCTAGAGATTGTTAAAAATTTAATCTTGGTTGTGATTGTGGTTCTTTTGCCCGACCTTCTCAGGGTCCTGCAAAGTCGTCCAGTCTCACGAAGGCCACTGTTGGGGGAGGGCCTTCTCGTCTTGGGTCTGAGTTCTTACAGCCCTTAAATCCTGGGTGAGGCCAGGACTTCCGTGACGAGCCAGCCCAGAACAGGCTTGCGGAGGCTGGGACCCGAGGACTCCAGGCACAACCCCTTCTGGGCTACCGTCCATCCCATGCCCCAGGTTCTGTCCCCATATGGAGTTCTGAAACGCAGGAGGTGCCTCTCCTTCTAGACTCACTCTTCACTCCCTTCCAAAACTATGAGAATGTTCGAAGCTATGCTGACTTCTGTTCTCTTCAGTCTCCAAGCAATGTCAGAGCCTCTCCCTCACCTGGGACAGAGATGGCTGCTTATCTCTGTCCCACAGCCCGGAGAGCCCAGGTCTCCTGGAATCAAATTCTCCTTTGCCTTCAATACCCACAGACAGGACTGCCAGGGCAGAGCGAGGTGCTAGAAAAAACCTCTGATCTCGGTATTTATAGATTCTACTCTGGAATCTGCCTCTGTGATGGGGTCCTGCAGGGATTGTGCAGAACCCAGCATGGAGGAATGCTCACAGGTATCTGTGAAATGAGTGAATGAATGAATGAATGAATGAATGATTTAGGGCAAGTCATTTGACCTCTCCAAGCTTCAGTTCCTTTATGCTTTTGCCTTCAGCTCAAGGTGAAGGTTGGCACAGATGGTTCATGGAGCCCATTGTTGAGCTGGGATGTGCCAAGAAAAGCAGAGTCAGAGCCCTTTGCTCGTCTCCATACCCAGAGTGGAAAAAAGGGATAACTGAATGTAGTCACATTTGGCCTTACTGAAGAGAACATGCATTTTTTTCCTCCATCCATGTGGTGGAATTTACTGTCTTTAGTTCTGATCCCATGTGCTTTAAAAAAAAATACTGCTTTCCAAGGCCTTCACGGAAAGAGTTAAGTAGATTTAGTGATATCTTTCCATCTCTGTATTTCTCTTTTTAAGGGAGTCGAGAATTAAAGGAGTTTTATTAAGCTTATTCATCTGGTCCCCAGCTCTCTCTCCTCCCCCTGTCTACCAGTGACAGACAGCACCCCAGGGGGTGGGCACACCAGTGTGACGGCAGTGCCATCTGCCCCAGAATCCACAAAACCCTGGGAATGCGTGGATCAATTTGCAGAAAATGTACTTGTGTGAGAATAGGAAGCTTACTAGTCGGCTACCAGCTTGCCCGAGACCTAAGCTATAGATACCCCAGAATGCTTGGATGATGAAGATGGGGATGACTCCAAGCATTCATTTCCCATGCCTTCTGTACTTCATGCAAGGAAGTTTCTTTATTTAATTTATTTGAAGAAATTTTATTTTATTCGATTTATTTACTTTAAAGATTTTATTTATTTGAGAGAGAGGGTGCAAGAGAAAGCATGAGCAGGGGGAGTGGTAGAAGGAGAGGGAGAAGCTGGCTCCCCGCTGAGCAGAGAGCCTGATGTGGGACTCGATCCTAGGACCCTGGGATCATGACCTGAGCTGAACGCAGATGCCTAACCGACTGAGCCACCCAGGCTCCCTGCAGGGAAGTTTAGAAAGTGGGTATTTTCTACTCTAATTCTTCTCTCTTTTTTTTTTATATGAACTCTATGATTTTAATCATTTATGACCCTATCTCAATTAATATATCTGGATAATTCTATGAACGTTGTGTTCTTTTATGTTTTTATAATGAAACCTTGTGTATATCTCTAGTGATGTAATGATCATTTGTGTGAAAATTCTCTGTTTACATATCTATCTTCCTAACTAGATTGAAATCGTCCTTAGCATAGGAATTGGGCCTTTTTCATGTTGGTATCAACTTTGTATTTAACAAGGGCCCCCCACACAGTATATGACCAACAAATATTTGTGAGACGAATTGAATATAAACACTTAACCCAAGGGCAGTTAGTCCATCACACAGCCCACTGCTGACATTCCCAGCCCCGTGACCACAGCAGACATCACTAGTTGGTCACCGATCACAATGATCTTTCCCACTAAGCTGGGATATAACCACTAGAATTTGTCTCAACATAGCACTCTGTGCAGTAGCTATGAATAGATCAAGGTTGGCACACAAGAGGAAATCTGTCACCTAATGTTACCCTTCCTGTAAGCTGTATTAGCCGACACAAGACAAGGCCTGGGTCAGGGCCAGTGTTCATCAGCTTTATGACCCACTGCTTGTTTACTGCTAGCATCTGCTCTCACTAATTAGTGCCTATGCCGTGCCTGAGGGTAAGCATTTTGAGTATAGCCCTGGGATGAGACGATCCTTGTCACACACGTCCTCATCCCCCAACGTCAGTTTCACTCTTCCCTTGGAGGATTCAGGTCTCTCTGAGTCCCCCAGGTCCGATGGAGGAGGCACCATCTAGCCTCCCCAGTGCCAGGAAGCGTTGTTCCTGCTTTCATGGTAACCTCCTCTCCAAGGCACTTTTCCACAAGTGGGGGTCATTCTCATTCCCGCAACACCTGAGATGAGAGATACCGCCTGCCTGATGTGTTTAAGCAATGAAGTTCCCAAATGCCCTTTAACCCACAGTGGTCTTGAAAGTGGAGATTTTGCCTCCTTAGTTCCCCATGACCCCTCTGCTCTGAACTTGACCCATCTGTTGCTGGTTCCCACGACTCTCACCTGGGAGCCTTGGGCAGACATTGATTGGTGCCAGGGGACTCAGAAACGTCACTGCTGCTGATACGGCCCTTTGGTCTTGCCCCTGATCTCCCCCTAGCCTCCCTTGCTGAGGTTAATCTCTACTTCCCGGAGCTAACGCAGCTCTCTCCCTTGCTATGACACAGAGAATTTGCTTCACACGATCATTGCCGTGTAATCGGATTGCAACCATACCACCTTTGCATTCTGTTGCTTTGTGGTCCAGAAAAATATTCCTGCAACTACAGATGCTCTTTTTGGAGAGAGAAGACATGGTATCGGACTTCTTGTGTGTCACTGCAAGATCCCTCGGTTTAGCTGACCTTCGTTCCGGCCGCTGAGACCAGGAGCAGAACTCAGAAATGTTCAGTATCTACATATATGCAACCTGAAAGCATGCGGGTTTATCGCCCAAAGGGCAAACCTTTAACCAACATGAGATAGGGCAAAAAACACCCCCCTTTCTTACAAAAGGTTCTGAGACAATATAAAATCTTCCAGACTAATAATTATGTTTATACAAGACTGTTTAACTGTCTTATATATAAAGATCGTCTCTCCTCCCCCAGTCCTTCTCTGTTTGGTCTTCTTCTTTGTTGTGTTTATTGTCCAACATCTAGGGCAGAAACAATTGATTATACATGTGCTCAAAAACAAATAAACAAAAAAACCTCATTCAATACGCAAAAAAGAATTCAAAATGTGTCATAGATCTAAATGTAAGAACTAAAGCTATAAAACTTCTAGAAAGAAATATAGGCGAAATTATGTATTGTCTTCTTAGAAAAGATAAAGATTCATTACATATGATACCAAAAGTATGATATATTAAAGAAAAAATTGGTACACAAAAATTCTTCAAGATAAAAAACTTTTGTTCTTCAAAAGACACCTTAAAAATGAAAAAAAAAACACAAAGCATAGACTAGGAGTTAATTTTTGCAAATTATAGATCAAAGGACTTATATGCAGAATATAGAAAGAACTCTTCTATCGGTACTAATACAAGAAACCCAATTTTTTAAAACGACAAAATATTTGAATAGTCAGCAGAAATGATATATGAATGATTAATAAGTACATAAATAGGTATTCAACATCATTGAGGAAATGCAACTAAAATCAAAATAAGATATTATTCTACACCCACTATCCTGGCTCTCCTCAATAAAACAGACAATAACAAGTGTTAAGGAGGATATGGAGAAACTGAAATGCTATTACATTTCTGGTGGGATGTAAAGTAATAGGAACCACCCTGTAAATCATTTTTGAAGTTGATTAAATAAAGATATACTTACCATGCTATCTTGCAATTCTACTCCTCGGGAAGTGAAAAACTCCAAGAATCATGAAAACCTAATGTGGACACAAAGACTTGTACTCCTTTACTTGTGACTATTCATAGTAGCATTATTCATAATGGCCTCAAAGTGGAAACAACCCAAAAGTCCATTAGCTGGGGAATGGATAAACAGAACGTGGGATATATTCCTACAATGGAACAGTACTTGGGATTAAACAAACAAATAAAGCTACTGATACATGCAACAAAAATGAAGCTCAAAAACCTTCCATAGGGGCGCCTGTGTGGTTCAGTTGGTTAAGCGTCTATCAGTTGGTTAAGCGAAACTATTGGTTTCGGCTCAGGTCATGGTCTCACCGGTGGTGAGATCGAGCCCTGCAACAGGCTCTGTGTCCAGCAGGGAGTCTGCTTGAAGATTCTCTCCCTCTGCCCCTCCCTCTACTCATGCGTGCATGTCCCCATGCTCTTTCTCTTTCAAACAAATAAATCTTTAAACAAAACAAAACATTCTAAGCAAAAGAACCCAGACACAGGAGACTATCTATTTATGTTTCCGTTTACATGAAATTTCTTTTTTTTTTTTTTAATTTTTATTTATTTATTTGACAGAGAGAGAGATTACAAGTAGGCAGAGAGGCAGGCAGAGAGAGAGGGGAAAGCAGGCTCCCTGCTGAGCAGAGAGCCCGATGCAGGGCTCGATCCCAGGACCCTGAGATCATGACCTGAGCTGAAGGCAGAGGCTTTAACCCACTGAGCCACCCAGGCGCCCCCATTTACATGAAATTTCTAAAAAAAAAAAAATGAAACTCTTGCATAGACAGAAAGCAGATCAGTGGTTCTCTGAAACAGGTAGAGGGATGTGGAGGGGGAGTGGGGGATTGCTTTTATAGTTCGTGCTGCTGTGACTTATTTGAGAAGTCTTTGCCAAACCAAGGCCACTAAGATTTTCTCCTATGTTTTCTCCTAGAAGTTTTGTCGTTTCAGTTCTTTCATTTGGGTCTCTGATGCATTTAATTTATGCCTATGGAGTAAGATATAGATTGAAGTTCATTTATTTACTGTGAATCCATATCCAGCTGTTTTAGCACCATTTGTTGAAAAGATGAGTTTTTGGTCTACTGAATTGCCTTTGTACTTTTGTCAAAAAATCAATTTACTATATATATGTGGATTTTTTTCTGGACTCTGTTCTGCTCCATTGATCTGTCTTGATTATACTGTCTTGATAATTACTGATATATACTAAGATTTGAGATCAAGCAGTGTAAATCAGGTACTATAAATTCTCCAACCTTTTCTTCTAAAAGTTGTTTTGGCTATTTTAAATCTTTTTCATACTCATATAAATTTTGCAATAAACTTACCTATCTCTACCCAAAAAATTCTTATAAAAAGTTTGTTGTGATTTCGTTAACTCTATAGATCAATTTGGGGATAAATGCCACTCTAATTTCATGATCAAATTACTTAAAACTAAGAATTTTTTAAAAATCTCATAAGCAGCCAGAGGAAAAGGATACAATACAGAGTAACAAAGATAAGAATGACCACAGACTCCCTTCTTATTAGTAAGAATGCAAGCCACAAAGACGAGAGCAACATCCAGCCGGATTTTGTAAATGGAGTCAGAATCTAATAGACAAATGTGATCTATTTACATTTATGTTGTGTACTGATACATTGATTCTTTTTTATTATCTTATTTTGTGTTTTCCATTTACTGTGGTCTCTCCCCTCTCTCTGACCTCCACCTCATTTGCCAGTCTTAGTGCTATCATTATTATTTACAGTAAATGCTGATGAAGACAACCAATGTATTTACCATTGCTTCTTGCATACCACTCAAATCCATTCTTCCTGTAGTACATTTTAACCGGTTATTTCAGGCAAGTCTGTAAGTAGTACATTTGCTTGTCTGAAAGCATCTATATTTTGCTCTCAGTCTTGAGTGATGGTGTCACTGGGATAGAATTCTGGGGAGACAGCCTTTTTCCTCTTCAGAACTTTGAAACTTTTTCCTCTTCAGAACTTTGCCATTCTTTGATACATAATCTGATGGCTCTTTTTTTTTTTTTTAAAGATTTTATTTATTTATTTGACCCAGAGAGAGAGTACAAGCAGGAGGAGAAGCAGGGAGAGGGAGAAGCAGACTCCCCGTTGAGCAGGGAGCCCGATTCGGGGCTCGATCCCAGGACCCTGGGATCATAACCTGAGCGAAGGCAGACGTTTAACCGATGGAGTCACCCAGGTGCCCCAATCTGGTGGCTCTTAAGGCTTTTTTTTCTTTGTTTTTGATATTTGCTATTTCATTACAATATGTTGAGTTGGGGTTATGTTTTTCTTTTTCCTGCTTAGGTCCCGATGTTGCAAGCTTTCAGGGCTCTTGTCTCAGGCAGTCGAGGAATGAATCTCGTGGACACAAAAGGGTGAAGTGAAGTGAAAATTTATTAAGTGAAGGTGAGAGCGGAAAGGAAAGAAAAAAGCGCTCCAGAGTGAGAGGGGTCCCGAATGGGTTGTCACTAAGGACTTACAGTGGAAGTCTTTTACTGACAACTGACTGGGAAGCTTGTGGCCTTGAGATTCTTGTGCCTTCTTGGTTTGTTCCCTTATGTCTTATTCTCCGTCTCAGCATCTCCACCGGCCAGGAGTAGTTTCCAAGCCCAGTCAGGGGAGTCAGGGGCCTCCTGTCTCTCTTGCTTACACTTTAAACCCCTTCCCTCTCACAGGACAGGACCTGTGGGCAGAAAGAGCTACGCTGGGATTGTGAGGAGTACTGGTTGTGTACTTTTGAGTTAGTGGGGGTTAGGTATAGCCCAAGTCTCCAAGGAATCTGGAAGCAAGGCTTTCAGGACCTTGAGGGGCCAGCTCTTGCCAAGGTAAGGTTCCTTTTAAACGTCTAGGCCTAAGGCGGCCGCGACTTCCTCGAGGAAGGTCACGTCCTGCATGTTTCAGGTATCTATCAGTAGGCTGTAAGCTGTAAAGAGATTTTAATTTAAGCTACATTTTGCCTTTGTTTTCCACTTCACTGATATGTTCCTTTCAACCAAAGACAGATTCCTTTTTTAATTCAGGGAATTTTCAGCCTTTAACTTTTTAAATACCACTACCTCCTCTATTTTTTTCTGTTGATTTTTTGGGTAATTTTTACCAGACGTATTTTGGGATTTCTCATTCTGTCCTTTATGTATCTTGGCGTCTCTTTTCTCTTGAAGATTTTATTTATTTATTTGTCAGAGAGCGAGCGTGCACGAGCAGGGGGAGCAGCAGGCAGAGGGAGAAGCAGGCTCTCCACTGAGCAGAGAGCCCGATGCGGGACTCGATCCCTGGACCCTGGGATCATGACCTGAGCTGAAGGCCGATGCTTAACCGACTGAGCCACCCAGGTGTCTCACCTCTCTTTTCTATTTTCATCCTATGCCACAAGTTTTTTTTTTTAAGATTTATATTTCAATTCACTAATTTTCTATTTGTCTGGGTCTAATATGCTAATATTTTCCCACTTACAACACTTACAAAAAAAAATTGGGTGTAATCTCTACACCCAGTCTGGGGTTTTAACTCAACTGTAAGATCAAGAGTGGGATGCTCTATTGATTGAGCCAGCCAGGCACCCCGCCCCCCCGTACCACACTTTTAATTTCAATAATTATACCCCATCTTTTTTAAGTAGGCTCTATGACCAGCATGGAGCCCACCATGGGGCCCAAATTCATGACCCTGAGATCAAGACTTGAGCTGAGATCAAGAGTCTGATGCTCAACTGACTGAGCCACCCAGGCGCCCTTCAATAATTATACCTTTTATTTCTGCAATGTATATATAGTTTCCTTTCAAAAATAGGTTCTTCCCATATTACCTTATACTTGACTTACAGTTTGTATACCTTCTTTAATCTCTAAATATTTTAAACAAACTTATTTTATGATCTCGTTCAGCTTAACCTATTACCTTTAGTTTTGGGGAGTGCAAATTCTCCTGTTTGATGTTCTTCGTGACTTCCTCTCTGTGCGGGCTATCCATTTTTCTTGTCAATTTGTCTTCAATGAGTGTATCCAGATGGCCATGTAACCAGGAGTGTCTTAGTCAGCCTGAGTAGCTTCCACATAGAAAATTATTTCCTCACAGTTCTGGAGGCTAGAAGTCCAAGATCAAGGTGTCGCTGGCAGGTTTGGTGTCCCCAAGGCCTCTGTCCTTGGCTCGAAGCTGGCCCTTTCCATTCCAACCTCACATAGTCTTTCCTCTGTGTACGTCCTGTGTCTCTTCCTCCTCTCAGAGAGATGCCAGTCCTGCTGGATCGGGGCTCCACTTTCATGACCTCATTGAACCCTAATTACCTCTTTAAAGGCCCTGTCTTTAATTACAATCACACTAGGGACTCGAGCTGCAACGTATGAATGGTGGGGAATATAATTCGGTTCATCACAAGGGGTAAAGAAATGTCTCTAAGAACGGATTTACAGGGCCTCCTCTGTGTTTCTAATGGTTTCACCCATTTCAGAATTTTTATATTAATTTCTCAGCATGAGGGTTGTCTCACCATATCCAAATTGCAAATGCAGAACCTCACACCTCTATTTTGAGATATCGTGGGTGGCTCTTTTGGTCCAAGGATCAGAGTAGGTGGCTATCATTTTGTCTCTTCTCCAGGCACATAGGAAGAGATTTTCTATTCGTTAAGTTCATGAAGGAAAATCCTGACATTATTCATGACCATCTTCTCCCCATTGTTTGGAGATTAACTCTCCTGCCTCAGTAAGTGTGTTAAAACCTCAACTCCCGGCTGATAAGACCTTTATTTGGGTATGATAACCTCAGGCCATGCTGCTTCTGCCCTTCATTACCACTCTGGCTTTGATGTCCTTTAGATTTTGGACCAGCGTCCTAAATCTTCTAAGCTGGGCTACCCATTAAATCTGTTCATATATATGTTATATATGTTTAGAGAACGATGGGGGGAGAGGGCGGTGAATCTCTTCCATGTCCACCCCAGTCTACTACATTGACCCAAAATCATAATTCTGGAAAGCCTGTCTTCATTAGTTCCCTTTAATGGTCACTAACAGTTCTTAAATTTCGAAGCTTATGTTCTCTGTATTATATCGTACTACCTTGTTTTCCAAATTGAGAGACGTCTTTAAATCAGCACTTATAAAAGATTATTGACGGATGGATGGTCACATTCTTCATGATTATAATTTTACATTCTATCTAATCCTCCTCTCTGAGAAGATCTATCAGGTTCTTCACTCTACTTGCCTTCTATGGGAAATGGACACCTCCTCCTCCCCCATCAATGACCTTAAAATTACAAACCCAACAAAAATAATTGCCACCAGAGGAAAGGATTTTTTTCCCTCTGTGACAATAAAAATGTGTCCGGTCATGTTTCCTTAAAAAACGAGGGAAAATACACCAAACTCTGTATATTTTCTCTGAGGTGATTTCGCAGGCCAAAAACATCCTGACATGTTTTGGCAAAGCATGGCTACAATGGAGACGGCACCATCTCATGCTAACAAAACTCCTTAAACTCACATTTCCTTTCTTTTCTGGGTAGACTCTCAGTGAAGTCCCCAGGGGCTCCGCACTGACAGCAGCAATGAGCTGATCATGACGGAAAAGCCACTCCCAATGGGATTTACATAATACACACTTCACGACAGAGGGAGATATCACAGTAATTACAAAAATGGGAAAAGGGCCAAGAGCTAATGGATTTCTTAGCTCCATTTTCAGCAACCCAGGCAGAATTACGTTTTAAGAAATCGGATTCCATGCAATTTGAAGGTCTACTGATTTCAACGTTTGGGGTCTCCTGCATTGGTTCTAATCAGTTCCCTCTGAGGAAGAAAAGAGGAAAAGATGACAGTTTCCTCCATGCAAATTACTTAAACTGGAAAAGTTTCATTTAGAAACTAAGGAAGATTTTACTGCTTACAGACTTAGCATAACAAATATCCACTGCGTCACATGGAAAGCTATTGGAAGATTATGGCGTTAGCGTCCTTCTGATTGTAGCCAGAAGTGATAAAAATGCTGTAGGTGAACTTAACTACGAACACAGACTGTGCTTTTATGAGGTTCTGTGTGCTTCTGTTACATTCTTCGGTCAGCTCTTTCCACAAAAGAATGTGAAAGTCGCTGTTCCCCCTGGACTGAATCTCTAAATCAACCTGTGCTTCTCCGCCATCTTGTCAGAACAACAATAAGGTTAACGACTGCTTTTGATGACTAGGATGGATGGCCAAAGTCCTAGCTCAATCTCAGGTCTCCTGTATCATCTCCCCTTACTCTCTCCAAGTTTATTCACTTGTCTTTAAATAGTCTAACAAAAATATGAGCCAGCTACATTAGCCAAAGAGCTCATGTTGGGGAAAATCCAACCCCAAACAAGATATAAGGAAGCAGAATTCCCTGGAGTCTGAAAGCACTCAACATCCACAGGTGCACAAGAGCTGTCACAGAGGATTAGCAGCTACGAGGCTGAGGGGACTGGGCACTAATCTGGGATTCTAGAAACTTGGGCTGCAACCAGATAATACCCGTCTCGCCCTATACTAGTTAAAATGCTTTTAAGCAGTACAGATACAGAGGTATCTGCAGAATGAGGGCATCCAGCCATCTGTTACCATTCTTGATCCTCTGAATACAACCTTCTTGTGAGCTCCCCTGAAGTTATGCAATCAGGTAGCCCGCATCAAAGGGGTGGGGCTGGGAGGAAGAAGGGAGCAAAGAAAAATGCCTGGATACATCTGTGCAAATACAATGAGTACTTTGGACAATTTTATATGAAACAAGTTAATACTGTGCTTCATTTTCCTGAAGAGGGAGGCCAAATATATAATTGGTCTGGATGTTTTATCTGCCTTTGTCCCTAAGTCATTTATTCATTTATTCATTACCTATCCAGCCCATATTTATGGAACACTTATGTATGTCATGCTCCATTCTAGGTGTTGGAGAGACAGATATTGATATAAAAGACACTAAAAAATGCTATAAAGAAAAATAAAGCAAGGTAAAGGGGGCAGCAAATAACAGAGACTATATCCCCAAATAAAGGGGTGACTTTTATTTAGAGGAACCTAATATAAATAATAGATCTGCATAATAGCTATTAGAAAAATACTGTGTTTTTTGATACTTAAGTTTTGTTTTTGTTTTTTTTTAGATTGATTTCCATCATTTATTACATTTTGGTCCTACACAATTCCACAAAGGTAATTTATATGTCCTTCCAAAAGTAGGCTTACAAATCAAATTATAATGTATTATTATCCTATTTGAGATCATTAAAACTTAAAGATGAAATGATATTCTGATTTCATGACTAGGACCAAGGTTTGAAAAGCAATATAATCACTGTCTCAACTCTATCACTCCAGTTTTTCCAATGTAAGTTAGTTAAGATCTTTAAAAAAAAATCCAGTAAGATTAACATAGAGTGTCATATTAATTTCAGGTGTGGTGCTCAACTTTTGAATCTTTCATTCCAATAATCATTCTATGAAACAACCAGTTTCTTCTATGATTAAAAAAAAACCCCACACTATTTTCTAGGAGAGTGTATTTATATGTAAAAGTGTATGTTATGTTAGCTATTAATTAAGTGATTAACTTCCAGATTGTCATGGGTTGTTTTTTTTCCAGAAATAGACACCAAGATGGAGTTTGATGTGCATGGTGTTTATTGGAGATCATCTGTGGAAAGAAGGTGAAGGAAGTGGGATTTCTTCATGGGAAAGATCCAATTACAAAGCGGGTCAACAATAGGAACCCTTCGGAGAGCGCTGGAGCGGAAGTAGCTTGTCAGAGTGGTCCCATGTTGGGCTGAGATGGCTGGGCCTTTGTCTCCTACCACAACCAGTCAATGGATATGGGTCCCCAAGAAGAGCATGTTCTTAGGCGAGTCAGCTCTCTGCCACTGAGTCAAGGAGCAGCTGAAGACTGTCCTCCAACAGCTGGCACAAGTCTTTCCTTGAAAGGGTTGCAGGCACTGCGTCTCCATATCCACCACACAAAGATATCTACAGACTTACAGGCCAACTGGGAGAGATATTCATAACATAATAACAGGCAAAAAGTTACCAAGTTTGGGTAATTATGAATTAAGTTGCTATAAACATCCATGTACAGGTTTTTGTGTAGACACAAGTTTTCAACTCCTTGAGTAAACACCAAGGAGTACTGCTGAATCATAGGGCAAGAGTCTATTTAGTTTTGTAAGAAATCCCAAACTGATTTCCGAAGTGGCTGTGCCATTTTGCATTCCCACCAGCCCTGAAGGAGAGTTCCAGTTGCTCCCCATCCTTGCCAACATTTGCCCTTGTCAGTGGCCAAGATCTGAGCCATTCTAATATGTGTGTGGTAGGTTAATTAATTTCAAATTAATTTTTTATGATGCTCTTGGCTCACATATTTGAAAGAAGTCCTAATTATGAGTCTTTGAGTAATGAAGAACAGAAGAAATGAAACTGTTTAAATAGAACCCATTTCCAAGTAACACTGCTAGGTCTGTCTTTGACCAAAATTAGTCAAAGATTCATGTTTCTATGTGGTTCAAAAATTGCTTTTTTGTTATGTTTGATAAGTGACAGTTAAAAACAAAATACTAAACCAAATGATAAGAAAATACAATTTCTTAATTTTGGGAGCAATACACAAATATTTGTACACTGCCATTCTTTTAAATTCAAGTACTAAAATAATTCTAAAGCTGCTTGTCAAATTGCTAATTAATAAAAAGAAGGTGCTTTTGGTACAGATTAGGTAAAAGTAGTTTAAAATCCTTCAAGATACCTTAAATTTGACAGAATTCTTTGGGGGTGCAAGTAGTATCTGACATATAAAAAAGTATAGCAAGGTATAGTTCTAGTGTGGTTGTTGAATTCCGGTGATGGTGGGTCTGCCCAAAGCAGGAGTGGGATGGGGGAGCTATAGGATCCTCTAGAGGTGGTGACACCGACCTGAATTTTGAAGGAGGGA
>CM052889.1:51633736-51684955 GCA_028534135.1 Potos flavus | reverse complement strand
GTAGGTCTTCTCTGGGCTATGAGAGAGGGTGTCTTCGTGAACATTTCCAGGACAGGAGGTCGGAGTCTGGGTGGGGGTTGGGGGGGGGGTCTCCGGAGTAATAGGCTTAGAATCCTATCCCAATTTGTTTGTAAGTGCTGCTTACTTATTCTGAGGACACATGAATTGTTTCTTGAATTAAAATAATGCTGCTACTATTACTACTACTACTACTAAACATTCCAGGTACCCTCCAAAGTGGCTTATTGAAAACTGGCTATTTTGAACCACCCTTCCTTTTCCTGGACGTTTGGGGCCCTTCTAAGCTCTCTCATCTCCAAAGCAAATTCTTCTCCTAATGGCAATCTCCACGTCCTGGACGCCTTCCAAATACTCTTCGTTGTGTGGGTTTTCTGGTCGAGGCTCCATTGAGAGGCCTTGCCCCGGCTCTCCCCGTCCGCAGGCCTTGGTCCAGGTCGGCACGCGGTGACCCTGGATGCCCGCCCTTTGCCCCGTGGTGGGTATCCTTTTCTCTCTCTCTTTCTCTTCAGAGTTTCAGATGTGTCTCTGTGTAAAAGCCTTCTGCTGCTTCTTGCCAAGATTTTTCTGCCTTTCCTCTAAATTCTGCCTGAAGACATAAATCTTCTCTGAAGTCTTTTATGGAGATTTCTGCACCAGAGTGTTCCTAGGATTTGTAGCAACTGAACAGCTGTGTCCTCTTCTAGATTTATCTTGGAGGACAAGGAACAGCAGATGAGCCTATGGTAGAAGAAGAAATCGGGAGTATTTACTTCTGCAGTTGTCTAATAAAAATGAGGTTTTCCTTAAAAAAAAAAAAAAAAGATCCTGTTAAAAACTGACAAAATGAGCACTCTCCGGGCGGTCCGAGCTCTCCGACACATTTGGCTGGGGGCAGCTGGGGACTGGCGGGGAGACAGCCGACACGGAGCAAAGGTGGCCAGATACGGGGATGTCTGATCTCCAGCCCTGGAGACAGAGAGCCTCAGTTCTGAGGAGAGGGTTGTCCCCAATTCTTAGGTGCCCACAAACTCAGAGGCTGTGACCTGAGCCTGCTCAGTCTTAATTGCACAACCCATTTGGACGGGTCGGACAATAGCGCTTCTGTCGTAAAAAGCAGAGTGAGGAACAGTTCCAAATATTTCACAATTTTCTCCTCTAACCATCAAACGACATCTTTCAGAATCCCACCTTCTGAGAGCCAAAGCCTTTTCTTTGTATCCTGATCCAGTCCTTTCCGTTTTAACGGAGAGAGCGTCCCCGGACCCACCTTTGGGTGAGCGAAGCCGCTCTCCCTTGTCTGGCAAGCAACCAACTTAGCTTGGTTTTTCTGACTCTGGTTATCTTTGTTCGGTTTCAAAGCTGTCTCCGCTATTTAAGAAGAGACGTGCCCTCGGGTAACCTTACCGAAACTCAGTCCTCTCAGATGAGGATAATAATAGAACTACCCTCAGAGAATTATTTGAGGATTAAATAAGATAATCCCCATAAGCACTTGGCCTAGTACCCGGCACACAGTAAGCACTTTATAACCGTTAGGGGGAAAAACAAAATGGCTGCAAAATAGACAGAAATCCCTAGAGTGCCATTTGACTTGGACACCTGGTTAGCCCTGACGTTAGCGAGTACGGGAAGCTTAGTACTTAGTGTCATTTGACTCTCATAGCACCTTTCAGGAAATTTGGAGTGGATGTTCCTGCTATCGCCTCACAGACGAGGAAACAAAGGCAAGGAGACTCTATGGGTCTTAACCTGAGGTCACTGGTGGGTTAGTGACAAGAAGCCTCCTGACTAGTGTTGGCCACTCCAGACCGCGGTACTGCCCTCTCAGAACAAAATGTGAACAAAATGTGTGAATGAACAGTACTTGGTTGACCCAGTAGGCTTGGGTTGTCCAAACTCCACACGTTCCGGAAGTTCTAGTCCTTGACTGGTTCCTGAGAGAGAAATTTAAGCCCATGGAATATCCTGCTTGACCAGAGGGTCTTTATTTACCTGGGGCACTGGGCCATGCCTCATAATCCGTGATCTCACTGCGATTTGTGGTGGGGGGCTTGGCCATGCTGCCCCAGTTTGGAGATGCTGGGATCTAAATAGCTAAGTTCAGCCATGAGGGTACCCCATGACTATGTGATTGAACCCAATAAAATCCCTGGGCACCAAGGCTCATGTAAGTGTCCCCGATTGGCAATATTTGGCACATATTCTCACACCTTGTTCCTGGGAGAAGGAAGTGCTGTCCGCAGGGCTCTGGTGAAGACAGACGACGGGAACCTTACTCTTGGAACTCTCCTGGGCCTCTGAGCCTCTTTCCTTGGCTGATTTTATTTTATGTATTTATTTACTTTTTAAAGATTTTATTTATTTGAGAGAGAGAGAGAGAAAGAGAGAGAATCAGCTGGGGGAGAGGCAGAGGCAGTGGGAGAAGCAGACTCTGCTGAGCAGAGAGCCCAAGGTGGGGCTCGATCCCAGAACCCTAGGATCATGACCTGAACTGAAGGCAGACACTTAACCAACTGAGCCACCCAGGCTGATTTTAATCTATATCCTTTCACTGTAATAAGCCATAACCATGGGTAGATCAGCTTTTCTGATTTCCGTGAATCCTTCTAGTGAGTCCCGGAATCTGAGGGTGGTCTTGGGGACCTCTGATCTAGTGGGGAACCAAGGATCTGCTGCCTCATGACTGGGAGCAAGACCTGAGATCTGGCAGGCTGCGTTTCCGCTTGAAACCATGTGCTTTCCCCCCACCCTCCCTACCCCAGGCCTAGGTCACCACTATGGTCCCCACTTCAGGCTACACGCCACAAGTCTTGAGACCAGCCCTGTTAAGGTGGTTAGAATGATCATCTTTCCAAAAGGTGCTGTGCCGGCCTGGAAAGCCCGGAAGCCTGCCTTTCTTCCAGCACATTGGGTTTCCTTTAAGGACATGGACTCAGTTGAATCTGGAGGACATATTGTGTTTGAAAGTGAGTTAGGCGCTGACCCGGGGTCTCAGGCCTGGCGGATCCTCACTGGGGGTGGGACGCCTGGCTCTGACCGTGCAAATACACAGAGGATTCAGAGGCTCTCACACACTGGCATTTTGGCAACTGTACCGAGATGATGCAGGGCACTGACTCCAAGCTGTGGGGTTTCTATCCTGTGACTGATCTCACTCCTGGGTAAGGTCTACAAGAAATAAGCGAAGCTTATCTGTGTGGTTGGGCTCCCACCTTGCGATTGCCTTGACAGTGACGAGGACCAGAAAGGGGCTGGAAGGGAGTAGAAGGATGGACGAACAGGAAGTAGAGGAAGTTGTGAATCAGCCCACAGTTGGGAAAGCCGCTTCTCCACTCTTTTACTGGCTTCAATTCACTATTATAGCTGCTAGAAAAATGTGCTATATTCTCGGTTTTGAACAAGTTCATTCTCTGGAAGCACATCTTTCTCCTTTTGGTTTCCATTTTCCTTTTAAAAATGCCAATTTTCGGGCGCCTGGGTGGCTTGGGTGGTTAAGCGACTGCCTTCGGCTCAGGTCATGATCTCGGAGTCCCGGGATCGAGTCCTGCATTGGGCTCCCGGCTTCACTGGGAGTCTGCGTCTCCCTCTGACCTTCTCCCCTCTCATGCTCTCTCTCTCACTCTCTCTCTCAAATAAATAAATAAAATCTTTAAAAAAAAATGCCAACTTTCTCAGACAGGGTCTGTTTCTTATTGTGGTTCTGACACTCGTGGAACTCTCTCCTCACTCCACGTGGCCACCATCTGCCATCCTTTGGGTCTCGGCGTCCATGTCACTTTCTCCTGGAAACTTCCCCCAGCCGTCAGTCTAGGGTAGGTCGTCATCTGTGGTGGATTTAAAATCTGTCAGCTTGACGAGGGCAACCGTGTCCCTCAGAACTCCCTTCCCTGTAAGTGTCCAGTCATGATGAGCCACAAAAGAGATTCCTGTAGGAGGTGAGGAGGGCGGACACGAGGCAGCAGCCCTTCTGGAGCTGACAACGTGGTCTCACACCGGCTGGCTCACCTCGTGGGCGGGAGGCAAGGGCTGGCCCCGAGTCTTTCTCCCTTCCAGCTTCTCCCACTCCTGGGCCAGATGTATGCTTTTGTCCATGACAGAGGGGGTGTCTGGGAGGCAACAAAATGGCTTCTTCATCTCCCCCCACTTTACGTCCATCTTTCTTTCCCCAGTTTCCTACCCTGTGGGCTTCAGGCTCCAGCCTCAGATGTGAAGACAACAGCGCATAGAAGGCCCTTAGCCCAGCCCCCACAATTCCATGAGGCCGGTCCCTATAACAAATCTAACTATCATCAATCATCCATGTATCTATCTAGTTACTTATTTACCTAACTGCCTACCTATAGGTCAGGCTGCTATAACAAAATACCACAGGCTGGGTAGCTTATAAACAACAGGAATTTATTCTCATGGTTTTGGAGGCTGGGAAGTCTAAGATCAAGGCTGTGGCAGATTTGGTGTTTGCTGAGGACCCGCTTCATCATTGATGGCCGTCTTCCCACTGCGTCCTCACGAGGTGGACAATGTGCACGAGAGAGGGAGCTCTCTGGGCTCTCTTTCATAAGGGCACTGGTCCAGTTCCATTGGGGGTGGGTTTCAACATATGGATTTAGAGGGGACCACCTGTGGCTTTGTCTATCTCTTAGCGATTCTGCTTCTCTGAACCCTGATGGACCATGCCAGCCGCTCCTTCTCTATCCAGACTTGGCGTCATAGCCTTTACAACACTGGGCTGTCATTTCCTGCAACCCTCCAAGTGTCACCTAGCTATTCAGGCTTCCCTTAGTGTGGCATCCCATGTCCTTCCCTGAAGCCAGGACTTCATGAGGGCAGGGACGAAGCGTGGCTTGTTCTCGCTACACTCCCTGAAATAACATAGTCTCTGGCATGAAGTAGGTGCTCAGGAAATACTTGATGCATGAAAAATGGAAAGAGTTTTATTTCCATTGACTCTTTCCCCTGCCTGTTCAGCAGGAATTTGACAGTTCCTAGCTAGGACCTGGACTCATTCCTTGTGCATATACAGGGATGAAAGGGTCAAGGTCCAGTAATTGAGGGAAGAAATAAGCATTCGGTTTTGGAAACTTTTGGCAAAGTAAAATGGTTTAAATCATTTGATTGAAAAAAAAAATCATTTAATTGTACTACAATCTCGTGTCTACATCATTTCCATGCCTTCACCTTTGGGCAAGTAAGCGTGCACGTGAGCACATCGATCCAACGGCTTTGTTCTCTGCATTTCTTAAGTTGGCTCTAGAGGAGAAAGCCTGGCCGGGCAGCCCAAGGCTTTAGGTGCTCCTTGGCCACTGAAGGCTGACTTCCCTTGTTGCGTGGCCTCAGGTAAGTCATCTCGGCTCTCAGTTTCCCCTTCTGCAAAATTAGTTGGTAGGACCAGCTGATCCACCGTCAGAAGCTTTATATTTATCTCGTCAGGCTGACTGCTTCTACCAGCTTCTACCATCTCATGACCATATAGCAGAATAGCATAATGTGGGGAAAATGCTCTGTGCTCATGAATAAAAGAAGATATTTAAGGTCAAATTCTAAATTCCTGTCCTTGTGAGATTTTTTTTTTAACTTGTGGTAAAATATATATACCGAGGAACTTTCCATCCACATCCATCCATCCACCATCCATCCACAGAACTTTTTCATCATCCCAAACAGAAACTTGGTCCCCATTAAATCACTCGGCATTCCCTCTTCCTCATGGCCCCCAGCAACCGCCATTTTACTTTCTGCTTCTATGCATTTAACTACTCAAAATACCCCAGATAAGTGAAATCATATAATATTTGTCCTTTTTTGACTGGCTTAGTCACTTAGCGTAACAGCCTCAAGTTTCACCCTCATTATAGCATGTGTCGGGATTTCCTTTTTTTAAATTTTTTTTTAAGGCTGAACAATATTCCATGGTAGTATGGATGTAACAATTTTGTTTATCCATTCACCCTTTAATGGGCCCTTGGGTTGTTTCTACTTTTGGCTTTGGTGATCAATCCTGCTATGAACACTAGTGGACTCAAACATCGGTTCGAGTCGCTGCTTTCAGTTCTTTTAGGTATATACCTAGGGGTAGACTTGCGGGAGCATATGATAGACTATGTTTACTTTGGGGGAAATCGCCAAACTGTCTTCCTAGCTCCTAATTTTTAAAGTCTGCCATCTCAGAGTCTGCAGAAGAAGATTTGGTCATGAATTAGCTTCTATTAGAATTAGCTTCTGTCTACCATCCAGGAAGAGGGCCCTCGCCAGACACCGACTCTGCCGGCACTTTAACCCTGGACTTCATAGCCTCTGGAACTAAAAAAATAAATGTCTATTGTTTTAAAATAATTGGTGTTGAAGTCCAGGTCAATTTAGAAAATGGGACAGTAAGTGCTTTATTTATTTAATTTTTTTTAGATTTTATTTATTTGTTTGTCAGAGAGAGAGTGAGAGAGAGATTACAAGTAGGTGGAGAGGCAGGCAGAGGTAGAGGGAGGAGCAGGCCCCCCGCTGAACAAGGAGCCCCATGTGGGACTCGATCCCAGGACCCTGGGATCATGACCTGAGCCAAAGGCAGCCGCTTAACCAACTGAGCCACCCAGGCATCCCCAGTAAGTGCTTTAGAAGGAGACTGGGGTTCAGGGGGTGGCTTCGCTCCATCCCAGCTGTGTGATCCTGGGGAAGTCATCAACCATCTTGACTGGTGGTTTCTGCATCGTGAAATGAGCATATACTTTACTCCCCAGGGTCACTGAGGGGAGTAAACCCACAGAAAACATTTTGTGTAATGCCTGGCATAGAATAAAGGCTCAACTGAAGATCGACCGCCTTCATCCTTTGCATTTCATGGCCACGCGCTCTCTACTTGGGTCCACCCTCTGTGCCCCACAAAGTCTGTCCTTCTGCTACACTCTGCTTAGAACACTTGTCTGTGTTGGCCCATCTCCATTCTTTCCAGGCCTCCCTCTCTGCAGATGCCATTTGGAAAGGAGTTCCTAATATGCTCCTGCCAAGGGCTTAGTAGTCCATAATTTAATGTGCGGGCCTCTCTGGGGTATCTGTTTTTATTAACAGAGTTTGAGCTTGCAACCTAAGGATGTGTCCTGACAGTGTTTTAGACACTTGGGATGGAACCCCGAATGGTAGTGATGGGGCGGTTGACCTCCACTATGCAGCTTACACCTGCTGAGGACTCCACTGTGTGCTCTTCCTGGCCTGAAACAGTGTGGGGGTAGACGGAATAATCAACCTGAAAAACTGAACCTGACCGATCGGTCGTCGGAAATGGAGAGGCGGCATTCATTTATGACCAATCTTCTCAGAGGCAAAGTGACATTTCCACAAGTGAAATGTTCAACTCACAAAACCCCCGGAATATGTTAATTAACAGTCAGCAAAGCAGACCCATACGACTAAGTGACCCAGTGAGATCCTGTTATGAAATGAACACTCGAGACTAAGGCGATTTGATATGACGCCTTTTTGGCCGCAACTACCCAGGTCCACATAAACCTTATCCTCATATAGTTTGCAGGTATATGAGGGTGAAGTGAATGAGTTTCAACCAGAAACTGAGGCACAGGCTCTCAAAATTAATTTTTGTATTGCATCCTCGTGCAAGAGGTTGTCCGATAGATATAGTTTGTATACCAAAATATTGGAATTTCTGGGGCATTTTGATGGATTACGGAGATAAGGAATATCTTCAAAACCGAGCTGTTTTAGAGCATATGGTACCCATCTCAGTGAAATTCACTGCCAACACGGGAACCCACAACAATAGGAATTTTTGGTGAGGTGAATTTGGAGACACTGCCAAAAAGCAGACTCTTCCTGTCCCTGTCCCTGCTGCCTGTAGCCTCTGGCCAAATACTGCCCATAGATGAAAAACAAGGTATCCTAGGAGGTTGCTAAGTGGATGACGCCATGCGGGGGAGCCGGGTTTGCCCCACTGAGCATGCTGCAGACTTGACAAAGCACATATGGTGCTCATTCTTGCAAATGTCAACCCCTCATTTCAAAACCTAAAAATGAAATAAAGTGCATTTTAAACATTTATGCACAGATCAATCGAGAATATGGTCCCATGGATGTGAGTTTGATGCATGAAACTGTTTTCATACTGTGTCTTGCATATTCCCTTGATAATCTGCCTTGTTCTGACCTGCAGGGCGCCAGGGGACCCCACTCACTGTAACCGAAGGGCAGCATGCCTTTCTACTCTCATGCCAGTGAAACTTCACACTGAGTAGAGATCCTCCGGTGCCTCTTAACCTTTAGGTCCTGCCTAATAAGACTGATGCCATACAACAATCAAACTTCAGACAATAAAATATTCTCAGGAGCATTTATGAATTTTACAAAATATGCAGCCTCTTTGCCTTCACCTTTAAGTGGTCATTGGCTGTATTAGTTAGGATAGGCTAGGTTATGCTGCAGAACAAAAATCCTCCAACAAAGATATATTTGTTTCTTTTCTTTTTTTTTTTTTTAAAGATTTTATTCATTTATTTGATGGAAAGAGATCACAAGCAGGCAGAGAGGCAGGCAGAGAGAGAGGGGGAAGCAGACTCCCTGCTGAGCAGAGAGCCTGATGCGGGGCTCAATCCCAGGACCCTGAGATCATGACTTGAGCTGAAGGCAGAGACTTTAACCCACTGAGCCACCCAGGTGCCCCAAAGATATATTTCTTGTTCATGTTATATGTCCAACACAGGTCAGCAGGTGTGGAGGAGTGATCTGTTCCACATAGTGACTCAGGAACTCAGGCTAACAGAGGCTTTGCCGTCTCTAATGTGGCTGGTGGCCTAGGAGGGAAATCCTGCACGGAGATCTTCCATCTGTGATTCAGATCAGAAGTGACACATGTCATTTCTACTTGCAGTCACATGGCCCCATTTGATGTCAGGGAGGTTTGACCTGTAGTTTTTCATGTGCCTGAGGGAGATGAGACTTGGAAATGAGTGCTAATAATGGGTATCAGATTTTAGAATTTCATTCATCTGTTCACTCATTCATTCGTTCATCTAATGACCCTGTACTAAATGCAATTCTAGGCCTTGTGGAGGATATAGGCACATATAAAGTACACTTGCCCTCAAAATCAGGAGACACCACTGTCTCCGGCTGGCAAAGGTGAGGTTGGAGACTTTGATCACCCACACTCAAATGATTATGTCATTTGGAATCTCTCTCTCCTAAAAGATGGAGAAGGATTGCTCAGAGGAAGGGCAGATCAGGCAGCACCTGACAAGCAAATGCAGGAATTACAAATGACCCCTACCATCAAGGACTTAGCAACCAACCACTCTGTCACTATCTCTGCCAGTGCCACACTCCTGGGCCCTGGGAACCAAAATTGAGCGGAAGAGGTAGTGTTCACAGGAATGTTAGATGTGAAAAGCAAGAATACCCTGGCTAATGATTTAGAGTGGGCTCCAAGGCAGGGCTGGGTCTCCCAGTCATGACTGCTTCTCTTAACACTGTCTCAAAGTTTCTTTTGATTTTGTCATCATATCTGATAGTCAGTGGATTTCAGATTCACTTTGGTTACTGAACAGCTTTGTTCAAAAATATACCTACTGCCCAGAGGATTCTGAAGCTGATGGCTTTTGAGTGTGACTCCCTTTAATGAGATGCTTTTCCTTTTGAAGACCTAGCTGAACTTGGGGAGAGGGATTTGACTGAGGGCCAGGGATAACAGGGCTACTTGGGGTGAAGGGCTTGGGGCACCACTAGTGGAATGGGGGCTTGGAGAAAGAAATTTACTTATCCAGGGAAGGAAGTGGTATTCAGACCTTTGGGGGTGACTGCACCTTGGACAGTGGGAGGTTGGGGAGAATCGCTTATTGAGTATGCATTCAATGTCAGCACAGAGCTGGGACCTTCACATACATTCAGCTCATTTTGTCCTCCTAAGAGTTCCGTGGGTTAGCCGTTGGCTCCACTTTACAGGAGAACAACCAAGGTTCAAAGACAATAAGGAATTTGTTCAAAGGGCTGGCAAGGGCCAGAGGAGGAATTGAAAGCTCCAGGCTCTTTCCCTGATGCCATTTTCCTTCTGGTCACCGACCTCTTCCTCACTCCTGTGATGCTGACCTTCTGGTGTCCAGACAGGACTCAGGTCAGCCCTGGAAGGACCAGAGTTCTCTGATCTTGTAGTCAAATAGACCTCGATAGGCCAGCTCAGAGATCTCCCTTCTCTAGCTGATACATTTCTTATGGCAAAAGGCACACTGAACTCCAAGTTGCTTGCTTACAAATGCAGTAGGGGGGACAAATACGACAGATCATGGAACCTGCTCATATAATTAACCCCCTTAAAAATCACCAAGTAGGCTTTAAGTGTTAATTTAATAGCTCTGGGATGGATGGATGACTGTCAAAAATGTGACTATCCTCAACTAACTTCTTGGTGTGAAAAATTCAGAGTCTGACTTAATAAGGATCCCAACCCTCACCTTTCATGCACTTATACTTCTCTATGATTGATTTAACTAGTCCAAGTCTTCTCCATGTTATCTGTTGAAATTGGCTGGGGGTGGGTCAGGGTTTCTGGAATGAAATGTCTTCATCCTAGGTTCTGAAATAATCAGGGTATTAAAATGAATAGGGGTCAGAATGCCTGGCTGGATCGGTTAGTAGAGCGTGCAAATCTTGGTCTCAGGGCTGTGAGTTCAAGTCCCATGTTAGGTGTAGTGCTTACTTAAAAATTAAAAAAAAAAAAATGAATAGGGGTCGGTTTTCTTGTTAATTTGCAGGTAGGACACCTGTGTTCACCTGGTTCCTTCTAGAACTGGATCTGCCACTAGTTAGTGATTAATTAATGGGGATATCATTCAACCTGTCTGAGTCTCAGACAGTCTGAATCTCAGCCTGAAAAATGAGTGTAATGAACGGTAGGATTTCTAAGTTGGCTCAGGCCTCAGGGATTCTAGGATCTGCGAACAGTTGGGATCTCTGAGAAGACGAGTTCAGGATGAATGTGAGGTTTTGGGTCTTTTAAATTAGGAGATGCCACATTCTGGCCAACTTCCTGCTGCCTGGGGGGACATCGGGCATATTATTTTTCATTTGGCACCTGTTCTGGTGTGTGATCAAATATTTCAGACAGAATAATTTCTCAGAGCAGCAGAAAGGCTGCCTTTGGTTCTCCAGGGACTTGGAAAGTAACAAAAACAGGTGCAGGAAACAAATAAACCATTTAATGTTGTCATGGCCTGTTCTTTGGGAAGATTTGATCATCATTGCATGGCCCTACTAAAGCATTCTTTTGAGGGTTAAGGAGTCACAAGAAGGTGACCTGCTAGCAACTGCCTTTCCAGAGAAGCAGCTCAACAAAGAATTCCTTTCACGAAGGTCCAAGAACTTCAGGATTAAAATAAAGATAAGGATTTTCCTATACCTACGAGTTAGTGCTTTTGCCTTGAAACCTTGGACACCTTCCTGTTCAAAGAGAAAACCTCATGTGCTACGTGACATTCCCTTGCTTTTCTATGACTCTTTCTCTTGGGTCATTTCAGGCTGTTTTGAGATACCCAGACTGATTAAAAAACCAAGTCCAAGCAATTGTTTGGCACCAGGAAGACAAAACAACCTATCGCATGAACTACAGACCACTTCGACTGCTCCCAATGAGATGGGCCCAAAGGGGCCGCTTGCCTTCTTCCAACTTTAGGCAAGAATGAAGAGGGCGCGAGCAGACAGGAACGCAAGCTGGTGGCGCGCACATGGGGCTCAGCTTCAACAGACTCTGACACCCACTGCAGACAACTGTGGTTGAGGGTTCTCATTACAAATGTGTTCTTCGGATTGCAAAAGTATTTTGCTCTTTTGTCGCTTTTCTGTGATCAATTCAATGCAATGTGCTATAGGCAAAGCCCTCTGTTAGGAGGTGTGGGCACAAAGATGTCTAGGAGGCAGAATTCCAGCCCTCAAAGAAAACCCAGGGGAATCCAGTGGGGGGGAGGGGGCGGCAGGAGAGGAGCTGGGGCTGGAGGAAGGGAACTATCAATGTGCAAATATAGAGCAGACTGAGCACAGCTATATGGTGTCCAGGATTGGGAAACAAGAGGAGCAGTCAATTCTCCAAGAGCATGTTTAAACAGTTTTTAAGGCATATTTAAATGACCACTGTTAAAATCATGATACAAAGTTATTAACAGAAAGGGGTAAGAAGGCAGAAAGATGAGACAAGCAGACAAGGAAGTCTCAAGGGTGATGCATTTTTTTTTAAAGATTATATTTATTTATTTGAGAGAGAGAGAGAGAGCATGAGAGGGGAGAGGTCAGGGGGGAAGCAGACTCCCCACGGAGCAGGAAGCCCTATGTGGGACTTGATCCCGGGACGCTAGGATCGTGACCTGAGCCGAAAGCAGTCGCTTAACCAACTGAGCCACCCAGGTGTCCCAAGGTGATGCATTTTTTATGTTAACTATCCCACCCCCCACTGAAGTGCAGGGCCCACCCCTTTCTCTATGGTTGTCACACTTCAGGTGGGTTCCTCCGGAACGTTACATCTGGCTGAGCCTCTGGGGTCCTGAAATGATGAGAGAGATAAGCAGAGTCCAGAGAGGGGAGGGCAGGTGGAAAGAATGCCAGGGATGTGCGGGGCATATTGACTAGGTCAGCTTGGTGGAGGACTCTGGATTGTGGAAGCGAATAGTAGAAAATAAACCTAGAAGAATAATAAGGGATCTGACTTCAGAAAACCTGAAATTTCAGCCTGAGGACTTTGGACTTTTATCAGTAGGTAGTGGAATGTTTTGATCAGGGGAGTAATATGATCAGAATAATGCTTTACTAATAGGAACACCGTGACTATATTTGAGAATTGATTTACAGAGAAAGTACCAGGCAGAAAATCCTGGGTCCATAGGGATAAGGCAGAAATTCAAAACTGGGTTAGCAAAACTGGGTTAGCAACCAGTTAGCGACCCTTACTGACTGCCCTCTCATTTGGCCTTATCACCTACCTACTCTTTGGAACTACAACTACCATCCCTTGTGTGCTGAGCTATGACTGGGTAACTAGATCACAAATCCACTGGAAGAGTCAAGGAATAATGCATAGTAACTGCTCAGGCATGTTTCTTATTAGAAATGATGACAAGACAGGAAATGATAATGGAAACCAATGGGAAAAGAACCAAATTTGTGAACCCTTGATTTGCACTCGATTTTAAGGGAGGATCTCTTGCTCAGGTAATAGAATTTGTATTTGAGACATAAGCAGTCTATGTGAAAAGTTATGTCTGCTTCCTTTAACATCCATTATATTATGAATATATTTTTAAACCCATTAAAATACATTTAAAAATATGATCATGACTCAGGGTCCTGGGATCGAGCCCTGCATCGGGTTCCCTGCTCAGCAGGGAGCCTGCTTCCCCCTCTCCCTCTGCCTGCCTCTCTGCCTACTTGTGATCTCTCTCTCTGTCAAATAAATAAATAAAATCTTAAAAAAGAAAAAATCCCTAGATTATTAAAAAAAAAAAAAAAATACGATCATGAGTAACAACAACACAGAACCCTGGGATCATGACCTGAGCCGAAGGCAGACGCTTAACCGACTGAGCCACTCAGGTGCCCGTGACATTGTTAGTTTTACAGTGCTGTGACATGGGGAAATTAGGATAAGGCATAGGGAGGCTGTTAGGGCCCGGACTGAGTGACTTTAAGGGGTGTCTTGCGAGGTAAGGAATAGGATCAGATTGGTTAGTTCAAGACATCATAGCTTTGAATTTGGTGAGCCTAGGAGGCAAGGGTTTTGAAGTTAATCTCTCAAGGAGCAAGCCGTAAAAAAAAAAAAAAAAAGAGCAAGCCGTTAGTTTGATAAGTCAGTTGCTTTAACTGGGCCACAGTTTTAGCTCTGGGAGCAAGCATTGCACAGAGCAAATACAAAATCTTTTACTTGCCGCCGGTTCTGTTTGACGCAGTGGCAGTTCTTACTATCATTGCCCACTTCTCCAGCTTCTTTCCCACCAGTTAATATACATCCCAGAGCCGAAGCCGGGAGAAGAGGTGGGAAAGCCCCTCAGGGGGTTCCAGTTGTATGGGGAGGGGCCTCTGCAGAATTTGCCAGCACAACAAAAGGACTGGACCTCACTAGGAAGGGTGGGCCAACTTCTGGGCCCAGAGGGTCCAGGGGCCACTGTCGAAACCACATCTTCAGGCCATCATTCTAGATGTTTCTGTCCCACATTTCAAGATGCCAGGTTTTCCCCACCAAGGCCCAGGCCTTTGCATAATAGAGCCGCCTTGGTGAGCACTCCAATGTCCCTGGAGCTCCAGGACCCTCACAATGAGCTCTTCAGCCTGCACATCGGCTGTGTCTGTCTTTCCTCCTCGGGAGATAAAGGCCCTTTTGTAAGCTCTCATAGAGACCCAATGTCAGCAGGCCTCAGTCGCTCATTCTTCTACTGGCCACCGAAACAGCCTAGTGGCATCCAGCCCCTGGTGCTGTTTCTGCAGACATATGCCACTTGTGTTTTTAAATGCCTGCTCGCACCTGTCACACTATTCTACTCCACCAGAACATTCTCCAGGTCACCACTGGTGAAATCTTGAGCAACTGAGCCAAGACCTTACACCAGGGGCTCTCAGTGCCCTATCTGCCGGCCACAAGGGAAGGCTCTTTATCTGCTGGGAGGTGGGGAGCCCTGTTCTGCATCCTCATCGAATTGCCTGTTTTCTCAGACCATTTCCGCCCCCCACTTGTGTTATTCCGGGTCTTCCAAACAGCAGATGCCATGACAGGATTAATTGTGCAAGAAATTGGTTAGGGGGAAGGCCTGCGAAAGAAAATGGGGAGGTGGTTGGGGGGCAATGGAGGAGTGGCCAGACCACCGGGCAAGGCTGGGCACAGTGACGGAAGCGGGAAGGGAGGGAAGTCTAGATGGAAGCTTCCAGACGGCTTAGAAGTTCTCAGGGAAGTGTCCCTCAGACTCAGGAAGGACCTGCCTTACTGTCCTGCTGCACGGGGTCATGGCCACGCAGCCGATCTTGGTGCAAGGTCGTCATGAGTTTCAGAGCTGGGCACCTGGGTCCCTCATCACCCTTCAGGTGGAGGAAAGACATCTCCACAGCTTCCACAAGCACACAGACGCATGATGGACAGATGTGGAAGCAAGCTCTCCTTTTGCTTTCTCATGGTCATTCAAATATCAATTTTAACTGAGTAAAAATCAGAAGATTTAAGTTTTGATGATAATGTACTCCACAATTGCTAGATTGTAATTGACATCTGACTCAATCTCTTGGTTTCAAATTCAATTTGGAAAAAAAAATAAATGCGTGTGTGATTCATTTAAAATATGAACATTTCCTGAGCTTAAAGTTCAAAAGGCCCCATGACCTAGTGCCCAACTCTTTGACGCAAATCTGGACTCAGGCCACATGCTCCTACTTGGTGTCACTGCCCACGTCGTTCACCTTTATGAGTCTTTACCGTTGCTTTGCTATCCCGTCTTATCTAGCGCTCCTTTTCCTTTCATTCTTTACAAAGCAACATCTTGCTAACTGTTCAGTGTCCAGATGAAATACTACTCCCTTGCTTTCCTGATCCCTGAGTTGGAATGAGTCACCTCTTAAGGGCTCTAAGATTCCCTGTGAAGACAGCAGGGGAAGCGTCCACTCATGCCTAGAATTGTGTTGGCCACTCTCCTATAACTTGGGCCCTCTTCACATCCACCCAGCAAAGCAAATGCCATTATCCTTATGTCTACACGTTGTATTAGTTTTTTATGCTATGTAACAAATCGGCATAAACTTAGTGGCTTAAAACAACATGCATTTATCCTCTCCGTGTCTGTGGGTCCGGAGTCTCGCCAGGGAAAACTTTGTTGGGTCCTCAGCAAAACTGCAGTCGGGGTGTGGACCCAGGCTGGGTTCCCATCTGAAGGCTCGAATGGGGAAGCTCCAAGCTCATGCAGGGTATTGGAAGGATTCGTTTCCTGGTGGACGTAGAACTTACGGTAGCTTGCTTCTTCAAACCTTTCAAGGAGAGCAAGACTCTAGAGCAAATCTAACAAGATGGAGTCTCATGTAACAGAACCTCGGAGTGGCATCCCATCACCTTTGTCATATTCTGTGGGTTAGGAGTAACTCCCTGGGGTCATGGCGGCCGCCTTAAGTTCTATTCGCAGACATGTGTAGAAACTCCAACTCAGCTAGATCAGGTAATAGTCTAACTAGCAAGAGGCAGATGCCAGAGTTCTAACCGCGTTCTAGTTAATTGAACCTAAAAGCCACCTTCTTTTTTTTTTAAGATTTTATTTATTTATTTGACAGAGCGATAGAGAGCACAAGGAGGCAGAGCAGCAGGCAGAGGGAGAGGGAGAAGCGGGCTCTCTGCTGAGCAGGGAGCCCGATGCGGGGCTCGATCCCAGGACCCTGGGATCAGGACCTGAACCGAAGGCAGCCACTTAACCGACTGAGTCACCCAGGTGCCCCTAAAAGCCACTTTCTTGACACTAAGCCATATTCATTTATTTCATTAGAGTTGGATGCTATGAAGAGATGTAGTTACTTTGATGCTGCAACTTTGGTTTTCCTCATTTGCATAGCCTCTCCTATGCTTTGGGAGGGACCTGGGGCGGGGGGCGGGGAGTGGTCAGAGTTTAGTGAGCCCTGAAACTTCCGCAGAGCTGCAAACTAACAAACATAGCATTGTTATGGCCCCTCCCAGGGCCTTAGGGGGAGCCCTGCCAGTAAGGGGCCCCAAAGCTTAAGCTTCATGGCTTTGTGGTAAACCTGCCCCCCTCCTGACATGTCTTCACCATGAGATTTTCACTGGGATTGTTTACCTTTTAGTCAAATACAGGACCTGGGAAATGGTCGTCATTCAAAAACACGGCCCATCACGAAATCAGGAGAACTACTCTTCTCCGGCGGTTTCCTTGCTCACTTCCCCCACCATGACGAGGGCATGAGTTTCCCTGGCCTCCTCGTGGGGGGGCCTCTCTGCTTCTCCCAGCCACACGCCGCCCCCCCCTCAATTTACTTGCCCTCTGACCGGCTGGGCTTTCTCCGAAAAAACTCCCTAGTTCTTTTTACTTCTTGTGGAACCCATCTGGAAAAAGCCCTAATCCTAGATAAGAAAAAAGTGTGTATACACGTTCTCTCTGCTCTGCAGGAATTACGCATTAACCTTTGGTCCCCCCACCCCACTCTCACCCCCACCGCGCCCTGGGAACAGCACTGGCTACCCCGCTGCCTCGTGCTCCTTTCGGTTTCCCTGGCCGCTCACTCTCTCTCTCCAGATGATCGATTCGAGTGTCACCTCTCCCCCGTCCTGGACACCCATGCCTCTTCCTCCCCTTCAGCAGATGACTGAGCATCCCACTGCACAGAGAAAATAGAAGCAGATGGAGATGCCCTGTCCCTCTGTGATCATCTCTGCAAACCGCCTTCCACCTTCACCGTTCCAATCTTGGTCCAGAGAGAAACTGGCCGTCCTCTGAGTCGAGGTGCCGTCCCTCCTGAGCTCGGGAGGCTGCCTGCCCTCCATGCCTCCTGCCTTCTCAGAAAGCTCACATTCTGGGCCATTCTTCTTTTTTCTTTGCATTATCCCTTTTCTCTTTTATGTGCAACTCCTCTCTCCTGAAGGACTCTTCCTTGTCAGCTTTTAAATGTGCAAACCAAGCCAATCCAAGTCAGAAGAAAAGAAAGGAAACCCTCCCTTTCCCCCTGCCCCCAACCTGCTGCTACCCTGGCTCTGTCTACCTCTCTGCAGCTCGGTCTCTCAAAATTCTTGATTACACTTGCTGGCTGCAATTCCTTCCTGTACATTCCCTCGTGCACCGCTCCAGTTCTGTGACTGCATTGGCTCCGTCTTACTTTGCTAACCCATGATCACTGCACTGAAGGAATGCGTTTCCCTCGTCATTGCGCTTGCTCTCTCTGCGAACTGTGACCATGCTGATGAGAGTCAGTCTCCACCAATGAGACACCTTCTCGGAGGAATGCCATTAGAAACTGCGACATCTGCGGGGAGGCGGGGCTTGAGGGGTCTGTTGCGCAGGTGTGCCCTTGACAGGTGCTTGCAGGGGCAGGGTGGCTCTGCGGCCGGCCGCCGGGAGGAAGCTTCCAGACCAATAGCTCCCTGATGGTGTAGGCAGGAGCTCCTTTGGAATGACTGTCTCTGCAGTGCGGTTCGCAAAGTTATTCCTGGAAGCTCAGCCCAGAGTCTGTTTTCTTGCCTTTTCCAACAATTCGCTAAGACGCCTATGACTTTTAATAAATCTCTTTTATTTAAATGAGCTAGCATGGATTCTGTTGTCTGAGATGAAGAACATTGACCAAAAGAGTGACTTTTTTTTTATTTTTTAACTGATGAATCATTTATTTGGACAAAACAAAAATGTGTCCACCTTGTTTCTTTTTATACAGAAACTGGGACATTTCAAATATATTAGGTTTTTTTTTTTTTCTCTTTTTCAACAGAATTCATTTCCATCTGGTCCCTGGAACTGCTTCTCATTTTAGGATTCATATTTTGAATATTCATATATTGAATATTCATATTCATATTCATATATTGTAACACACATGCACCAATTACACCCACGAGAGCGTTCCTGAAACTGGGATAGTCATTCATTATTACCGCGACCATCCCAAAATATGGTAAAAAAAATCCTCCAGTTCACCGTGTCCTGCTTTTTGAGTCAGTTCTCGCCTTCTTTGTACAAGCCTCTATATGGCCAACGGTGTTATTATCTCCTTTAGACAGAATTTTGATGTTTAACTTTTGCATGAATTGTGATTGCTCTATGAACTACTAGAATGCCTCATCTTTGAACATTAATTAATTTGAGAGAGATGGGGAGAGAGGGAGAGCATGGGTAGTGGGGGGTGCAGAGGGAGAGGGAAAAGCAGATTCCGCTGAGCAGGGAGCCCACCATGGGGCTCGATCCCAGGACCCTATGATCATGACCTGAGCCAAGGCAGATGCTTAACCGACTGAGCCACCCAGGTGCCCCTCATCCTTGAACTTTAAAAATGACCGCTTCACCAGCACTAACAGGATTCTCTTGGAAATTTGGTAGGGACAAAAGGTCTACCCCGAGAAAGGCTGGCTGCGTACCGCCACTCTTCACTTCCGTGTTGGGGTGTCCCCTGCCAGGGAAGATGGCTGATCACTGTCCTCATCTTCCCTGTGTCTCCAGGCTCTTACTCCTTCTTTTTCCATCAGGCACCCACAGGGCTGGGTCCTAGAGCCTGCATTTTCTCGCCCTTCCTCCCCCCTGGGCACTCTGGTCCATGTTCGTGCCTGTAGTCGGTCCCTAAATAAAATGGCACACGGGTGTATATACGACAAACCCTTTTCTGTACATAACCAGTGAGCTGTTTTGTTTTTTTTTTTAATTGATGTGTGGTTAGTAAACAATAGTATAGTAGTTTCAGGTGTACAACATAGTGATGCAACATTGACATACATCTAGCTACTATCTGTTTCCATACAAAGTTGTCACATATTGTTAGTTTTTATATTGCTACCATAACAAATGACCATCAACCTAGTGGCTTAAGACGATATCCATATATTATCTCACAGTTTCATGGGTTAAAAGTGCCGATGCAGTGAGGCTCAGGGGGATCTTCTGCTTAGGGACCCACAAGGTCAGAATCATGGTGGCAGCAGGATTGCATCCCCTTTGGAGGATCTAGGGGTGAACTCACTTCCAGTCTTATTCAGGGTATTGACAGAATTCAGTTCCTTGTCCTGAGAGGGCTGAGGCCCCTGTTTCCTTGCTGGGAGCCTCTCTCAGTTCAAGGCCACCTGCCTTCATCATGCTGCCCTTCCCTCTTCAAACCAGCAAGGACGCGTTGAATCCTCATGCCTTGAATCTCTCTGGCTTCTCCTTTGGCCTCGTTTTTTTCTGATCGCTCTTGGAGAAAATTCTTGGCTTTCAAAATTTTATTTTTTTTAAATAATTTTTTTATTGAGGTAAAATTCATATAAGATGAAATTCACCACTTAAAGTATATAATTCAGTGGTTTTTAGTATAGTCCCAATCTTATGTAACCATCACCATTATCTAATTCCAGAACATTTCCGTCACTCTAAAAGGGAACCAGGTGCCTGTTGGCAGTCACCCCCCTTTCTCGCTCCCTGTTCCCTGGCACCCATTAATATCTTTGGTGTCTATGGATTTGCTTATTTGGGGCATTTCATATAAACAGAATCATATAATATGTGAGTTTTTTGTGCATGGCTTCATTCACTCAGAATGTTTTCAAAATTCACCCAATATTGTACCACATATCAACACTTTATTCCTTTTTATGGAAAAATAATATCCCATTGCATGGGTGTACCACATTTTGTTTATCTATTAATTTCCAGGTTTTTCATTTGTTTATACCCTTCGCTATTGTGACTAACTCTGCTGTGAACATTCATGTACAAGTTCTTGTATAAACATAGGTTTTCATTTCTGTTGGGCATGTGCCAAGGAGTGGAATGCTGGGTCAGATGGTAACTCCATGTTTAACTTTTTGAGAAACAGCCAAAATGTTTTCTACAGAAGTCTCACCACCTTAAGCTCCTAGCAGCAATGCGCAGAAATTCCAGCCTCTCCACATCCTTGTCAGCATCTGCTATTTTCCTTTCTTCCCACCTTATTATAGTCATCCTAGTGGTATCTCATTGTACAGTTAATTTGCATTTCCCTGAAGACTAATAATATTGAACATATTTTCAGGAACTTCTTGAATATTTGTGTATCTTCTTTGGAGAAATATCTATTCAAGTCCTTTGCCCCATTTTTAATTGGGATTTTGGCATTTTATTATTGAATTGTAAGAGTTCTTTATATATTCAGGATACTAGACCCTTGTCAGACATATGATGTGTAAATATTTTCTCCCACTCTTTTCGCTTTATTGATAGAACCTATGATGCACAGAAGTTTTTGACTTGGATTAAATCCATTGAATCTATTTTTTTCTTTGATTGCTTGTGTTTTGGATGCCATATTTAAGAAAATTTCTTTGCTTTTAAGGGCACACGTGATTATATTGGACTCATATAGATAATCCAGGAATATCCTTTAAGGCTCCTAACCGTAATCACATCTGCAAAATCCCTTTTGTCACATAGGGTAACACATTCACCGAACCCAGGGATCAGGATGAGGACATCTTTGGAGGATCATTCTGCCAATAACAGCCAACACCTTAACAACTGCTTCCAGGTACTTCAAGCTCTTCCGATTCAACATGTCCACAATATGGCCTCTTCTAGCGTTCATTATCCTGGTGAAGAATATCATCTATCCATTTCAAAAGCCAGAGTTCAAAGTCATTCTCGAAATCTTCTCCTTTCTGACTTCGTACTCCCTACTCTCTGGCATACGTCCTATGCCAAGTTCTCTAATTTTTCCCTTCCAAATTTCACATATATTTATCTGTCCACTTTCTCCAATTCCACCAATGTTACCCACTTTTTGCTGGTGTTTCTGACTTTTAACAAGTAACAGATGTGACTATAAAAGTAACACATCTCTAAAACATTGAGAAGTGTGCATGACACATAGTTAGCTTTCAATAAGTATAGCTAGTTACCTAGTTAGTAACTAGCTAGTTAGTAGTAGTTAGTAACTACCTAGTTAGTAAGTAGCTAGTTAGCTACTCTATTGCTGTTGTTGTTAGTTTCAGATAGAGACAAAATCCCTTAACAATGCCTGTGAGATCCTATGTGGTTGGGCCCCTCACTCTCTCTCAAACATTATCTGACAGTGGCCCCTCTTGCTCTCCATGCTCCATTCAGGCTCACCTTTCTCTAGATTCCTGTATTTCTCTGTTCTTCCTCTCACCCTGGGAACTTTGTCTGGATTTGACTTCTCTTTCCTTTCCATCTGGTAAGCTCTCATCCTCTTCAGATCTCAATATAAGTGCCACTTCCTCAGAGAAATCCCCCTTCTCCTTAGGTTCTCACAGTATGGTGCCCAGCTCCTAGTCACAGTTGCAATTTTATATTTTGTGTCATTATTTGACTTATGACATTCTTCCTCACTACACTGGAAGTTCACCAAATAGCTCTAGCATCTAGGATAGTACATGGCATGAACTTGATGCTCGGTAAATATTGATTGACTAAATGAAAATTTTTATAGAATCCAAAAGCATCATGGCTGACGAGCAATCATCTGGTCTACCCTTTTCTAATGCTGAAATGAATGAAGACCACTAAACTGTCCTGGTAATTTTGACCAGTTATCTCAGGAATTATTTTTTGGCTTCCTAGACTATTTGCTGGAGATAGTGGTCTGATTTCCTAGGAGTCTGACTTATAGATAATATGTTGGTTTTGTAGGCTGGTTATTATAGATAATGGGTTGTTTTTCCAGTTGCTTGCTGCAGACATGGGTCAGAGCTCTATTTTTGTATATGGCCTGGCCATTGTCCATTCACATATTCTGTCTCTCACTCATATATCCAAAAAAGGGGACCTAGGAGTGTTAAGAGACTTGCCCAAGTCCACCCAGCTTGTAAAGAACATCTATCTAGTAATGTATACCTTACTCTGCTACCCCACCCCACTCATGCAGAAGGCTGTCTATGCCTGTGATGCAAATGATAAATTTCTGTCCTGTGATGTATGAATCAAGGGCTAAGAGTTCTCTACAATATTGTTAAGGAGATTGAGGAGAGACGATAAAATAAGAAGTGTTGAGTTGAGGGTGATAATATGACATTTAGTCCCACTATTATAAAAATCCACACATTTTCCCTTGACCAGTGAGCTAGCTTCCATTTTCCTCCGGTATGGAAAGGAGGGTGCAGACCGATTCATTTAAGTGCAGTTCTCCTTAAGCATTTAAGACTCGAGCTGACTGACACACAGGGTAGCATTGGGCACGTACGCCTCTGAGGAAGGTAATTGTGTCAGGCATGGGAAGAGAGAACCATAATTTGTGGAGCTAGGAAGGGATCGTTTTTAGCTTCAGGGAATTTCTCAAGGAAGCTCTTGTGTGGAATTATGCTGACTGAAAGACGAGTTTATCAAAAATCTTGGTCTCTATGATTATCATCAGAATACCAGTGGCTTCTCAGTAGCCCTGTGGAGCAGGGCCTTGTGGGAGCCTGGTTGCTGGATTCGTCTGCATCTGGTTGTTGAGCTCGCTGAGCAGTAGAAAGGCATGCTGGGAAGAGGCCCACCAGGACCCTCGGATCTCTCTCTTTAAGAGCCTGCCAGAGACAGGGTCAGGCCACTGCTGACTTTAGCCTGATGTGGCTTGTACTCAGGCCAGATGGAAAAAAAAACTCTTTCCAAACTCGAAATATCTTCATTTAAAAAATAAATATCCTTTAAAATTGTATTTTAAATTGTAATTTAGTTTGCTATGTAGAAATAATAATATAAATGAATACATAATTATAGTTATAATAAAATTTAAAAATAAATATTTTAAATAAAATGACTACCAAATAAGCTACTCATATATTTAAAGGAACTATGCTAGTCAAAAAAGAGTTTTCCAGCTCAAAGAAAGAACTTAATAACATTGTAGAAGGGTTAATCTGAGGCCATTTTACAGGGCAACAAAGAGAACAAAGGATAAAAAGAACCCAGGGCTACTTTGCATGATAGCGGGCTCACAGACTCCTAGACAGGTGGGGGCCTGTTTTGAAAAGCCATTTCTTTTGGAAAATTTTCAAATGAGTACATTCTTTGCAATATTTTATGGCAAATCTCAGAAATCGTGTCTTCTCACTGGTAAATAATTCATTGTGCATCTTTACCAGATGAAAACTTTGAAAACAAAAAAGGACCACGAGTACACTAAAAAAATCAAGAATTCCTTAATATCATCTAAACCTCAGTCTATGTTTGAACCTTAGATTGTCTCCAAACTGTCATTATTAGGGTTGGTTTGTTTAAATCATGAATTTAACAGGATTTAAATACTGCCTTTAGTTGACAAGTGAGCAGGCGCTTTTTAATGAAGGAACACATTTTCTTATAGTTGGTTGATGCCAGGGAAGGAAACCCAAATTCCTATAAATCAGGCAGGTCACTCTAAATGGGTGAAATGGGCTTAAATAAATAAATAAAAATTAAAAGAAATATATATATATTTTCATTACAGACACACTTTGCATATTAAACATCTAGGAATGTACTTGACTTCCAAAGAAATATGAACCCCTCTTTTGCCTCCCCACCCTGCTTGGTGATGGGGTTCAGAAGTTCTACTCCCAAATACGACACCCCACCACCATGAATGTTTGAAGCTGAAGGAATTTGAGTAAACAGCAGAAGCAACGTCATTGTGACCTTCCCCTCGCCCTTCTCCCCTGAAATAGGCCAACCCTTATGTGAGAGGTGCCCTCCCCATACTCCCAGGAAAGGAGCATCTTATCTCTGAAGACAGAGGGACTCGAAAAGAATCTCAACGAACAGGTCTGGCTAAGTTTCCAGCAGTTCCCTGCACTCATCCTCTATAACCTATCCTATTTCCTCATGACTGCCTGCCCTTAATCAAACCCAGTAGAAAAATATACAAGTCTAACTATTTCTTCTGGTCCTCCTTTTTCTCTCTTTCTTTCTTTTTTTTTTGAATTTATTTTTAAATAATCCCTACACCCAACGTGGGGCTCAAACTCACGTCCCCGAGATCGAGATTTGCTTGCTCTACAGACTAAACCAGCCAGGCGCCCTTGGTACTCATATCCTTATAAAAGCCCTCTAGTCATGTAAAATTTATATTAAATATACTTGTATGCTTTTTTTCCTGTTAGTCTATCTGTGTCAGCTTGATTTTCAGACCCAGCCCAGGGACCCTAAGATGGTTGAGGAAACTTTTCTTTTTCCTCCCCTACATGGGTCTATTTTTGCTTTTGATAGAGATGTGGGCACAAGAATTAGCTCATTTTCCTGGTAGCTCTATAAATAATTAAATCTCCACTCTGACCGTAAGATAACTGATAATTGGTTTTTGCCTGTCTGGGGAGACCACGGATGTTTGGACCATCTGTGTGACAAAGGGGAGAGCAACTAAGGGGGCAGCTGTATTCACGGCCATGGCCATGGCCATCAGTGTTGCCGGCTCTGAGTGGCCACGTCTTCCTGGTCTTCTAGAGAAGCTAGAAATCCAGATATTTAGGGGGGAGCTTCTGAGTTAAAATGCTGGCAGCTGGTGAAAATGGAAAACAATATAGACATGCCCACTTGTCATCTTTCAGCAGTGTTTCTGGTCAGAGTTTCCCTGTGCCTGCTCCAGGAAAGCGGATTTTTCCAGAGTAAATCCCCAAACGGGTTACTGGACTGTTTGAGTCACTGCCATCAGCCTAATCAGGCTGAATGATCAGGCTCAGTAGAAAATGGTGTTTTCCTGTTGAGGTTCAACGTGTTTCCAGTCTTTCTCAGCCCTTGCTAGAACAGTCAGTTGCCCAATGTTATCGTTACATCCTGACCAGCATACACCCACTGACTGACTGCAGCCGAAAGAATCCAGCTACTCGTACCCTTCACGAATGCAGGCAAACGAAAATGTCTTTTTGCATATTTAAACCCAGCAAGTTATTAATTGAAGTCATATAAACTCAGTTTTTTGGTATCCTTATATTCACATTGTGAACAGACGTATTTCACTAATTTAGATTTAGTACCCTTGCTGGAAATGCTTGGGTTGCAAAAGGCTGTTGCCACTCCAACATATATAGAAATGTGGTAAAAACCCTTAATTTGTATTTCTCTAGTTTGATGTATGTTGTGATCCGGGGGAATGCGGTAAAGTTTGTATTTGAATTCCCTGTGGGGGAAGGGGATGACTGTGGAACAAGATGTGTCTATAAGAGAAGCTATTTTCATGCATCACAGAAACCCTCTCTTACCCGCGGCTGTGCTAACTATAAATCACTTCATGTATAAACTTAAGCAGCATTTGGTTAGCCAGGTGCAAGTTCCTGTTCGTACTTGAAAATGATAAGCCTGCATTTCTCTGAAGAGAGAAAGAAAGAAAGGAAAGAAAAAGAGGATAGAGCGAACACAGACCGCACACTATGTCTCCAAATAAAATACATTGGAAGGAGCATGGATTCTCTGGTTTGTGTTGTTAGAAGATAAACAGAGGCATACTAGCCATTTTTAGAATTTACTTGAACAGAAATGTATTGGCACGAGGCAGAGCCAAACCGGAAGTGGTTGGCTAACCCCGGAAAGACTTATGTATACAGAGAGAAAGTGCACAAGCAAAGTAAGGAAATTATCGACTGGCTAAAAGCTTAAAGCCTCAGTGGCTCTTTGGGTTTGGTTGTCTTTAGTGTTTTGATTTTGTAACCTTGAGGCATTTACAGGCTTCGATTTTGGTTTGCTTACCGAAAGGCCACCACCACCACCACGGCGTTCCAGCCGCCTCAGTCTCATGGCCTCCTTGTTTAACGAATTTAACGTTGTGTAGTTTGCAGCTTGGGGTTTGATTTCTGGTGTATCCGACAGAGAACACAATCCCAGCCACCTGCTCTGAGAGCTCCTCAGTGAACCTCGGGCTCCCAGCAGTGGCAGGAGCTGCAATCCCAGTTGGAGGGAGCCTCTCAGCTCCGCCCCAAACTTCTGGGAAGAAGAAAGTTGCAAGGAGAAAGGTTGATGCAGAATCCGCTGCCTCTGTTTCTCCAGGTGAGTCCTTGTCAGTCGAATCTCCGGCACACCTACTCAGTTACAAACAATGCTTCCGAATGGCTCAGACTGGAATTCCTCTCCCTGGGTCTGAGCATCGCCTCGCTTTCTGGGTATGCTCTTCTCCAGACAAGGTCCACACACTTGCTTCTCGAAACATCAGATAGTGGTCCCACAGTGCGTGTGCCAGGTGGCTCCCTTCCCCTGGTCTGCCCTCCTTCCTTCGCTCTGCTGAGGAGCAAGGCTAGGTGCTCCCTCTCACTCCTTTCCTTTACCAGTACTCGCACCCCCTTCCCTGCCTGTGTGAGTCTTCCCCCGCCCCGCGAGGAAATCCCAGAACCCTGGACAGGTCCTGCGTCTCGTAAATTCTGTAATTCTTGTAAATTCTGCAGAATTTTACAGGCGTGCTTCTCGGCTCAGGAGGCTGGTGAGATCTGTAACCACACCTATTCTTGGAGATTCTGTGTTTGGTTTTCTCAGCTTGTCATAAAGAAGTTTCTTCCCTCTAACCCCTGCTCCTCCAAGTGTGTCCATAAAGGGGCGGCACTGGCTAAGCTTGAAGCTTGTTGGAAATGGCCAGTGTCAAACTCCACCCCAGACCTACCTAATCAGAGCACCTGCTGTTTTCAGGTGATTCGTATGTACCCTGAAGCTCGAGGGACTCCACTCTAAAAAACCAGAGATGGCCGCGTCCTGATGATGATGGGCAGACGGAACTCCCACACCTGCAGCCTTTAAAGAAATCTCCTTCCCCCCTCCCCCCATCGCTGAATTGGACCAGCCCTTCAGCAAGTGAAATAGTGCAGCTGGAGACTTCAGAGTCTTAGGAACCCAGGCCCAGTTTTGGGGTGTGGCTTTGTCAGATGGATGAGAACAGACTTCAGTGCTCTCAGGCTGAAACTTTCTTTTGGATTGGTTCATAATCCCCGAATGACTCTAAAGCTGACCTTGACCTAGCAAACATTTAATTCTGACAAGCACCCGTGTCTGGCCCTCACTTTGTCTATAGCACACCCTTCAATGATCCTGGTTCCCAGAGAGCTATTCTGCAATATTCTGTGCAGTGACAGTGACCGATAGAGATGCAAATCGTGTCCTGCCTGGAAGAGGTTCAATTTACCCCCACCCCCACCCACTGTGGGAAAGCCAGTTGCCTCAATTTGCATATTTTTTCGAAGATTTTATTTATTTATTTGTCAGAGAGAAAGAGAGAGAGAGTGAGCATGAGCAAGGGGAGCGGCAGACAGAGGGAGAAGCAGGCTCCCTGCAGAGCAAGGAGCCCAATGTGGGACTTGATCCTAGGACCCTGGGATCATGACCTGAGCTGAAGGCAGACGCCTTAACCGACTCAGCCACCCAGGTGTCCCTCAGCTTGCATATTACTACCAATATACCTGATCTATAAATTGGTTCTTCAGATTCTCTTTTGAACCGGCTATAAGATTTGCCTCCCTCATAAAATCTTTTTTTTAAATCTGAGTGAGAGTCATGATTTTCTCCCTTTTGAAACGATCTTTTAACGGCAACTACCTTTCTTCTCTTGTTCTAGTTTACTGTCAGGTTTCTCAACCTTGGAACTGTTGACATTTTGAGCTGGGTCATTCCTTGCCAAGGGGGCTGTCGTGCACCCCTCATAGGATGTTTAGCAGAGCCTTTGACCTCTACCCATCAGATGCTCATAGCACCCCCCCAACCCCGAGTCAGGGCAGCTAAAACTATCTTCTGACATTGTTTAATGTCCCCTAGGGGGCAAAATCACCCCCCACCTGCCTCCCCCAAATTGTGAACCATTGGTTTACAGCAAATGAACAAGACTACGCATCTTACCACTATTAAACTGACAGATACTCTCTCGATGTTTTCCTAAACTGTAAGAGAGACGAGGAAATCTGCTGGGAATATCACATTTCAGAAATTATGAAAGGTCATGAGAGCTTTGGGAAAAACAAACAATGCCGAAATCCAAAACGGAAGCCAAGAGATTTTTTTTTTTTTTTTTTTGGCAGAAGACCTTTTGTTTCAGGGAGGTTTCAGTGCCCTGAGATCCTGGGGAGCTGGCTAGGGGAGCCCACCAGCTGCCAAGAGAAGGTGAATGTTTGCTTTGGGCTTCTGTGGAATTAGAGACCCCGTGCCTGAGGTTGGTGACGGATTACAGAGCTGTTTTTTTGTTTTTATGTTATGTTAGTCACTATACAGTACATCATTAGTGTTTCATGCAGTGTTCCATTATTCATTGTGTATAACACCCAGTGCTCCATGCAATCCATGCCCTCCTTAATACCCATCACCGGGCTCAACCATCCCCCCACCCCCCTCCCCTCTGAAACCCTCAGTTTGTTATGCCTCTCATGGTTTGTCTCCCCCTCTAATTTCCCCGTCTTCATTTTTCCCTTCCTTCTCCTAATGTCTTCCATGCTATTCCTTATGTTCCACAAATAAGTGAAACCATATGATAATAGGCTTTCTCTGCTTGACTTATTTCACTCAGCATAATCTCCTCCAGTTCCATCCATGTTGATGCAAAAGTTGATGCAAAAGTCAACCTTTCTGATGGCTGAGTAATATTCCATTGTATATATGAACCATGTCTTCTTTATCCATTCATCTCTTGAACGGCATCTTGGCTCTTTCCACAGTTTGGCTATTGTAGACATTGCTGCTATGAACATTGGGGTGCATGTACGCCTTCTTTTCACGACATCTGTATCTTTGGGGTAAATACCCAGTAGTGCAAATGCCAGGTCATAGGTCAGCTCTATTTTTAACTTTTTGAGGAACGTCCACACTGTTTTCCAAAGTGGCTGCACCAGTTTGCATCCCCACCAACAGTGTAAGAGGGTTCCCCTTTTTCTACATCCTCTCCAACATTTGTTGTTCTTTGCCTTGTCAATTTTTTTCTATTCTAAATGGTGTAAGGTGGTATCTCAATGTGGTTTTGATTTGAATTTCCCTGATGGCTAATGATGATGAACACTTTTTCATGTGTCTGTTAGCCATTTGTATGTCTTCTTTGGAGAAGTGTCTGTTCACGTCTTCTGCCCATTTTTTGACTTAATTATGTGTTTTTTGGATGTTGAGTTTGAGAAGTTCTTTATAGATCTTAGATATCAGCTCTTTGTCATTTGCAAAGATCTTCTCCCATTCCATGGGTTGCCTCTTTGTTTTGTTGACTGTTTCCTTTGCTTTGCAGAAGCTTTTTATCTTGATGAAGTCCCAAAAGTTCATTTTCACTTTTGTTTCCTTTGCCTTTGGACATATGTCTTAAAAGAAGCTGCTGTGGCCGATGTCGAAGAGGTTACTGCCTATGTTGTCCTCTAGGATTTTGATGGATTCCTGTCTCACATTGAGGTCTTCCATCCATTTTGAATTTGTATATGGTGTAAGAGAATGGTCAAGTTTCCTTCTTCTGTAGGTAGCTGTCCAATTTTCCCAGCACCACTTATTGCAGAGACTGTCTTTTCCATTGGATATTATTTGTCGAAGATTATTTGACCACAGAGTTGCGGGTCCATATCTGGGCTCTCTACTCTGTTCCATTGGTCTATGTGTCTGTTTTTGCACCAGTACTGTGCTGTCTTGGTGATCACAGCTTTGATCAACTTGATCAGCTTGAAATCAGGCAACGCGATGCCCCCAGCTTTGTTTTTCTTTTTCGACATTTCCTTGGTGATTCGGGATCTTTTCTGCTTCCATTACAAATTTTAGGATTGTTTGTTCCAGCACTCTGAAAAATGCCATTGGTATTTTGATCGGGATGGCGTTGAAAGTATAGATTGCTGCAGAGCTGTTCTTACCTGAGGAGGACCCCTTGGACAATAGGTCACTTTAACAGTCCTATGTTCACGCACTTGCTCATTCACTCATTCACTGGTCTCCATCCTGCCTGAGGGGAGAGAGGTAGAGATGCCCAGATTCTTTCTTTCTGTCTTGGGAGCATTCAGTCCACAGGCAGAACAACAATGTGGCCTCAACAGTCCTAGGAGTAGCTTCTATATATAGAAGGCTCTGTGCTTGGGGCGCCTGGGTGGCTCAGTGGGTTAAAGCCTCTGCCTTCAACTCAGGTCATGATCTCAGGGTCCTGGGATCGAGCCCCGCATCGGGCTCTCTGCTCGGTGGGGAGCCTGCTTCCCCCAGTCTCTCTGCCTGCCTTTCTGCCTGCTTGTGATCTCTCTCTCTATGTCAAATAAATAAATAAAATCTTAAAAAAAAAAAAAGACAAAAGAAGGCTCTGTGCTCATTGCAGACGTCCTTTCATACAACGCTTATAATAATCCTTGGAGGTAGGAATGAATTATGATAGCATCCTTGTCAAAATCATTTGGCCCTGAATGCAAAGGTTTATTTCTGGGCTCTCTCTTCTCTTCCTTTGGTCTCTATGGCTGTCCTTACGCCCGGTGCCACACCTATTTTAGATTACTATAGCTTTGCATGAGTTTTCAGATCAGGAGGTGTGAATCCTCCAACTTTGTTCTTCTTTTTCAAGACTGACTGTCTCGGCCATTCGAGCTCCCTTGCAATTCCCTGTGAATTTTAGAATGCGTGCCCCTGCAAGATTCAATGGCACACTTGCCAGAGCACTTTCTAGCGTCGATAAGTATAGCTTCTGTTCGGTGTGCTGTACTTTCTCTACTAAATTATCCGACCAACAGTCTATCTCATTGCCTTTGACTTCCCACCCTTGTGATTAACAGAGAACTTTCACTTACCCTGAAGATGCTATCATGTTCCCCTTGATTGAGAATTACTGTCTTCTGGGTATTTCTGGAGCCTAGAAGGTTGTTGTCGACTCATTTCTTTTATTCCTATCTTAACAAGATTTTTTGCTGACTTTAACTAGAACATTATATAATGATAACGAATATGCTTTCGAAACGACCCTCCCTTGGTCCCGACTCCGTGGGGCAGTGGTTCTCTGCCCCTCCCCCATTCAGATCTGCTGACCCGTGGGGACAAGACAGACCCCGCTGTGGACGGCGGTTCCTGTCAGAAGATCTAAGGACTGTGCCCTTGAGTCAGAGTCTGGCTGCCTCAGGTGAGAGCTAGCTATGATGTACTTTCTGAGACACGTTTAGCAAGGAGACCGCTCCGAGTGGAAGGGCCGTCATGAACTTCCACAGAGATTTCCTCCTTGACAAACTCTGCTCAGACTCCTCTGAGCTCTTTCTCAGCCAGGCCTCGACTTTTTGGGCTTCTGTGTTCGTCTCCATAGTATCCAGTTTTAGCAAGAATCCTGGTAAGTCCGACAAATCCAGATGAGTCCTGATAAGTTTAGAAAGAATCCCCTCCCCTCTTATCTGATCACCCTTCCTATCTGACAGCCTTCCTCTCCCATGGCGTCTCCCTGGTGATGGCTCATCGACCCGGCCTGTTCAGCCAGAATCCCCCCTTACCCCTGATGCTTCCTCTTCGTAATTTCCACCCACTGACCCTGCCCTCCCGACCCCGCCCTACTCCTTGGCTATAAATCCTCCCTTGTCCTTGTACTTGGAGTTGAGCCCAACTCCTCCCTGAACTACAAACCCCCACAGCACTGTGCTTACACCTGTCACCAGAGTTCCCTGAACAAAGTCTGCCTGGACATTCTCTAACAAGTGCCCGGAATAATTTCTTCTTCAATAGTGTCTCTCTCTTTTTTTTTTAATTTTTTAAAAAAGATTTTACTTATTTATTTGACAAAGAGAGAGATCATAAGTAGACAGAGAGGCAGGCAGAGAGAGGAGGGAAGCAGGCTCCCAGCCGAGCAGAAAGTCCAAAGCGGGGCTCGATCCCAGGACCCTGAGATCCTGACCTGAGCCGAAGGCAGAGGCTTTAACCCACTGAGCCACCCAGGCGCCCCAATGGTGTCTCTTCATGAGCAGAGAAGGGACGCATCTCCCTCTGGTCTCGGTATCAGGAGAAGTTGTGCTTCTTGTGAATGTCGGTTTGCTTTAGCTTCTGGAAGAAATCACTATCTTGCAACAGCATTTCCCCCCTGTCCCAGGTATGCACAGCAAGGTGGCGTGCGTTTCTTTGTGCCACCCCACCCTGGTTTCATTATCTTCATGCCCACTGTTTTTCTGACCTCTCTTCCCTTAAATATTTACTAATCTTTAAATGTCATTTTTTTTTTGTAAGCTGCCTCAAACCTTTATGGAACATAGTTCATGTCAATAGGGCTTTAAAAATAGATTGAAGTGTCATCCTCGGTGAAACTTGGCCTCACTCTTGCCCCCAGAGCCGGACCCGACCCACCCGATCCTGCTTTGGTTTGAAGGGTGGCCTCATGTTAATGCTAAGCTTTTCTGGGATGAATCTTAGCGAAACTTTTAATGTATAAATAGGGAAAGCCTACCTTTGAAAAATAATCTCATAATTGGTCTACTCGTCAGTGGGGTCAATAGAGAGACTTATTAAGTATATTAAGTATTTCTAATAGTTTAGGTGCTTGAGTGGCCGCCCCGCCCCTCCGCAAACAAGTTCAAACACTGAATTTGTTAATGTCCCTGGGCCTGCCTTTCATTTCCACAGATTGCTGTTTGTTTGGAGAGAATCTTGAAGCATCCGAACTCTTAGGATACAATGTAAAAACAAAGCTTTCTTAAGCCCATCAGTGTTTTAAAAAAGAATAAAACAACCAAACATAATTGTGGTCTTTGGCTAACTTTCTAGAGAGAAGAAAGCAAGCCATCTGCTGTAACAGGCTGCTTAGGGGACGGTGGATCACAGGGCCGAATGAAACATTCATAGTAATTAGTGGCGGCCCCAGAATAGAAACTTCAGCAGTGCTTTTCCTGTTGTTATGGTGACAGCCCCCCAAACAGCCCACCCTTCCCCTTCCAAGGCGCTCAGCACTTTCTGTGGCCTTCCATCTGGTGCGCGTCCTTGTTGAGTGCAGTGAAATTAAATTGATTGCTCATTTGTCACCCCACAGTGTGTGTGTGCGTGTGTTGGGGTGTGGGAAGGAGGACGTGGATCGGACGGCATGGGGGAGGGGAAGCCTGTCCCCGTGCCCAGCCGGAGGGACAAGAGAGCAGCTGGCACACCAGCCCAGCTCACCAGACAGGTGCCGCCAGGGGCTCAGAACTCGCCGACAGCCCGCAGCGCCTGGGTGATGATGCGGGAGCACTGGCCCTGGTCCAAGCAGGTTGCTGACCTGCCGGGAGGAGAGGAGGAGGCCTGGCGCCCAGACCCTTGAGTTACCAAGACGTCCTTCATATTCACCCTCTACTTGTAGGTTGCCGTGTCATTTCCACGGGTTCTTGAGAAGCCGCAAAGTCTCCGAAACTCTTGCTGCTCTGCTAAAAATCTAAGAATTTGGCCGGGAAGTCTGGTTTGCTCCAGAGTGTAAAGTAGATTGTAAGGTAGAAATTGGGCTGCTTATTTTCCTTAGGGTCTTGTTCATTTTGGAGCTAGGTGGTAAAGACATTGATTTGAGCACCGGTATTGTGTGCTGATGTCCACAGGGGCCCAGGGGCTGCAAAGTGAGCCAACCGCTTTGGAGATCGCTTCTCTACGACAGCGCTGGAATCTCAGAGAGTACATGACATGCTCGCGAGAAATGTGTGCTGAACTTGGCCGAGGGTATGGTTTCCTTGTCATAAGATCTGTAGGTTTTGGATGTTGTTTTCCCTTAATAAATGTCCCCTGTGTTGTGTTGCCCCGTGGACTAGAGTGTGCATGAAACGGATAGAGCCGATGCCATTTATCCGGGCTGCTTAGTGAAGAGACTTCCCGAGAATTCTGTGGGGAGGCTGAGCCATCAGACGGAGAAACTGCTAACAGGGGACACACTTTCATGGTGCGCCTGTCCCTCTCCGTGTGACTCTGCCAGTTAGACCGCTGGTTCCCTCCTTGCTGAGTTTTTGTGATGTTTGCAGCTAGCTTCGAGGTTACTGAACTTGATGCATCCGTGTTTATTTTCATATTTCTCTGCCAGGGCCAGACTCTGCCATTCATCCTGCATACGTAGTTCTAAGGACACATTTCTAGTGTGACCTTTTTAAACAGAACCTTGTTGGGGCTGATAAGCTCTACCTAGCTAGGCTGGGTCTGGTCCTGTGAAGGCAATCGTTTGGGGCAGCAGTTCTGAATCGTAGACTGTTGGAGCTGGAGGCTCTTAAGGGTCAACTAATCGTACTTGGCAGAAAGGCAAACTCAGGTCAGAGAGCTGTGGAGCTGGGCCTGGGGTCCAGCGGCACACCCCCTCCCTCTGTGGTCTAGTTGTGCGAGAGACGATTGCACAGGTACAGTGGTGAAGAAGTTACAAAGAGATGTCACAATTTCTGGTCTAGTTAGAAAAATAAGATGCAGGATTAGGCCCCAGCTGGGGATGTCCCAGGGCTGTGGGAGGCGTGTGTGAGATCGTGGGGTGCCCCTCGGGGCTCAGACTGCTCACCTCTCGCTAGCTGTGTCCCTGGGAAAATCATCTGAACTCCATGACTTTCGTTTTCGCAATTGTAAATTAGGATTAAGAATGCCTTCTTTGGAGGGTTGCGGCGAGTTTGGAAGAGATACCGCAGAGACGGTCTGGGCATACTGCCCGGCCCAGAGTAAATGCACAGTTTCATTAGTTATTCTCATCAGTCAAGCTAATCCCCGTCGCTCCTTCCTGCCCAGCTCTTCACTCACTCATTTCTTAGACCTTAAGCTTGCCCTTCAGGCTCTCGGTAAATAGACGGTACATCTCTCTGCCTGGCAGCTGTTCGGGTTTCAAGGGCAGATGGCCAGCGTCCTCATGCCATTAACATCTGACTGTCTTTGTGAACAGAAGCGGCTTGACCGGCATGACCCTCGGCACCAGACTCCTGGTTTCTGTCGGCAGTCCCGGCCCCGTAGGGCGGGCTGGCCTCACTCCCCAGGGACGGACGCAGGCTCAAGAAGGCAGGGAGCCAAAAGGAGTCCCTGGAGCCTTGCTCTCTCGGCTGCCTGGCAGTCCTTCTCGAGGCCCCCGCCTTAAGCCTGCTTATCTTTATCTTTCAGGATAACTTCATTCAACAAACATGCCCAGCGCTGTGTTCGGTGCCAAGGACACGAAAGTGAGTAAGACGAGTTCTTGTCTTTGAGTTGCCCAGGGACTACTGAGCTGGATGCCTAGACAGCATCACAGGGCAGGCAATCAGCCGTGGGAATTTAGTGGCGTTACCCCAGAGGACAAGGTAGCACCTGTCCCATTTGCAGGGCTGACTCTCGTTCCAGCACCGTCCTTAGAAGGTCTTAGGTCCTTTCGTCCTCACCACGTGGCTACGGCGTGGGTGCGTTATCCTCACTTTACTGGAGAGGCTAACCACCTTCTCGAGGTCACTCGGCCTGGCTGTATGTAGTTGGAGTCGAAATTCAGCCACTGTATCAGATGTACGAAAGCAGTGCTACTCCGTCATCTGTGACTGAGCTCTTCTAGTAGTACCAGATCAGAGTCCCGCTGATTGTAGCGCACGCTTAAGAATGTCCCTCCACCCCTCCCAGCGCCTCTCAGTTTAAAACAGTAATTTGAAGTTCAACTCCTCACCTGGGCTCTTTTCTTTATCCTTATCTAAGGATGGGCTTAAGGAAGGGCTTTAATACTGGGCCGGCGGTGGGGTAGCTGGGGCATGCTTTAGAAATGTGACTTCCAAGTTAGTCTTGAAGATCGAGGGTGACGCTAATCAGTTACGAGTGGCGTGTAGCATTAGGGGCAAAAGAGGCAGCCTGGGGAATGGAATGTGGGAACATACAGTGGTCTGTGGAACTGCATATATTCATTTATTCATTCAGTAAGTGGTTTCTGAGTGGGCATTACTTTCCTCTCCCCATCTGAGAGGCTGCTGGGCTGGGCACCCCTGTGGATGGTGGTGCAGTGTTCGCTAGGAAGAGCATAGGAGATTGGAGGTGGCAGGGGAGATGGTTACCTCTGAGTAGATAAGCAGAATTTGCCAAATAAGCGGACACAGGCAGATGTGCCATTTCTGATGGAATTGGTCTGGAGGTCAGGGTCTCAGTTATCTCTTGCTGGCTAACAACCCCCCACCCCCACCGCCACCCCAACTCAGTGGTTTAAAACAACAACTGTTTTATTATCTTTCTCAATCCTGACTACTTAGTCGGGTGGTCCTTCTGCTCCTTATCATGTCAGCTGGGGCTGCAGTCAACCAGAGTCATGACTGAGCTGGTTAGTCCATAGGCAACTCAAGTGAATTCCTGCTGTTACAATTGCAGTCAGATCTTTAAGCTGCTAACCCAGGCTAAGGACTGAATATCCTCAAATGCAAATCAGCCCATTAGGCCACGCGGTGACTGTGGGCTGGGACCCTCCTCAGGACCTTGGAGAGAGGCTAGACCTGACTTGCAACGCTTTATAGGGTTGATTGTTGAATATTTAAGATTCTTTGGGAAAAGAAAAGTTTTCATGTTCAGTTACTGCTCTGTCATTAGAGTTCTATTGCATGCTTAGGTTTTGTGGTTTGTAGGGTTTTAGAGTCATCTGTGGTTATATATTGGAGCATTCAGTAGCATATGCAGAAAATAAGACAGGCTTCATATTATTAAAGACCTTTTAATATTAATATAATGTTTTTTTGAGGGTTCGTGATAAGAACTGTCCTACACATTTCCCATGGTAAGAATAAAATGAGATAAGGTATGTGAAAATACTTTGCACACCATAATTATCACTAATAATCACTCAATAAATAAGTGACCACATACTGTATAGATTTTTTTTCACTTGTGTGCTTTTTACATCATGTTTTGGTCTCCGAATGACATTTTCTTGGCACTTGGGGAGATCCATTGGCCAACTTGAGGTTGCACCAATTTCTGTAAAAAATTGACGATATTTCTAAATACATATACCAAACAGCCTTTGAATTGCTCGAAGACTCAGGATTGATGCTGACCATTTTCTTGCTACACTGCTTCACATTTTTCATCTGTAAGATCTGAGTCAAAATCTAGGCTTCAAAGAGTAGTAGGAAGGCACTAAGTGAACAATGCACAAAAACACTTTACAAATATATAGCATTGAACAATTGCACCACTTTACTACTTACTATGATTATCCCTCAAAATATTCCAGGGTGTAGTATTACCAGTCCTATTATCTATACTCTAGATCTTTTCAACTTCTCAAGAGATATCAGGAAATTTATTCTTAACCCTGAGATTTATTAAGGCATGGCTTTATTTCCCCATCTTATGACAATATAGGACATATTATTTCATCTATGGCTAACATAAAAATGTTGTTCAATTACACATATCTTAGCCTAAGCGAACATACATCATTATGTTATATACACACAATTTGTAAAAGAGTTGTCAGCTACAAATGCATTAGCCTTTGCATTGAAGTTAGCCATGGGAAAATGCTGTTGTCACAGAAAATTGGACTCTGAAAATAGATAAATGTTCAGATGCTTACTTTGGAAATAGGAAGCATTCATCTTGTGACAACACTGGCTTACAGTAGCTTTATTTCCGTTATGGAAGTGCCAGTCAGGCAATTATTGTCCTTGAAGAATGTAAGGACTAGTTACTCCATCAGCACAGAAACTGTCTTCCTGTTACATGCCAGATATAGTCTGAAGTCCTAGATGCCAACTCAACTTCTTGATTTAAATTTTTAAAAATCTGTATATTCTTTTGATACATAGCAAGAGCAATGACACAAAATTCAGAAGGTTCTAGAGGGAATAACATGAAACATCCCCCTGCTGCCCTACCCTGTAGCCGGTCCAGCCCCCTCCTTCGAGACAAATAATATTAACTTCCTTTCTTGTGTGTACTCCATAGATATTTTATGCATATACAAGCATGTATCTATATCTTTCTTTTCTCCCCTGAATTGTGTCTCCCCACTCTCCACCCCCATTTTACATGTATCTCAGAATGAGACTCTATTTGGAGATAAGGCCTTTAAAGAGGTGATTAGGCTGAAACGAGGTCCTGGGGGTGGGCTCTAATCCCCAACGAAGGTTGTCCTTGTAGGAAGAGGAAATTAGGACCCAGACACACACACAGGGAAGACCCCATGAAGATCGAGGGAGAGCTACAAGCCAAGGAGAGAGGTTCAGACGACACTAAGCCTGCCAATACTTTGATCTCAAATTTCTAGCCCCCAGAACTGTGAGAAAAGTTTCTGTTGTGTCAGCCCCCCAGGTGTGGCATTCCTTACTGGGGTCCTAGCAACACACCCCCTCCTGTTATGAACCGTTAGCACACAATGCCCACTTTGCTATGCTTCCTTTCCACTTACTGTATGGTAAGTAAGTCCGTAAAAGCTTCCTGTTTCATTTTACGGTATGAACATATGTATTCTTTTTATTGGATGGATTTAGCCTAATTTATCCGACCACTCTCCCACTGATGAACACTTAGATTATTTCAATATTTTGCTATTAAAAACAGCACTACAGATAGATAAATAAATAATCTTGTACATAAATAATTTCACACATGGACAAGTGTATCCATACAATCAATTTCTAGATGTGGTATCGAGACAAGGAAACTGAAAGGACTCCATGAAAAACTGCTTTTCTGCTGCTCCATTCTTGCTAGGACCTACAGCCACCAACCCCTCCCCCCCCCCCCAACGCCTTACAGAACAGATAATGAATGGCCTCCTTGTAAAGGTCAAAGAGTTCATGGTTTGTTTGGAGTGTTCCAGCCCAGTAGATAACATCTGAGGAGAGACTGGGTGGGGTCATCACGAGTATTTTCCAAGACCACTGACTCACCAAGACCCCTGGCTCCAGGGCATGAGTGACTTCTGGAGGCCGCCTGAGCACTGGTCTTTGTTCCTGGATGCCTGAGAGGACACGCACACTGGACCCTAAGCAACCCCACACGTTTGTGGCTCCCGTAGGTAAAAATGCAGGCTTGTGAGCCTGTCTATGAACAGTGCGTGAATTTCAGAGCCTGCTTCTGTAGCCCGAGCTAACAGCAGGAGCTTCCAGAGTTCCCAATAAAGGTGTCCAAATGCCTGCCCTATCCCATTTTTCCATCTTATTTAATTTTTGTGTCCATCAGGATTTAAAGGCATGGGATGTGTTCTTCAATAGAAAACTATGGAAGTCTTACTTATGTATATGTGTATTTATTTATATGAGATGAGGGTCAGGTGCATCCCGTCCCGAGCACTCCGTGGAGGTAGAGGGGGCAACAGCAGAGGACCTTAGGGTTCAAAAAGCCTGTAACTGACGAGGGGAGACTCATGGGGGTGAACCATTTAGCCTACAGTTTTCGCGGGAAAAACTGAGTTAGAACTCAGAACTCAGGCTGTAAAGTGAACCCATGAGAACCCAGAAACACTTGACATTTTATTTCTCATTCTGTCCAGAAAGGATTGGAGCTGGTTTAAGGTTTTATTGACATAAGAAAAAAGAAAAAAAGCCAGCCGAGTAGTATATTCACGAATTTAAAAATCCATAAAATGTGACTATCCATTAAATTAGCAATAACTGATATTATACATTTGAACACAGGTTTTCACACCCTGTGGTCTGAAAGTAAAGCGTTCCTGTGAAACCTTTCCAAAGCCAAAATGGTGTAAAGCAAAGTAGCAATTACCATTAATTTATACAGAAAAGAATTTGAACGTTTCTAGCCCTCGCTCGGGCTTTTCTGATTCCTTAGGACACATCTCGCTAAGAAGTGCAGCGGAGAAACGTAGGTAAAGACGGTTCGGAGCTATGATGGCTGCGGGGCGCTGAGGTATTGAGTGTAGCTCTTGGGGAAGGAGCTGGGCGGGGCCAGCCTTGCTGCTTGGGATTTGCGCTGCCTCTGTAAGGGCGGGTTGCAAAATAAGTGCTGAATGCTCTTTTTGCTTTTTGCCTTTTTGGGTAAAAGCAAAAAGTCTCTTTGGGTTTCTTTCAGTTAGAGAAAACAGGTACTAATGCAGGTCTTTTGTAAAAGCCAAGTAGTGTAATGTGAATTTTTTTTTTTAAAGATTTTGTTTACTTATTTGACAGAAAGAGAGAGAGAGAGAGTGCACAAGCAGGGAGAGCGGGAGAGGGAGAAGCAGGCTCCCCACTGAGCAGGAAGCCGCATGCAGGATTCGATCCCAAGACCCTGGGATCACAACCTGAGCTAAAGGCAGACGCTTAACTGACTGAGCTACCCAGGCACCCAGAATGTGATATTTGTAAAGCAGGGGACACCTCTCTACTGTTTCCCCTTGGCAGAATGATTCATAAAATATGAAGCCTTTTTATTAGCTCAGGCATAGCAAAGATAGATACCAACCGTGCCCAAGTTTTTGACTTATAAATTCAAAAGGTCTGGTGGAAAGTAGAAAGGAAAAAAGTTGGGTGGAGTGGATGTTCTTGTAGGGTCACAGGTGGCCCCGCTTTTGCACCCAGGACCAGTCTTCTAGCACCTGGAAACAGCAGCTGCCTCACCGACCCATGGGTCCCTCCCTGGAGACTGCCCTCCGCCACAGAAGACTGTCTCCCCTGAGCTTACGCCGCATCCCCACCCCCAGGAGATGGCTCCTGGCCAGTGACAGGCTGATGTGGGGGATACACAAGCCCGCCTTCTTGTCTGGTTTGGGCTCTGAAAGGCTGTCCCAGCTCCCCGTGGGACGGGCTGAAGCTGCAGTTTCCAGCACACTGGGGGTCAGCTTCTCTTCCAGCCCCTACTCCTGCCTTCCTCACTTCCGGAAATTAGCTAGGACAGGGAGAAAGAGCCTGTCCCAAGGAACTGCCCAGGGCTCGTGGCAGGCCCAGGAGACCCAGTATCAGAAGATATGATGTGGACAGCTGTTGATCCAGCTGTGGTTCATGGAAATTTACCTTGGAAGTTGTGGTAGGCAGAGTTCCGAGATCGCTACCCTCCCTTCCCAGCCTCTGGTGGACACATGTCTTCTCCCAGGCTCCCACCGGTCTCAGAACTGCTATGTCGACGTTTTGCAGATATAATTAAATTTCCAGATCAGTTGGTGTCAAGATAGGGAGATATCTAAAGGCGAATGTTATCTAATCACATGAGCCCTTTAAAAGCAGAGAGTTTTTTCCGTCTGGTTACAGAAGAGGAAGTCGGAAATTTGAAGCCTATGAAGGAATTGTGTGTTCTTGCTGGCTTGAAGGTGGAGAAGCATCTCTGGCAAGGGCACGGATGACATCTAGATGCTGAGATGCTGAGAGCCCCTCTCAGCTAAGAGCCAACACAGAAGCCAGGACCTTGGTCCCACAACCACAAGGACTTGAATTCTGCCAATGACAAGAATGAGCTTGGAAGTCAATTTTCCCTAGAGCCTCCAGACAAGAACTTTGCCAATACCTTGATTTTAGCCTTACCCTAAGTGGGGAACCAGCCATGCCATGCAGGACTTCTGACGTATAGAACTGTGAGCTAATGAGTGAGTGTTGCCTTAAGTCACTAATTTTGTGGCAGTTCGTTATGTATGCAGCAGTAGAAGGCTAATACAGGGGGACAGTGCAATGGGAGGGTCTCAGGATAAGCTTCTCCCCACCGCACAAAACTGCATTTAAGCGGGTCCATTTGATAGCATCATCGCCTGGGAGAAAGGGGAGAGGTCCTCTGAATGTGACTAGCCCTGCACCCAAGAAAAAGGGAACCAGGAGGCCTTAATGGACTTTGGAAAAAACAACAACAACAACAACAACAACAACAACAACAACAAACCCACTCCTCACTGGGTCTGATTAAATTTATCTGAGACTAGATCAAGTTTGCAAAAAGAGACAGAATAAGGACTCAAGTTAAAAATTAGTGTGAGATCTAAAACCATAAAACTAAAAGAAAACATAGGCGGTAGTCTCTTGGACATCAGCCTTAGCAACATGTATTTATGGATCTGTCTTCTCAGGCAAACGGAACAAAAGTAAAATTAAACTAGTGGGACTACACCAAAATAAAAAGATTTAGCACAGCAAAGGAAATCATCAACAACACAAAAAAGCAAGTTACAGAATGGGTTGATATTTGCAAATGATATATCTGATAAGGGGTTAATATCCAAAATATATAAAGAACTTACACAACTCAAGACCAAAAGAACGAACAATCTGATTAAAAAATAGGCAGAGGACCTGAATAGACATTTTTCCCAAGAAGACATCCAGATGGCCAACAGACACACGAAAAGATGTTCAACATCATTAATTATCAGAGAAATGCACATCAAAACCATGATATCACCTTATCCCTCTCAGAAAGGCTAGTATCAAAAAGACGATAGATAATAAGTGTTGGTGAGGATGTGGAGAAAGGGAACACTTGTGTTCTACTGGTGGGAATATAAGTTGGTGCAGCTGCTGTGGAAAACAGCATGGAGGTTATGCAAAAAAATAGAAATACAATATAATCTAATAATGTTACTACTGGCTATTTATCCAAAGAGAAGGAGAATACTAATTTGGAAAAGTATATGCACTCCTATGTTTATTGCAGCATTGTTTATAACAACCAAGATATGGAAGCCACGCAAGTGTCCACCGATAGATAAATGGATAAAGAAGGTGTGGTATACACATAATGGATGTTATTCATCCATAAAAAAGAATAAGATCTTGCCATTTGCAACAACATGAATGGACCTAGCAGGTATGAAACTAAGTGAAATAAGTCAGACAGAGAAAGACAAATAACATACGATTTCACTTACATGTAAAAAAAAAAACAAAACAAATGAAGAAACAAACAAAAAACCAAACAGACTCTTAAATACAGAGAACAAACTGGTGGTTGCTGTGGTGAGGGAGTGGGGAGTGGGTGAAATAGACTAAGGGGAGTAAGAGACACAAACTTCCAGTTATGAAATAAATAAGTCATGGAGATGAAAAGTACAGCCTATGGGATATAGTCAATAAAATTGTAATAACACTGTATGGTGACAGGTGGTGACTGCTCTTATAGTGAATACTAAGAAATGTACAGAATTATCAAATCACTGTGTTGCATGCCTCAAACTAATATAGCATTGTATGTCAACTATACTTCAATAATAAATAAAATAATAAGTAAGTAAAATAAATAATAATAAATAAAATAAAAAAGTAAATAAAAGTAAATAATAATTAAGTAAAAAAAGTTACATTTTTACACTTCTGAGTCTATGATAAGTGAAATTTATACTCACTGTGATTTGCATTTGGTTGTTAAAAGTGTTTTAAGACTTTCCTTACCTTATAGTTTCCACGGGACAATGATACATTTATCTTGTACTGTTGCAAGCTATTCACATGCTAAGAAACATTTCCCCCTGTGCCCGGATCTTCAAAGGCTTTAAGAGTAACACCTACCAACTGCCACATATGGACTTTATATGGATCCTGATTCAAATAAACTTTAAAGAAAAACTTAAGAGATAATGGGGAGATTGGAACCCTGGTTGCATAGTTTACAATGTTAAGAAAAATTTTTGTTAATCTTCAAAGATGTGATAATGGATATATACATGCATGAATATAATCACTCATAATGAAAGATTTATGGATCAAATAATATAATGTCTGGGATTGGTTTCCAAATAATCAAGTATGGAGTTGGGGGATTAAGTTCATAGCAGAGACAGATTTGTTCCTGAATTGACGACTGTTGAATTTGGGGTGACAGGCATATGGAGGTTCATTGTATTTGTTCATTATGACAAAATATATATTCTGTTTTATTTTGTGTATTTGAAACGTTTCATTAAAGAGAAAACGAAGCCCACTTTGGTCCCATTCTGGTTTTGATGACCTGCGTCTCAGGCAGTCCACGCCTTCCTGGGTGCAGGAGTCCTGAGAGGGGGCTACCTCTTTGCTGAGCAGGAGCTGTTCCAGGTACAGGCTTTCCCTTGCTCCTCCCAAAGCTTCTTGGCAGAATTCCTATGGCTTTTCTTTTGTATCATCTTTCTTTTCTATTTCCGAACTCCATTTCATGGTTTTCCTAATTATTCCCAATAAAGAGAAACTTGAAATTCACATATGCTTCTGCTGAACATCTTGTTGCTAAAAGGGCATACAGAAATAGCCCAAAGAGCAGAATCTCTGGCAAGGAAAGCATCTGGGGAAAGATTTCTGCCTTATTTTTCTTTAAAACAAGGTTATTTAGCGCCGGTCTCAAAAAACACATAGTGAACCAAGTTTCATTTTCTTGTTAATTACATTTGAGCTGAAATACAGAAGTAAAAAAGCATATTCCTTTTTTTTCCCTTTTAACAAGAAGTTTATTCAAACAACAAGATGCATGACTTGAAGCAAAGCTATCTAGGAAACTATCTTCTCTTTTAGAATAATTTATCTCTACTGAAAGTCAGCTTGCCCTATGTATAACAGCTACGTACAAAAAAGTTGTAAAATTATCCTTGGTTTTACAATGATAAGTAAAAAACATTAAAATTATCCAAATAAACAAAGTGTAGAAGAATTTTTATGTTGTTCTTTTTTGTGTGTGTTAAAGACTGAAAGCAAAATAATTTACCGGAATACAAAGGTAAGAGCCGAGCGAGCATGCCACGAATGGAGAAAGGGTCTCTTTCCACAGAAGTAGTATTTTTTTCCATTCTGTCTCCATTTGATGTCGATCATTGGCCATTTATTAAACAACAACAACAACAACAACAAAAGCCTGTATGCTTATGCACATACACCAAATACTTTATGTACAATAAAAGAATCTGGAGGGGGGAAATGAAAGAATAAAGAAAACTATGCTGTACAATATGATCCTAGTGAGGATATGGTGGAACCAAATTGCAGTTTTCTAACTGAGAATGTCTTTCTTCTTAGTCTGGAGGAACAGAGTTCTGGAATGAAGTAGCAAATCCCTTTTTAGTAGACACCTCCCATCTGTTGCTGGAACTCATCAATTGTATCTTCTTCATCCACTTCCAACTGTGCAGGTACGTCTGTTTCATGGATTGGCTGCTTGTCAAATCAGAATCTGATCTGCCTCATTGACAAACCTTGTCATGCACAGTAGCTTTTAATCAGTTTACTAAGTAGCGTATGCCTCTTAATCCTAAACAGCACTACAGAACCATCCTGATCTGCTACCTTCAAATTAATATGATTGTAGTTCTCAGTCTTGACTCATTCCTTGGGCTCTTCATTGGCCATGATGAGTCCTGGGGTCTCCTCACCTGCAGCTTCACAAAGAAGGGATCAGGTTGGCACTGAACAAGCACAAAGCAGCCCCAGGAGCAGCAGAAGGAGGGTGGCAGCAGTCAAAAGCATTTTCCGAAATAAAAAATAAGTCCCTTGAAAGTGTTTAGAACCTATTAGAATTTGTTTAGAACCTATTAGACCAGGGCAGGAAAAGATCTTTATCATGGGGTGAGTTTATTTCTAGTTGATTAATTGTGAAATAGCTGAGACTTAGCCAGAGAAGTCTGAAAGCAGCTGTAAAAAAGCAGTTGAAAGGAGTTTCAGAGAAGTCTGAAACTCCCAGGTAACTGACATGCCTGTGTAAGATAAAGCAGGGAAGGGCTTCCCAACATAGCCAAAAGAGCAAGAACTACTCTTTTTACATCAAAAAAGAATAAAAGACTTGGGAATGAGTTTAACAAAATAAAATGTCTACTCAGAAAACTATAAAACATTATTGAGAGAAATTAAGGAAGATCTGAATAGATGAGAAAATATCTCAGGTTGGAGGATCAGAAGACTTAGTATGTTGTCAAGATTTCAGCACTCCCTGCAGTCATTCATGGCAAAGTCATTCACTGCCATCCCATCAAAATTCTAGCTGGGTTCTTTGCAGATATTCACAAGAGGATCCTAAAATTCATATGGGAACACAAGGGACTCAGAAGAGCCAAAACATCCTTGAAAAAGAAGAACTCATTTCTTGAAAGAAAACTGATTTTAAAGCTACAGTAATCAAGACAGTGTGTTACTAACACAAAAACAGACATGTAAGTCAATGGAATAGACACATTTGCAGTTAATTGATTTTCAATGGGTTACAAGGCCATCCCATGAGGAAAAGAATAGTCTTTTCAGTAAATTGTTCTTGGATAACCAGATATCCACTTGTAAAAGAATGAAATTAGATGATCTACCAAACACCATACACAGAAATTAACCCCAAATGGGTAAAAAAAAAAAAAAAACAAAAAACTAATCTAAAACTGTAACACTCTTAAGGAAAAAAAACAGGTGTAAATCTTTGTGGCTTTGGATTAGGTAATGATTTCTTAGGGCAACTAAAAGCATAAGTAACCAAAGAAAACATTGACAAATTGAACTTTATCAAAATTAAAAACTTTTATGGTTCAAAGACACCATCAAGGAAAGTAAAAAAAAGATGACCTACAGAAAGGGAGAAAATAGTTGTAAATCATATATCTGATAAAGGATTGATACCTAGAATAGATCAAGAACTGTTAACAACTCAATAATAAAAAGACATATAACCCAATTTAAAAACGGGTGAAGGATCAGATAGACATTCTCCAAACAAGATATGCAAATGACCAGAAGAAAAGTTGTTCAACACCATTAGCCATCAAGGAAGTGCAGCTCAAAAACACGTGAGATACACTTTACACACACTAAGATAGCTATAATCACAGAGACAATAATAAAAAGTGTTAGCAAAGATATGGACTATTAGAACCTTCCAGCGTTGCTAGTGGGAACATAAAATAATGCAGCTGATATAAAAAACAGGTTGGCAGTTCCTCAAATGGTCAAACAGAGTTACCATATAACATCCCAATTCTATTTCCTCAGTATATACCCAAGAGAAGTGAAAACAAAGGTCTACGCAAAAACTTGGACGTGAATGTGGTCTCCTGGGGACTAGGTGACCACTTCGGAGATGGCTTTGTCACAGGACAGGCTACTGGCTGACAGCTCGGCTAGGTTTGGGGTCTTGAGAACTCGGGTCCTTGCTTCATGAGCTCCTCCATGGGCTGTGCTCCTTCATGTCATGGTGACTGGGTTCCAAGAAAGAGAAGGGGCATCCCAAGAGACAGGAAGCAGCATCTGCTGGTTTCTTAGGGCCTGGGTCTAGAAACTGTTACCATTACCTCTGCTGCATTTTGTTGGTTGAGCAGTCACGGAGCCTAGATGCAAGAGTTGGAGACATTGACCTCAACTCTTGATTGGAAATGTGTTAAAATTTTGATGACATGTTTTCTAACTGCCACACCCCATGGTAACTTCCAGAGCTGGGATGGGACTCCAGGTATGTCTGAATCACGGAGCTGGAAGTCTTAAAAGTTCTGCTTTCCATCTCGGATAGGAGGGGTGACAGACCCTGGGATGGAAGAGTGAGAAAGCTGTTTGAAATATTTTTAGTTGGTTTTGGGAGGGGTGTTGTTGTTGTATTACCCTACTCATAATCATGACCATTTTGAAAACAAAACAAAACAAAACAGAACAAACTATTTGCAATATTTATGGCAAATTTCAATGAAGTCATTTTAATGCTGAGTATCTGAAGATGGGAAGGTCAGAGACGAGGCTTTTAAGGAACAAACAGAAGAAGGGCTCGTTTCCCTTTTAGCAACAGATCTGAAGACAGGACTTGCCGTGAACAGAAAGAGCTCTGTCTACGCTTTGGTTGTGAAGGAGAAGAACAGTCTCTTTATAGTGGGCATGTCTTAACTCAACACCACATTACTCAGCTGGGCTTTAATCCTGGGGCTACAATCAGACCATTCAAAACACCATCATTATACCTGACAGATGGGGCATGTGCCAGCATGATTCAGACCCAGGAGCACATCAAAATGGGAAATCGGGGCTTTGTTCAACTGCTGGCTTTACGATGCAAATAGAATCCAGCCCCTTTCCTATTTTATTCTGTCATTGTTCCCCAAAAGTTTCCCCCAGAGGATAGAGAAATTCCAGCCATTGCCCTCATTTGCTTTGGGGATCTTGGATTTTGATACCACTACAGATGAAGATTTGCATAAATCGCGGCTGTTAGAAGACCGGCTAAGTGACTACGACTTGGTAAATAGGATCTTGGTGCGTGGATAACACGAGGTGCTCGGGAGTGAAACTGACATAACTGTGTGGTACTGGAGCATCATTACTGAAACAGTGCACTGAGGAGGCCCAGAGGTACATTATTTTCTCGTGGTGCTCAGTAAAAAGGAGAAAATAGTCATTTTTACTAACCGTCGAGCTTGTTTTCCAGAGTAAGACATCCTTACTGGGATCCGTAAGAGCTGCTATCCTGGACCGCGCTGGGACGATTTCACATGCTGTTTGGCAGTGGCTGTATCTTGCACCATGCTGTTTCTGGGGTCCCGGGGCTCGGAGGGGTCCACGGAAAGGGCTCTGCGAAGATAGATCACGGGAGTGGCCTGCAGTCTTGGTAGAAGGACAACGGTTTAAACAGACAGTTCTAGTAAAGGAACAGGTAACAAAGCTGCTTCATGGGCTGATTTTCTGTGAGTAGTCGTCTCCTTAGGATTAGGAAGGGCAAGGAATCTGGCATAGGACAGAGGGGTCAGAGGGCCCAGAGAGAAGTTTTTTCTTTCTACTATGTCCTGCCCTGAGTGCTCAGGGAACTACCAACAACATTCCCAGCATCTTTGCCTGGCGGGGCTGATAAGCAATTTACTGCTGCCTTGCCCAGGCTAGACCCCTTCCGTCCCTAATGGACCAGAAGCCATTAGCACCATCGATCGCTGGCCAGGATACAGCCCCAGCTCCTCTCTGGATGATTTATGATCTCGGTGCGGAGACAGGAGCACCGCCGGACTGTCTTCCCGAGATGTGGTCCAGGCGGCGCTAGCATTCTTTCAACGCAAGCCTTTAATCCAGAGCAGAGACCCCAGAGGCTGAAGAATTATAAAAACCTGGGCCGAATTTGAGGCTGAGACTTTGACATCAGTGCCCGTCTGAGGCTGCATACTTGGAAAAGCAGCTGAGGAGTTTAAGAGAACAAGGCTGGTGGAATGGGAACCCTCAGAAGAACAGAGTTCTGGTTGATGGCTCATCTCTGGGGTAGCCAAGGTCAGGAGTAAATCTCTAAAGTCCCCTTGAATCTCATCTCTGCTTTGTGGCTTCTGCCGTCCCCGTTTCTTCCAGATGACAGTTTGACTGTCACCTCCATTCAACCCTGTACATTTTCTGCATCAGTCCTCCCTGGGCAGAGAGCATTCTAGCCGCAACCTCACCCCACCCAAAGGGGATTTAGAGACCAGAGATTTCCTTGGGGTGCTGGCGGTAGGGGCTACTGGTTGTATAAGTACCAATTCTTTTTTTTTTTTTTTTTAAATCCCTGTGGTAGACTTTAATATCTTGTGTTAGGTATGATACCTAACATAAAATTTACCATTTGAACCATTTTTAGGTGTGCAGTTCAATGGTATTAATTAGACACACATTATTGTACATCCATCTCTACAAATTGTTCATCTTCCCAACAGAAACTTTATACCCATGGAACAATAACTCAAAAATGGAATTATTGAATTATATGATAATCCTATGTTTAATATTTTCAGGATTTGTCATACTGTTTTTCCACAGCAACAAGGCACCAGGGTGCTAATTTCTTTACATCCTTGCCAGCATTCGTTATTTTCTTTTTCTTTGTTTTTCCCTTAATGATAGCCATCCTAATGGGTGTGAAGTGGTATCTCATTGTGGTTTGAATTTGCATTTCCCTAATGACCCATCATGTTGAGCATTTTTTCCCATGCTTATTGGGCATCTGTATGTCTTCTTTGGAGAAATGTGTATTTCAGTGCCCATTTTTAAATTGGTTTTTGTTGTTTGTTTTTATCTTTGAGCTGTATGAGTTCTTTATATATTCTGGATATTAATCCTTTAAGAGATAGATGATTTGCAAATATCTTCTCCCATTCTGCGAGCTGCCTTTCACTCTGTTGATAACGTCTTTTGATGCACAAAGTTTTAAAATTTTGATGAAGTCTAATTTATCTGTTATTTCTTTTGTTGTTTGTGCTTTTGGTGTCATATCCAAGAAATCATTGCCAAATCCAATGTCATGAAGATTTCCCCCTATGTTTTCCTCTAAACGTTTAATACTTTTAGCTCTTCTGTTTAGGCCTTTGATCCATTTTGAGTTTTTTTTTATATATATGATATAAAGTAAGGGCCTAATTTCATTCTTTTGCATGTAAATATCCAGTTTTCCCAACACCATTTGTAGAAAAGACTGTCCTTTCACCGTTAAATGGTAGTGCCCATTCTTTTTTGACTTTGATAGATTCTGTTCCCCTACACTTTTCAGATTCCACATAGGTCTAGGTAGATTTAAGTGTCTCTGTCACAAGCCTGACTATGCTTTTCACCTTTGGAATCTGCCATCCACTTCCTGCATTCACAGGAATCAAATGTAGACTGGATTTAAATAGGATTTAGGTTGTCTGGTTAGCACATATGGTAAAATTTGCACACAGTCAAAATTAGCCTTGAAAATCTTTGTATCACCCTAAAATTACATTGAGTGACGCACCTCCGTAAGTCAATCACAGCTGGTTTCCTCTTCTGTGTTAGGCCTGACTGTTTTTTTTTTTCTTTTTCATTTTTTCTTTTTCTTTTTTATTTATTTTTTTGCCTATGTATCTTTTTTAAAGTATTTAACCCAATGCATTATGACAAAGGTCTATACAATCTATATTTTCCATATTGGCACAATTGAATATAGAACTTTTCCATAACCCCAGAAGTTTCTTTTGCTTTTATTTATTTATTTATTTATTTATTTATTTATT
>CM052889.1:51613158-51633236 GCA_028534135.1 Potos flavus | reverse complement strand
CACCCTATCCCTACCCGCCCCTACCCCCCAGCTACCCTCAGTTTGTTTCGTGAGTTTAGGAGTCTCTTATGGTTTGTCTCCTCCCTGATCCCATCTTGTTTCATTTCCCTCCCCACCCCCCACGACCCCTCGGTCTGCCTCTCAAATTCTTCATATCAGAGAGATCGTATGATAATTGTCTTTCTCTGATTGACTTATTTCGCTTAGCATAATACCCTCTAGTTCCATCCACGTTGTTGCAAATGGGAAGATTTCATTTCTCTTAATGGCTGCATAGTATTCTTTATCCATTCATCTGTTGATGGACATCTAGGTTCTTTCCATAGTTTGGCTATTGTGGACATTGCTGCTGTAAACATTCAGGTATATGTGCCCCTTCGGATCACTACATTTGTATCTTTAGGATAAATACCCAGTAGTTCGATTGCTGAGTTAGACCTGACTGCTTTTGACAGCGGGGGTGGAGAGGGAACTGGGTTTAAACATGAGATGCAGAGATTGGTCTGCATTTAGGGACCATTTTTAAATGAAAAACATGAATCTATACCAATAACATCACTTCCAGGATATCTAGATGCTCACAAGATGCGCTGTCTCGGGCACAGGGATTGTCCATGGGGACAGCGTCGCTCATTCCAAGGAACTTGTCCGCTGGGTGAGGTGTGCTGCTGGCACTAGTACATTGTGTTTTCTCTCTCTCTCTCTGCAGATGGCAAAAGGTTTAACTCGTATAAGTTAAAAGGCATATTGTATGGCTCCACTGTAGGCCATAGGCAGCTGGGCATCTGGCTTGTTTGTGGGTTCCAAAATCACTCCTTGTCTACCTTCATCTTGTTCCTTTTTGGGCTCCATTGGTTAGAAGAACCTTGGCCTTCTGACTTCAGTATGGCTTTGGCCTTGGCTTCACCCCTGGATTAACTGCTCCCCGTACTTTGGCTTTCGGATGGTTGGAACTCCTCGGTTCTTGGATTGCTGTTTGTTGAGGCTTGGTTGGCTTTCGAATTAACGTCTCGACTTGGACTGCTAGACTGCTGGGCTGAGGGTCACAATCGGAGGGCCTGCCCTTCCTCTGTCCCTCTGTGTGCCAGGCCACACTGCCCGATGAGGGCTTTTCCTCTTCATCCCCATCCTCTCTAGTAAAAAGAGAGTGAGAGAGATATCAGACACTGAGGGCTCCCAATCTTCTGGAATCTGCTTCCCAGACTGGCCGTTGATGCAGCTTGGAATCTCCAGGCCAGGGCTGGGCTCCTCTTTCTCTGAGACATCCTGGACCTTCCTGAGGAAGGAAGGAAACTTTTCATGTTATTCTTGAAATATCGCCTGGGATCTAGGTGGTCACTGTGGACCCTGAAGCCACAGGGTCACTCTTCTCTGGACCCTCCGTCACTTGGAGTTTCTGAAAAATGTCTTGTCAATTCTGATTTCCCTTTACTCTTGATTTACGTCAATGTGTTTATTTCAATGTGTACTAGTTAAAGGTCAGTGCTGGCTTTTTAAGGAAGACTATTTGGTCCTGCACTGAGAGTGTGATTAGCCTGTCCCAGTGCTGGTCACTATCTTGAGGTTCTCTGGGTTGACTGGCTCATTCCTTAGCTAAATTTGGGGGGAGATCTTCCATGGTGCTCTCACCACTGGTTTATACTAGGACACCAAACCGAACAAACCAAATCATAACAATATTTTCCACACTGAGAAGTCACGGCTATTTCCACCAATGCTAAGAAGCTGGACCATCCCACATAGGTCCACCTCCATAGCCGGTGGGGATGCCAGAGACACAGCTGATTGAAACAGAGGCTCCCACTTACTTGTCCCACTTGTCCCAAGCACAATTGGGACACCAGTGGTCCTTGCCCCTCTCCAGCATCCCCAGACTTTCTGATAGAGTTTTGAGCAGCATGAGAGGTGCCATTTCTTGAACCATCTCTGTGCCAGATACTTTCTCTATATAAGATACTATACCAGTTCCGACAATGGCTCATCTTCACAACCCTTGGAGGGAGGGCATTAAAATCTTTGATTTGTGGTCAATGGAAATGGAGATCCAGATGGTTCAAGCAGCTTGCCCAGGGGCACATGGGTGGTGACTGGCAAACTCTATACTGCTTGATTTCAAACATCTTATTTTAACACGTCACCACATAAGTGCCATCAAAATTCTGAAGTAGCTAAATCTCATCTTTGTTGCTTTCAGCTTTCCCCCTCCCTGTATGCTCCACCTGTGAAGCCATAATTCACTACAGTACCTCAAATGGTCCTGGGCTCTTAGGTGGAATCCTGAGCTACAGTTTATTTCCTAATTTTTCTCCTCATTTCGAAATCATTGGCCCCGGGGCCATCACAGTAGGCTCGGCTCTGGGCTGGGTAATACATTATGCAAAATGGCTGCAATATTAATAGGAGATAGCGGCTTCATCTGTCTTCCTCTTATTGTATGTTTGCACTTTAATGGAACGCTAGCTCAGAGGACTGTTGGTAGGAATTTGAGGTACCTAACAACCCCGGAACAGAAAACATTTTTGGATGGGCCTTGTCAGTATCCTGCAAACCTCAAGAGTCACACCACAGAGGCCAAAGCAGATGGTGGAGGGTGGGGCACAAGGCTGAATGCCCCTTGGCAGGGAGGGGAAGACACCATCTCCTTCCTGCCTCCCTTTCCGTAAGTGCTGTGATGAGACGGAAGGACTTTGTGGTCAGCACTGTAAGCACTTTGATGGGATATATGAGATCAGAGACATTGAAATCACCTTCAAGGAGCTAGACAGAAAGGCAGGCAATAAAGCGATAGGGGACCAGCCTGGAGCAGACTCAAGATCCGCCATTTGCCTGATGCAACCATCACCCACCTTGGGCCTCAGTTTCCTAAAACAGGGATAACAACACTTACGTCTCAGGTCTGCAAGGATTAAGGGAATGCTCCATACAATTACCTGTGCACATCTTGAAAGAGCACTCAGCAAATGACATCTCAAGAAGTGCAAAACACCACTGAAATGTACACTTAAAAATGGTTACCATAGTGAATTTTCTGGTATGTGTATGCCATGGACTGAATAGTCGAGACCCCAAATTCTTATGTTGAAACCCTATCCCCAATGTGAAAGTATTTGCAGATGGGGCCTTTGGGAGGCGATTAGGTCATGAGGGTATTGACCCCTCAGTGGGATTAGTGGCCCTGTAAGAAGACACAGGAGAGAGCCTGCCCGCTCTCTGCTCTTCACCACGTGCGCACATAGCAAGAAGACAGCTGTCAGCAAATCAGAAAGAGAGCCTCCCCAGACAACGGATCTGCCGGCCCTTGGCCTGAGACTTCCCGGCCTCCAGAACTATGAGAAAGAAATATTTATTGTTTAAGCCACCCAGTCTGTGGCATATTTGTTATAGCAGCCCGAGCTGACTGAGACAGTATATTTTAACCACAATTTTTACAGAGTGCAAAATGACACAGCACTGATCCGCTGGCTCCCTTTCCTTGTTCTTTCCAGATTAAGATAATTCACTGAGGGTGACACCTGACTTCTTCCCTCACATTTTAGCCAAATGTCACAGTGTTGGCGGGTAACGGGCCTGATGTGGGACTTGCTTAGTCTGGACCTCATTCTTACCCTATCACGTGAAGGCCCAAAGTGGCAGTTCTGATGTAGACCACAGCAGAGTTGATGCAAAGAATGTGAATAAGCCCATGGTGGTCACTGTGATGGGCCTGTCGGCCCGACGTACGCCAAGACCCAGACTGAGAGAATCTGTCAGGCCATCGCCACCATTGCTGGGTCACGTGGGTGGGCAGGTGGCAGCTGGGCTAAGAGCACAACAGGGTTGGCCGCCTCTTCCCTACTAGTCACACTTGCTTCCTGGCAAAGCAGGACATGGGGACAGGCATGTGACTGAGTCTCAATAGATGAGCCACCCCCAGCCTCAAGGAAGGAAAATGGATTTGCAAAGAACGAATGGAGATGACATCTCCTGACAGAAGGAGACCCGCCCTGGGAGCACAGAACCCTGGAGCTGGACGGCGGGGTCTCAGCAGATGGCGGGAAGGCAGTCGGAGCTCTCTCTCTGTTGAAGGCAGCTGGAAGACGTGGGGTAAATGGGAGGAGGCAGAAAGGCCAGCAAGAGAGACAGGGCTTCAGGAGTGCTTGTGACTTTGTGAACAACCTGAAAGCAGGTAGGAGACAAGCCCTGAACGTCCAAAACACCACGGCACAGGGAGACCCCCGGTGAGTGCAGGGAATTGCGGCTTCCATTCCCACCAGGGTTGGCATCTTTGAGATGCTGTTTCCAACATACAACACGGAGGAGGCTCCAAAATGTGATGTTGAGCTGAAGAAGATAGACACAAGAGTGCATGTGGTATGATTCCATTTATGTGAAGTTCAAAGACACAAACAAATCTAGGGTGGTGGAAATGTGAGCACTTACATTGTGGCTAGGGATGGGGCTGTGGGTGGGGAATGGCCGGAAAGGGAAGCAGGGAACATTCTGGGGTGATGGCTCTCTATCTCCACTGGGTACTTGTTCCCAGGTGTAAAACTCAGTGAAGAGTATGCTTAAAACCTATGCAGTTTACAGACTTATATTACATCCCCACAAAACGAATAATAAACACCCACAATTATGTCCAAGTGTACAAAGTTTTGTGCTAGATGTCTATGGGCATAAATCCAATGAGAATCTGCCCTAAGGAAGCACAGAGCAGATAGTGGTACAGATTAGACAAAAGACATGGTCAAAAGTCATAGAAAAAGAAACCTAGTGATGATATCCTTAGAGAGGTAGGTACAAAGGGACACCAGGAGCTAGAGGGAAGAGGACGATTTCTAGCTGCGAGAAAGGTGTTGGGCTTCATGGAGGAGGCGGCATTTGAGCTGGGACTTTCGAGGAGTTGAACAAGAACCGTCCAGGTAGAAGAAACAGCCGAATGAAGGCAGAGTGAGAGGAAGTCTAGGAAGCAGCGCAGGGTTCCGTTTGGTGGAGGTGCAGATCATGGGAAGAGAGCAGTGGAAGAGAAGGTTGGGAAGCAGGTGGGATCCAGCTGCACAAGGGTCTTGAATGTCAGGCGGAAGAGTCTGGGTTGACTAGTAGGCAGTTGAGGGACTTCAGGCGGGGCTGTGATACTGGTGTGATGTACAGGTTAGACTGGGAAGAGGGAGGCTTCAGGGTGAGACTTGGTTTATAGCCATCTAGTGTCTGCTACCCAAAGAGCGACCCATCACCAGCAGCACCGGCGTCACCTGGGAGCTTGTTGGAAAGGCGAACTGCCCAGTCGAGTTCCCCGAGGAAATCAGAATCTGCATTTTGACAAGATCCCCAGGGAGTCATTGTGCTCAGCAAAGTTTAAAAAGCACTGTCTGCAGATCGGATCATGGAATCTCGGTCTTATGTGGGGACGGATGGGGGCTTCTGAATCCATCCTTTGTTGCCTGAAACCCTGAGCCCAATGGAGGAAGGTATGTAGATGACGGATCTTGATGGGGCTGGAAGAATGGTTCATTTTTGGTGCCTGCAGAAGAGCAAACGAAACTCAGGGTAAGGCAGGGGCAAAATATCCAAAGCAGGACTGCTGTCACTCCTCCATTTCCCGTTGGCACCTTCCAGCAAAGGCCTCCGTGGGTGAGTAATGGTAGAATCAATATTCTCGACTACAGAGAGTGGAAGGCAGGAGCGTACTTCATTTGAATAATTTATCATCCCCCAACATTAGGAATTGAAGACTTGCCAACCACTGAGTTCTTGAAAAGGTCATAGTCCCTTTTTATCCTTTTCTGCCTGCCCTTTCAGGCCAGCTCCCCATATGCCCTGCCAGACTTTGTCAAGATAATTCTAGGACTTTTTTTTTTTTTTAAAGCTATTTTGTCTACAGTGAATTTTCCTGTTTAAAAGAGCCAACTTTTCAGGAGTGCTCTGTTTGGGTCCGAGTGCAATGAGTATCTGGTTAATGACGGCTATGGTTGCCAGGGTCCCCTGTGTTTATCTCACTCGACCTGTCCTATAACCTGGGTGCTTTGGTCCCTGCCCTCATCCCCTGGACTATGTGAGGCTAGCATCTTGCCTGGCTCATGAAACAAAAATTTCCCCATCAATTTATATCATGAAATGTTCAGACACGAAGAAAAGTTGGAGGAATTTTATAGTAGCCACCCATCCACCCAACCACCTAGGCTTTGCTATTAATATCTGCTATCCTTGTTTTATCCCATATTTATCTATTCATCTATCCCTCTCTCCAACCATCAATACATTTACATTTTCAGATGCATTCGACTTTTTTTCTCTCTAGAGGTAAAATTTACAATCAAAGCAAGGCTCACATCTTGAAGGTTTTCACTTCTTGAGTTTTGGTAATTGCCTAAATCTGCGTACCATAAGCACCCACCTCCCAAGCGACAGAACATTCTTCTACCTTCATGCCCTTTCCCGGCTGGTGTCCAGCTTCTCCCTCACCAGACACACCACCGAGCTGAGCTTTTTCTATCATATTTTTTTTTTAAACGGATACTTTTCTTTTTTTCATATGTTCATTTCATATGTTCATTTCATATGTTCATATGTTCATTTCATATGGTCTGTTCTAGAATGTCAAAGAAATGGAATCCTACGGTAGGATTGGTACATGCTCTTTTTGGTCCAGCTTCTTTCACGAAGTGTGATGTTTTTGAGAGTCATCCGCGTTGTGTTGTGTATTGGTCATTTGTTCCTTTTTCTTGCTGAGAAGTAGCTCACTGTGTGAATATACTGCAACTTGTATGTCTGTCGCTGTGTGGTTGGACACCTGGGAGTCCCCAGTTCGGGATATTATCGGGATATTATCAATATCCCAATATTGTTAGGGATATTATCAATATCCATTCTTTTATAAGTCTTATGGGTATATGTTTCATTTCACTTGGAGAAACGCCTAGAATGGAACTGACAAACCAAAGGGCAAGGTGTATGTTTTAGTCCACAAAACTGCCAGATACCACAATACAGCCCCCAACAATATAGGAGTTCTGGTTGCTTCACTGTTGGGGCTGGTGGTTTTTTTTTTTTTTTAAAGATTTTATTTATTTATTCGACGGAGAGAGATCACAAGTAGGCAGAGAGGCAGGCAGAGAGAGAGGAGGAAGCAGGCTCCCCGCTGAGCAGAGAGCCCGATGTGGGGCTCGATCCCAGGACCCTGAGATCATGACCTGAGCCGAAGGCAGAGGCCCCAAACCACTGAGCCACCCAGGTGCCCCTAAAGATTTTTTTTATTTATTTAGTTGAGAGAGAGAGAGAGTGAGAGAGAGCGCAGGAGCAGTGGGAAAGGGAAGAGGGAGACTCCCCACTGAGTGCAGAGCCCAACGTGGGGCTCGATCCCACGACCCTAGATCGTGATCTGAGCCAAAGGCAGACGCTTAACCACTTAACCGATGGAGCCACCCGGGTGGAGCTGGTGGTTTTAATTTCAGCCATTCCAGTGGCTGAGTAGTGCTGTCTTATGGTTTTAATCCTCTCTATCTCCCTGAGGACTAATGGGATCGAGCAATTTTTCATGTGTTTATTGGCCATTTGTGACCTTCTTTGCAAAGTATTCACATCCTTTGACCTTTTTAAAATTGTGCTGTCTTTTTATTATTGAGTTATAAGAGTTCTTGATTTGTCCCAGATACTAGTGTTTAGTTTTGTGACTATTTTATCTAAGCCTATGGCTGGCCTATTCATTTTCTTAATGGTCACTCGATGAGCAAAAGTTCTTAATTTTGATGAAGTCTAATTTCTTCATTTTTTTTTTCCTTTTATAGTCACTATTTTCTCTTTCCTGCCTCAGGAATGTTTCCCTACTCTCAGAGTCATAAAGATGTAGGCTTTCCCTCAAAAGCTTTATTACACTGTCAATTAACTTTTACATTTATGTTTATGGCCCATCTCAGGTAACATTTTCTGTGCAATGTAGGGGTTGGGGGGAGAAGGTACTGAGGTTTATTTTTTCCACGTGGACATCCACTTATTTCTACATCATTTATTGAAGGGGCTCTCCTTTTTCTATCGAATTGCTTTGGAACCTTTGTAGAAAATCAAATGAACTTTTACTTTTGGCCAAGATGGCATAACAGGGACCAGATTTACCATTGAGCCGTAAAACACTAGAAACCTGGACAAAATCTATGAGATAATAGTTTTGACATTGGACAACAGTTGGTGCAGAAAGGTCATTCCTGAGAAGGGGAGACAAACGAGGTTGTCTCACCATGGTCATGGCTGACCTCCTGGAAAGTCTCCAAGCTGCAGCGCAGGCAGGGGGACCCAAACCGGGCCTGGTGGTCTCCCTCAGTGGAGGAGTCAGAGAAGGGGATTCAGGGAGATGAAGGCAGCTAGAATTTCTAAGGCAGAATGCCAGAGAGGGGAAGGGGATGCCCCAGTTCTGTCAGGCTATGAGCCAGGGGTGGGGGCAAGTGGGCGTGGTCAGGTTGGGTTGGGGGCTGTTATTGCTCTCGTTACCTTCAGGCCACCGCCGTGCATTTTCATTCTATGCCTCAGTGGGTGGCTGTCACCTGGTGCCTCATGAGGGGCCTGCGGGGTTGGAGGCTTTCTCCCACCTGATTCATTGGTTCCTGCATGTCCACCGCGGAGGAGGCCTCTCTGCCTGCTTGTGCCCCCCTCCAGAAGACTGCTGTGGCTTGTTCCTCTGTGTTAGGCTTGTGTGGGGAGATGAGGGCTCTTGGTTCTTCGGGTCCTTCCTCAGTGTTAGGCACGGTCTCCTGCCTGGCCCCAAACTTTCTCACGATGCCTGACAGAGGCCATAACTTTCCTGGGCTGCTGGTTATCCAATGTCAAAATCATTCTGTCACAGATTTTTGTTCAGGTTTCTAGTATTTTATGGCTCAGTGGCGAATCTGGTCCCTGGTATACCATCTTGGCCAGTAGCAAAAGTTCATCTGATGTTTGACCATGGTTCCAGAGCAACACGATAGAAAGAGCTTGCATGAGAGTGCAGACCACTGCCCCTTGTGTCCAGAGCTCCTTGTCACCCTAAATGGTGATACTTGGGCCACACTTAAGATTTTGTTCACTTTCAAGCTATTTCCTTCCTACTCACTTCTCATGGTGGCCATGTGTTCCTTCATCTCTACCAAAGGAAAATCAGCTGTGTGTCCCACCTTTTCTCAGCTCGTCACCCTTCAAAAGTATGTTCACTTCATTGTCTAGTGGCTCGTCTCTTTGATGGGCTCAAGAAAAGTAATAATGTTTTTAGAGTGTTCGGCTTTTTCTTGTTGTTAGGGTGGAAGCCACGAGCTCCCACCAAGCGAAATGGAGCTCCACTTCATTCATTCTGACACATGTTTGTTGAGGGCCTCGCTCGCCGGGCTCTGTGCACGCAGAGGAGGTAAGACGTGGTCTTTGCTGGCTGCTGGCTGAACAGCTCGTGCACCAGGCTAGCAGCATCCCAAAAGGATTGTTCACTGCTGGTATGCATGGAAAGCACTGGAAATGGAGAGTAGCCAGCACCCAGGCCTGTTGGGGCTTTCCTGGAGAGTTCAGCTGGTGCCGATGTCTCATCACACGGAAGAGCAGTGATTTTTCAGGTGAACAGAGGAGATGAGGATATCGTGGGCAGAGAATCATCACACCTATAGTCATAGGGGGATGTAAGTGGCTGTCCCCATGGGTCCTGACCCTGTTTCTAAATTCGCTGCTGGCTGCTGGAGCTCCTGGACAGTCATGCCTCCGAGCCTAGGCGTCTCCTAGATACCACCCTGTCATCTTGATTTTCGATCAGACATCAACCCGACAGAATTGCAAGTCTGGGCAAGTGGTCTCCCACAGTCCTGTCAGCGCTCTGTTTCACACTCCCATGCTCCGCGGTCCCTGCGCCTTTCTCACGGACCCCACCAGACCTCAAGGGCAGCGGTGGTCTTGGCATCTCTGCCTGCCCAGCATCCGGTCGTGCCCAGCTTGGTCCAAGCTCCGAGAGTGCTGGATGAGCTGAAATCAAATAATATTGCAGTCTGCCCTGTCAGAGGTCAGCCCAGCCTCCGGCTCTCGGGTCTGAATGGTACTCCTGCCAAAACGCTGTCTGGGAGATTAACATCCAGATTCTGGAGTCTGTTTATTTATTTATTTATTTTGTAAATATTTTATTTATTTATTTGACACAGAGAGAGATCACAAGTAGGCAGAGAGGCAGGCAGAGAGAGAGGGGGAAACAGGCTCCCCGCTGAGCAGAGAGCCTGATGCGGGGCTTGATCCCAGGACCCCGAGATCATGACCTGAGCCGAAGGCAGAGGCTTAACCCACTGAGCCACCCAGGCGCCCCCGTTTATTTATTTCTAATTGAAGAGAGGGGACCATCTTATTTCAGGCTGTCCCTTCGTCCCGGAATTTGCAAGTCTGGTCTTTTCTAAATGTTAACTTTTCGCGAGCTAAATTATTCATTCATTCCTCTAACCCAGTGACATTTTGATTGCTGCATTCACTGTTTAAATTTTGAATGATCTCAGATTCTCTTTGCGCCGGTCTCTGCATAGCGATAATGGCAAGAGGAGGGGAAGGAATCGCTTGCTCTGCAAACACTGGTCCCAACTGTACTTCTACAGAGTAAGTGATGCTTAGGCCGGGGAGACAAGGCATCTGTTTGCAGCTGTGACATTCTTTCCCATGGGAAATGCTTGCCCATGTGTTTCGTTCCTGCCTTTTGCTTTTGCCTCTTTGCCTCTTCCCAGCAGAACAATGTCATATTTTTTTTCCAGAACACAGCTCAGTCTTGGCTACGTGGGATGAAACGATGCCTTGCAATATAAAACGCTAGAAAAATTGTCTAGCGGTGAATTTTGGAAGACTCGGGGTAACGGGAGGCAAGTGTAAAGGATAGCTTCTCTACATATGCCGTTCGGTAATTACGCAGATGTTTAAAATAAGTAAAACAGCAGGCCACTGCAGTTGTCCTTACAGTCACAGTTTTGGGGGCAGAGCCGAGGCAGGGATGAAATCCGGGCAGTAGGAAGGGAAAGTGGAGCAGTGGCTCCGGGAAGTCAGGGCGAGGCTGGTTCTTGAAGGCTGGGTCAGAGGGGCTCGGGCACGGCCTCCCAGACGAAAGACAGCAGGTGGCAGGCACTGTGTTAGCTGTGGTCTCAGATTCAATCCATGCAATAGTAACTAAATACCTATTTTCTTCATCTCCCCCATTTTACATATGGTGTATTTTTCCCTTTGTTTTTAAGTGAAACCATCCCACCACCTAAATTAACATGAGCTCTTTCCGGATGATGGGTTCTTGTTGTCCCTGCCTTATGTAATCTCTCCATCTCGTTTCTGTTTGACTCTCTTTGCTTTTGCGATTTGGCTTTACACCCTTCCCACAGCGCTCCTGAGGTCCTCTTTCCTCCTCTTGGGTCCCGCGGCCACCTCTGTCCCCTCCTGTCTGCCGGTGTGCAGCGAGCCGGCAGTTGGCAGTCTCCTTCTGAAGATGAACGTGACCGAGTCTGGAGCAATCAGCAAATATTCGCATCAAGCTCCGTTAATATTTTCCTCATGAATATCCCCTTAACAAATGTTTGGTGAATACCTACTGTGGAGACAGACGGAGGAACAGAAATCCTCGTACATCTTGTCAAATCATAGGTGATATGACGTATGAGACACAAGGCGAAAGCGCTGTGTGGCCCCAGAGGGCTCCTCGTGGAAAGCTTAGCAAGAGTGGTGATCCAGGCAGATGGAGAGGGGGCTCGCGCTTGGAGGGCGCTGAAGCTCATTCAGTTCGGATGGCCTTTTAACCAAAAATATCTTCTATTCTTTTACAAAAACAAGAAATATCCGTGAGAACACATTGCTAGAACCCCTCCCATGGTCTTAGTAGAGGCCCACGTGAATGCAAGTTCTGAAGCTTAAATCTCATTGGCTTCACAGTAAATCTGTCACTGGAGATGATGTTTGAGTTGTTTTGTTTTGTTTTTTTAAGATTTTATTTATTTATTTGACAGAGAGCGAGACAGCGAGAGAAGGAATACAAGCAGGGGGAGTGGGAGAGGGAGAAGCAGGCTTCCTGTCAAGCGGGGAGCCTCATGAGGGGCTCGATCCCAGGACCAACAGGGATCATGACCTGAGCCAAAGGCAGATGCTTAATGACTGAGCCACCCAGGTGTCCCTGAGTTGGTTTTTGAAGGCTGTCTAGGAGTTTGCCAGATAAGGAAAGAAGGCAATAACCCACCTGGCAAAGCTATTAGTATTTGCAAGGGCCAAAGATTGTGAAAATGATGTGTATGATGGCATTGATTATATGGGGTGAGTGATGGGGGATGACACCGGAGAAACCATCCTGGGGCCAGATTGAAGAAGACTTTCATGTCTCAGCGGTTTTTTTTTTTTTTTTTTAAAGATTTTATTTATTTATTTGACAGAGAGAGAGAGAGAGAGTGATCATCAGTAGGCAGAGAGAGAGGGGGAAGCAGGCTCTCTGCTGAGCAGAGGGGCTCGATTCCAGGACCCTGAGATCATAACCTGAGCCGAAGGCAGAGGCTTTTTTTTTTTTTTTTTTAAGATTTTATTTATTTATTTGACAGAGAGAGAAAGATCACAAGTAGGCCGAGAAGCAGGCAGAGAGAGAGGGGGAAGCAGGCTCCCCGCCAAGCAGAGAGCCCGATGCAGGGCCCCATCCCAGGCCCCTGAGATCATGACCTGAGCCGAAGGCAGAGGCTTTAACCCACTGAGCCACCCAGGCGCCCCTCAGCGGTTTTGATTATACCCTATATCGTATGCTCAGGAGAGTTTTACACAAAAGAATAGTATGACCAGGTCTGTTTTTTCAGACATCTCTTCTGGAGCAAGATGAATAATAGCTTGTTATTGGAAGTACCTAAAACTTGATGACTGATACCATCTACTTACTGAGTCCAGAATTACTATACTGAGGTTTCAATGAATGAATATATTTCCATATAAATAGATCCTGGAAACATACAATGAAGTGGATAAAGCAAGTTGCGGAACGTTGGGACAGTATGATATCATTAATGTAAAAAAATGTATGAATCCTACAGAACCACACCGTGTCCTGGTTACGGATGCACACACCAGAGGCTCTCAAGAACCTCACCACATTTCCCCTGGGAATAATGATTCCGTATTGGCTAATTAAGAGCTCACGGCAACGTTGCAGAATATAACTACCATCAGTAATGAGAATCAGTGTAATTTATGTAATACATAAATGTTAGCAAATGTCAGCGATTCGTTTTGAGTAGTGGATACACGAGTATTGTTCTATTATTCTTTGCTATTATTCGTATTTTGTTCAAAAAGAAAAGAAACAATTTGGAGTGTAAACACGGGATAATTAAAAACATTTTTCTTTCCTGTTAACTGATAGTAGCTTGATATATACACGTACAATTCTTACATTAAAAAAATAAAACGGAGGGGTCAGGGGCTTCTTAATCAAGGATTTCAAGGGAGAAGCCCACTAAGGTCATCTTTAGCACCACATAAACATCCAAAGGCTTGTTCTCAACCGCTGCATTGGTCTCAAATTGGACCCACGCACGCTTCACTCGCTGCAGAATCTGCGTTCGGATTTGCATGAGGCCTCCAATGCGTTCTGATCCACCTCGGTTGGCCACATCTCGCCTGTTGGTTTTTCCAACCCAACCGCACGGTGAGAGGGGGCAAAGGGACCCAGCTGGAGGAAGACAGAAGCCAGCCAGAACGAGGTCCTGCCCGGAGCACCAACCAAGGCGTGGGTTTTGGAGCCAGCAGGGCAGCGGGGCACAGAGCCCGGTCCCTGCATACCTCCGAGCAGCTCAGATGGTTGCCTTTTAAGTACCTGGTTCCTCTGGAGGCCACGAGGTTTGGTTTTCATCTTCATAGGAAGGACAAAGCGGCTCTGTCTTTCTCTTTCCAAATCAGCAGCTCTTGCTGTCATTTAGAAAAGACTAGAGGAAGCGAGGCTCTGTTGGCAATAGACACGGCGCTGTAACTCCTGGGCCTATTCTCAGTCTATCGTAGCAACACGACCGACATAAAATTGCCCTTATTCTTTTCTTGTTTTAGATATTTTTCCCCTAGACTATTTTCAATCTTCAAAGAATAAATGAGTTGTCTGTTAAGCTGGGCAGTTTCCAAAATGCTGCTCTGAAGCAAAAAGACTGTTTGTCGTTTTCCTAATGCTGAGTCAGGCAGGGCTTTGTGGGGAACGGGATGGATTTGGGCATCTGCTGGGATCCAGTGAGTGTTTGGGGTTTGTTCACTCACCTTCTGTTATCACCCAGAAGCGTACCATCTCTGAGACCCTTAAGCTTCAGTATTTTGCCCAGGCCATTTGCAGAGACTGCGACAAAGCCTTCAGTGGTCACCGTTCAGAATGAAGCCTCTGTTTTCTAGTCTCCCTTCCAACTAGGTGTGGCGATGTGACTCAGTAGTGCTAGTTTGACGGGATGTAAGCAGAAGCTATGGATGCAGTTCTTGCATCCTCATGAGTGTCCTCGTAGGAAGGGGGCAATTCGTTCTTTATTCCTTCTTCCTTCACACTGGGTGGAATACAGCTGTGATGACTGGGGCATGAGCAGCCATTTTGGACCCTGAGTTAGAAGCTATCATTGAGGTTGAGGGTGACAGAGCTACCTAATAGAAGCAACTTGCCTCCTTATGACTGTGGACACCAGCCCTGCTTTGCCTATAAGAGGGAAACGTGAGAGGGAAACAAGCCTGTCTTATTTCCGGTACTACTCTTTTTGATCTTCTGACCCTCACAGCCCACCTCAATCCTCAAATTTACAACTCTCTTTCCACCATTATGTTTTCATCACAACCTGATCAAGACCTCAGTCCTTTTTATTCCAGATTCTCTCTTGATATTATTTCCTTCACTATTCATATTCTCTTTCCAGCCCATGCAAGATACCTCATGCTATGACTCAGAGTCCTATGGCGACCTATTAGTCCTCAGGGCCTAAAGAAATTGATCCACTGTCCTCGTGGCCATGCAATGGGGGATCTGTTTGTAGATCAGCTTCTGAAGGAAAGCCTGCTTCTCTCACGGCTGTAGCTACAGTCCAGGGGATGACAATTTTACTAAGACCACTGATCCTTCAGAGAAAGCAGTGGCACTGAGCACAGCCCCAGGCTCTGTGCTGCTTTGTAACAGCATTGGGCTGAGCCTGAAAGAGGACGCGTGCTCATTCAAGACCAGTGGATACCAAAAGTTCTTCTGGCTGTTGCCTCAGCAGAAGACTCAGGGGTCTGAGAGCTGCAGCCCAGACAGGGAAGCACTGCAGAGAATGAGGGGGGACTGGACCCCGCCCCCCTCACACAGGTTGGGAGTCGCCGCCACCTCCTTAATGAGAAGGAGGCTGTGATCCGCAGTCAGTGTTTATGACTGATAGGGATGCTATGTTGGAATCCTTCCTAATGTAGGTGTGAGCTCAGTCAGTCACAGTAAACCCTTTTGCTATCCTCGTGGAGCTCTGAATTCAAGAACCTAGTTAGAGATAACTTGAACGGAAAGCAGGAAATAGAAGGGCTCCATCTGAGTCAAGAGTCTCATCCCCGAATTGGATAAACTAAGATAATGACGTCTTTGTGGGGTTCACCTTTGTTTGCACCTGCTACTCCCAGGGCAGAACGAGGCCCAGCCTCCTATGTGGTGAGCACTGGGGTACCCTGCATGGCAGCGAAATGGAATTATGCCTTCTCTTCCACTGGACTCAAGGGTCCCTTGACACAGGTTTCTACTGACTCATCTCCTTATCCTTGCAACCAAGACTGGAATGTAGGAGATGGCTAACGAATATTTGTTGATTGCCCGAGTGAAAGAATCTGGACAGTATGGATATGTAATTAGACTTTATCCTGAAAACATAATCACATAATAATAACTCAGTTGACTGGATTTATTGAAAGGAAAGATTATTCACAGGGCCTGTAAGAGGAACGTACTTCCATTCATCTTAAGATCTGGAAGATGAATATAATCCCTAGGGTGATTTAGTGACGGCGATTTAGTGATGTGATCAGAAGTCGGAAGGAAAGGTGGATTATGGTTGGCCTTGTGGTCCATGCAGAATTATGTCATGATGAATAGAATGGCACAGTAGGCCCACGTGATCCGTATTCACAACTGTCTCTCTCGCACTCTCGTGAGTATGAGAAAGAAGAAGTGGCACAAAACAGCGTGGCTCCTTGCCCCAGGAGATCCTGGCATATAGCCCATGATAGGAGATGCTCTGGAAGGAGGAGAAAGCTGTGTCCTAGCTGCTTAGTGTAGGGTAGCCAGTTGGCCTGGAGCCATGGTTCCCTGGAAGACGGGCTGGCCCACTCAGGGGAATTGTGGCTTTGGGGCGACACAATCCTTGGGGGACATCTTAGGTAGGGGATAGCTGTAAATGCCCAGATGGAGGTTACCAAGTGGCTCTTCCTTGTGGGAGCCATGGATCTGTTACCAGACAGGACTTTCCAGAAAACATCTTCTCACAAACTCCACCAATGGTCTCTTATTGCTCACACAGCTTCCCCACTACCACTTTCCCCTTTCTTTGCTACAAAACCATTCCTTCTTCTGAGCTGGCAGGCTGTCCTGGGGATCTCTGAATGTCTCAGCATGAACAAGAGCATGAAGTGAATGGAGGATGACAGATGGGTGGCTGGATGGGCGGGTGGACAGGGAGACGACTGAACAAACAGGAAGAAATTGATGATAATAATAAAGGAGTTAAACCAGGAATTAAGGCAGAGGCATAGGACATCTCTGTGTCATCTGGTTTCCTGGTGGACAGGGACCTAGTTATTGAAGTCCAACAGTAGCCTAAAACAGAACCGGGATTTGAGGCACACTCTTGTCTAAGCCCTGCTCATTTGTTACCTGGTGCTTGTAAATGCTTCATGATGGGATAACCTGCACAATTAAGACAACAATGAACATTGGAGAGCAGTGATCAGGGGAGGAAGGAGATATGTACATATTTCCTGGAAGATTTTGAGAAGTGGCTTATTCATGGGAGTCACCTATTTTTGACAAAATGTCATCTTACAGAAGCACACCACTCGACAAATGTCAGCACACGAACGCTCCTGGCCTCAGGCCACCCCAGACACCGGTGTGCCTCTGTCCTCAATCGCCCTCGGTGCCTGGTGCAACGGCTCGGGTGGAAACCAGCTTTGTTTGCCACTGTGTGTTTGCCAACATTTTCAAATGGAACCACAATAAATCTCAGTGTGTGTCGATACTGTAGCAAATGCTTGGCTGGGCAGTTTTTCTCCGTGATAGGTCTGGTGGCAAAGCTGTCGGCAGCTTGCAGGCAGGAACCCAGTCTGTTCCAGTTCCCACCATGTGCCCAGTCCCAGCAGAGCGCCCAGCACTTGGTAGAGGTCGGATGTTTGCTGAACGACTGAACGAAAGGCACCACTGTGAGTAGTGTGAGACTGGGGTGGGACGTGTCTTTTCAGGTCCTGACTCCTCGTATGCCACCCGTGGGGCTTACTCAGTCTTATTTGAAGGTGACCACAGAGGGTTGAACTTCTCATCACCCCAAACGGTGCATGGGCAGGAAACAGATTACTAATGATGTGTTTCTGCAGATATTTAGAAATGCTACTGGAAGGTTTCTGCACTGAGCTGGGACAAGATAAATGGTGCAGAAGGAACAGCTGCCGGCCGCTGGCTGTGAGCACCGGCGTTGGGTCAGCTGATCCAGGATCTGAGCTGCTGCTTCCCCGTTTATTGGCCATAAGTGACCTAACCCCTCTGAGACTCGGTTTCCTCATCTACAAGATGCATCTATAAAATTGTTGTATTAAATGTGATAATACTTAGTACCCAGCTGAGTGCTTGATAAATGACTACTACCATGTTAGTGATTAATGATAATTCTTGGATGTATTAGGATGTATTAGGCCCCGTCAATAATTGTGGGGCTTAGGCAGAGGAGGAACACAAACTGGCCAGTTTATTGGAGGCAAAGGGAGATGTGAGGTTTCTGACACCTGCTCGTTCCAGCCACCCATGGTCTTCTTCCCTTGAAATAGCTCAGGATCTGCGTGGCCCACGGCAGGCAGGGGCCTCTGAGAGGTGCCCCGGGAGCAGGTGATGGCCAAGTGACCGGAAGACTTATACAAGGGAAAGTTCTAGAAAGGACTGAGAAAGAATGACTAATGGGAAACAGGCACCATATTCAGGTCTCCAGATCATAAATGTATTAAAGGAATGATGTGTACCAAAGCACTTTGTGAAACCATGGATCCATCTGCAAACCATAGCTATTAGAATTACACGTGCTTATTATTGTGCCGTGTGTGTGCACGTGTGTGTCTGTGTGTTTATGCTAAGCAGTGGGTCTTTCAGGTTACCTGGGTTAGGCTATATTCCTTAAATGTTAATGCTTTTATTTATATTTATTAAATATTTATTTAGTATTCCTTAATCGTCTCCCCCCCCAAAAAAAAAAAAATTGGAAATGAGAGTGTTGGATCCAACAAGCATTTCTGGAGGGTCTGCAGGGCACTGTGAAGTTACAAGGAAGAGAACCCATGCCTTCATGGGGCTCACAACCCAGTGCGCCTGCAAAGCCACAATGCCTCAATTCAGGGTTCCAAGGAGGCCAGGAATAGGTCCCTTTGGCTTTCATCTCATTGCAAGTGGCAGGGCAAAATTAGTCTGCAGGAAGCTGGAAGTAGAAACCAGCCTTCCTTGGCGAGCGCACAGCCACCTGCTGGGCCGCGCCACCCGCCTGGGCACACATGGGGTGTGCTCCTGCCCAGGGGAAAGCAAAACAGGTCATTCTAAATGCAGAAGAGGAGGCAGGTTTCTGGCCTCCAGAGCCCATGCCCCATCCGCTCTATCTCCCGCCTGCAGCAGTGACTTAAAACCCATTTTACCATTTCAACCCAATTTGTCGAAATGCCAGAGTCCTTTGCTCACCAGATGCCGCTACTGCTGCTCATGAGTGACGTCTGCGAGGTGTCGCTAGGCAACCAGGCGGTGCCCCGCGCATCGTCCTGCCGCTTGCCGGCGTCACCGTCTTGCCCGAACCCCTGGGGGCGCCACTGCGCACAGGTGCGGCCCCGGTCCGCCGCGGAAGCACTTTGCTGCCCATCTGGTCTCCCAGGCGGCGAGTTCATGTTGGAGCCAACCTCCAAAGCGGCCACTGGCTGCTTTATGGGGCACCAGTGCTTGAGTATAGTGTCCCAAATTTCATTAAAAAAAAAAAAAAAAGTTCGCTTGGTTCTGGCTCCTCCCCTAAGTGGGTCAGGGTAAATTTAGACAAGATCTTGAGTGGCTCTGAGAATTCAATTCAATTTGAACTTGACCTTTGAGGACACAGTGTTCTCAGGGGGAAGATGTTCCTGCCTTGTTATTTTGGGGTTTTGCTTTAACCAGTATGGCCTGGAAATGACTTCCTTCAGGGCTGAGGCGGAGCCGACAAGGCAACAAGTGACCGGAGAGATCCCCTTTTGCAGCCCAGAGAAGGGTGGCTTTTCATACCCAGAAGTCCTCTCTGCTTTCTCGGGGCATCAAAATTGCCAGCACAAGTGACCCTACAACCCTGCAGCCCCAGAGCCCGTAGGGGTAAATTCCACCTTAGCCAAGCTGCGGCTGCTCCAGAATTCCTGGAGAGGAGTGACTTTGGGGCTTCATTCTGGTTGAATGGGGACGAGGAAAATTCCTGAAACTCTCCTTCATGCCCCGTAGCAGTGAAGAGTCAATTGTTCCTATCTAAATAAAGCGGTGAGGGGGTAATAGAAACGAGAGGAGATGGGCTAAGTAGCCCTGTCTCCCCCTCCCAGGCCTGCCCCAGCCAGCCCTGGTGCTGCCCCCACCAAAGTCACGGTGTTGCTCACACGGCAGGTGTGGGGTGAGAGGGCACCTGGGGCAGGGCCCTGGCCCCTCTCTAGTGAGGAACACCTATTATAAGTCAACGAAGTAAGCCTGTGGGTCATCTCCAAGGGTGCTGGGAGCCCCCTCTAGTTCTGTGGTTCTATACTTTCCCTTCGAAGGATTACATTCTGTGACGAAGGAGTAAGTGCCTTGGGCAATTTCCCTGCCTTCTCCAGAATCCACGAAACAAATATATATTATGTGTCCCGAGTGCCCGAGTTCATGCGTCTGTGTAAGGAGTGATGTGAGGGTTTAA
>CM052889.1:51590892-51612658 GCA_028534135.1 Potos flavus | reverse complement strand
CTAGAACATGATTGCATCCGACTTACTCTCTTGCTTTTGCAGGAGTTGGAGTAGTTCCACAAAAAAAACGGACTCAAGAATGCCTATGCCCAACTATTAGAAAATTGGATGGTCAGAGAAGTTCCAAACTGGCTTTCAAGGTACTGGCACTGCGTGGTGGGGTTCTGCTCACCCCGGGCTCTGCTTCCGGCTCCGTGAGCCTGTCACGGCTCCCGTCTGATGTACTTACTGCCACCACCTCACACTCTGCTCCTCCTGGTCTCCCAACCAACAACCTCTCCCTGCTTCACACTGAGATCCTGTTCTTCGAGGTCCAGCTCAAGCCCTAAGATTTATACCACAGCATTTCTACATTTCTACATTTTGCGTTAGCGCTTGGGAATCTTATCCCCTCCAACCAGACGGCACCTTCTCTCTGATGACCAGACCTCTCCTTGTTAACTCTGGGGTACCCCGCCGTCGTACGCCGCCTTCACTGCCTGCCGGACCCTTCGCCTCTATTCTGCCAGCCCCCTGGGTCTCCTCTGCTGGGCACATCTGTCAGCAATTGGCTCAGGGAGCGACGTGTGCGTTACAGGAGTCCCGTGAGATTTAGGACTCCTGGGGCTTTTGCTGGAGCCACCGGTGAGAGATCTTCTTTCTCCAGGAGTCGAGCAATGAAGAGGAGCTGCTGGGGGCCATCGTAGCTGACTCTCGGGACGAGAGTCCTGAGGGCACTGTTGGAAGCTCTGCACTGTGACGGCACTTCTAGCACTTTGCCAACGACTTCCCTTCTTCCTGCTGGCTGGTTGCTGCCAACTGGAGAAACGCTAATGCGCCTTCCAGCATTTACTGTGGGCACAGGGTAGGCACAAAAGCAAGGTTTGTTGACTTGTTAGGCGGAGTATTTTTTGCATTAAAAATTGTGGTTGTGGTAAAATATACATTAACATTCGCCATTTTCGTCATTTGAAGGGTAGAGTTCAGGGGCATAAACTACAGTCCTGTTGTGGGACACCATCACCACCATCCGTTTCCAGAACTTCCTCATGCCGAACAGAAACTGTGCCCATTCAACACTCACGCTCCCTGTTCTTTCCTCTCCCCTCGTAACCCGCTAACCATTATTTTACTTTTTGTATCTATGAATTTGACTACTCTTGGTACGTCGTAGAAGTGGAACCATACACTATTTGTTATTTTTGTGACTGGCTCATTTCACTTAGTATAACGTCCCCAAGACTCATGCATGTGGTAGGCAGCACGTACGTGCCGGAATCTCCTGGCTTTCTAAGGCTGAACAGTGTCCCAGCGCGTGCACAGACCACAGCTCGTTTCTTCGCTCGCTGATCGACGGGTTGTTTCCCCTGGTTGGCTCTGCGGATCACGCTGCTGTGAACATCAGTGTGCAGATAGTTGTTCAAGCCCCAGCTTTGAGCTCTTCCGGGCCTACGAGCACCGCTGCTGGAGCACAGACGATGCAGTTTCCCTTCAGGACCGGTCATGCTGTTCTCCACAGCGGCTGCCCCAGGAGTGCCTGAGAGTTCCAGTGTCTCCATGTCCTCACCGATAGTTGGCATTTTCCATTTTGGGGGAGAATATTTAAGGATGGAACTGTGGTAACGCTGGGAAGAGAGCTTATTCTGTCAGTGAGTCTAGAGAAGGACATTCGGCCTGAAGTAGTTCTTGATGCTCTTTGGCAGCATTGCCTCTTTATGAACCCCTACTCTGTCACCCACTGACAGACCAGAGACATCTGTCTGTCAGGGACGGAGGCACCGTCCTGGTGATTGGCCACTCCCGATTTCCCAAGGAATGGAGAGGGAGAGAGGCCAGGCACATTTGGACTTGTGGGTAAGAGGTTCCTCACACCTCCGCACCCGCCATGTTTTCAACCAGAACGAAGTCACCTTTTCATCAACCCCGGGACACTCTGACAGAGAACAGGGAAGCCATGGGGCACCACGAGCTCACAGTGTACCCCAGTGAGGTGTGTCAGGACCTCCCCTCTCCCTCGTTCCCCTGGGTATGGAAAACTGTCACTTGAGCCCTTAGCAGGGCACGTGAAACATGAGGTCCCGGCACAGGCCGCCATCTTGTAAAGGCTTTATTTCTACTTCATCATTGTCTCACACAGACTCCGAGGCACCATCCTTTGATTCGGTGTGGTACCCTCCTGACTTTCTTGTAGTGCTTTTCCTTAAACAAGAAAACTTTAATTAAATCCGCATATTGCCAGTTCATCGTTAACAATAATTTAAAAATGCCATTGCTGTTGTATCTCAGTGCAAGAGGACAACGATAAAAGTACAGTACGAGGGATTCACAAAGTATTACGGTGGGACAGCTGACTCACACTTACGCGATGGCGAGACCACAGAAGCAGTATGTACAGGCCCCCCAGCGCTTCGAACCCAAAGACGTGCAAGTCGAGTAGAGTACGTGGATTATACAGCGAATTTGGTAAGCCCAGCTGAGGGCTCTGTACCTTTGCAAGAGTGCGGACGCGTATCCCCTCGCGTAGAGAGGATATTGGTCTTGTTGACTGGCTTCATGGCTTCTTCACTACAAAAAGTTCACTAAATCAGACAGTCTGAAGCATTTCAAAAATTCTTAAAAACCAAAAACACTGACAAAATAAAATTAACTTAACACACTCTAATTCAACGTGGAAATTAACCGAACCAAAGTATAACAGTGCAAATTTAACAGAGGCAGTCAGTATCGAGAGCAAGGGTGTTCAGAATCTCTTAAAATGTACATCTTTAAAACTTTTATTGTTTAAATTTATTTATATCTTATCTAGCTTTTTTTTAATATACTGTGTGTAAAAAAGATGGAGACAAAAATAGTTTTCTGAGCTATGAAAAAAATTAAGTTATTACAGGCACGTTTACGGTTTCGTTCTGGAAACATCTCAGGTTCACAGGTTGGACATTCAGCAGCTGTGTGTTTTTTAAAAACATTCTTTGACCTTGGGAAAGCTAGATCTCTCCTTGTGGGCGGAGCTTGGTTGATGACAACAGTGTGGTTATGCAAATTACAGGGAATCAGTCCCCGATAATCCATGCAAACTTGCACTCGTCACAGGTGTGTCTTCTCCCCGGGTGGCTCCTCATCGCCGAGCTCCTCCAACGAGGCTGGGTCTCCGGGTGACTGAGCCGGTGAGGCAGTGGGGGAACGTGAGGCCCAACGGGATGGAGGGCGACGGTTTGCTGGTCTCTCGGGCCTGGAGAAGCAGGGTTCTAGGGATGGAGCTAGTGCGGAACAAGGTAGTTCCTTCAAAGCCGAGAAAGAGAAACACAGGGTTACTCAGACCGACAGGTCCTCTGGGGGTAGAGGGGGTGACTCTCCTCAAACACACTTCCCAACAGACTCGAGTTCAATGCAATGGGTCAGGGGCAGCTTCAGAATGTTAATTCATATTTTGCTCCGGGAGAATAACTTAAAGTGGTAAGTGAAAAATTCAGCACGGATGATCAGTGACACAGTAATGAGAAGACAGCAAATTATGATCCAAACATGACAATGCTATGAGATGGATGTTTACACAGCATCTTCCGAACTGGGCTAGAGCCTATGGAAGTGGGGAAAGCCACCTGCCACCTGGTCACCTCCTAACCCGGTTGACCCCATTCTTTTGGTCCTTCTGAATGATCTACTAGCCACAGTGACCCGGCCCTAGGAGACCAGCCTCCCTACACTTTGTCCTGTTGGAGGCCCACGAAGAGACCCATGATTTATCCAGCTGCATTAGCAGCAAGACTCACCTTAAAACGAACTCTGCTACTGCTTATTCCAAGTTGATTGGCAGTGGGTTAAACAAACTCCCACAGCATGGAAAAAAAAAATGCCACAGGCAGAAATTTTAACTTCGTTCTAGTTTTCTTTAATGACTCTTCCTTGCTGCAGCATTTTAAAAAGTGGAAATCAGAGTGTGCTTGCGCTTCTGTCACAGGGATCCTACGCCTTGGGAGAACAGATCGTGCACGACACACTCAACCAGGGTCCAACGACCTGTCGCACTTCCCAGGGGCCCGTGCTCCTTTCCTGGTGTAAACTAGTGTCAAGCTACGTAGTCTGCAGGACAAGAAGCAGGGACGCCCACACTGGGAGCATGCCGGTGCCCGGAAGAGCGGTGGGGGGTGGGGGCGTGAGGAAACGGTGAGTTCCCCGGGGGGCGGGACTCGGCGCCCCCCCCCTCCAAGTGACACTCAAACGAGGAAAAGCTGAGATGGTAAGCCACTGCGATGAAGAATGACAGAGAACACAGGCGCTCAGAGCCGGTTGGGAAGGGCGGCGGCGGACCGACAGAGATGGGACGAGCAAGCGCGCAGAGGCCCGGATGAGGACAGTTTGGTCTGCGGAGCAGGAGTGACAGCAAAGAGACGGTGTGCTATGTCGATGGGCAATGGGAGGAGGAGGGCGGGCGGAAGGCGGAGCACAGCACGGTGCTTCTGGAAGAGTGATGGAGTGGGCGGTCCCCGCCTCCCCCGTGGGCCGGCGGAAAATGGGTTTAACAATGGAGACTACTCTTAAACATCTCCTGCCTCTGTGACTCTGCGTGCTAGCAGAGGATGGGGAAGCCTGGATTAGCAGAGCCCTCGGCTGATGGGAACCATGGCAACCAGGAAGACCTCGCCCACGAAGCCGGGCCTCAAATAGCTGAGATGCAAACTAGGCGGGGTGGGGGTGGGGGGCACCTGTCCTCCCCTCACCTCAGCCCGCGGGTGCGCATGCGCTGGTGTTGCGTGGCTTGGGAAACCTGCCACCTCTTTTTTTCTGTCTCTGCTCCTGGTATTAAGATTGGCGTGTCGTGTCCTGTTTGTATTGCGTGTGTGTTGTGTAGTGTATAACTGTGTCGTGTATGTGTGGCATCATGTTGGGTATGAGTGCTGTGTTGTATGTGCCGTGTCTGAGGGTATGTGTGTGTGTGCGCTCGCGTGGTGGGTCATCTTGTGCGTGAGTGTCGTGTGCTGCATGTGCTGTGCAGGAATGTTTGGTGCGTGTTACACGTGTGGAAAGTGTGTTGAATGTCGGGATGGCTGCTATCATAATTTTTTTTTCCCCCGACACCACTGCTGCCCTTTTCCACCTGGCGGATGCTGGACCAGAACGGGCTTTTGATTAGACCGTCTGGCGCCACCTCTTCCCCGTGTGAACCCCTAATAGGAAGAAATGGGTGACCATGGGTTCAAGCATGAACTTTTTCTTTAGTAACACACCAGCACAGACAAGCAAACGATCTTGTCCTTCCCTGAGAGGCTACTGCAATGGGCTGTGTGGCCATTTTATCTTGGGAGCACCTCCTTCATCTTTGAGAGCCAACCACATTTTTATATTTCGCACTGAGTTAAAACCCGTGGGTGAGGTGGGTGGGTGACTAATTCTTGATCAAAGGCTAAGTTAGAATTTTTTCCCATGCCTCAATTCAGGCTCAGATGGCAATCATGAGGCTATGTTTTGGAACAAGGGATGGCTTTGTTGTTGATTCATCCAACAAATATTTAGTGAGCAGCTACTAGGTCACCTATGGTGATCACCTGGAAGGACAAGATACATTTGGATTTCCTCCTTCTGGTGCGGTTGTTGAAAAAGAGAGAAAAGCCTCATCACATTATGGTCACAGCTCATTATAGCATCTGGTGGTGTGTATGTGCCCCAGAATACCAGCGAGCAGGTGCAGGCTGACCGGGAAAACGCTGGGCTCACAGACCCCCACAGGCCAGGTCTCTGTGCCCGACACAGTCCCCTCTGCGGCCAATATCCCTTTACCCCTCTGAAAGCAGAGAGTGGAGACGTGCAGGATTTCTTCAGTGAGCACTCGCTACTCCGGGAGTAACGGGATATCTAAGCCTGCCAATCAGTCCCTGAAGATCGACTTCAGGCCAGGGCAGGCGGACAGTGGGCTCTCCGGACAGGGAAGATCTACCTGGAATGATTTGGCCTCATTTCTGAGTGTCGGATACCAACCCCAAATTACACAGAGGACCTTTCCAGACGGTGTGCAAAGAAGGTAGAAAGCACTTACGGCGTGAGGCAGGCAGGGCTAGAGTCCCCAGGGGGCAGTTAGTAAGACAGTTTGGTTCTGGACAGAACAGACAGAGAAAGAAAAGAAAAGCAAGTAGGTTGGAAAGTAGTTTTTTAAAAAAGAAGAACAGTAAAGGTTTAAAGTCAACAAGCCTGGTGGCGGCTCCGGGGACAGCTATGAGGAGAGACGAGAGGCCCGCAGAAGCGGGCAGGTGCACTCCCAGGTACACAGGCCTCTCTCTGCCTGGGTCCAGGCGGTCAGGAGCCCAGAGGGACCCTCACGACAAAACAGCAACAGACCTCTCCCTTCTGCTTTCCATTCTCCCCTGATTTGCCCTTTGGCATTTCACATTTCAGAAACCCTTTGGCGTGCATAGAGATAGAAGTCACATGACTATTGTATTTGAAACAGAGGATTAAACGGTCTGTTTTAGTCGCAATGATGGCCACTGCTCATGCTGAAAATTTCCCTTCGTATTGTCCACTAGCAACGGGAGGGAAGAATAGCACTGCATTTCCAGATTATTCCTTTCCTTCACACCACAATTCCCCTCTTAGCTTCTCCGCAGGATAGAGCTGGTGCTACAACTTCAAGAGAAAAAGAGGATAAATATAGCCATGGGGCGGGAATGACAATAGACAAAGGAGATTTCCCGTTGTGCCCCACCCCCGCCAAGGAGGCCCCCTGATCCTGCATCCGAGGGAGTGTTCTGGGAAGGGCCCACCGCCGGGCGCTCAGGGCAGGCTGGGTAAGCAGCATTAGTCCTGGTGATTCTGGAATGAAAACCCAGAACTACTTACTACATAATTTATGGAGTTTGCATAAATTATGTTAAATTAAAGGGTTTCCAATGGGCCTAATACAGGAAGTCAGTTTAGACAAGGAAGAACTCCACTGGAATCTAGAGCCAGCAAAACTCCAACAGAAAAGGAAAAAAGAGCCCACGACCTCTAATCTCTGCCAGTGAGCGCTCCGCACAGGTTCTGAATCCCCAAACTTGGCCAATCATCTCTTTGGTAGCAAGCACACCCAGTGAGAAGAAAATCTAAAACACTCTACAGAGGTCCCAACTGGCGGGGGACAGCCAGAGCTCGGTCCTGATGAAACCGTTCTCATGCCTTGAAGTTGTGATTAAGCCACGAAGCGATTGTCTTTCTAGCATCACACATTGCCTGGAGCGGTCACTGTCACTCAAAGCCCTTTTTGGTTCCTAAACGTTAACTTCTCTTCAGTTTCTAGTATTAATGGACACTGTAGACACAGCCAGGTAATGCTTTGGGACAGAGTCCTCATTTCACCGGATTCCTCCAGAGCCTGAAGAAGGTTAGGGCATTCACACAAATAAACCCTCTGCAGCAGTAAAGTCACTGACCTCAGGCCCCTGGAGGGATGGGGGCAACAGAAGCCCAGAGAAGACACCATTTGTCGCCCGAGAACACTCAACCATGGTATTTGTTCTTCTCAGAGCACGAAAGCAGCTTTATCCCAAAGACGCCTATGTTTGGAATGTGGCCAAAATATTATCAATATTAGGTTGAATCAAATGGGCATTGCCATTTCTGTAGGTCACTGGCAATGTCACATGGTTTAAACTCTACATTTTGAGTTGACTACTCCTGGTTGGGTTAGACTGGGAGCCACCGACCCCCCCCCACTCCCGCACCGGGGAAATGTGGACACACACCCGCCTCGTCTCCCCACCCGGGAAGCCAGGGCTGCCTGGGCCATGGCGGGAGAGCAGGGCCGCAGCCTGGGGAGTGCATGTCTCTCTTCTGACACTTGCCACGTGCGGGAGCTGCCTGGAGAATGGTGATGGGTATCTGGATTCCACGGGGGTGGAGTCTATCCATCTGGGCTAGCGGGGAGCCGGCCTCACCCTCCAGGCTGCATGTGGGATCCCCGGCCGAACAGTGTCTGATGGAGGCGGGGACCGTGCGCGGCCTCACCGCACCAGGCCTGCAGCCCCATGCATTCGGTCCCAGCATCACTATCAGCCTTTGTTTTGTTTCACTCATTCTTGAAGTGGAAACACGGACTGTTCTTAGAGTGGCGTGGACATACTGCGTGTGGAAACGTGTGAGAACAAAATTCAAGGCTGACCCATCGGTGAATAATGTTAAGGGGGATGTAATAATAACTGCATAATAATAACAGGTGCCGGGATGGGTGGTCATATATAGTGTGATGATCGTACGAGAGACGGAAGGGGGATAATAGTAATCATCACATTGTAGGAAGGCAGGATTTTTGATCTTATCCATCTGTCTCACCTGGTTTTATGGCCAGGGAGATGCATGGTCGCAGATGGCATGGGATTTGCGAGACAGAGGACTGCTATTCTGTACGGAAGCCAGCACGGGAGTCCAGACCTTCTGGGACATTCCTAATGAAGCACGTTTTAGTATCAACGCTATCACAGCCTCTCTGGCACACCTCTTGTGTTGTCCCAGATAAAGATCTGGAGCACGCAGAGAGCCCTGACGTGACTCTCACACACTTCACATGCACGCATTTCTAGGACACAAATTCACACGGAAAGAGGGCACATTATAACCCCAAGTGAAAGGCCCAGATAGACGAGCATCGATCACCTAGACCAGAGAGCCTGAATCAATCCCTGAGCTGCATCTTCAATAAAAGATCACCGAGGACAAGAATATGAACTTTTCTTTAGGAGTAACCCAGGGCTTGTGTTTCTGCCTATCCCATTCTGCCATAAACCCTGTACCTTCCCAGCTCGCAAGAACCTGTTATGGATAAAGATTCCTGAAATCAGATGACCTGACAAAACCCCAGGTTTACTCATCTTTTCCTAGCATTTAAACAGAAGAGCTTGTGGGGTGAGGGTTGGAATACTCAGCCTCATTACCTCGATGGACCCTGGTTCAGCTTTGACTGTTTCTCCCATGTGGCTGTCACTGTTAAGACTTGGGGGCCCGTGGGGGGCGTGCCTCCTCTCCTCCTTTAAGGCATGCTCCAACAGCTTCTTGTTGAGGATCCGCGCTACGTTCTCAGCGAGCGTGTAACCAGGGGGAGCGGATAAGTCCTGCCTCAAGGGCGTGCCCTCTCCCCCTTCCTCCCTCCACGTCTCTGAGCCAGCCCCGATGGGGCTAGGGGACCGTCCCCGGGAACTGGGGCTGGTTTCCTGGCCTGGGCCCAGCTCCGGCCGAGGTTCTGCTGAGCGAGACCGACTCCCGGCCCGCGTCCCCTTCTGGAAGGGGTCCTGCACCACGGGGCTGTGGTCGATGATGTTGAAGAGGCTGGAGAGGCCATCGTTGATGGCGGTGTGCACGGGGCTCTCTCTTGTGGTGGTGGAGCGGGCCCAGGCCGACTCGCTGCACCCCTTTGGGGCCAGCCCCAGGGAGGTCCTGCTGTTTGGCTGCTCGGCTTTGGGGAGGGGCTTCCTCTGCAGCTTGGGAGACCCGTACTTGGGGGAGCAGCATGTGCGTTCAAACTTGGCCTGCACCTTCTCGATGGCGGGGGCCACCTGCCTGCTCCTAAGGCCGCGGGAAGGAGACGACGCGGGCGTGGCACCACCCCCTGCCTTTGGCGTGAGACACTTGTGGGGGCTGCTGGTGACGGCGCTGCCACGCAGGGCTTCAGTCTGCAGGCCAATGTTGATGGTCTGCACGGTCTGTGTCCCCGTTGTCCGGGACCCATTGGTCTGGCAGGCCATGTCCTTGAGCGGAGGCTTGGGGGGACCAGAGCATATGGTGTTCCTGACAGAGAAAGCCACCTCCTTCATGTCATCACTCATGTTCTTGGACATCTGCAGGCCGTGTAGCGGGGAGGCGAACCCCAGCGGGGTGCAGAGGGCGCTTTCCAGGGGGCGCAGGCCTCCCTCCACGTAGTCCCGGGGGTGTCTGGAGGGGGCACAAGGCCACCTGCTAAGCACGTGTTCTGAGTGACCCCCCTTTGCGTCTCCGGCACCCCCCCTGGCTCTACTTGTAGGAAACAGGCACTCCGGCTCCGAACGGCCCTTGCCCTCACCCCCGGCCACCACGATGCTGTCCATCCTGCGGACGGCGGGCGGGCTGTGCAGCACCCGCACCCCGGCCTGCTCGGCGCACACGTGGCTCCGCAGGGGCTGCTTCTGGCAGTGCTCTGGGCTGGTCATGGTGTCCGTGGTCATGGTGACACTCGTGGTGAGGTACCAGGAGGAGTCGGGGAAAGGCTCGGCGCTGGCCTCGTTCCCTGTCCGCCCCCCCTCGGTCCTGTCTGCCCAGGGCTCCGGGGCCCTCTCGTCCCAGCTCTTGCTGTTGAACTCCTCGATGTACTTCAGGTCATCCGGAGACAGGGGCGGGGTGACGTCCTCCTTGCTGTTGGCAGCCGGCAGGCCCTTCTCCGGCAGGAAGGGAGAGACGTCCATCAGACGCTGAAACTCAGACATGGAGGACACAGACACAGCCCTGGGGAAAGTGAGAGAGAAGAGGGTGTCAGCGGCCCGCCGGCCGAGAAGCGCGCTCACGTGCGCCCTTGACCCGGCGCAGCCCGTGCGTCCTGCCCACGCGCGTCCCGACTGCGCGTCAGTCTCCACCTCCCCTCCCCGCACGCCTTCCAGCCGCTTGATGTGCCCCCTCCTGAGCCGCCCCTGTGGATGTTCAACGGACTTTTAATGGCCCTGGAATTGTTCCGGGAGCCTTGTGGGAGTCAGAATTTCATACAGGCGGCCCTTAAATACTATGCGAACGAGCAGGACGCTGGGCTCTGGAGGCGGGCAGAGCTAAACTCCAAACCCACTTTGGCACGCTTTCATTTTGGCCTGTGCTTGCTCCATAGCAAGAAGGCCACCCGGCTGATGAGTGTCTTCAATTCCTAATCTACTAGGAGTTTCCTGACTCCCCGGCACCGTGGCAGGTGCTCGCGCTACTGACAGAAATACAGCCCCGTCCTGCTCCCAATCCCGCAAATGGTATACGCGGAGGGGGTCGATACCACGACATCACAGCTATAATCTGACATCCTGTGCATCCGCCGGCCTCATCCTCTACTGCATGAACTTCCAGTAAAGTACCGTTGACCCCTGAACAACACGGGGGTTAGAGGGCCCCACCCCCATGCCCTCGAAAATCCACGTACAATTTTTGACTCCCCCAAACTTAACTACTGGTAGCCTACTGTTGAACAGAGGCTTTATCGATAAGATAAACAGTCTGTTAACACATACTTGGGGTATGTATTAAACACTGTATTCTTGTAATAAAATAAGCTAATGAAAGAAAATGTTATTGAGAAAACCACAAGGAAGAGAAAATACATTTACAGTACTGTACTGTATGTACTGGGAAAAATCCACATCTAAGTGGACCCCTGTAGTTCGATCCATGTTGTTCAGGGGTCAATTGCCCTCACCCTGGGTCACCACCCTGGGGTAAAAGAGAGCAGGCTACGAATGATTCCAGTAGGCTTTCTATCTTGTTATTTCTCACTAGAGGCAAAAGTCACTGATATATTTTTTTGTCATTGTTAGAAATAATCTACAAACTCTCCCATAGGCCCATGAGTAACAGCAAGCTGGCTACAACTAGCACTGAAAAGAAAAAGAAATAGAAGGGATGGGTCAATTTATCATAGGTATGAAGCCTTCCAGTAAGTGTGAGCTTTCTCTTCTTGCCTCTGCCCAAGTCAGGGAGTTGCTGAATTAATAATGAGCTTCAGGTGCCTGGGTGGCTCAGCTGGTGAAGCGTCTGCCTTCAGCTCAGGTCATGATCCCAGGGTCCTGGGATCGAGCCCCACATGAGGCTCCCTGCTCAGCGGGGAGTCTGCTTCTCTCTCTTCCTCTGCTGCTCACCCTGCTTGTACTCTCTCTGTCAAATAAATAAAATCTTTAAAAAAAAAATTAACGAGCTTCAGAGTGCTGCTCACTGGGGGCTGGAAGTGCTCTGTAGGTACTGAAACCCCAATCCTTTCCACATTTCTTGGGACATGGCTCATCTGAGCCCCATTTCTGCCACGGAGGAACTATCCTCAGAGTTAAGCCAGTGCACCGGCGTGGGGCCTTTCTGCTCCCAGGGCTTGGATGGATTTCGTGGAACAGAGGTGACGTGGGCAGAGCAAGTGAACACATCGGCCTTAGCAGTGGCCAAAGCGAAACAGATACAAAACCAGGACACATCTGAAATGTGCCAGCACGTGAAGGCACTCAGAAGAAAGTACGGAGGGAAGATACGAAACTGCTAGAAGCAAGAGGGAGAAGGGGATGGTGGGGAAAACACATGTACTTTCTTACCTTGGATATTTTTGATACGTAAGTTTTGGTTTTTTTTTAAAGATTTTATTAATTTAGGGGCGCCTGGGTGGCTCAGTGGGTTAAAGGCTCTGCCTTCGGCTCAGGTCATGATCTCAGGGTCCTGGGATCGAGCCCCGATTCGGGCTCTCTGCTCAGCAGGGAACCTGCTTCCCCCTCTCTCTCTGTCTGCCTCTCTGCCTACTTGTGATCTCTCTCTCTCTGTCAAATAAATAAATAAAATCTTTAAAAAAAAAGACTTTACTCATTTATGTGAGAGAGAGAGAGAGCACAAGTGGGCGGAGGGGCAGAGGGAGAGGGAGAAAGAGACCTCCTGCTGAGCAGGGAGCCCGATGCTGACTGAGCCGAAGGCAGAAGCTTAACCAACTGAGCCACCCGGGCACCACTGATATGTAAGTTTTAATAGTATTTCTGATATTGTGATACTTAAGTTTTAATTTAGGATTAATTTTTCTAAGTATGGATGACTTTTGAAATTAATAGTAGCAATTAAGATAAAAATTAGGGGGCGCCTGGCTGTCTTAGTCGGTAGAGCGTACGACTTTTGATCTCAACGTTGTGAGTTCAGGAGTACAGCATCTCTCTGGCCTTTCTATGGCTAATAATCAATAATAATAAAGCAACTACTTATTCAGAAGTCTTACTTTAAGTCATTCTCAAGACAGTGTTACCACAGACTGCGGTGACAAGATAGAATTTTAAGACTGAGAGGTCTTAATTTCAGTAGCCGGCTATTGTTTTCATCAGTCTTACCTTTGAAGATTTCCCTTGTGATTTTCTTCTTCCTACAAAGAAGAAATAAGATCGTCTGAATCAGTTAATATTGGTTGTCAGGCCCCTTCAATGTGCTAAGTGATCTGTTTTGCACCTCAGCCATAGGAAAATCCCATTTAAAATGTACACTGAGGCCACGTTTTGGTTGGGAATGCTCCTGCCACTCAGCCCTTTGAAGTATAATAATAAAACCAGAACCTACAGGGGGATGAGGGGTTGGAGCTCCCACAGTCCAGGGAGGAAGGAGCCCATGTGAGTGAGAAAAATTGGCCATATACTTGGTCGTGAAGCAAGTGGCTCTCTGGGCTTCCTCCAAGGAAGCTAACTGTGTGAATTTCAGAGCTGCCTTTTGTAATGACCTGAGTACATCTGAATGTGTGTGTATGTGTGTGTGCGTGTGTGTGTGTGTGAGAGAGAGAGAGAGAAGAGGAGGAGGAGGTGGGAAAAGGGAAGAGCCTGCTTCTCCCTCTTCCTCTGCCTCTCCCCTCATTGTGCTCTCTCTCGAACTCTCACTCTCAAGTAAATAAATAAAATCTTAAAAAACAAACAAACAAAAAGCAGTTGTAGAAAGGACATAACCAGAAAAACCTGACATTGTGCCGTGGCAAAATCAGCCCAGAGCTGAGATTACCACATTGCTGATCTAATTTACGCACGGCTTCTAAGTGTTGGATTTCTTCCCCTTTGGCACAGAATAAGAATTCATAGCATGTCATTGTTTAGTGACACTAAGTATTTCCCAATGTGAGGTACCTTCTTTGGAACATTTTTCTGTTACCAGTAAGTTAAGAATCAGAAGGCTGCTGTGATTTAAAGAGAGGTTGCAGACCTATGCTTGCCAGAATGAAAGATCTCCTCCTGCGTGTTTCCCTGGACCCGCTCATGGGCGAGACCTTCTGTTTACACAGGACATAGTCCTGCGTCTCTGAACCCGAGACACATTTGCAAAGTGAAACTGAATGCAGCACACGTTAGGAATCTGGGGTCGGGACCACCAAGCAAAGCTCTTGGCACTGTGAAGGTTTCCTGCTTACTCAACCCAGAGGCTGCAAAGCTCCAGCCCCCGGCCAGGTGGCCCGCTCTCCCGACAACCCCTTGGTCCTGCCGCAGTTAACTGGACCCCAAATCCCAGGCCGACCTGGGGGAGGCAGTTCCTGAACTCCCGCTGGGGCCCTCGGGCTGGAGGCTCCTCAGGCTCCTCATCCAGAGACAAGGCGTCCAAGTAGAGGTTTTCCCGTGCTGAACATCTGTCCGATTCCTTCAGCTTGGACAGCGGCCGGTCTTCAAACGGGGCGGAGTCGGCGTCCGCGCAGGGCCACACCCCCAGGGCCCGCGGCATTCGCGGGCTTCCCGGGTGGGCGAAGGGGCGGACGTTGCCTTCCTTTGGATCACAGAGGAAACTGCCACTTCTCCGGGGGCTGTTTTCTTTCTGCAACTTGAGGGTTTTAAAAATGAAAACAATGAGCCTCACTATTCTGTCTGTTGCTCTCCCTAGACCGCTGCTTCTCCACAGTTTGGAACTACATTTGGGTCCCTCGGAAAGACTGAGAAGTCAATGTTCTTAAAGTTCTGACCTTACTTTCAAAAGTAACATTACAGATGCTTTTATTTAAAAAAAAAAAATCACAATTTTATCCAGACTGGAAAATTTGCATTAACCACACAAAACGAGCCAACTCCTTCCGATGAGAAAAAAAATTTTAAGTATATATATATATATATATATATATATATATATATATATATATATAACTTGGAGTACTGTTCATGGGAAATTATACATTTATTTTTTAAAAATCGAACATTGTTAAATGACATACTTAGAACTCTTTTTTTTATACCTTTAGAACTTAAGGCACACTCACTGGGAAACCATCAGTGATAGGAAACTTCTGAGGGGAAATTTGATTTTCTTAACCAGCAGAGTTTCCTCATTCTAACACTATTATTTCCAAATCATTTGGAAGGGGTCTCATCTATCACCCAAGTGATCGAATTGGGTTGTAACCACTGGATGTCAAAAACAACTTCTAACTTTGCTTGAGGGGATTACAACTTAGCTATCGAGTCAAGGAAAGATCTGGACTGATTGAAAAAGGAAAAGCCACATTCTATAGAACCATACCTTTTTGCCTGACTTGGGAAAGGCAGGAAGCAATAGTGGGGAACACACAGGCACCCCTCGAGTGAGGAAGGCCTGAGAGCCTTCTCCAGTGGACCCACTGTTCTGTGGCTTGCCGGCCGGAGAGAAGTCCCCAGCGGTCCCCAGCTCAGTGTCGTCGTCTGTAAAGTGGGGACCTCACAGCTGTGAGGGGAGGAGCACGGGGGCCACTGGCAAGGCGAGCCCGGCAGGGCTCACTGCTCGTCCGTGAGACCAGCACTGACCTCCCTGGGGTCTGGGTGCGTGATACACGCCTTGTTGATTTATGGCACTAAAAGGAATCATGTGGAGCCACTTAGGAAGGGAGCCAACGTGAAATCACAGGGAAAGGCAGGGAAATGGCGAGCGGGGCGGATGCTGCCTTCCCAGAGAAGCCGTAATGGACTACTTCCCCCCGGACTCTCCAGAGCTTTCCTCACGGCCTTCCTTTCGAAACGTGCACAGAAAGCACAGCGGAGGGCTGAGGAGAGTTCCACCCAGTATCTCCACGGGGGTCTTTACTGGGTGACACGCTCACACACTCACCATGGCGGCTGCTCTCCTGGCTAAGAAAGTTACCTGAAGGGTGGAAGTGAATTCTGGATTTGTCAAAGAAGAGAGATATCATGTCCTCAAGTGCTGAGATGGCGCCAGGAAGTTCTAGAACTCTCCTGGCAGCATTGATTTATTTTTTAACTAAGCCTCTTTCACAAACTACACCTCTGTGTGCCAACTGAAGCCTTTATCCAGGAGCTGGAGGTAAGTGTGGCCTGTTCATGGTCAGGAACCAAGCCATGTGAAGTAATCTCCATTATTAGAAGGACTTTTACTCATTTTAAGTAATTTCTGAGATGGTGCATTATCTTCATTTTCTAAGAAAGATGGAAATTCAAGCAGCCAGAGCTTAAAGGTTAGCGTCTGAGGTGGGGTCACAGTTGAATTAGGGAACAAGCCAATCGCTCTGGGTTTCAGCTCGGCCCCTCTGATCTCTACCCATCCCCCCACCCCAAGGCACAGTTCCTCCCCGTTCTTTTCAAAGATGCTAAATGTTTTCTTTAAAACATCAACGAACAAAAAACAACAACAAAAAGGGAACGCTTTTCATTATGTTCATCTACTGCATGTCAGCGCAATTTAGTTCTAACACATGATCATCTCCAAGCTATTTTGGGCAAGGAATTAAAATGCAAGAATCACACTCGGAGCTGTAAATGTGCACCGAGGGTGTGTGTGAAGGGGAGGAAAGAATGACTAAGGAGGAGGGCTTTGAACGAGCACATTCTAACTCAGCACAGTGGGAATTCAAAAATAAACACAGGCAGCCAGGAGCAAGGCGCACTAAAGCTGGTCAGTGTTAGGTTTCCTAAAAATGAACTGGAATGGGTTTAGCTGGAGGGTATCTGCTGCTAAGATGCCTCTGGGATGTTGTAATAGAATAATGGGTCCTTAAAAGGATAGGGTTTCCTAGGAGTCATTTCAAACCAGCCATCGGCGCCCACTGTACTTTGAATCCGGCACTAGAACAACTTTTAATGCAAATAGAAAACTGAAAAGACTTGCATTTCAAATAATACAGGAAACAATAAACCCTCCACAGTGTCACCTTACCTGAACTGGTCCAAAGAAAAAAGGTCACTTCGTGAACGGGTTTTAAAACAATGGCCTTTCAGGCTGTAGAGGTAGTTGATTTAAGGAAGTTACTGGAAGGAGACTGGAATGACGCATGGTTTTTCCTTTAGGTCTTTAGTACAGTGGCGAGCCCTAGATCACCTGCATGTTAACTGGGAACCTAATTCTTTTTTTTTTTTTTTAAAGATTTTATTTATTTTATTTGACAGAGATCACGAGTAGGCAGAGAGGCAGGCAGAGAGAGGGGGGGAAGCAGGCTCCCCGCTGAGCAGAGAGCCCGATGCGGGGCTCGACCCCAGGACCCTGAGATCATGACCTGAGGGGAAGGCAGAGTCTTTAACCCACTGAGCCACCCAGGCGCCCCTGGGAACCTAATTCTAAGGAGAAATGTAGTGTGACTCCATAAAAGTTAACTATCGCCCAATCAAATCTGGACTGCGACAAGGGTTGCTGACAAGATAGATGACACGTGTTATGCGACCTTAACCGCATTCCCACAGTCATCTGTCATATGAAATGCCTCATGCGGTGCAGAAATTATGTAGGAATTTAATGACACCGGACAAGTATGAAGCATGTGTTCTGAAAATGGAAAATGGATTTAGTGTTACTTCCTTCACCAACTGTATTAGGTTATCACGGTCAAGGTTGCACGGCTCACCAAGTAGTCAAATATCAAGAGCATATATTATGAAGAATGTTCACCTGTATTTCTTATTTATCTATGGAATGTGGAGCTAAAAATTAAACGAACAATAAACGAAATCGACACACACACACACACACACACACACACACACACACTCTGGTCAATTTCCTCTTTCCCAGAGAATGACTATTTAACTGCTTCATCTAATTTTCGGGATTGGGCACCAAGATTTATAAAATCTTCTTTTAAAATGCTGACTATTTGGGGGAAAAGGCCGGATTTATTTTTGAAAGCCACAACTGCATATCTGAAGCGTCATTCACTGGCAGCAAATCTTCTTCTAAAAACAGCGGTGAGATCATTGTGCAAAGCCTGTGGGATCCACCGCACAGATTTCAAGAACAGATGAATGCCTGGAACCCACGTGTCTCGAATCCATTGTGCTCAGAGATGTTAACCTTGAGGACTCACGTTCTGAGGCTGTTGGCTCCGTAAAACTGCGGTCGTCCTGACTCGGAAGACCGACGTGAACCGGAAATGGGGTTCAGCACATGCCCGATCTTACCCTTCAAGATACAGTCTTAAAATGGGGCCACTGCTCCTCCCCGGGTCATTAACTCTTCAAAAGTTGACTATCATCAGATGTCCTACTACTTTTTCCTTTCCTAGGAATTCCTCATTCCCCAAACTAAAAACCCTAAAAGACTTGCTTTAATTATATCCAAGCTGTGACTTCCAAAGAGGAGCTATGACAAGACCACAGCTAACAGGCACAAGGGACCCCAGAAGGGCCATGGCGGGGATCGTGATGGCCTTGCTGTGCCACAGGAGGGACTGACAGGGTGAATGCCCCTGAAGGGAAGGCCAAGGGGGAACCTCCCCGATAACAAGGTGCCTGGCGTTTCTGAGACACTGATTAACCGACGCTGGATATGATAAATCTGTGACCTCTTCGCGAGACTCCTTCGTGCTATTTTTGCCCCTGCAATTTCCACCTAACCACTGATCTCTTCAGGAGAGCACAGGCACACAGGGGATCTAATACAGAAGATTCTTCTCAAATGATGCATTTCTAGGCCAAACAGGAAATGGCCACCTTCCTTTTGCTAGACTTTGGGGAATTTTGAAATGAGCCACATCAAAGACCAATATGGTGACTCAGTTGGGTGAGTAATCAAATCTAGGAAGAACTTCCGCTCCATTCTCTCTGCAGTGTGCCTCCTTCGCGACAGTTTCTGAGCCAGAGGCTCCTGGCTTTTTTTAGTCCATTTACCTTCTCTCCCTCCCCAACAGCGGGCAGAAACTAACTTTGGCCATTGCACCAGCATAACACAATCACGGCTGGGGACGAGAGAGCACACTTCTCAAAAGGCTCCCACCTAAATGCAGGAAGTAGAGGTATTTGTAATAGAGTAATAAGGTTATTTTTCCTGAACTCAGTTTCTTATTGATGAATACATTTCCTTGAGGTCTCATAAATTTATAAGTGTGATGGGCTGAAATAAAAAAAAAAAGCAAAAACCATATACACTGTGTAAAAATGCAGCCAGAGAAGAAGTTGAAAACTTTATCAGTTTAATGTGAATATTTAATCTGTGCATCACTCAGGCATGACTGCAACTCTGCAAACAGTCCTAGGTCTGACGCAATGCAGAGAATGACTCTCTGGGAGGTAGAAAAACAACTCCCCGTCTCCCCCTGAATTCATCTGGGTGTTTGAATTGTTTGTTTAGCTGAAGATGATGAGCTACCAACCCCCTCCCCTGACTGTGGTCCCCCCTAATCACAGCTCAGCAATAACCACAGCAGGTGCAACCTGCCTCATTTCCAACTTAATTCGGCAATTTCTTTCCTAATGGGCAACAATTCCATTCAAGTTGGAGCAGCCACTGTGACCACATCTTTAGTGACAAACTTAAAAGGTAGTTTGCTTTTTGGCAGGAATCACCTTAGAAGGCCTGAAATAACCTCGTGTTTCAAGTTTGGTCTTTAAATTCCTTCAGAATATTACCCACCCCCACCGGCCCCGACCAGAGACATACCACACATACATACACACACAAGGAAGTTACCTACAAATTCTGCAATGAAAGGATCTGTGTGATGCAAGGGCTGAGTCTGGGTCACCAGTGCTAGAAATTCTACAATTTCTTCCTCTTCCTCCAGAAGCCCATGAAACATTAGCCTGATTTTTTTTTTTTCCCTCTAAGTGCTGTGATTTCCAGGTCAGTTTAGTTACCTGTACTCTCTTCCCTGTTCGCTGGTGCCGGGGTGCTCCCTTTACCTGTTCTATTCTCCACAAGAGCTCCTTCTTCTGCTGCTCCCACTCCTGCCGGTCTCTGTCTAGACGGTCGAGAAGCTCCACCTTCTCCCGGTTCCAGTTCTTTTCGCTGTGATGCATCTGCCAGCGCAGGTCCATGACCAGGCCGTGACTGTCGGCGAGGAGCTTCTGGTGCGTCTCCCTCTCCTTCTTGAATGCTCCTTTGCTGTCGGTGAAAGAGCCTGCTTCTCCCAAGTTCCTCTCAGTCTTCTCTTCTAGCTGGTGAGGAAAAGAGACTTAGACCTTAATCCTTGGCAAATCTTATATGAACAGGTGAAGAAAATCTCATCACATTTGCATATTATCCCTGGAAACATGTCTAAGCCAAGATTTGACCGATCCCAAGGAAAAAAAAAATTCTAATTTTTAAAGCTCTAATTATGAACATTTGACATAGAGAGTCACACAAAACGTAAAGCAGTGAGTTCACTTAGCTTCCTGTGGTCTGCTTCTCAGCTCCACTTCCTGACTCAGTTACCACCATCCCTTGCCTGTCCTTCTCTAGAGCTCTGAGGGCAGGTCACGTCTGTCCCTAAGTCCTCAGCCCCCACACGGAAATGAGGGATAGACCAGCAGTGGGACTGACTTATCCACGATAAATATCCATTAAACATCCTTGAGATTAAATACCAGAAGCAAACAAATAAGCAAAAAAATTTCCATCTAGATATACCATATTCAAACTGCTGAAAACCAAACAGGAAACCTTAGAGGCAGACAGACACAGGACACACAGACACGAATGAAAGCACACCTCTCCTCTGAAACTATGCAAGTCAGAAGACGATGGAGTGGCATCCCTGAATGGCTGAAGGGGAAAATTGTCAACACTGATAGACTTCTATGGTCAGCAACAGTATCTTTCAAAAATAAAGGGAAAAAGGGGCGCCTGGGTGGCTCAGTGGGTTAAGCCTCTGCCTTAGGCTCAGGTCATGATCTCAGGGTCCTGGGATTGAGCCCCACATCGGGCTCTCTACTCAGCGAGGAGCCTGCTTCCCCCTCTCTCCCTGCCTGCCTCTCTGCCTACTTGTGATCTCTCTCTCTCTGTCAAATAAATAAATAAAATCTTAAAAAAAGAAAAGAAAAAAGAAAGGGAAAAAAGGCTTTTTCGACAAATTAAAAAAAATCATTGCTAGCAGACCTGTACTTCAAGAAATGATGGAAGTTTTCAAGCAGAAGGATTAGGATACTAAGAGACACTCTGATCTACACAAAAAATGAACACTGCAAATGACATATGAAATACAAATACGAGCTCGTTTTTCCCTATTTTTAATTGCTTTAAAGTATTACTGAGTGTCTAAAGCAAAATCAGTTGCAGTGTATTGTGTGTTTACAGAAGTAAGCTGTGGCAACAAGAGCAGAGGACGGGAGGAGGGGGTTGGGAGCACACTATTGCTGGAGAACATGATCGATTTTAGCGAAAGATCCGTGAACCTAAAGATGCATCTTTTTCTATTCTAGTTCAGCAGAGCCCTGGATTTTTACCCATGGGCCATGTTATTCCATTCACTTCTAATGGCTTCTAATCCATTCTCTTCCTTGAAGGCAGAATAATCTTTTAAAAATGCAAATCAAAATGCTTTACTTCTGGGGCGCCTGGGTGGCTCAGTGGGTTAAGCCTCTGCCTTCGGCTCAGGTCATGATCTCAGGGTTCTGGGATCAAGCCCCACATCGGGCTCTCTGCTCAGCGGAGAGCCTTCTTCCCCCTCTCTCTCTGCCTGCCTCTCTGTCTACTTGTGATCTCTCTCTGTCAAATAAATAAATAAAATCTTTAAAAAAAAATGCTTTACTTCCGTGATAAAATCAGGATTAATGTTTCAATATTTGGCACGTTCTTCTTTTCCCTCGCACCTGACCAGGTGCAGCTCCTCAGAGATACTTATTCCTCTTTTCGTGATGCTTTTTTTGTCTGAAACATCTTTTCTCTCCTTTTCCACGTATCCACTCCTATTCATCTTCTGAGACTCATTCTAAGCAGGACTTTCACGGACAAC
>CM052889.1:51529808-51580894 GCA_028534135.1 Potos flavus | reverse complement strand
AACTAAGGGCAGAGCTAAAGGAAATTCCCACGTGTAGAGTATGAAGGATCGGCTTGCGCAGACCATTAGTAATTCCAAGGGCAATGTAAGAAGAATACGCTCGAGGTACATTGGCTCCAGTCTTGGACCCATTCTAGATGAAAGTGTCTGATTTTACCTTTTTTGCAGTTATGGTGGTGCTCTGGGGTGTCGGGTTGTGTGCGTGAGGCTCCACCGGGGGCTGCTTCTGGGTCAGGCCACTCTGCTCAAGGGATGGGAGTTCCGCGTACCCTTTCCATGATAGCTTCATTGGAAAGTTGTAGGCAAAGGATCCGGGGATGTTTTCGTTAAAAGGCTTTTACGAGTTCTGCCTCTAGCATTGTCCACTGTCCAACTCTTTAACCCCATGTAATACTGCAAGACCAAACTAAGCAGGGACATCCACCCCAGGGACCGTGCAGCTCCTCGAACACCCTGACCCTCCGAGGGATCTACGTTGGGCTTCTATCATAAAAGGAAAAACTACAGAGCTATCGAAGTGGTCCTAGAATATGTTTTATCTTTAAAACAAAAATATTTTAAAACAGAACGTGTTTGCATGCATAATTGAGTCTTCCGTGTGAGATGCCTTAGTGGATAAAGATGTCAGAACAAAGGATGTTTCAGTCCTAATGAATACTAGTCCCCCTTCTAGGCTGTCTGGGACTTGCCTTTCACCATGAGCTTTTTAACTTTCTCATCAAACTCTGTAAAATGAAAGGAAACTGAAGATGTTTAAAGGAAGCGACACAGCATGGCAAGACAGCCGGTGTGCCGTCAGTCACCTGAGGGACCTCGAGTGGACGAGTGGACGGAGCTCTTCTGAGCAGCACTCCTCACAGCAGGGTGGGGGGAGGGCTGAAGCAGGCCTGAGGGGACCATTCTAGACCCAGCTCTCCCACCAATCCCCCGGGGGCTTCCTGGCAAGCTGCCTCACTCTCAGACCTCCACTTTCTCATGCACGGAAGGGGGGCATTCGCCTGAAGATCTGACATTCCCTTCTGAGCTATACTGTGCAGGGATCCCAAGTCACCACGTGGCAGCGGCTAGCTCTGCTGACCTACCTCTCATGGAGGTGTATTTTCCCACAACACTCAGTCTGAGTCAGCGAACTAGGTTTCTCTCTCCCCAGTCGCTGGTTTCCGAAGCGACGCGATGCCGCGTGCGTATGTGACAGGCAACAGGGAAACTTATCAACGCCCCAGCATTAAACACCAGCTTATCAGTATTTAGCTAAACAAGGCGACGTGTGACACGCCTTGAGTGATGAACATACGGGAAGGAAGCGGCAGTTAGCCTCCAACTGCTATCCCAGAGAACGGGGCTGCTGTGTTCAGCCAGAGCCGTGCCTGTGCAGATCCGGAACAGCCAGGGGGAAATGAGAAAGGGCTATAGCGGGCAGAGGAAATTGATGCCAGAATTAGGGGAGCTGTGACACCCCTTCCTACCTGGCAGTCTTCAGTGGCGGGACACCTTTCCCCTCTTATTAGTCAGACTTTACATTCTCACCACATTTAGCACTGTTCACGGTACTTTCTCAGCCAAGAGCTCCTCGGCTCTGGGAATCATCCACACATAATCACAGGAGGCAGGTAGGACAGTATTTTTCTTCCCATATCACAGATGCGAAACCAGAGGCTGAGACTTGCTTGAGAAACAGCCGGTAATGGACAGAGCTGGGCTCGAGCCCAGGGCCCCGGATGCCCCTGCTAGAAAGAGCTAGGGGTGCAGTGTTCACTGAACACTAGGAAATGTGTCTTCCTGAGGTGTCACGCTGGGGACGACTCATTCAGTGGTTTTGAAATATGCGTAACTGTGAGCTTGCTACTGCCCAAGCAACCAGCATTCTCAGATTCTCTGTGTGGGGCACAGGCTGATCGCAGGGGATTCCTGCGGAAGCTTCATAGAGTTATAAGACATACCAATCCCTAAATCCACATTCGTTTTAATGTAAGCTTTTCGAGGGCAGTTTTCAGGTCACTGTGCGCCCAAATCGATGAGGGTAGAGATGTGACATACTGCCCACAGGGCAAGGGAAGAGCCCAGACTGGAGATCTGGGAACTCAGGTCTGGGTAAGCCAGCAGTCCCGTGCGCCCACCTGGGACTGCGGGACCCACAGCTCATCCAGGCATCGGCCTCAAGCTGAGCGGAAAGGCGCAGGCTTGGCTTTACCCCAAGTGATGGTGAGCGTCACTTCCTAGCCAAATGCCTGATTTTTTTTGCCGAGTGAGCTGCGTGTGCTTACAGGAGTGAGTCCCCTGTCTTTGTCACCCCTGCCATCTGGGAGCCACCAGGATCGCCTGGAGCTGAGGAGTAACACCCCTACTGGGACTGATGAATTAAGAATTTTCAGCTAGACCTTTTCTAGTGTGGAACGTGGTGCTCTACCCCTGCACTAACCCGCCTTGACCAGCGGTGTCAGAGCCAGGGATTCATTCCTAGGGGACACCTGTCTCTGCGTCGTGGGTGGAATTACTCGCCAGCAAGAGCTCTCACCAACAGGACTGCCGACCCCTGTTTCATATGATGGAGTATTTCTAGTAGCCTCGATGGGGGCGGGGAGCTTTGTTGCCAAGACGATGCTGCGGCGACAGAGCGCCCCCAGGTTGGGAGTGCACGCCCCAATTCTGCCCACTGGCTGGAGCCCTGTCACCGGAAACTATAGGACAGGCCACATGAGACACGAGGAAGGACAGTTCCCTCCAGCCCAGCAAAGACAGTGCTTGGCTTTCATGCCTGTTTGCTTTCCTGTTTGACACAAAGCTACGGAACACTCACAGATCCGTCCCCTGGGGCTTGCTGCGCTTCCAGGCATCCACGGGCAGGACGATGCTTCCCTGACAAGGGGAGCTGGCGGTGTGCCCGCCTTCACCCTGTGCGGACCCTCCCATTCCAGTCACATGCAATGGATTCTGATTCCGGGGGGGCGTCCCGCTTGGTTCCACACCTGCCCACCACATCCCTGAAGGGCCCTGGACCCAGGGAGGAAACATCACACAACCACACAGCCAAAGGAGGGGTGGGAGGGCGGGGGTTGCTGGCCGGTGGGGCCAGGCGGTCGCTGACCTCGAGACTGAAGCAGCTCTGGCCTCCCAGCCGGCAGCTCCCAGCGTCCCCGTCGGCCTGGCGGTGCAGAGGCTCCGGCTCGTCCCCGCGCTCCTGCCCCGGCTGCCACTCCGGCTGACCTCTCAGTTTGGACTGTCAGGTGCATGGGAGGGATTCGGATTTGTTGTGTTTTTAATTTGAAATAAACGACAAGGGAGCGGGGTGGGGTAGAGAGGGGCAGGGAGGGGGATCCTAAAGAAAACAGAAATGGGCGAGGTAGAGGAGGGAAACCACCACCGGACGAGGAAAAGCATGAACAGAAACAGCGCCGTACAAGAGGGACGAGCACAGAACCAAAATGAGGATGAGCAAAAACGAGGGCTGAGAGATCTGAAAAGCAAACGAGAGAAACAGAGGGAGGGAAGAAGGCAGAACACTGGTTACGAGGCACATGCAATGGGGATGCGTGAATCAGACTCGACCGCAAGCACACTACCCATGAAGGATATGGAAACAAGGCTCCTCCTTCCTCGCTTGTGGTCGAGCAGCAAAAGCCATAATCCGGGCGGCAGCTGGGTCATGCACCCAAGGGCGACGCATAGGAAAGCAGTCCTTGGAAGGCCACTCCACTCGGCCCTCACCCTCGGCTCGGGGAGGGCAGCGACTTTCTCCGTCAGCGCCGTCCTTCTCCCGGGCCGGCTCGTCTCCCCACTCTGGCTCATCTTCCAGTGGGAGCGGTGGGCCTGGCTGCCTAGGGCCTTTCGGACCAGCTCTGCGCCCCTCTGGCCATCATCAACCCAGGTAGGGACGCACTTGCTCCTGAGCGAGTCTGCTAAGTATCCTGACTGTGAAATGAGTTTGTACTTTGTTTTAAACTCCTCTGCTTCTTCATTGAGACAGCCGATCGTTTGAGACACACACACAAAAAAAAAAACAAGGAGGAAGGACAGACTGCGTCGATCCCTATCGCTTCCATTGGGGTGAGCCTTGTGTCTCGAGGGAGGGCCTCTAAGCCAAGAGCAGCGGCGCAGTTAAAAAAAAAAAAAGAGAGAGGAAAAAGGAAAAAGAAACAAGGAAATAAAAGAAACCCCCCCCCAAAAAAAAGAAACCCAACCAATAGCAAGGATTTGGTTGACACTTGAGGCTTTAGTACAATGCAGGTTTGAAATCATAACCAAGCAGCCGTGAGCAGAATGAGTTCAAGTGCAGCAATGCCAGCGAGAAGGAGGAAGAGCAAAACGGAGCAGGGAGGCAGAGCCAGGAGCCCCCTTACCTGCAGGTCCGGGACCAGCTCCTTCCCCAGGTTCCCGACGGGGGAGTCCCGGGACACGGAGGTCACCGTGGAGAGAAAGCTGGAAGACTCTGTGAGGTGGGGCAAGGGGGACAGGCCTTCCAGGCGCTCCCTCAGGCCGTCCCCGATCCGGTTCACCTGCTCCAGGAAGGCCTGCAGCTCCTTCCTAAAAGCCTTCATCCTCGAGTTGATGGTCCCCAGCAGCGGGGGCTCCTTCTTGCCCCCCTCGCCCGTCTCCCCTGCCCCCTGGACGTCAGGCCCCGACGAGGCCTCGCCACTGCCCTGCAGCCCCGCGTCGTCGCCGAAGCCGGCGGTGTCCGTGATGAGGCGCTCCACGGTCCGCTCGAGCCGCTCGGCCTCGTGCTTTATGCTCGCCAAGCACTCGGTGTCCTCCCTGGCCCGCAGGAGCTCGGCGGGCCCCGGCTCGCTCGCCTCGGACGGCTTGCTGCTGCCGAAGCCCGACGTCTTCTCGAACATGTCCTCCGAGTCGCTCTCACCGCCGATGGGGCCCTCCCGCTTGGGCTGGGGCTGGCGGCCCTCCTCCCCGTCGCTCTCCTTCTTGCCCTGGTCGCTGTCGGCGTCGCTGTCGCGGGGGCTCGCGGCGCGCAGGCCCAGGTGCGCGGCCAGGTCGTAGCGCTGCACGTTGGACAGCAGCACCCGGTTCTCGTACTGCAGCTTCAGCACCTTCCCGCTCAGCTCGGTGATCTGCAGCCGCGCCGACTTGAGCTCCTCCTGCAGAGGGGCCCCGCCGCCCGCGCCCTTGCCCGCGCCCTCCGCCAGCCACCCCGGCTCCGGCCGCGGCTCAAACTTGAACTTGCTCAGCTCGTGCGTCAGCTGCCGGTTGTGGTCCTCGATCTCGGATATGGACCTCCGGAGCAGCTCGGCTTCCTCCTCCACGAACTGCAGGTGCCGGCGGAGCTCGGTCGAGGACTCCAGGGAGTCGCCGAAGGGTGAGGTAGGGATGCTCGCCATGTGGTCCCGGCCTGTGCCCTCTCGCTCATACTGGACCCGCAGGTCCTCCATCTCCGCTTTGAGGCCTCGGTTCTCCACCTCCAGCTCCACGATCTTCCGGCCCAAGATGTTGGCCTCTTCCTCCACCAGCTTCAGCCGCAGCTTGAGCTCGGCCTCCCTGGTGCTGGGCGGCCCGCCCGCCTCCCCCGTGGGGAGGGGGCTGTCCACGTCTCCGTACAGGGCCTTGTACTTCTGGAGCTCCTGTTCCAGCTCGTCCTTCTCCCTCCCCAGCTTGGCCATCTTTTTACGCATCAGGGAGCCTTCCTCTTTGGCAAACTGCAGCTGGCACTTCAAATCGGCACTGTCATCCTGCCAGGAGAGAACAGCCCGAGAGAAGGGTTATTCGAAAATACCACATGTTCGTGTTTGTGATGATTTCCCTCACACCTCGCTCCCAACACACACACACACACACACCAATGATCTTTCCGTCAGCGTGTCGAGTTACAGGTCGAAGGAGCCAAGACAATGCCGACGTGAGCCCAGGCCTTCACGGAGCGGACACGGCAAAGGCCTACGGCCCGTGGCTTTGTCTCAGAAACCAAAGAAACCAAACGATTTGTTTGGGAAAAACATGCACATGGAATCCACGATACAGGTGATGAGGGCAGAGGACGTAGAAGGAAATGAGACCCGGCGCCTGTTAGCGACACGGCGGTCTCTCACTACTTTGTGGGTCCATCCAACTAGTCACCAGCCCCGGTGAGAGACGCCAGAACCCTCACTAAGCCTGGCGTAGCAAACAGGCTTCAGGAACTTCTTCTACCTATTGCCCCTCACTTCCTCCAGTGTGGACCTCCCCATCTAATGCAGCCAGCCCCACACAGGTATTATCAGGATGGGGAGCCCCCAATCAGAGCCCGGCATTGCACTGACTTGCTGAGACCCTGAGACGTGGCAATTCGCCTCTACTGGTCTCCCCACTCCCAGCGTATCACAAGCATGACATGAGGACAAGGACATGGGATGACAGGCAGGAGGGGGCTTTGGAAGCCGCGGTGTGGAGTAAGTACCACGCTCTTGCGGTTACGACGAATTGTTACTGCAGACCCAGCCCCCAGGTCACCGCCAACCCTTCAGCAGGCCAGGGCAACGTGAGAGCCTCTGCTTCTGCTCCACTCCCTCTACGTGCTGCAACACAGCAGGAAATGAAACTCAGAAACCCAAGGCCAGAGTTCAGTGTTTCAAAACCAGAGACATGGTTCTCGCTGGAATCACTAGAGGACTCTGGAGGGTCACCGAAGCAGACTCTTTGCCACCGAAAGGCTGAGGTCCTGAAGGCATGTTTTGGACCAATGTCCATGCCTGGGAATTACACGAACTGCGATGGGGGCCTGCACAAATGTTCCACTAGTCCTGTTCAGTGAATGGGGAAAATGACGGATTGGATGAAATCATCCCTCCCTGGCTATCTCAAGTTTCAAAAGGCTGTTGTGGGGACAAAGACTTTGGCAAAGGCTTCCCCATCATCCAAAGAGACTCAACAACACGGTCCATGGTAGCTGTGTCCCATCAGCCCCAGGGGAGGGAGAGGCATCAAACCAGTCTCCGGAACAAGCCAACCCTCTGGGGGAGAATGAACTTTCAGATCATTGTGCTCAAATGGTCCCGCGGAATTGGAGGCAGCTTTCACACTCAGAGAACAGGGCTCACTCTCTGCCATGTCCTTGCTGCACACTCACCATTGGGTAGCAGGATACACAAATACCCACCTTGGTGCCCCCCAACTGTCCTCCTTCTACCCTGCCTCGATCCCTCTTCCTGCACCCCGAACCCACGGAAAGAAAAAAAAAATGATGTGGCAGGGAAGCCTCAAGGAAAACTCTAAGGCCAACTGTCAGCCAGCGGCATGTGGCTATGAGAGCCATATTGTATATAATCCTAAGACTAAGGGAGAAGCATGCTTGCTTGTTGATTCGTTCATTCTTTCAGTGAATACAGAGAATCCACTATGTACCGGAAACTAGCATGTTACTTTTAAATGACCCCAGTTTCTTAAAATTTTCAAAATCAGATCGAAAGCACCCTTTCAATTATTTGATAAACATAGATCTGCAAGAAGTCTATGCATCCAAATACAGAGAGAGGGCTCAGCAGTTCACATGAAGGGTTATTTGAATATATCACATGATATATTCATTTGAATATATCACATGAACAGAGTTTAAATAAGCAAACATACATATCAGTGGAGACAGACTGTCAACACTTTGTAAATGCATTAGTTTGGGGGTAAAAAGCCTAGGATGGGAGACGGGGCCGCCACATTCCACTTGATAGCCAGCGTGTGTCCAAAATCCCCTAAATGATCCTGTCTCCATCGTGAAGCACAGAAATCCACCTCTGTGCCCGAGGACAGCAGCTGATTTCGTGGAAGAGAACTTCGCCAGCCCGACAGGAACACCACCATCTGCCCACCTTGAGGCTGGGCAGACCCAGGAACGGGCAGGGCCACCTGCTGGGACCAATGCCCCGGCCCCGCGTCCATGGAAACCGGCAGCTCCTGAGGCCCTGGTAGGTGGAGGCCAGGCCGGAAATGGGCGGACAAGGGGCAGTGTTATCTGCATAGCTCAGGAGGTTTTGGTCTCAGACCATGATCTGGGAGTCTCAGGCCATCTTTCCTGAGGATCTTCCCCCACAAGTTGAACTGAGAAACTGAGGAAAGGGGGTAGGATCTCTGAGAGGCCTATGGAACCCCAGCCTTCCCCCAAAGGTTCCTTTAAGGCTCAGCTCTAAGTGCTTATGGTAGACAATCCCAAAGAGCCCTCACATCACCTCGATTTCTAGAAACCTTAAACCTCATAACCCCTCTCCCCCATCCGCCACTCCCCACAAGTCGGACTAAAACCGGAACCATTCTCCTCCTTCCTCCTGAACCTAGACCCCAGTCTGTTGAAGAAGCAAGATTCTGTGACACACCCTAAGAAGGGTCCAATTCATAGATTACCTGAAGATTGATAAAGTATCCAAAACGTCGTCTTGTTCCTTAAAAACAGAAACTACACATACACCAGGAATTCTAACACGATTCAAGCATGCCGTCGTGTCTACTCAACACCCATGCACGACACCAGACCTGCCACCGATGCGAAAGCAGTTTTCCAAAGAAAAGACAATCTCTGGAGCCAAGGGAGTTCGTGAATTTAGCAAAAGGGTCAGACTTGCTCACTCTGGTCCGGGCGGCCGGAGCTGGGCGCTGCGCCCTCCGGGCGGCAGCAATACTGGGGATGGGGGGCCCCACATGGAGAGGCGGGAGAGAGGAGGCCCAGGGAGCCGGGCTCAGCCTGTTCTAGGAGCAGGGGGCTACTCCTTCGCATGAGAAGGGGAATCACACCCTCGGCGGGAGCAACAGGAGGCTAGATCCCCATCTTCTCTGGTAACCACAGGCTTTCTAAAACCCTGCCAAAATTCCCGGGGAGGGGGCTAGGCGGAACCCTAAGCTGAAGGATATCAAGCTCTGGTTTCAAGAGATCATCAGATAGCTCCAGGAATGCAGCATGAAGGCAGACGGTCCAGTCAAACTTTCCACACCACAGGCAGAGAAGGCAAGCACAGCATGGGGGGGAGGACAGACGTGGGACCAGGACAACCACCACCACCACCAACACCGCCACCACCACCACCACCACCACCAGCAGCCAGAAAGGCCTTGTCAAGCAGCAGAAATATATCGCTCTGGGTATATATTCTTTGGCTTGCAAGTCTGACGTCTAGCCAGCACCCCAAGCGCTGACTCCTCGCGTTCCTACCTTGCGCCGGGGTGCCGGTTTCCTTTGAGTTTTGGTTGCAGACCTGCAGTTTCCAAGGCGCTCGGGTCCACCGCTCTGCTGGACAGAATACTCCTTTCTCAATGATCCCGCAGGCGGAGGGGGAACGCAACACATTCCCGGTGCCCGGAGTGGTTCTCAGACACTCCCGAGAGGGCAGTGGTGGCTAATTTCTCAGCCCGAGAGACCCCCCAGGGAATGCAGCGCCATGCCGATCAGTCGGTAACGGGGAGGTGGTCACCCTCTTAAGGGAGATCTGCCCCGCTCTCAGCCCGGGAAGCTGAGACACACTTGACGCCCAGGAGGGTCCAAGCTCCCAGCCCAGGGACCGCAGATTCCAATTTCCCCGTTATCAGTGGACGGCAAAGTGAGAGGAGGGGAGTAGCGAGGGCAGAGCAGAAAGGCTAATCTTGGGCATTCCTGCTGTTCCCATGGCCCAGTCCTCCTTGAAGGATATCTGGGCATCAGTGAGTTTGGCTAAAGGCACAACAGAGTGGATCGAGGGTGGAGTTCACGGGGCAAGCCGGCAGAGCTCTCGTTACCCAGACTTCTTGCACCTCTCTAATTACTACTTGTGCTAAGAGCTCGGGGAGCTGACACCCCACTCCTGCCTTTGTTCTCTCCCAAAACCTAATGCCAGCAGCATTTGCTTCAAAAAAAAAAAAAAAAAAAAAAAAAGCACCAGAAGAAAGGAATCCAGGCAAGCAAGTGTTCAGAAGAGCTCAGGCATTTCTGCACAACACAAAACGTGTACACGGAAAGGCCGATGCTGTTACCGTCCCCCGGCGAGAACATTGCACGATCAATTAGGACAGTCTGGGATACTGTTCAGCTTGCGCGTTAAAAAATATAAAAAACAAAAACAAACAAAAAAACAAAAAAACCCCAACCCGACACTGAAAACAATGCCTTATGAGTGACCCAACACCACACTAGCTGTTTTTTTTACTGTGTGAATGACTCTGAAGGCCAGAAAATGTTTCTCCAGTTGTGAGTCCTAGCAGAGAGCCCTGAATCACACCAAATTATGTTTCGCAGAATCCGTTTGTTTTTGTCTTTCTTGAAGAAATCACCAGCTTCTCAGTACAAGAAATAAAACGGAGGAGCTGGTGGTGGGTTAGAGTGAACATTTTCACCCCACGGAGGTTTTGAGTGAGTCCCCATTTTTTGGCAGGTCATGTTTCTTTGAATATTTTAAAGGCAATGCTAGCACTTTTGAGACAATTCCAAATGAGGCAATCGCCCCTCGAGGAGCTATAACACGAGAAGGATCCCTCTGCTTACCTGGTTAAAGGTTTTCTTTTCTTTGTACGTTTCCCGGCTGCCTCTTCTTTTCAGGGAACTCTGAAATAGATCCAAGGGACATTCTGTTAGGGAGGGGTCAAGTGCAGGGGCCGGCACCAGGCTCACACCGTCCCCACTGGTAGGGGACATACACAATGGACGGAGGCTCTTTTTTTTTTTTCCACTGGAACCAAGGAATCATTTAGAGTCAATGTTTAAATGCTCCTGAATAAGCTTGGCAAGGTCTTTGAACCCTCATGATTGTATCTGGAGTATTCCTCAATTATCCGGCTTAATGACAAGGGAGGGTGGTTTGGATAATTTGTAATAGTGGGGGGAAGACGGGAGAAAGGTAGGCATTTTAGGAAACAGATATGTACTGTTTCTGGAGCTGCCTTACCTTCCGAATTATGTTTTGTTGGGGGCAAATATCAAAATTAATTGGTATTTCCTGAGTGCCTATGGGTAAATGGCCAGATAACAAAGTGGTAGGAAGGGAGAGAAGGGTGGCCTGTGTTTAGGGAGAAAACCTCATCCAGGTTGCAACACCGCCCCCTTTGATTCATGACTAAACCTACATCTTCAAGTTCTTGTAAGTCCGTAAGTGACTCATGGGACGTGGCCTTGGCTGCGTCCTTCAATAGGCTGGGTCCCTACCTAGTTCTACATACGGTGCCATGCATCTCTGCCTGCTATCAGCAAGAAATACGTCTGAAATACAAACAAGAATATAAATAAAAGGGCCAGGGACGTCTGAAATGGAACAGCAGGAAGCCAAAACAGTCCCTGTTAAAGTCTGAAGACTGAGAGAACCAGCCAGCAGATCAAGAAGCATCCTAGGGGAGACAAAGGGATGTGAAACCTGCAAAGATAAACGGAATCCTGAGATAAGCCAGGAGAAGGTGGTTCGGAAGGTTAAAAGACTTGCCTGCTCTCATTCAGATCCCAGCAAGCCTGTGAGTGGGAAGCGGCTTTCCCTGCCGGCTGGCCCCTCCCCTCCGCAGCCTTGCCCTACATGAGGCACCAGGCACAGACCTGGAAGCTTGGATCCTCTAGGAGTTCCTATCAAGGGAGCTCAGCGACTCTCGGCTCATTCCTTTGCTGCAACCCCCCTGCCCAAACAGCCTGGGAAGGAGGCTCACACATAAGTCACTTACATCAGGGTCAGATCTACGGTAGTGAACTCGGTTCTGTTTACATTTGAAGTGCATCACTCATAGAAGGCCAGGGAGTGCCATTTACTGGATGAGTTTGGGGTTATGAAACAATTCCAGCCGCCCCTTAGCCTCTAGGATTTCAGAGGCCTGGAGAAAAAATGGCAACAGAGAGAGGGTGAGAAGGTTACAGAATTAGCATGGAGTGTGGGTGCTCCCAGGTCAGCCTAGGCGGTGTGTATGGAAACTGATCATCCAAACCCTGCAGCAGAAGTAGCTTTGTTTCTTGTAGCCTTTTTGGTAAAAGAACTAGCGTCTTCCAACAGGTTATGTTAAGCATGTCTTAAGAAGGGCTTGAGATTTACCACCCAGAGTCCGTAGGCTTTCCGAGATTCTTCAGCTGCAATGAAGGAGTTTCTTTGATTTGAATGAGCTGAATGAGATGAACACTTCTGATCCTTCACTACAGAGAAGAGTTTTGATAAAGAAGCAGGGAGAGAAACCATTCCCAAGGAAGGCTTCAGCCTACGGGATTTAAGTCTGGGACCAAGGTCAGTGCACGGCATCACGTTCCCCCAGTGAATGCAAAGCACATTCTGCACAACTGAAAGGAAACTATCTGGAAGTGAGATGAAAGCTAGAAGTGGAGACAGAGGAATTACGGTACTGCACTGGGGGTGGGTGGAACCTGGGCCAGCCCTCCTGCTGGGAGGCAGCCAATGGGGAGCCTGTCTGTGCACAGATCCCTCTACCCCACCTGATGGGTCTCCCCCTTTCTGAGCCCTGAGTGCAAGCGCCTCAGAGTCCCGGGATCCTTCTAGCAAATCGCGGAACAGGCCGGGGGTGTGGGATCCTCCACACGGGTCCCATCACAGCAACAACTACAATGAAAAACCATGCAAAGATTAAAGTTAACCAGAAATTGGCAGGACGTCTGTGAAAGAAACCATACAATTTTGGTGCTAGACATAAAGGAATGCTTGATGCTGTCGGACGGAAAGACCCTGTTTTATCAAGATGTCACATTTCTCCCATATCATTATAAATATGATGTCATGTTAACCAAATTCTTCTTTCTTTCCATATATATAATGAACTATATACACAAAAAGTATTTATGAGTGTGTATAGTATACACACACGTGCACACACATATACTCACACACACAAATGCTATTTGTGTATATGTGAGGGAGGTAAGAATATGGAAAGACTTGACAAAATGACTCAAAAATTCATCTCAAACAGGGCAAACTAAGGCCTTCAGGACCAATCAGCCCGCAGACTGTTTTATAAATGAGTGACGCTGGGGCACAGCCTTGTTTATTACTATTTCTACTCTGTACTACGGAAGGAGAGCCGAGGAGCAGTGACAATGGCCTGCAGAGCCCGCCGCATTTACTATCCGGCCCTTTTCAGAAAGTTTGCTGACCTCTGACCTAGAAAAATAAATTGGTAAAAACAGCCAAGAACACTCTGCAGAGGAAGAATAATGACAGCAGGTTTGCACTATTAGGTGTAGAAATACAATATAATGGTTTGGTGCTGGTACAAAAATAGGCAGATAAATGAAACAGAACAAAAAGCTCAGAAATAAATTTGAGACTACATGAGATTTTAACAGTTGATACTGGTAGCATTTGAAAAGTGGGGGAGAGAATGGACTATTTGGTATATGCCAAAACCCACTGGAAACAATTGGCTAGCACAGGAAAAAAAAAAAAAAGCAAGATCAATACCAGGTATCCAAAAAAAAAAAAAAAAAAAAAAATCCAGATGAATTAAAAATCTAGATGTAAGAAATCATAAAGGAACTAGAAAAGGAAAAGGGCTGAATCTCTGTTTGCTCTTGGGGCATAGCCTTTATAAACACAAAAACAAAAGCCAAAACATCCAAGGAAAAGATTGATCAAGTGGACTGGTAAGCTTTTAAAATTTTATGTATCAAAAAAAAAACAAACATCATTTACGGTATTAAAAAGCAAATGACAAAACAGAAAAATAGATTTTTCTAGCGCAAGACAGACAAAAGAGCGATATTTTGCAAGCAACCGGAAAACCACTTTCATTAAAAAATAAATGGCCAACAAACACATGATTACTAGCAATTGAAATAAAATACAATTTTTCACTGAGAGGTTTAGAGACCAAAAGACGCAGGACACCCAGCATTAGCAGGTGAGCACAGAGGTGGGCACTTCCCTCCGGATCAGGGGCTCCCACAGCAGTGCAGGTGGCCGACTGAGGCAGGCAAAGGCACACACTGTGAGCCAGGAATCCCACCTCTGGAAAGAAAGTTCCCATGACTAAGATGGCCTTCACTCACCCAGCCTTAATCCAGTATCTACTATGTTGCCTTGTCTGAGCCGCAGAGTAACAAGTCTTGATTTCTCAGGAGCTTTCCTGAGAGTGTGCAGAGTCAGACAGTAAGAAAGGAAACAATGAGAACTAAATAATTTCTGCTGGCCTGAAGAAACATGCAGAGATACTGAGGGAAGATTTATGGGTAAGAATGCTCATCACACTACCTTTTGTAATAGCGAGTGAGTACTGTGGACGGTGTTAAAATTATGTTTCTGAAGAATACTTCCAGATTCGGGAACTATGACACATTAAAAGAAAAACACAGGTTGCAAACCATGTATTTTGTGATTTCAATTTACATCCAATAAAATCTAAATAGAGGTATGTTAGAAAAGCAGACTAGAGAAACAGATATCAAGTGTTGATAGTGTTCATCCTCAGGTGATAGAATTATGAGTGATTTTCATTTTCTTTTTTGCAGCTTTTTATAGTGTCCAAATTACCCACAGTGAATTATTTCCTTTACAATTAAAAAAGAAAAAAAAAAAAAAAAAACAACCCCGAGGAAATTATTAAAGAGGTCAGAGAAAAGAGGCTGCCACTGATCTATGTAGGACTGCAGTGGTGGTTTTTTTTTTTTCTTTTTCTTAACATATAATGTATTATTTGTTTCAGGGGTACATGTCTGTGAATCATCAGTCTTACACAATTCACAGCACTCACCATAGCACATACCCTCCCCAGTGTCCATCACCCAGCCACCCCATCCCTCCTCCCTCCCCCCAGCAACCCTCAGTTTGTTTCCTGAGATTAAGAGTCTCTTAGGGTTTGTCTCCCTCTCTACTTTCATCTTATTTCATTTCCCCCCCTTCCCCCATAACACCCCCCCCACCCTGCCTCTCAAATTCCTCACATCAGAGAGATCATATGATAATTGTCTTTCTCCGATTGACTTATTTTGCTTAGCATAATACTCTCTAGTTCCATCCACGTCATTGCAAATGGTAAGATTTGGGGGTTTTTTATGGCTGCATAGTATTCCATTGTATATATAGACCACATCTTCTTTATCCATTCATCTGTTGATGGACATCTAGGTTCTTTCCATAGTTAGGCTATTGTGGACATTGCTGCTATAAACATTCAGGTGCACGTGCCCATTCGGATCACTACATTTGTATCTTTAGGGTAAATACCCAGTAGTGCGATTGCTGGGTCATAGGGTTGCTCTATTTTCAACTTTTTGAGGAACCTCCAGACTGTTTTTCCAGAGTGGTGCAGTGGTGTTTTATCAGAAATTATTTGCCAGCTTCTTGGATCTCTTTGTGTAAGCTGACATTGTTTTTCTAGCCTGGTGCTTCAGGCATAACCTATATATGTATAATCTATATGTATATTGTTTTTAAAAGACCAGGAAGCCCCCTGAGGAGTGAGGGAACCGGCCAGGTGCCCCCCTGTACCGCAGGTCCCTGGTGTTTGGCTCCCTCACTGACTGATGCACGGTCACAAGGCCCCCAGCCTGGGGTACGGTGTCTTTCCAGGCCCACCGGCTGCTTTGGGTCTACTGGCCAAGGGACCCTGGGTGTAGGATGATTTGTGTGCACGTGATTCATGGCCAAGTTCATTTCTCTAGATGATTCAGAGATCCAGTGGAGAATCTCTTCCAAGAAACAATAAAAAAAAAGAGGAAAATGTTGACCACCAAATAAACCGAACTCAGAATGGGGGACTTGCTTGTTGATGCATTCGACTCTTTCTTTTTAGTCTGGCCAACTGCCAGCAAATCAACTCTAAATTCCTATTGAAAGGAGAAAAAATTGAGTTTCTTACTCCCAATTGAATCCATCTAAGGCTGATGCATTTGCTGAGTATTGTAAATGATTAAATAAAATATGAAGTTAGGCAATTATTTGGACTTTCAAGTCATTTCTTCATGTTTCCTATTTTAAACCAGCCAGTTTCTCCCAGGCAATTTCAGGAGAAAAAACGAACAAGCTCTCAATTGCTTAAGTGTTTCAGAGACAGGCTTTGGGCTTAAAATTTAGATTGGTAATAAAAAGAGACAAAAATCAAGATCCTGTGAATCATGAGTGAGGATGGGAAGGAGCCTACAGATGTAGGCAGGTGCCTTTCAGAATTCTTAGAGACCCTTATTATCTAGAAAGCTGTTTAAGTTTTTTGGGCTGATTTACAGCACATGTGCTTACAAAAGCTTATAAAATCAGAATAAGAAAATGAAGGGACAGAGGCCTTCTTTCTGTTTAAGAGAAAGCTACCAAGATTCTCTCACCCATATTAGTCCTCACTTAAGTGTTAGGAGATGTGAAGGATAAGACTTATGAGCTTCTCCTTCAGTTAAAAGCAGCCTTCTCCCTGGCTGGGAGATAACCTTTTACTCTCCCTTCCCCTCCACTAGCCTCTACACGGCTCCTAGGCAGACAGGTTCCCACCACGCCCTAGAATCACTGCGCTCAGCTGAAATCCACACATCACTGTTACACAGCAGAGCCCTGTAAACACAGCCCCCCTTGGATTCACACCCCCCGTGGCCACAACCGGAAGGAAACACTTTCTCCTCGGCCATTTGGGAGAATAATGGTGGATATTAACAATTACTGTTTCATGGGCGCATACATCAGGGGCAATGCTAAACTCTTCCCTCCCTCCCTCCTTTCTCTCCTCCCTCCCTCTCTCCCTTCTTGTTAATTATGAGAAAGAAGGGGAGCCGGCCGAGGGAGAGGGAGAATCTCAAGCAGACTCCCCACTGAGCGTGGAGCCCAACATGGAGCTCGATCCCACGACCCTGAGATCATGACCTGAGCCGAAATCAAGAGTCAGATGCTCAACAGACTGAGCCACCCAGGTGCCCCACTAAACTCTTTCCTTATGCATCTGATCTCATCTCATCCTCACAAAAGCCCTGAGAGGCATACATTATTATCACTGACGAACAGATGAGAAAACACAGTCTGAAGTTAGGTGATGTTTCAAGGTGCCCCAAACTCAGAGATGGGGCTCCAACCTGAGCCTGACTCCATCCCCTCGTTCACAGTCCCGGCCCTGAGACCCTCCGGGCTGCCCTCTGTGCCCCTGACAGCCCAACCTGCCAAACTGGGCTGCTTTTCTTTTTGTTTTCGAGGTTTCCGAGCCCCGAATTGCTGAGTCTTCTCGTACAAAGAGTTTCTCCTTTCTCGAACACGAAGAGCTATTACCAGAACGGTTGCAAATGGCTATGCTCACAAGGTACCTCATGGCCATGAAGCATTTGCCGGCACTGGCAGTTTCTGAGGATCTGAGGCTGCACACAGCACACGTCCTTATATGGAAAAGACGGAAACTATTATCAGAGGACAAAATACCACAAAGTAAGTGAGGAGAAGAGGAGACTCTATTGAGATGCTCCGGCTGAAGAAAGGTACAGCCGTGAAGGTCCGAGCTGGTTCGGATCCCAGCACCCAAGGCGAAGAGGGAGAAGGCTGGAAGGACAACAGCCTGGCCACAAGCCACACCGTCCAGGCGGTGAGAGCCACCTGAGAGGGACAGAGGCCACCGGCACACCAAGGCTGCCTACCAAAGGCCACCTTCGCTTGGGGAGAGAACACGGTGATAAAAATGACAGATCGCTGCTTGTGCACATTTGGAAATGTGACTCGTATTTGCTTTGCAGTAGGGGCTCGTTGTTGCATTTTAAGCCCCAGAGACATTTACCTTGAGGCCCAGTCATTGGAAAATGGTGGCGAAAACATACTACGACACGTAGTCCCAGCCAAACACAAAATAAATGAAACTGAAGATGACAAAGCAACAGGGTAAATTATCATTAATATGCAAACAGAAAAATGGAAAATCATGACCATCTCAAGACCAAAATGATGATGGTACAAAAAATAAAAGTGTCCTTCCCCCAAATTATAGGAATTCCCAGTACGTACACACACACACAGGCACTCAGCAACACCACCACGCCATACGTGAAATATTGAATAGAATCTATATTTCAGAAGCATCTACGGACTTACTGAGTAGGTGACAAATAAGTGGCCCTTGGGCATTCACAGAAGTTGAAAATCTATAAAAATATATGCTATTTGCCAATCAGAACTGAAGATAAGGTTTGTGTCTTATTAATAATAATAATCTGTTCCTGGCTCCCACTGGTCTGGAAAAAATATACTAGTCCATTGAGAGAGGCAGATTATTTCCCAGTCTCACAAAATAATACAAAAAAGTTAGAAGTGCTTTGTAAAACAAACAAAGTGGGGAAACCTGGCTGACTCGGTCTGTAGAGCAGGGGACTCTTGATCTTGGGGTCATGATTTTGGGCCCCACATGGAGTGTAGAGCTTATTTTTTAAAAAAAGAAAAGCCAGGGGCGCCTGGGTGGCTCAGTGGGTTAAAGCCTCTGCCTTCGGCTCAGGTCATGATCTCAGCTGAGGTCCTGGGATCGAGACCCGCATCGGGCTCTCTGCTCAGCGGGGAGCCTGCTTCCCCCCTGCCTCTCTGCCTACTTGTGATCTCTCTCTCTCTATCAAATAAATAAATAAAATCTTAAAAAAAAAAAAAGACTGATGGACCTTCAGCCCTCAAGTGAGACAGGAAATTAAGCTAAGGGATTAGCCCCTAGGCAGGATTAGCTCTGTGCTGCTGGAGATCATCAAATATATTTTCACACAGAGGACAAAGGAGGGCCTAATGGACACGTGGGGATAGCAAATGGATCTGAGATTCTAATCACTTCCGCAGCCGAAGGCTTCCTCTCGGAGTGGCTCCCTGACCAGGCGGAGGCTGACTTGCTGACCGGTGTTTGTCCGGGAGCCCTGTTATCTGGAGGCCCTGCTTGCCTCCATTAATCATCCACCAAAGGCTCTGAGATCTGGAGAGCATCCCTGGCTAGCATTCTGCCTAAAGCCAGCCCTGTCCCTTTGGTAAATCGTCTGCAATTCTCATCTCCAAACCAGAGCACCTGGGATTTCCACCTCTAACACCAAGGCACACTCCTCAGAGATTGAAGAGGGGACTAGAGAAGCTTACCCCACGGTTTCGTGCCTCCCACGGAGCCGAAGCTCTCTCTAGTCCCTGCTAGTCTGCACCTCCCCGTTTGGGGGACTGCAGAGGATTCAATTAGGCAAGACAGTCCCTGAGCTTGGGGGTGAGGGGCACGATGCTACCTGCTCGCGCAGCATGAGAAACCCCTCAGGGCCCAGGAGCTGTTGGGACACGGCGGGAAGGGGCTGGCCGCCCCTGCCTTCCGAGGCGGGCCAGCCAGTGAGCACAGGGAAAGTGACAGGCTTCCAGCAGAATGTGATCTGGGAGGAAGAGAACATCACGGCAGGGACACCGGCCCCGGGCTAAGGACAGGTGCAGAGCAGAGGGAAGGCCTTGGGCCGAGGCGGCGCTCTGTGGAAGAATGCAGAAAGCCCTGGGGTCCAGCGATTAAGAGCAAGGAAGGCCACGGCATCATCTGTGGTGCTGTCTTCTGTGAAAACACGGGACAGAAGCCTGATGCCCAAACCATGCATACTGCTGCAGGTGTATCGTATCGTTGAGACAGAAACACAGTCGGCAGCCAGAGCCGGTGTAGCCCCTGCAGCCTTCAGCGGTCAAAGCAGAGCGGCCACCTTAAGAGCCACTGTCACCTGCAAAGCCCTCACTTCAGGTTCGGACGGTGACGGTGTCCGCGTCACAGAGCCCAAGGGCAAACGTGTTCTTTATTTGGACTTACAACAGCCTTTTGTTAGGATGGCTCCTCCCCAGGCTGTATATAAATCCATTTGCGCAATCAAGCCAGATCCTAATGGCTTCTGAGTCAACAGAGGACAGAGGCTTCGGGAAGCACCGTCTGCCTGCAAGCTCGTCCTGCTTCCTTCTCCGATGCAGCTTCGGGGCCGCGGCCCGCTGGGAAGATCGCTCATCTCTGACAAGCCTGCGTGCCTGCTTCTGAGCCTCGCCTGTCCCAGGGTGAGAGCAGATGTCCCTGGTCCCTCCGACCCCCAGACCCTCCGAGTCTCCTCGTCAGCGAAATCACTCCCGCCCGTAGCAGCCCGGGTTGGAAAGCGCGTGGAGGAGGAGGGGAGACCACACATGCCCACAGCACCTTATGTCTCTCACTTTCCAGCATGGACAGCAGGCATGGTGGTAACCTTGCAAAGGTTCCCTGATGCAGCCAAGGATGTGGGGAGGGGAAGGTTACACCTCACTTGGGGGTGCTGTCCCTGAAATGCAGGGACGACTTGGGGTTGAAGTGTCTTTGCTTTGCCCAACAGCCCTCTGTTCAGACATCTCCGGCCCCTCGGGGGCACCAGAGCAAGTTCCTGCACTTGGTGGGACGGCGCCATGTTTCCATCCTCCTCACACCACCAAACCTTCCACAGGTTTCCAGAAGGAAAGTCACAGCCGGGTGCTGGCCGCTCCACTTCCGCCTGCCGGGCCAGAGCCACACGTGGACTTGGGGGGAAGGGGGTGCACAGCGCTTCAGAAAATTAGCTGATGCTCCCACAAAGAGTCCTCTGGAGGTTTAAGTAGCAAGTAGCCTGCAAATGGGAAAATGCCACTGGAGAGGCTTTGTTTCATCCCAGCGGATGTCCGCTGACTTCTTCTGTGTGCCACTCAGCTCACACTTCCACGGGGTTCTGGTCACATGTCTCTGTACTCCACTGATTCACTGTGACTCTCCTTTTAGGCATTTTATGTCTTCCTTTGCCGTCTGGAGTACCTACACCTAAGAGCTCTCGGAGTTGAATGTGTAATTTCAATTGTTTTTTTAAGTAGGTGCTACACCCAGCATGGAGCCCAAGGCGGGGCTTGAACTCAGAACCCTGAGATCATGACCCAAGCTGAGACCAAGAGTCAGGTGCTTAACAGACTGAGCCACCCAGGCGTCCCCTCAGTTGGCTTTGAAAAGCTTTCATAGTACGGCTGTAGAGAAACTTCATAAATTTGAAGATTTTTGTAATCCAAAATTGGTCCACATCTTTATGAATTTTTAGTTTTCCAGCAAGCATATGAAAACATGTATGTTATGTGTGGAAAGGTGGGCGAAGACCATGGGCATTCATGTCCAAGTCCAGGCACATCACTCGTAGTCCATGACCCTAAGCTAGTTCCTTGAGCTCCTAGTACCCCAATTTTTTTATTTAAAAGTGGTAATAATATTAATGCCTATTTCATATAAAGGTTTCCTGTAAGGACTAAATGAAATAACATGCTTAATAAATGATTGCCATAGCCATGAAAAGCAAACATTAGCTAACCAATTATGATTCTTTACTTGATTAATATTTTCAGATGCTAATCGCCCCTTTTCCCCCCCAAAGTAGAGAGGGGAAAACCATTATTATTCATTCCAGCTTTCTTCTCCCTACCGGAGCAAAACCGATGTTCACAAAAATGTCTTTTTCACTCTACATGAGAAATGTATGTTTGAAGTGCCAACTTTTTCAACTGCGTGGTAATCTTTCTTTTTTTTGCACATGTAATAGAAATTGGCTATTTTAGAACTTTAAATTCATATCCCGGGTCACCTAAAACCTCGATATTGTCTGTAACCTAGTCACAGAGGAAATTTTACCTTAGAAAGAAATCCTCTCTCACACTGAGTGGACGTTACTTCCATCATTCAGGGAGGTGAGTAGGTCGGATTTTCCACAAGGCACTTCCGTGTGCCAAGAGCCACTGGCAAAGATGCGTATGATGAGTCAAACCATGAGGAGAAAAATGACACGTGCTCTCCCTCACCATCAGAGCCTATCAGAGCCTAACACTCAAAGGGAGGCACTCCTCTGTGACTGACAAGGATTTTCTTTGACATACTCACATAAAGTGTGTGGCATCCCCAGGCGCGAGGGCAGATTTAACTACCCAGACCGCCCCCCACAGCACCAGGGGCTGGTTTTCGTGGCAGCCATTCGTTGATGGGGCCCGTCACCTTCTCTTTGAAAATCTCAACCTCTGGAAAGATACCTTCTAAAAACACTAATTATCAGAGATGCAAGCGGACGCTCGTGCGGTAGTGTTTACTGCATCGTTATTTACAACAGCCAAACGAGGCAAGCAATCCCAGCACCCAGCTGAATGGATAAGCGGAATAGGCAGTGATCATACAATGGGATGTTATTCAGCCATAAAAAAGGAAGGACATTCTGACACATGGATGAATCTTGAAAATGTGGTAGGTGAAATAAACCAGACCAAAAAAAAAAAAAAAAAAAGGAAAAATATTGTGTGGTTCCCACTTACGTGGGATACCTAGATTAGGCAGATTCAGAGAGACAGAAAGTAGAACAGAGGTTACCAGCGGCTGGGTGAGGGAGGAACAAGGAGTTACTGTCTAATGGATGCAGAGTTTCTGTTTGGGATGATGGAAAGTTCTGGAAATAGTAGTGATAGCTGCACAACATTGCAAATGTCTCCAATGCCACTGAATTAATTATACACTTAAGAAGGACAAAAATGGTAAATTTTATGTTATGTATATTTCGGAACAGTAAAAAACAAAAAACAAACAAACAAAAACCTCTATCTAAAATAGTCTAAAAGCCATAGCAAAACCCTCCAAACAAACCTCTAGCTATAGATTGCTACAGCTTATATCTTGGGTGTCACTATAAGATCCTGTGATTTATTTCATTTTCCATGTGTACAATACTATAGATTCTCTCTCTCCTTTTATGGCTAAGAAGCTAAGATTCACTAGTACTGTTTTTAAACTGTAAAATACACATTCAGATGGATTCAAACTGTTTATAAATGTTTTGAAGGCAGCTTTTAAACAGTGACCAAAGCATTAGCAAGTTTTTTTTTCTCCAGAGCCTTGCTTTTTTTTTTTAACAATGGCACACTTTAAAATTCTATTTTATTTTATCACCAAAGGTAGCTTTTCCTCGACTGATGTTTTAAGTCCATACATTTTAACCTACTACTACCTGCAGGCTCTCTTCCTAAGAAATACATCATTTCTCTGTGGTCATTATTTGTGGAAAAAAAATTTTTCCAAGTTTACCAGAAAATTTGGATTTTTTCATGGAGGTGTCCAATCTTAAAACTTGCTGGAAGCAATGCAGGAGTATCTTCTACAATATTTTATGTTTGTTTTTTGTAAATATGCATAGAAATACATTGCTTTTTTTTTTTTTTTTTAAGATTTTATTTATTTATTTGACAGAGAGAGAGAGGACAGGAACACAAGCAGGGGGAGTAGGAGAGGGAGATCCAGGCTTCCCGCTGAGCAGAGAGCCCGATGCGGGGCTCGATCCCAGGACCCTGGGATCACGATCTGAGCTGAAGGCAGACGCTTAACGACTGAGCCATCCAGGCTCCCCAGAAATACATCACTTCTTATGGAAATGGGAAGGAAAAAGAATGAAAGGAGAAAGCAGCTGGAAAGACTGGAGGTAAGAGAGAGGGACAAGGCCAGGGAAAAGGGGAAGCCTTGTGTTCTGTCCCCAGACAGAGCTCTAGCTGACCAGCGACCTTATTAGCCCCTGTGTCAACTGAGAGGTCAGGACCCTGACACTTGCTTTCTGGCGGGTTGGCAGGGCAAACGCCGTGAGGTGACAAGACGCCCAGCAAAGGACCGCCATCCAGAATGTCAGGTAGCTTAGCAAACTCGCCGCTTGTGTTCTGTATCTAGTAACTTGTTCCACGATAGCCAAACACCTTATACTCAAGGTCTGGCCTCCTCACAACACCTCTGTGAGATGGGTGTTATTATTCGCATTTCCTATGTGAGGGGAAGTAACTCACCCACCGCCATAGGTGGGACTTGAACCCGGGCTCTCCACAGAGCTGAGCTGCCTCTCTGATGAGGGCGCTCAGATGGAAGGCGGGTCAGAGTCCCTGGCGGGCCACTCATCTCCATGCTGACTGTGCTCACGTTCCAGGTGGAGCAGAAAAGTATACAACAAAAAATAATGCTGTGCCCTTGATCTTCTGGGGGCTCGAAAGGGTGCAGAGTGGTAGCTACGCACTCCTTGCCCCACTAGAGTCACTTCACGTTTATCTGTCCTTCGTAACGAGAGCAGATTGGCCTCTGAGGACTCGGGGGCCCTAGAAGCACGAGCCCCTCAGGGCCCCCTGCAGAAGCCGGAATCCCAAACACGCTACCGTCCTCTCAGTCGGGACACCCACCGCCCAACGCTGTGTCTCCCACTCCGCCCTCCTCAAGCCTGAGCACCCTGCAGACCTGAGTCTAGTGTTCTCTGGGTAGTGGTGGGCACACAACACTTACTATAACAATTCGTCATTTATGGACGCGATACTCTTCTCTGGAAATTTCTGCCAGTTACACGCTTCTGTAGAAAATCCTGGGTTTGAGAGGACAATATTTTTTTAATCAGGGTCTCACCATGGCGTTCTGCTTTTTAAGCCTCCTTTCTTCCCAGGAGACTGTTTCCACATTGGGACAAATGAGAACCTCTTCAACTCCCCCATTAGAAGGGTCGCAGAGGGTCCTGGGGGTGAGGGGAAGCAGTCTCACGTGAATTAAGAGCAGGGAAAGAACAGGAGAAAGAACCCTTTCTCCTATGCATTCTTGGCTGCATGGAAGAAATCGTAAGTAACTCTTGAACCTCAAGGAGTCTATTTCCCGCAGTCTTTGAAGTCAACGGTATTGTTTCAGAATTCCTCCTGAACTTGGCCCCTCGGTACAGCCAGAGACTAGCTAGGGCCTGAGCATGGGTACAAGTGCTGAGCTCCAGGAAGAATCCTGAAAACACGTCACGATCTTCCTCCACCTGGAGAGGCAGCAGCATTTACTTTTAGAGCTTTGCTCATAGAGATGCACTTTACAGAAAGGCTTGTCAGATGCTATCAATCAGTTTAAAAGCACTCGGCATAATTTGTGTGTGTGATCTGCTTAAGTCTTTCCACTCAGGGGCCATTTTCCTCCAAAAGCGATCCCAAACGCAGAATTACACAACAATAAAAATGCCCCCTTAACAAACTCCCCTTCCCTTTTAACCTTTTATTCTTCTGTTCCTCTATGATTACTGTCCTGGACTTGTATTCTGGAGGAGGCATTTCAACCATAGTGCACTGTCTGCAATAAATGGAGAAGAAGAGGAGGAGTCTTGAGAGAAATCTACAAGGTTGGTATATTCAGCGCTCTTCACCTGTCTTGAACCCTGCACCTGGGTTCCCCCCTTCTCCGCACAATCTGCAGTAATAGAGTTTTGTTTCCTCAGGCCACTTATCATTGTCTACCTATTGTGTGATCACAAGCACCTAACACCCAAGAATTCACAATTCACTGAGGTCCCCTGGCTCTTGAGAGGTGAACGAGCGCCTAAGGACATAATAAGCGTTAACAATTTTCAGAAAAACTTCAAAAGCAGAAAGTAACACAATCATAGCTCAATCAGACCGGACTTCTACGGACTTATCAAGTCAGATGTGTTTAATGGGTATCCTAAGGCAGGGGGCAAAGCGCATCGCAGATGAGATAATCTGCAAAAGTTATCCATTATCTTTACTCTTGATCCTACAGATTAAGAAAAACCCAGGTGATGGGCACTGCTGTCATGTATGATCTTCCCCTAGAAAATGGGAAGTGAGCCATAGTTAGATAACTGGGAAAATCTCTCTGGTGTTGTTTGGCATCATTCTTGAAGAAAGGATTAGCAGTGGGGCGCCTGGGTGGCTCAGTGGGTTAAGCGGCTGCCTTCGGCTCAGGTCATGATCCCAGGGTCCTGGGATCGAGTCCCACATCGGGCTCCTTGCTCAGCGGGGAGCCTGCTTCTCCCTCTGCCTCTGCCTGCTTGTGCTCTCTCTCTCCCTGACAAATAAATGAATGAAATCTTAAAAAAAAAAAAAAGAAAGGGTTAGCAGAGGGGGTGCTACTAACTAGATGATGATTATTATAAAACTTCCTCTTATCTTTCTTGGATAAAAAGCTGACAAGCCAGTCTTTAAATCCTTGTTTAGCCAACTCCATAGTTATAAAACCATTTAAAGAAAGAATATCTCTATCAAATGAACATGCACATCTTACTAATACCAAAACAATCAAAGCAGGAAATGACAGCATTTAATAAAGTAAAAACATACTCCTTTTAAAGAACTAGGACACTTTATCAGACTCCCTGTATTAGGAGACAATATTCCACTGAGACACTGCGATGTATGAGAAATACATATTTGGTCTTCATTGGAATTTGGGCTTTCTGGAATTTCCTACCCCGGAATTTCCTACATGATAAGAGCCATAAACATATGTTCATATTCATAATTAACCCCTGTCGACCATGTCTGTGGTTATGTTAATGAGATGACTTTTGGAAAGTTCCTAGAACATCTAAGGGGATGGTAGATGGGGACTGGTCACCAAAAGAACCAACCATGTAAGAGAAGAACCTTCAGTCCCATCCTCAGACCTTCGGGAAGGAGAGAAGGGCTGGAGATGGCCAGCGATTTAATTGATTGTGTCTATATAATGAAGCCTCCATAAAAACCCGAAAGGAGGGGTCTGGAAAGCTCCGTAAGATCGGGAGAGAGTGGTGTGCCCTGGCAGGATGGAAGGTCCTCGCCATTCCCACGTGCCTCGCCCCATGTATGTGGCCATTCCTGAAGTATATCCGCTTACAGTAAACTGATAATCTAGTGAGTAAGAGATTTCTCTGAGTTCTGGGAGCTGCTCTAGCCAATTAATCAAACTTAAGGAGGGCGTCGTTGGAGCCTCCGAGCCACAGCTGGGCGGTCAGACACACAGGTGCCTGACCTTGAGATGGCATCTGCAGGGGGGAGGGGCGGGGAGGGCAGTCTCGTAGGACTGAGCCCCTAACCTGGGGGATGTGACGCTATCTCCAGGAAGACAGTCAGAACTGAGTTAATTGCTTGGTGGGAGGGACAAAACCCTACATACCAGAATTGGCATCAGAATCAAATCCTCACAGATCACTTCAAAAATGCAAATGACCTCTTTTTACGACATGATATCTGCAAACACACCTTTGTGTCCTGCAGCATCTTGTTGGTTAGAACCGGAGGGCGGAACTGCTTCCTGTCGCACGCCCCTGGGGCTTCCAAGACCTTCCATGGGCGGTAATACTGGCATTTCGCTTGCTTCCAGGCGTCCCTGCTCCCCGGCCTTCTCTAGGTCTGTGACTGTCCCGTGTTTCCTGTGAATCACCTGTTACAAAGTCGACTGCGGGTTGTCCCCGGTCACCGGGACACATGTCTTTAGTTCCTACAGTGACTGTTTGCTATTCGGGCATCTTCAGGGAAAGAGGGGTTCCAGGGATGTAAAAGATTTCCAGGGACATAACACTTTCCCCTGTAGAAGCTAAAGCGTCAAACAATAAATAAATGGAGCTGATTAATCATTACAGGTAACTATGAGGTTCTAGAATCCTGGAAGTTTAGAACCTAGTAGGAGAGCATGATGGTGGCCCACAGGCCTCAGTAGTGGGAAAGCTGGTATTTCTAATTGCCAGTTACTCTTTTAGAAAATATATTCTGCTTTTCCTGCCTTCTTAAATGGAATTTACAGAATATAGGTCAACCTTGTCCTCGTGTCTGGGGCTCCATTACCAACTTTTGGGGGGACTCTGCCATGCGCTCTCTGGCTGACTATACCCAGGGGCCAACTCACTCCTAAGAGGTGACCTTTCCCACTAAATGTATCACTAGGCATTCCGACAGCCTCTTTGGGGTTTCGGGGCTTTTTTTTTTTTTTTTTTTAAAGTACTCTGAAGTTTGTGACCATTTCCAGATGTGTAAAGCTGACAATCCTGAATTTCAGCTAAAGACACACTCTCGTCTTTCATATTTTATCATCTTTTTGGCCCTGTCTTGTAGTCTCTAAATATTTTTTCTCCAAAAAGGTTGCCTCTACCCTTCTGTATTGCTGAAGCTCTGCATGATGGGAAGCTGAATCTCTTGCCGCTGATCTATACAACTCTTTTTCCTGGCTAGCTATAGCTGAAATCTCACACTGTTCCATAAGGAAAATGTGACAAGCGCCAGAAGTTACCAAACTGCCTTATGACCTCCAGAAAGTCCGGTGAACCCCCAAAAGGGACCACTGCACTCACACGCTAAAGCTCAAACATCCCACCCCTGGGGCAGAGCTGTCTGCCCTCACTCCTTGCCTGCTCATTCTAATTCTGAATACACGTCTAACAAAGCTGATGAAGATGATCGTATTTGTGTGATGTTGCATGACTTGCTGTGTAACCTCTACCTCAAAGCTCTGTTCCACGCACAACTCCCTGTGAGGACATCTTCTGCGGACTTTATAGGACTGTAATCTCTCCCGGAGGTGACAGTCTGTCTTTCAAAGGTGCCTGAGACATTAAAAATAGTCATGACCCATCACAAAATAGGTCAGATTATCCTGGGGGCCCCAGAGAGACGCCCTGGAATTCTAAGACAATGCAGTGGCGTCAGGAGGATTTTCTGGGACAGAGCTGGTTCCAGGGAAAGCGAGAAGGGCATGAGATGCCCATGAAGCGTCCTTGATGGGAAAGAAGGCTTAGTTGTCACTCACTCCTCAAGAGGAAGAACCACCCACTCTGCAAGTGTCAGGGCCGTGGAATTGGCCACCGATTTCCTAAATTTGAGCCTGACACGCCAAGATCATCAAGGACTAAAGACCAGGTTTTTTGGCCCATGCGGGAGTTTTCATACAAAACAACAACGCCAAGAGCCAAAGCCCCAAAAGCACTTGTGACCCTGGTGTCCGAAGGCCTGAGTCCTGGACCTTGTCCTGTCACTTGTTGTGTGATGTCAGGCAAGTCCCTTGGCATTCCTGAGTCACAGCCTCCCGTGGGTAGACCAGTTAGCTCTCAACTCACGGAGTAAAAGCATGTGAGGGGCGAGCGGCCTGGGGCATGGATGCACTTGGTGTTCCTCGAATGTGCTGTCTAGGTCTGCAGCCTCTCAACCTAAAGCTACCTAGAGACTGTAATGTTTTCAGTGACTTTCAAGTTATGTGCTTCCCTCCCCCAATAGGAGCAAATGGTACTCAAAGCAGAGGAGGGGAAGTTGGGGGCGGGGGGGGCTCCTTGATATTCTCAGACAGAAAGGACCAAAGAAAGCTTAAGAATTAGGGAGAGTTTTTTGTTTTTTTGTTTTTTTTTTTTCAGGTGAGCTCTATCTGCAAGCTATTTTCTTCCCACCAAAAAGCCTGGAAAACTAAACCCTGTTTCCATAAATACTCCTATGCGTCACACTTCAGAGAAACAGAGGCAGAGAGAAATGAAGAACAAGAGAGCACATAAGATGCAGAGAACTGGGAGGGGGAGGCATTATCAGGTAGCAGGCATTCTGCAGAACTACATGTGTCTGCACTACAGCTACGAGCAATCAGAGGTGGCTACGGGAATACATACTAACTAAAAAATATGTAACCATTCTTGATAGAAACGTTACGACATGATATGGTTGGGTTTTCCCTGTGACATCATTGGTATTTCATTATCGAGCACCTGATAGGTTTACTTCGGTTGTTCCACATAAGCCCACCTCATTATTCTAGAATGTTCTAAAACCAAGGGCAAGGGCTGAGTCATCCACCGCCTCCAAACTCCCAACGGCACCTGATGGGATGTTACGCACATAGGAGATATTTTATAGATGATTGTTTAAAGTGGGAGACACATTTTTTCAAGCAGTTGCTTCACACGGTCTGCAGGAAAAGCAAAAGGATTTTCAAATCATTTGAAATAAGCATTTCTATATATTTTAAATTTGAAATCTATATAACCTGATTAAATGCTGTAAAATGGTTCTTTGTTAAACAGATGCAAATTTTAAAACACCTCTCAGATGTTCACCTATGGCACTGTCCTATTTATTTTTATTTCATTTTTATATTATTTTATATTTGCTTTTATTTTATTTTATTATTTATTTTATTATTTATATTTATGTTATATTATTTTGTTTTTTATATAATTAGAAGGCCATTTTTTAAAATATTTTAATATTTTGGTATTATGAGCAGACCGTCTCTACAGATCTCTCACGTCTCTACGCATCATGCTGGATGTGCCAAGGACGCAAGGCTCGGACCAGTCTTTCCCTGGACCGTTTCTCAGGACTGTGCTTGCAGTGAGCGACCTTGAAGATGAGGTTAGCTCTCCCTGTGTAACAAAGAGCAGGTGTGTTTACTGCTGCTGTCAATGCTGGGTCCCCCCCCCCACCAGCTCAGTGTTCCCCAGCAGCAACACAAGCCCACTGCGTGCACACCATCCATCTGGGCCCTCTGGGTCCTGCTCTTTGGACTTGGGGGAGGGAGCAAGGGGGCTGACTGCTGATGGCTGCCTGGTACACCCCAACTAATAAAGGCCTCCTCTCCGACACCAGCACCCCTGGAACTGTTCACAGGCCAGCTTAGCAGCTTGTAACTTCGGTAAATAAAAACGCGGATCCATCCGTATCTTATTTCAAATAATGCGTGAGCGTCTCCACCTGACATTATAGTGGAGTAAAGGAAAACTGGGTTAGAAGGTCATGCCTATAAAAATGGAACTTAATATTTGATATTTTTAAAAAGGGATTTTAACATTTCGGGAAAAGCGTCCTGCCCACCTCGGGCTCTGCTGTATCGGGTTCGGAGTGTGCACGCAAACATGCGTTTGTGACGTGCACATCTGTCTGGCCAGGGAATCTGCCTGAGCCGTCTGGCCTTACGTGATTCTGCTGTCATCCCTTTCTGAGGGCTCCCGTGGCAATGCTGGAGACAGCTGGTTTCGTAGCCCAGGGATCAACAGTAAAACGTCAAATGCAGCCAGCCTCTGCCCTTGGCCTGGCACCACCCTTCCTCCCCGCAGGGGCAGGCCAGAATGGCCACCCCTGTTGCCAAAGCAAGTCATGAAGCTTAGAGACTGATTTTTCTATTTAAAAGTTATCAGCCGCCAACCCTCTCTCAGTCAGCACGCCACCGCATGTGGAGGCCGAGCTATTCAAAACATTAAAGCAAGTCTACAAAGCTGCCGTGTGCCCGTGAGCTTTAGGAAGCCAGGATACTTCCACATCTCGCTCAAAACTACAGACGGGGGGTGCCTGGGTGGCTCAGTGGATTAAAGCCTCTGCCTTCGGCTCAGGTCATGATCTCAGGGTCCTGGGATCGAGCCCCGCATCGGGCTCTCTGCTCAGCAGGGAGCCTGCTTCCCCCTCTCTCTCTCTGCCTGCCTCTCTGCCTACTTGTGATTTCTCTCTCTGTCAAATAAATAAATAAAATCTTTAAAAACAAAACAAAACAAAAACTACAGACAGGTCCTGAGGCATGAGGATTCGACTTAGGATTTTTCAACTTTACGATGGCATTTAGAAGGCGCTACGCCATTGACAGAAACCGTACTTTGAACGTGTACCGTGTACACTTTCCTGGGCTAGCGATGTGGGACGGTAGTCCCCTGTGATGCCGGGCACGTGGGCACGAGAGTAAACGACCGACGCACAACTGTGCTGTGCCCACACGGCCATCACTGGTCCCTTTCAGCACAGTATTCTACAGTTCCACGGAAGATTCAACACCTGATTACACAATCGGCTTTGTGTTGGATGAGTCTGCCCAGTGGTGGTCTAGAGTCAGTGTCCTGTGCACACGGAAGGCGGGCTGGGCGAAACTGTGATGCGGGCCAGGAGGATCAAATGCCTTTTCACCTTAACAAGTTTCCAACTTACGATGGGTTTACTGAGACATAACACACCGTAAGTCGAAAAAGATCTGCATTTTGATGTTCTCACTTAAAATACTGGATGATGTATAATTTTATGTCAATCTCCAAGTCAACCCTGACCTTGATGTCTTCTCCCCAATCAGTCCTCTCCTCTCTGTCCTCAAGATGTCCCAGATTCAAAGCCCTGGGGTCCTCTCCAGTGCCCCCCTTCCCTTCCATGTGGTCTTACAGGTTGAGCCTCCTTCCAAGACACGTCCATGTTAATCATCCCTCTTCCTCTTCAGCTTCACTATCCCCACCCAGCTCTTCAACAACTCATGCCCAGGTCAATGAAACAACTTTCCAAAGAGAATGCCCCCCTGACTCCATCTGTCCCAACTCAATGCATTTCTAACCTAACCTAGTCTTCGACACGACGACAAAAAAGACTATTTTGCATTATGATGTCTCCCTCTTCCAAAAAAGCCAACGGCTCTCCTGGAGCCAGCAGCCAACTTGACTGGCACTGACGGGCCCCGAATCTCACCCCAACACCTACCCCAGCCCGCGCTGGATCTGTGGGATCCACAACAATGAGAAAGTTTGCCCTGAGTCTTCTTGACTGTTGAAGGGTACACAGCAAAACCCCCCAAGAACAAAAAACGATGGGCTTTTTAAGTGTTCATCTATAGGAAATGAGTGTCGAAAACAGCACTGCAGTGAGAAATCATGACGCAAAATTTAGGTGACCTTGTTACTTAAAAGGACTATTCTGGAAGGACTGAGATGGCCAACTTCTGAGCACGGCCCAGAACAGTAGTAGCAGCAGTGTGACCAGTCTCCCCAGAAGCACAGACAAAATATCACATGACACTCCTGGGTGGTCACGGAAAGAGATGTGTTTAATGTCTCTGCACACAAAACTTAAAACAGAGCACCAAGCGACTGGTCGAATACCCTTCTGGAGCTTTCTTTTGACAGAACACACACAAGCTATGTCCAAACATGTGCAAAATTCCTTATAAACATTCGAGTCAAAGTGCACCATCAGCAGCGGCGTGAGCCTTACAAATCTCTCTTTTGCACAAATATTTTCTTCTCGATAAAATCCAGACACACACACGCGCGCCATGTGCTGAGAGACGTGCACGTGGAGCAGGGAGATGCTCAGGCACGTGTCCACACCCACTTGTCCTGCGGTGGGTCTGGGGCCCAGAGCGTCCGCCTATCCAAGCCTGAGGGGCGGCGTGGGGACCCACAGGGCAGACCTGGCCAAGGCGCCCGCCGCGCGGGCATGCGGCCCGCTGCCCCGCTGCCCCACAGCTGCCCGCCATCCTCCCCATCACCTTCTCCCACTCATGTCTAATACAGCGACATCTAAACAGAAGGTGGCTCTGCGGGGCTGAACCCCAGCAGAGCCGCAGGTGACTGCCTTGTGACTCCCTGAAATAAATTAAGTTGTACAGGCAAGTCGCTTCGCTGAAATGAAGATAAAGTACTCTAATTAGCCAAGAACGCCCTCAAGTCAGGGGGATAATCTTTGTTTTTAAGGATTTTATTTATTTATTTGACAGAGAGAGAGATCACAAGTAGCAGAGAGGCAGGCAGAGGGAGAGGGGGGAAGCAGGCTCCCTGCTGAGCAGAGAGCCTGATGTGGGGCTCGATCCCAGGACCCTGAGATCATGACCTGAGCTGAAGGCAGAGGCTTTAACCCACTGAGCCACCCAGGCGCCCCAGGGGGATAATCTGAGTATAGCTACAATGCAGTCAGAGAGCATGTTCATAATCTCATTACAACTCCTCCCACACCTAGAAAAAAATGTTCTCAAGCCTTCTGCAGAGCCGTGACCTCTGGACTCATTCACCTGGGGTCCAACTTGGTAACCCCAAGGAAGAGCTGGCGGCATTCTAGAGCCCCTCCTTGCCCTCCACTTCCTTCCTGACACTTCCTTCCTCGCCCAGCCAGCCAGCCAGGAGACAAGCACACGCTGCCCGGTGCCGGGACCCAGCCCTCAGCCGGGGACACAAAAAGTGGCCAAGCAGGGCCCCGCCCAGGAGGAGGGCTCGCTCCGGGCCCGTCAGGCTTTGGCAGCCAGACGCATTTACCCATCCAGCTGACAACTTTAATATTCCCTATGGATTACCAGAAACAAATTGAAAGTGTATTTATGTCAGCAAATCTTTACCCCATTTAAACATCAGAACACTCTTCCGAGGTCGGTGCTATTGTCTCTATTTTATAGTTGCCGACACCGCAGTTGAGACACTCCAGCAACCTGCCACCGTCACCTAGTTACAAAGTGACAGGAGGACCCGACATCTGAGTGGTGCCCGGCGTGGGCTCGCCAGTCCCACACACTGAGTTCCAGCGGGAGACGTTGTTCCCACGAGTATTTAGCAGGTGGCCAAAGCCTTTGCTGGCTCACGGACCTGTTGCCACGGCACCTGCCTGGGCGAGGCTGCTCTTCCCGCTGAGATCACCTCGCACAGCCTCCTAGCCGGCGTCTCTGTGCCCGCGTCACTGTGTCATCACTCTGCTGCCAGGGATCGGCCAAGGAACGGTTCTGAGAGTGGCAGGCCCCTTTGGGAGTCCTCCTGGGGCACCCCACTGCCTTCAGAATAGCATCCTACACTCGGAGCCCAGACAAGAGATTCACGTGGTCTGTCCTTGGACAGCCTGACCTGTCCAGCCTCACCTCTGGCCACTCCATGCCCTGCGTCCCTTGCGGTCCCATGCGGTCAGACCCTCTGCTTCTCCTCCCAGGGCTCCCTTACTGTGATGTGACTTCATCACTGCCGGGGCCCGCAGCTCGGGCCACTGCCCTTGGTATTTTCTCACTGCTCTTCAACACCTTTACGAACAAAGTTTGGGGACACGGCGCGGGGAAGAATGCCCCAGAAATGGAAAACGCTGCTGGCTGCTCAAAAGCTCCACCTTTTGCTGCTGCCACACAAATAAGGTACGTGGCCAACTATCTCGGAAGGTCATCTGAGGCGAGTCCAGGGTCCCCATTTATAACGGAACTAAAAGTAGAGATGAAGTGTGACATTGGGAGGGTGGCATCACATGCTAGTGGGGCCAACAGAGGACGCTTCGCTCGTCCTTGTGCACAAGAAAGTGCTTTGAAGGGATGGACCTTAAGTGACCGTGACGAGCCCTGGGAAGGAGCTGCGATCACCAAGGACGTCTGGCTACAAGATGCAAGGATCTCAGGCTGGTCCCCGTTTACAAACCGTGAGGCTTCCCTCATCATCAAAGTCTTGCACTCAGTGTGGTGATTCTATCCCAAAGACAGAAGGCCCTGACCCTGCACTAACGTAAAAAAAAAATTCTGAAGAATCTGTACCAACAGTATCAATAAACTTCCCTAGCTCTAACAGAAATATATATATTATATATTTGTGCATATGTTATATTTATATTAGGATACATATATAAGGTATATATCTCATACCTTAACCTCTGAAAATGTGAATCAGTGCTATTTTTCTATTGCTCTGAATTTTCATTCGTCCTCAGTTAAAAATAAGTTTCCACCAACTATTTTAGTTTTCTTTCTCTTTGTTCTAAATTGGCTTCAGGTTTCTTGAGACTTCTGTCTAATATTGTCTCCAAGTGGGGGTTTACCATACTCATTATATATATTGTACCAAAGTCGCGAAATATTTCACTAATTGTCAATAAAAAGCAACCAGAAACCATGGGAAATCTTATGGGACTTAGTAGAAATGTCCCTGGTTCCAAAAAAAATTATGTGCTCTCAAGTTATCATGTCTGAGCCAACAGTGAATCTGCTGGTGATCCCGAGAAGGTCACGTGCTCAGCTGGAAGGCAGAGGAGCCGGGACCTGCCTGCCTGGGGGCGCCATGCCAAGGGCCCTCGCCCCCTCACCCCCACACCCCCACACAGCCTGGCCTCAGCTGCCATGCTCCCGGGAGCGTGCAGCCAGTCATTCATTCGCGCATGCACGCGTTCAGCAAATACTCATCAGAGGTTCACTGAGGGTTAAATCATACTCCACTGTGATAGAGGCAGACATGAGTAAGACAACACCTGCCTTCGAGGAGCTTACGGTCTAGCAGAGATGTTGAGACCGATACCCAAAGAACAAAACGGGGCAGAACGTGATGAGGGCTCGAGGTCCCAGAAGAGAGAGCACTCACTTGCAGCTGGGATCCAGGAGCCTCCGCGGGGAGGGACTGCAGGGGAGAGGGCCCCACGGAGGTAGGCGACTAAGGGAGCCGCAGCCCTGAAGCAGGCTTTGAGCGGGGGGGTGTGACACGCATCGGAGTGTGGTCATGAGGGCTCTTGGGAATAGGGTGGAAGACAAGGGTGGGAAAATCTCAGGCCAAGGGGGCCTAATGCGAGGGTAAGAAGTTCACTTCACTGGCCAGGAAGCGAGTCCCCAGTGATTTCTGAGCCCGGAAGTGACTGCCCTGGGAACTCTGTGCAGGGCTGGGTGGAGGGGCCGGGCCAAGGCAGGGGTACCTCACGGACTACAGCAACAGTCTGGGGGGAGGCTCAGAGAACGGAACCGAAGGGGCCGAACAGTGGGCCCCAGGGTTCTGAGGGTCTGCTTTGGGAACTGGAGACCAGTGGTGCCACCACCACGGCACGGAAGTCAGAAAGGGGAGCTGCTCCTGGCAGCTGAGGGAGGCCTCTCTCTCTCTCTCTCTCTCAGCAGGACGTCAGGAGGGGCACCTGAGGGAGAGGCGGGAGGAACAGAGCCCCAGGACTGTGCTGCCCAAGCCATCTCTCCAGGGACGGTTTAAGAAGAATATGATACAGTGAATTCCTGAAGAAAGAAGTAGAAAATGCGAGCCCGCTGGCTGTGTGCCTGGATGTCGCGGCAGGGTGAAATTCCCACAAGAGTTTCTAAGGGCTTACTCTCCACCTCTGGGCCTGTTTCCCCAAAAGATACGGTGAGGCCCTAACCCCCACTACCTACGAATGTGCGCCTAGTTAGAGGGAGGTCTGTACAGGTATAATTGAGTTAAGATGCATTCGTCTGGTGTAGCGTGGGCCTTCATCCAGTATGACTGGTGTCCTTGTCAGAAGAGGAGAAGAGACAGGGACAGACACACAGAGGGAAGGTGCCCTGGTAACATCAGAGGCCGGGACTGTTGTTGGGCAGCTGAGAGACAGGAGTGCCCAGGAACGCCTAGGAACACGAGATGTGAAGAGGGAGGCCTAGAACAGATTCTCCTCTAGAGAATATGGCCCTTCCAACACCTTGATGTCAGACTTCTAAACTCTAGATCTGTGAGAGAAGACACTTCTGGTTTTTAAGATGCCCGATTTGCGGCATTTCGTGATGGCAGCTCAGGGAAATCCAATAGTACCTGGGGGAGAAGGGGGCCTGGCAGGGAAGGTCTGGGGCTCTGGACCTAGTCACTCCAGGAGGCTGGCCATCCTCTCAGATTGCCACCTGGAAGAGCCAGGCCATTATGGATGCCCAGGAACAAGGAGCTTTGTGATTACACGCGGGCCCCTAGCGACAAGGCCCAGTGTTACTGGAAAGAAGGAAACTAGCAAGTAAAATCCCCAAGCTAAACCCCAAACTGGCTCCCCTGTCCATTCAGCTTTTGTCTCCTTTCTCTGAGAGCAGAAAAATACCGCTTTTTACATTTACAGTAAGTCTCATTAGGACAGACGTTTCCCATGGGAAGCCCAGAGAAGTCAGCGCAATTAAAAAAGAATCCCATTGAAGGTCCACCCAATCCTCAGGTATTTATTCATTACTATTGGATATAATGAGATAATTATCTATTTACTCATCTCACATCAATAACCCACACCCATCACTTCAGAGGTTCTGGGTTCGGCCACAGCGAAGACTCCACTCTTTGGAGAATGAGCACAGGAACTTTCCGGGAGGGTCTGGAGATCCCAAAAGCGCACATACCCTGAGAAAGAGCTTCCTCATGAGAAAGAAAACCACCAATTTATTCCCAACCTTATTTTTACTCCAAACAGGATAAGGAACTGTGTGGGAAAGCACCTGCTTTAACATCTCCAAGTTTTTCAGGATTGAAATTGCGAGGGGGCCCCCCCTCCCTGCCCCCTGAATAACAACTCTGCTAAGAGCAGTGATAGGCCATGCATATATCCTAGGCAATCCAGATACGCCACCTCAAGTCCTCACAAGAACCTGGCTACGAAGGCACAAATGACCCCAATTAGAAAAGAAAATGCCAGCCTCCCAGAGAACATCATCTCCAGTGGGGACACGGTGGGGAAGGGACCGGGGGGGGGGGGGGTGGTGGTGGGAACAGGTCAAGAAAACACGTGCCGATGGGTGAAACAGAGGAAGGGGATTAAGGGCACATTGATCATGATGAGCACTGAGTAATGCAGAGACCCGCAGAATCACTATACTGTACACTTGAAACCAATACAACGTTGTATGTTAATTACACCTCAATTTAAAAGTTAAAATTAAAAAAAAAAAATCTGTCCTGGGAAAAACCAACACTGTCACCCCTTCAGTTCTGCATGGCGTGGTGTTTCATTACACCCACCTCACATGATAAACTTGCTGACCGCCTCTCCTTATTTCTTCAGAATGCAGACATGGAAACGTATATAGTACAAGACAGCGTTGCCAGATCCGACCCCGAGAGGGCCGCCAGTTACCGCTACACAGAGCTAAGGGGCTATTCTGACCAACAAAACCATGTAGCACACCAGCCTTTTGCAACCTGTGAATGTGTAAAATATTCCCCCTCTGTGGTGGCGGTTCTTGGGGAAGAGCAGGAAAGTCAGAGTCTGCTGGTGTGTTTTTCACAAGCATTCACACACATACACACCTGTTCAGGATTCAGTTGTCAGAATGCGAATGTGTGCAGTTTGCAAAAGCCCCCGGATGACCCTGGGACACGTCCCGCTCTAAGTTGAGACTGACTATCAGTCCAACAAAAGGGGCTGGGACAACTGGTCACCCACGGAGGGCAAACAGAAATGGCTCCCTCACTCACACCCTACCACAGAAGATAAATCCCATTTGGGTCAAGAACTGAATTGTGAAAGTTGGCAAATCTATAAAATTATAGGAAAATATGTTCATGACTTTGGAGTATGTGCCATGAAGAAAAAGACTGATAAATTTAATCACATGAAAATGTAAATTTCTGTTCAAAAGTTATTAACTCCACCCTGCTGTGAGCATCGCATAATGTATAGAATTGCTGGATCACTCTGTTGTATGCCTGAAATGAATACAATGTTGTATGTCAACTATACTTCAAATTAAAAAAAAGAGAAATTATAAAAAAGTGAAAAAGATACACCACAAACCAGAAGACAATTTGCAGCATCTGCAAACTAAAACTGTATGTCATTTCATTCAGAAGACTGGCAAAAATTTTAAGTCTGACCATGCAAGAGTTGGCATGGCTATGAAAACAAAATTTTCATAAACTGCTCGTGACAGACAAGTTGTTACTACCACTTTGATAAACTATTTGGCATTAGCTGGTAAAAATGAATTTATGCAAAGGACTTGAATAGACATTTGGCCAAAGAAGACAGAAATGGCCAATAGGCACATGAAAAGATGTTCAACATCACCAGTCACTAGGGAAATGCGAGTCAAAACCACAATGAAAAAAAAACCCCACAATGAGATACCTCTTGATATCCATTAGGATGGGTACCATAAAATTACAAAATAGCTGGTGTGAATAAGGACATCTAGAAATTGGAACTCTTGCGCATTGCTGATAGGAATGTAAAATGGTGTACCCATTACGGAAAAAAGAACCGTGGTTCCGCAAAACATGAAAAATAGAATTACCTCTGGGTGCCCGGGTGGCACAGTCGGTTGGGCGACCAACTCTTGGTTTCGGTTCAGGTCGGGATCTCAGGGTTGTGAGATCGAGCCCAGTGTCGGGCTCCGTGCTCAGTGGGGAGTCTGCTTGGGACTCCCTCACCTTCTCCCTCTGTCCCTCCCCTGCCCCTTCTCTCTAAAATAAATAAATCTTTTTAAAAAAAAATTAGGATTACCAGATGATCCAGAAATTCCACAGAATTCAAAGTGGGACTTGAACAGATATGCGTACACCCATGTCACAGCAGTATTATATTCACAATAGCCAAGAAGTAGAAACAACCCAAGTGTCTGTCGGATGAATGGGTAAATAGAATGTGGTACGCACATACCATGGGATATTTTTCAGCCTTAAGACGGAATGAAATTCTGATGCATCTTAGAACACAGATGAAACTTGAAGACATCATGCTCCGTGACACATGCCCGATATAAAAGGATAGATACCGTATGATTCCACTTATAGGAGATACCTAGAGTGGTCAACTGCATCGAGACAGAAAGTAGGAGGGTGGTTGCCAGGGGCTGGGGGTAGGCAAAATGAGGAGTCACTGTTGAATGGATAGAGACTTTCAGTTTTGCAAGATGTAAAATGTTGCGAAGATGGATGGCGGTGATGGTTGCACAATTCGATATGAACTTAATGCCACTGAACTGTACACCGAAAAATTGTTAAAATGATTTTTATGTTATGTATATGTTACCAAAATTTTTAAGAATTAAAAATTAAAAAATCAAAACGGGCGTGTGCGCACCCTATTCTAGCACACCTGCTCCTAAGAATACACATTAGAGAAGCTCCAGTGCACGGAGACGGGCGGAAACAGCGAGGCATGTGCACAGAAACATGGTTTTGTAATCACAGCAACCTGGAAGCAAGCAACGAAGCAAAAACACGAAGAGAAGGGATCCTGACAATGGAATAATAAAAAGCAGTGACAATGCGTGAACTCTAGGGACACACATCAGCGTGGGCGACGATCAAAAACGCACTGTCATGTGATACGCTACATCCTAGAAGAATATCGACAGGACTGCCCCACTCCTTGGCTTATTCGACATAAGCAAAACTAAATGATATACTTCTTTGGGATACATAGAGAGTTGGCACACAATAAAAGAAAGCAAGGAAAAAATCAATACAATTCATGATAATGTTGAGTCAAGGGTGGGAGACAGTCATAAGTGGATTTTCAAACCAACTGGCAATGTTCTAGTGCCTCAGATGGGCATTTTTCTTGCTCTTCTGCTTTAAACTGTACATACGGATAAAATTTACATATAAAAATTTAATAACATGTACACTTATGTACATATACATATATGTATAGACTTAAAATACATTATTTTTTTAAGATTTTATCTATTTATTTGACAGAGAGGAGAGAGATCACAAGTAGGCAGAGAGGCAGGCAGAGAGAGAGAGGGGGAAGCAGGCTCCCTGCCGAGCAGAGAGCCCGATGTGGGGCTCGATCCCAGGACCCCAGGATCATGACCTGAGCCGAAGGCAGAGGCTTTAAACCCACTGAGCCATCCAGGCACCCCTAAAATACATTATTTTTATATACAACGTAGTTCATAATTTTTTCAAAGATCATCTAAAAAATTGAGCTCGCGGTTAGAACCCTCTCAAATATCAGGAGGCAGGAAGGATGCCTTCCTCTTATCCCCCCCTTTGCAGCCCAGGCGAGAGTGCCTGTGGGTCATAAGATCAGTGGAGATTCCATCTCAGTGGGTTGGCTGCCCTATTCCGGGCTCCCAGGCTTTTCCTACACAGGCTTCTCATTGTCATTAGAACAAGAAACCATGGGGCTGGGCGGGGGGAGGGGTGGGGGATGAGGAACTCTCTTACAGAATTTCAGTGCAGCCCTGATCCTTGCAGCAAACAGAAGGAACAGAAAATAGTACGTGAGTGTCCCGGCCTTTGACAAAGGGCGCCTGATAGATACCACGCCGTGGTGCAAATGGGACACACACAGATTCGAGCTCATGCGCTCTAACAAAAGTATCCAGATCCGAGAAAGTAAAAAATAAAACAGACAGAAGGAATATGTCAAAGACAAAAAGATAAACGGGACTCAGCCCTACGCAGCGGCGGCAGGGGGCAGAGTGAGGAACGGAAACCAGGTTAAGTTTTTATCTCAGAATTTCCACATAAATCTTCTGGTGTGTCTGAGTTGGGTAATTTACAATAAAAATTCTGCTCTGAGAGGATGGAAAAAATATATATGGTGTCCCTTAGAGAAGGAAAGCAGGAGCTACAAAAGTTAAAAGGGCTTGAAAATACCAACGAGACTTAAATCAAAAAGGAACTTCTGGAAAACGTATTATTACTTGGGTCACTGGAGGAAAATGTGAGCTAGCAGAATGGCATAATGGAAAAAGAACACAAGACAGGAACCCGGAGATCTGATAGGCAACCACTCGCACCCAGCACACAGCAGAAAACGTACCCCATCTAACAACTCTGGGTGAGCGTCTCAGCTCTGCCACTTACTAGCCACACGACAGAGGGCAGGTCTGCAGCCACTCGGAACCTCAGTTTTCTTATCATTAAAGTAGGAATATAAAAACGCCCACTTCGAAGATTAGATGAGTGTGTGGGCGCATTTAATACCCAGGGGTACCTAATAAATGTTATACCCCCAAGCCTCAGTTTCCCAACTGTGCAAGTCCAAGAAGGAAGAAATGAGCTATCACCTCACGGGCTCTGCAGTTTTGTTTCTCTACTGTGGTAGGTAGAATAATCCCCCGCCTCTCCCCCAAATGTGCACTTCCTTAATCCAGGGGATCTGGGACTGCCTTCTGCCATATGGCAGAGGGTAATTAAGGTTGCTAAGCAGCTGACCTTAAAATACGAAGATTAGCCTGAATTACCCAGGTGGGCCCAGTGTAATCAGAGGGACCTTAAAAATGGAAAAAGGGAGGCAAGAGAGAGAATCAGAAATCTCATCCCGCCGTTGCTGGATTTGAAGATGGACAAAGAGGGTTTGCGCCAAGCCAGGGGGATGTGCCAGAAGCTGAGAAGGGCAAGGAAACGGATTCTCTTTCCAAGCCTCTGGGAAGGAATATAGCCCTGCAAAACCTTCCTTTTAGCCAGTGAGACGAAACTTCAGACTTCTGAATTACAGTACCGTGAGGTAATAAATCTGCATTGTTTTGAAGCCACTCTGTTCATAGTAATTTGCTACTCCCTCCGCGACTACACAGCTTTACTGGTTTCCAGTAGCTTTCCCTGAGATCTAAGCGCTCCCCACACAGGGTGGCCGAGCCCCGGAATGGGGGCCCAGGCTTCTAGCTGCCTCCAGCCAGTCTGTGATACCGTCTGACCTCCTACTCTTGGGACTAGACCTGCACTGTGCTGGGGAGGAGAGAACCACGCAGAGAAAGAAAAAGAAGAGTACAAAACACTAGCTCGCCAGTAATGGACTATGTGATTACATGCATCAATTCACATATAGATGTTACAAATTTGCGTGTGGATATCTAATTTTTAAAAATTTGTTTTTAAACCTTACGAAATTGCTAGAATAGTGTTCTGTGCTAAAAAAAAAAAAAACAAAAAAAAACAAAAAAGACAAAACAAAACAGGAAGATACCCCTGAACCAAGGTTAGAGTGTCTTTTCCAGCTTCTCCACCCTGGGTTTCTTGGCTCTGGGCTCCCCCCAAAGCAGTTCGAAGTAACTCATTCAAATTTCCCACATAGTTTTCAGTTAATAAGATGATGTACTCTTAATTGGGTTAAGCAGAAAAATAATATCAATGATCTCTATTACCAGCCCCAAAGGAAATGTCTGAGGCATACAGACGGATGAATTGCCTATGCATCTTGAAAATCCACAGCATTATGGCTGTTGTTACACCTGGCTCCCTGCAAAGTCAAGGTTTGGGGAGCTTTGCTAGGGGAAATGCATAAATTATGGGCTCCTCGAGTTTGTTCTTACATGCTCTACATTTTTTGTTTGAGAAATAAGCAATTCAGAAGTACTAAATAGGAGTACGCATAGATATTTGGAACTGGCTTTGAAACACTCACCATAAGGGAAGGGAGGATAAAACGAAAGAAGGAATAGATAAAACAAGGGGGGCAAAATGTTCATAATGGTTGAAGCCGGCTGACGAGTATTTCCAGGTTCACCACACCATTCTCTCAAATGCTACCTATGTTTGAAACACTCCATAACTCAAAGCAACTTTAAATCAGGTATGCTTCCTACCTACCTGCCAATGCACTGCCACCAAACCGGGGCCGGGCGTCCCGGGAAGAAGTGGCTTTTTGTCGCCCTAAGAGGCCAGGCGTGGTCCGGGCTGGGAGAGCCCCTGAGAAGATGGGCTGCAAGTCCCAGGGGCCGAGCTGAACTGGGAGGAATGAAAGCAGCTGGAATAGGGACAAGGGTCAAGGGAAGCAGGCACTTCTTGAAGACACAGCTTTACTGGTTTCCAGTAGCTTTCCCTGAGACCTAAGCCCTCCCCATACAGTGTGGCCGAGCCACGGGAACACGGGCCCAGGCTTCCAGCTGCCTCCAACCAGCTTGTTCCAAGGGCCATTTAACTCTCCATTAACTTGATTTGATGAGCTCCTGGACAGCCACCAAGTGCACTGAGAAATAAACTCCCGAGCAGCAAGCACATCGAAATTTACCGCATCCATTAACTTATATGTGAGCCGGTAATGCTTGGCACAAAGGCGAATTGTTGCTGTTCTCTGATTCCCCCTCATGTCCCTCCCGGTTTGTGTGTGCACTCAGCTGACTCCCCTCATCTCTCATAGTTTCCTCTGTAGCTGTTATTCCATTTATTCTTCCCATCCCATAATCTTTTATTTAGTTATGCCATTTGCTACCGCCACCCATATAATTATGGCGGACCTGACAGAGGTTTCAAGGCAAAAATCCTACAGCCCTCAAACCATTTACTCATCCCACTTCCAAAGGGTCACAGAACCAAGTAGCTTCAGGCATGAGACCAGAGCAGTCGACTGGGACACAAGAAAAACCTTAACCATGTCACTTAACCATTCTGGGCCCTGGCACGCTCCTGTGAAAAGGAGAGAGTCCGGGGTGCTTCGTGAAGAGAACATGGCACTTGTGGGGAAAAGACTTAGAGGCAAAAGATCCCTCTTAGAGCTCAGTCTTCAACTCTCCTCACCAACTACAAGAGCAACTACGTCCCAGGTACCACCCTGGTCCACTGGATACAACAATGAAGACCACAGCCCTTGCCCTGAGGAAGCCCACAGCCCAGCCGCTACATGGCTTTCTAAATAAATGATCTAACATTAAGTTCTTTAATCTCCTTGGGCTTCAGGGCATCTGTCCAATGGGTGTTAAAACATCGATCAGCTTGCTGCAGCAGCTATAAAGTACAAGTAAAACCAAAGCACAAATGAAGCACTACCCCGAGGTGGCCATTACCTTATTTCTCAAGGATTTCTCATGTCTGAGCAGGTTCCTGCTTCCCTGAATGCACAGGCACAAGAGAACTCTACAGATTGGATTTTGGTCCGTGGAAGAACAACCTAGATAAAGTTAAGGGAGTAAAAAGAGCAACATACAACTATTTCTTTACTCACCGACTACTAAGACAGTTTTGCCTGCGAACTCACTCCACAGAATGGGCTCTAGGAGACGTTAACATGTTTTCCAAGGAGAGAACAGTTGTTGTCATAACCCTGAGAAAGGACATGTTACTCTCAGCTCTTTACAATCGTAGATATTTACAGAAACCCTTCGTTTGGCCCTTAAACATGCACACAGACCTCCCTCTGGCCAGGGACCTCGGGTCAGGTGGTGCTGTTTCACCAAGGCGATGATAGCCTCCCTGACCCTGTCAGTTCCTGAATGACTCAGACCTCTCTGAATACAAGACAGAGATGCTGATGTTGGTCTCTGGAATATGTATCCTTAATAAGATGGGCGAAACATCCCATCTAGGAGATGTCTTATAAACACTACTGATACACATAGGGATTTCTAAGGGAAAGTCATTCACGCTTCTAGCGGAATACCTTTCTGCCACCGCCTCACCCCCGCTGTGCGCATGCACATGCGTACACCCCAATACTGCTGTGGGACATGCTTCCTGGTGGAACAGCCCCTGCTTGCCCCTCATTGTCCCAACACTTTAGCTCTCACATTTCAGATTTTAGATGAACATATGATATATAAGCTAAGCTTCTATAAGCTAAGTAGACTCTCACTTTAATGCAATATCTGTTACTCAAGGTTCTATGCGTGGTTTCTCATTCTGTTGAGCCTGGTTTACTCTGTGAGCCCCCTTTCTTCCTACTGCCAAAGCATCGTGTTCTACCTTAGACAAGGTCAGTCTAACTGGACTTCAAAAGTGCTTCTTGGGCCAAACTGTGTATTATGTGGAAAGATGGGAGGGCAATCTCAAAAGAAACCGCTCTGCTTGGGGCACGTGGGTGGCTCAGTGGGTTAAAGGCTCTGCCTTCGGCTCAGGTCATGATCTCAGGGTCCTGGGATCGAGCCCCAAGTCGGGCTCTCCCCTCAGCAGGGAGCCCGCTTCCCCCTCTCTCTCTGCCTATCTCTCTGCCTACTTGTGATCTCTCTCTATCAAATAAAATAAAATCTTAAAAAAAAAAAAAGAAGAAAGAAAGAAACCGCTCTGCTTCCTACTCTGAAAGCAAAAGAAATGTCATGTCTTCGTTCTCTGCAAATCACATGAGGTCCACTAGATCTTCACAATCTCCCTTAAGGTAGTTTTCTAATTATTTGTGTTTATTGGCCAACATTTCTCAAAATGTTAAAGACCACCATCTCAAAAGTCATGCTATAAGCCCGAAGGGGTTCACATCAAGAGTAGAAAAAGACTATAAAAAATAATTTTGCAAGAGAAGACAAAAATCACCTTAGGTGTTCATTCTTTGAATTCCCTAGTATGTGTAAGCTGGGGATAAAAATACATCTGCGATACCTATAAATACAAAGACATTATTAGTACATACAGTAAGTAGAATGACAATAGTGCCTTACAGCAGATAGTGCATAATTGCTTGAGGGCAGGGGAGGGGACGAGGGAGAAAGAAAGCATCTTAAGCAGTCTCTACATATAGCTCAGAGTCTCAATGCAGGGCTCAATCTCACGACCCTGAGATCATGACCTGAGCCGAAGTCAAGAGTCAGACGCTTAACCAACTGAGCCACCCAGGCGCCCCTAAAATTATCTTTTAAGAACTACACTAGCAAGCTCAGAGGAGAGGCAGAAAATGGGCTCCTAAGCTTCTCAGTCAGATGGCTGCCCAAGAGAAAGGAAAGTCCTCTAGTATGGAAATGAGAGACCAGGCAAGATGTTTTTGGAGGGAAATGCCATCAGCCATGACATCATTGACTAAACTATTCCTTCTTGAATACGAGTGAAATAGGAGAAATCAGAAAAGTGAAAATTACGGTTTTTCGACCAGATGCTCTCTAGTCAGATTGACATGATAGTCCCCTCAGAGAGCCTATGTTTAGGCGATACAGATTTCAACTTCTAGAAGCTCTGACTGAAATCTTTTGCTATAGGTCTCTGTACCATCATCTGTGCCCGACAGACATTGCTAGGCAGCCGGACCTGGACATCGGGCAAACAGACCCCAAACCAGGCACGATGGGCCGTTAGACTCAAAGTGATACCAAACACAAGAAATGAGGAAGGTGCACTAAGGTCCCAAGAGGGAGTCACAGCAAGACTCATCATAGTAAAACCACAGCAGTAACAAGAAAATCTTAAAAGGAACCAGAGGGAAAAGTCAGGCTACCAATACAGAATGACAATAACCTAAGGAGCTACGAATAGACACCAAAAAAATCGATGCCAGAAATAGATACCAAAAATAATGGAATCACGCCTTTGGGAATATTGAGACAAAATAACTGTTAACCTAAAATTCTCTACCAAATTTAATTATTATTTCAGAGTAAGGGCAAAATAATGCTATTTTTTGGATATAAAAAGACCTCTCTTAGAAATGATCTCCTACTTATGCTTGCTGAAATAACACTAAAAGATTCATTCCAGCAAGAGGGAAACAGAATCCAGAAAGAAAAGTAGTTAACTCGGGTTGGTAAATGTAGGTCTAAATGGGAAATCCACACCAGTACTTACAATGAAAAGAGGAACAAATGGAAGCTTAAGATTGGGGGGCGGGGGGGTGAGGAGAATGGCCCTCAATGTCTTGTCTGCAAGTCACAATGTCAGAAGGAACTTGTCTCATTTAGGAGAACGGTAAATACACTTTAAGAGAGTTTATTAAAATTCGCAAAGGCAATCAGTAAAAGAACAGAGAAAGAAGATATGACTTTCAACCCGCAGAGGGAATGAAAAACAAGTCCAATGTTTTTGACAGAACTCAGGATGGTGGGGAAAAAAAGAAAAACCATGGTAGCAGGAAATGTAAAATAGGACAGAATTAAGTCTGGTTACAAGGGCAATCACGATACTCTACAGGGAATACATGCATCCTATTCAGACGAGCTCAGATTATCTCACACATACATATGCACAAACACTTAAGCACAGGTTGAAAACCTGACACGGAAAAGCTAAAAACAAGTAGAAAAATTGCACCAGCAAAAACTACCTAAAAGAAAGCTGATGTAGCAACAGTGATATCAGACAAACTGGAAAATAAGGCAAAAGCATTAACAGGGATGAAAAATACATTGAATAATAGGAAAAGAACAATCTACCAAGTTATAACCATCATGGGTTTCTATGTACCTAATAATAAAGCAGCTAACGCTTCCCCCAAACAAAGTCACTTCCTTTATTTTACTTAAATGGCCCAAAAAAGCCAGCCCACTGGTCAGAGGGGCCCACTGGCCGGATGGACGGTGTCCCTGATTTAGAGGCAGTTTTGTCCTGCAGGTAGTATGGAGCCCTGAGTGGTCCCAATTCTCTAGAAGTTCTGAAGGTATCGAGGGTTGTTTTCCTCCTTTACGTGTCATGAGACTCAAATCCCACCAATTTCCTCAGAGCTGAGAGGATAACAAAGGGGGGATTCAAATGAAGGGAGACACCCCAAAGCCCAGCCGCCCTGGAGTTAGGCACCTGCTTGGTATCTTCCGTGGTTTGTGCTCACTTCGAGCGCTGTCAATGAGCTTGGGGAGACAGCTCCTAGAACCCCCCATCCCCCACAGCCAGCCCAGCCCACTGGCGTCTGCCTCATGCCGCCAGGCACCTTTCTTTGTCCACACTCCAGAAGCCATCTCAACCAGCCCAGTCTTTAAATACAGGCAGAAGTGACATCACCGAAGGCCACTGCTTATTGCTTTCTCGAAACATCCTTAAAACTCATTAACTTGAAACTTCCCCGTCTCTGTTTAAATTCTTTACCACTAAATGTCAAAACAGAGCCTAGTGCAAGAACTAAACTAAACTCTTGGTAATGAGTGTTAACCACTCTACTAAGTTTAGTTTCGTCTGTTTGTTGTTTTTAAAGATGAAAGTAGAGGAGGAAGCTTTGTGCAAACGTCTGGCCTCCCAGGACTTTTCCACCTCATAAGGGGAACATGAAGGGTTACAATACGGGCAGTACTCGGTGCGGGTTATAGGACTATTTATTCTAAAAAGGAGCTACAAGACAGCTTTCCTGAATCGTACAGGAATGTTTTAAAATCCCTTCATGTTTCCTTAGGTACCTAACTCAAGTGGGAAGTAATTTGGGCATGAGACACAATAGGGCTTATCCAAGGGAATTAAAAAAAAAAAAAGTACATACATGTCATATTCCATTGATTTTAAGATACACATTTCCGCATTTTAACATCTCTGAGCCATCACGTGCTACGACCTACGGCATGTCATGATTTCATAGGCAGCTGATGTTACTTGCTCTTAATGTTACACATTTTCATCCATGACCATCAGTGGAATATGGTCTGTGAATGGAAATAGCCACAGCCTCACGGACTCCGTGACCCAGGATTTAAAAAGATGCGGTGGATCCCCCTCTCGATCCTCTTTGTTTCTTTGTTTCGTATAGACAGAGCCTTAATGTGTAACAGTGGGCACATTTCTACGTTTCACACATAAGCCCCACTTCTCTTCCAGAAAGGGAAAGGCCTTTTGATCCAAAAAAAATAACACAAGTATTGACTCTGTCCTTATCAAGCCAATGTCACCCACCGGTGTCAGGTCCCGTCTGTTTACAAGCTGTGTGACCCAGGGCAAGTTACTGAACATCACTGAGACTCCATTTTCTCCCGCTGAAAATGAGTCTGCCCCGCCCGGCCCTCCCAATTGCTTAAGGACGGAACTAGGTGCGGCTGTTGGAGCACTGAGTGCTGTGTCTGGCACCCAGGAAACGGTCAGTCATGGCCAGGAGAGGGCCTCTCAGCTGCTTCTCCCTCCTGCCTGCGGCTACTCCCCTGTCCAGTCCCTCTGGAGGGACCCCCAGCAGGTGAGATCCCCGGGCTAGCAAACCACCCTTCGCTCTCTGTCCTTCTCCTGCCAGGATGTTCTAATGCCCCGAGGGCAGGTGAATACACCCAAACCCCAGCACTCGAGGGGCATGGTTTCCAAGGCCCATGCTGGGCCTTCTCCCCACTGCCCGCAGAGGTGCAGAGGCTGCAGGAGGCGGGCAGGAGGAAGGGAGAGATCGATGCGGGAAGCCACTGCATTCTAGTGAGAGGTCCTGTCCCTCCCTGCCTTGGAGGCACAGAGCCACCTGCGGGATCAGTGATCAGCACCATCCCAGACCGCCAGAAAGGTGTGCCCTCTGGGCGAGTGACAGGGCAAGGGGACAGAAGAGGAAAACAAGCTCAACTGGGGGGTGGCGAGAGAGAGTGTGAATGGGACAAGCGGCAGGTTAAACCGAACCACAGCCAGGCAAAGGCCACTGGCATGCACCTGCCAGGATCTGGCCTCTGACTTGTTTTAGGAAAACTGTAATTAATGGCCAGGAAGCCGCGCGGTCACTGCCCTTGACAACTTCTGCGGTCATAAATGCCCAGCTCGAGACTGAGTTGGCGACCTCACTAGAGCAATTACATGGTGTGGCTCAGTGGTCTGGGGCCTCAGCTTTGATGCAAAGAGGTCACTCCAAGGCCTCATCTTCCCAATGTCACGGCAGGGACCACTGCTGATCTAAATATCACCTGGGGAAATTTTTAAAAACCACGATGCCTGGGTCCCCCGCCCCAGTGATGACGTAACTGGCCTAGGTGTGGCTTGGGCGTCAGGATTCCGAAAAGCTCCCCAGGGATTCTGCGGTGTGGCCAGGGTGGGGCACCGTGGGGCTAAAGGGTTCGGCCTCCGCTCGCCCCGCTCAGATCCCTTTCACTACCTAATAAAAGCAGTGGAACAAGAGGCATCTTGTCACAACCTGCTCTGAGCGCGGCTGTGCTCTCATCCTCCTGCAAAAAAAAAAAAAGACCAAATGTCTACATGATCGTTTCAAAGGGCACCTCTGAAGCTGTCTTGCAAGAAGCTGACAGCGAAGGCAAACACACCGTGCCCACCTCCGCACCCACCTCTTCACGGGGTTAAGAAAACACAGGCTGGCCCTGCCCTCTGGAAAACAGAATTGTGAGCCAAGCTCTGGACTTCGAGGACTGGAAGCCAGATACAGAAAGAAGGGAGTTGAGAGAGCTTGCCTAAGGTGCTGGGACAAACCTTGCACAGCCGCCTCCCGATGGGGTCAAACAAATCCTTCTTTAAGGGGAAAGAACCTGACACCATGGTCATAGCCAAATGCACTCATATCACCGCGTGCTTGCTGGGTCAATCAGGGCCGAGCAGCTCTGAAGCTCCGGGCGGGGCGGGGCGGGGCGGGGGG
>CM052889.1:51503719-51529308 GCA_028534135.1 Potos flavus | reverse complement strand
GCTTTTCCTACGATTTACAAATATAATAAACGGGAGATTCTCAGAAATGATTGTTTCACTCGTTTATGGGAAATGTTATTAATGCCCATGAACAAACACAGACCATGAAGCATTCGAAAGCCTCTTCACATCCCCACTCTCCGTGTGATCTTCAAACTGACCACGGAGACATGCCTGGTGCCCTGACACCCCATCGCTGGTTTCCCCAAACTGCCCTCTTGCTCATGCCACACCTCTGGCCAGAGAGACGAAGCCACACGTGACGGGAGGACAACTGACGAGGGTCTACCCCGACTCTTCAGAATGAAGGAATAAACACAAACACGTGCTTGATCAATAAACATTGCTTTGTCTGGGCCATCAGCTCCCATCAGCATCCAAAGAACGAACAGCAACCCATTCAAATGCCAATCACCTGACGAACACGCCCTACATTTTCCACATTCCCTCATTCCAGTAAAATGACTGTGGGTCATGAGAAAGAGCACCTGCGATGCTGGGGAACACACGAGAGCCCAGCCATCCCACACGAACGTTCGTTCAGTAGAAGGATTAACCAACCTGTACAAATAAGCCATGAGGGAAAGTGCTCTGGGAGAGCTTAGGGTCTCTCCTTTATCCGAGGCTCATCCTTAGGTCAGAAATGCAAACACTCAATGGCAAGACGTTCTGTGTGCTTGTGCAACGATACACCAGTATCACTTGGTGTCTTTACAATGCTGAGAAATTTTTGATGACTAGGGCGAAAAATGAAAACTGCTTATTTGGCTCATAATCATACCACTCAGTGCATGATGACTCTCACTTGAGTCAGAGAAATACCCAGAAAGTATACCCAGGAAACATAAACACCGTGTAGTATTTTCTAAGCATTTCTATTTCTCTGACTCTTGACTCTGCATTTGAAGACAAGTTACCTAAAGTATATCACATCAATAACGTGACTTACAGCAGGTAAGTTTGACAGACTCGAGTATCAACTATAAACTTTGAAAAGAGAAGTATTTTTTATTCAGTCCCGTAGCGCAAACTTAATGCAGTTAACATTCTGGTGAAGTCTAGGGCAGAAATACGTGCTCTGTCTCTACTTTGATCATTTTTAAAGACAGGCAAGGGGGAACACAGTGTCTGTTTCACTGCAATTCACAAGTTCCAGGTCTAATTGCTTACACAGCAGTAGGTAACATGTTTCTGTGATGTACTCCGCGTTATAAAAGATTCCATTATAAAAGGTGGTGTTGATGGAAGAGGAGAAGTAGGTGGGTCTTAAATCTCTGTGGCTTGCAAACCAGAGGCTGCTCATGCAGCCTGGCTGCTTCTGACACGGCCACGCCAGGGGGCCATCCTCTGCCTGAAAAAGGCCAGCTGACACTTTGGAAAACAGTGTGGAGATTCCTTAAGAAATTAAAAATAGAGCTACCCTATGACCCTGCAATTGCACTACTGGGTATTTACCCCTAAGATGCAGATGTAGTGAAAAGAAGGGCCTCACATGGACCCCAATGTTCATAGCAGCAATGGCCACAATCGCCAAACCGTGGAAAGAGCCAAGATGCCCTTCGACAGACGAATGGATGAAGAAGATATGGTCCACATATACAATACAATTTCTCCATCAGAAAGGATGAACACCAAACTTTTGTATCCACATGGACGGGACCAGAAGAGATCATGCTGAGTGAAATAAGTCAAACAGAGAGAGTCAGTTATATGGTTTCACTTACTTGTGGAGCATAAGGAAAAACATGGAGGACATTGGGAGGAGGAAAGGAAGGGTGAATTGGGGGAAATCGGAGGGGGAGATGAACCACGAGAGACTGTGGACTCTGATAAACACTGAGGGTTTTGGAGGGGAGGGGGGTGTGGGGTTGGGTGAGCCTGGTGGTGGGTATTGAGGAGGCACGTATTGCGTGGAGCACTGGATGCGGTGCATGAACAATGAATCTTGGAACACTGAAAAAAAAAGGCCAGCTGAGCCCCCACAGTGCCTGAGGGTGACCTGCTGCAGGAAAGAGCTACACAGGAGCCCACCCAGCTCACAGGGGACAAGTGGGTGTGGCCCGATCCCAGCGATGGACACCCGGAGCCTGCCTGAATACGCAGCAAGCAGACAGAAAGTAGCTTTCCTTATCGCTAACCAAACAGGGTGATTTCATGACCCCCACACAGTCATTGTCAAAATACTTGACCTAGAGTGGAATTACTGGTTTGTATTAACTGTCCTGAGGTAAACATTTACAGGATCGGAAATTCCTCACCAGGAGATCTATAAATACGTTACGGTTGTTTCTCAAGGAGAAATAAAGAGGATGAAACTTTCACCCATTCGACAGATTTTTACTGAATGCTTGATAAGGGCAGGGATGTGCAGACATACATCCGCATCCTATAAGGCAGAGATAGGAGTGTTGGGAAATGCCACTGAGGGGTCCAATGAGACTCAAACTGCTGGTTGGAGCAGCAGACACAGTAGTTTTAGGATTTATACTGCTAAGTCATCAAGACTGTATTGGCAGAGATCAATGGAACAGAGCAGAACCCAGAAAGTGACCTACACGGATATGTTCAACTGAGTTTTGACAGGGTGCAAAGTAATTCAATGGAGGAAAGACAGCCTTTTCAACAAATGGTGCTGGAGCAATTAGACATCCATAGGTAAAAAAATGAACTTGACCTAAGTCCCATGCCTTATACAAAAATGAATTCAAAATGGACCATGGATGAGGATGTGGAAAAAGGAGAACCCTCTTATGCTGTTGGTGGGAATGCAAACTGGTATAGCCACTCTGGAAAAACAGTATGGAGGTTCCTCAAAAAGTTAAAAATAGAGCTACCCTACGATCCAGCAATCACATTACTGAGTATTTATCCAAAAGACACAAAAATACTGATTTGATAGGGCACACGCATCCCAATGTTTATAACAGCATTATCAACAATAGCCAAACTATGGAAAGAGCCCAAATGCCTACTGACTGATGAATGGATAAAGAAGATGTGGTGTATATATGCAATGGGATATTACTCAGCCATCAAAAAGGATGAAATTGTACCATTTGCAACGATGTGGATGGAACTAGAGAGTATTATACTAAGCGAAAAAGAGAAACACAAATACCGTATGATTTCACTCATAATGTGCAATTTAACAAAGAAGACAGATGAACATATGGGAAGGGGGAAAGTAAAAAAGGAGAGAAGGAAACAAACCATAAGGGACTCTTTTTTTTTTTTTTTTTGGAAGATTTTATTCATTTATTTGACAGAGAGATAGCGAGAGCAGGGACATAAGTAGGGGGAGTGGGAAAGGGAGAAGTAGGCTTCCCGCTGAGCAGGTAGCCTGATGCGGGGCTCGATCCCAGGACCCCAGGATCATGACCTGAGCCAAAGGCACACACTTCATGACTGAGCCACCTGGGTGCCCCTCCATAAGGGACTCTTAAGAATCGAGAACAAATCGAGGGTTGCTAGAGGGGAGGTGGGTAAGAGATGTGTTAAATGGGTGATGGGCATTAAGGAGGGCACTTGTGATGAGCACTGGGTGTTATATATAAGTGCTGAATCACTGAATTCTATTCCCAAAATCAATATGTACTGTATATTAACTAGAATTATTAAAAAATGGACCATGGGTTTAAATGTAAAACATAAAACATTTTTAAAAATAGAAGAAAATATTCAGAATCTAGGGCTAGGCAAAGAGCATACCATAAAAGGAAACATTTATGAACTGAACTTCATCAAAATTAAAAACATTTGCCAGGAGGGAGAAAAACCCCACTGAAAGGATAAAAGACAGGCTTGGAGCGAGAGAAAATATTTGCAAACCACATATTCAACAAAAGACTAGTATTTAGAATACAGAACAAACTCTGAAAACTCAACAGTAGTTAAAAAAAACAAACAAACAAGCAATCCAATTAGAAAATGGGCAAAAATGTCAAGAGACATTTGACCAAAGAGGAAATACACATGGCAAACATCACAGGAAGATATGTCCAACATCATTAGCCATTAGGGAAATGCAAATGAAAGCCACAATGAGGGGCGCCTGGCTGGCTGTCAGTGGAACATGTGACTCTTGATCTCCGGGTTTAAGTTCGAGCCCCCTGTTGAGTATAGAGATAACTTAAAAATAAAATCTTAAAAAAATAATAATAAAATAAAAACACAACGAGGTATCCCTTATCAGAATGACTAAAATAAAAAACAGTGCCAACACCGAATGCTGGTGAGGATGCTGAGAAACTGGAGCACTCTCTCACAGCTGGCAGCAATGTCAAATGGTGCGGCCATTCTGGAAAACAGTTTGGCACTTCCTTAAAAAAAAAACAACTAAATATGCAACTACAATACCACCCAGGAAATGGCATCCCAGGCATTTATCCCAGAGAAATTAAGATTTTTTTTTTAAATATTTTATTTATTTGACAGAGAGATAGAGAGCACAAGTAAGCAGAGCAGCAGGCAGAGGGAGAGAGAGAAGCAGGCTATCTGACGAGCAAGAAGTCCAATGTGGGGCTCAATCCGGGGACCATGGAATCATGACCCGAGCCGAAGGCAGCCGCTTAGCCAACTGAGGCACCCAGGCGCCCTGAGAAATGAAGATTTATGTTCCCACAAAAACCTGCACACCAATGTTCACAGCAACTCTATTTGTAAAAGCCCCAAACTGGAAACAACTAGTGAGTGGGTAAATGACTAAACACTGTGGCTCATGCATGCCTTGGAACATCTCTGCAGAATGCTGCAGAATAAAGAAAGTCAATCCCAAAAGGTGACACAGTGAATGATGCCATTTTTATATAAGTCTTGGAATGACCAAATTATCAAAATGGAGAACAGGGCAATTGTGGGGTTGGAGATGGAATGGGGACAGGAGGGAAGTTGGGGTGGCCATAGAAAGTCACCATGAGGGATCCTTGTGGTGATGGAATTGTTCCCACAGCTTGACTGAATCAATGCGACTATCCTAGTTCGGGCACCATATTAGAGTAACTAGAGTTACCACCAGGTGAAGTGGGGTAAAGGGTACATGAGACCTTCCGTTACCATTTCTTACAACTGCCTGGCAGTTCACAAGGACCTCAAAACAAAAGGTTGAAGTACAAATAAAAATACTATACTAAAAATACTATACTAAGAAGTCTAAAGGGTGTGTTTCCAATTTCCTATGAAAAATGAGCTGTATCTCTGGGACATTAACATGATGGAAACTTTCTCCCTCTACTTTTCGAACATTCTCTAGCAACCATGTAATGGTTTAATCACATGAAAATGCTTGTTTGGGGGTCAGAAAAGTGTTATAGAAGGCTTCGAGGAGGAGGTGGGATTTCTGGGAGAATCTTAAAGAATGGGCAGCATTTCAACAGATAAAAGAGGCATCTTGGAATAGTCCTGGGGAAAGAATGGCAGGCACCACGGAGCAGGATGGGAGGGAGAGGGCCATGGGAGGCCCCCATGGGAGTGAGTGGTAAGACAGGCTGAGAGGCCTGTGCTCACTCTTCAAAGGTAAATTCTGCTCTCCTCCTTCCTGTAATTTTCTCCATAGAGATGAAAGCAGCAGCTTAATAAATACTTCTAAAAGCAGAAATTAATTTTATATGGAAGCATTAATGGGTCAAAGAAAGACACAGGTGCTCTTCCTCGCCAACACATGGGAGCCGGGAGCCTACAGCTGCTCTCTCCTCCAGCAGCTTCCCACAGTCAAGATGGCCCCATGAGTGCTTACCTCCTGCCCTGACCTGGGAACCCGTCTCTTCCTCCAGGGCCTACAGAGAAAGGAGTGGGCAGGGCTAGAGATAAGGTCATAAGGAAAGAAGGAGTAGAAGAGGGTTTCTGGGAGTCAGGACACTGGGGTAGCCACCATTCACAACCTACCCAGACCTCGGCTTCCTCGTGTAGGTAATGGGGAGGTCGGCTAACTCATCTCCAGGATTCTTCTGGCTCTGACGCTCGGTCAGCTTGAGGTCCCCAGGCCTGGGTCTGGACACATGTGCCAGATCCCAGGAGAGCCACCAAACTCAGTTACTCCTTCCGAAGTTCTGCCTGTGTCCTCACCGCCATTTTCTTTCTTTTCCAACCTGACAGCCACACTACGTAGAAGTAACATAGCCCTCTGACAACAAAACTTAATAAAAGAGCACGACCCAAGAAATGAAAGCATTTCAAAGACTCGAACATCTCTCTTGGAGCCTCCACCGCAGCTGACCACAAAGAAGCAAACGTGCCTGCCCAGGGAGCGCGCAAGACAGTCCCCATGGAAGAGAGCATGCGGACCGCTGCGAAGTGGATCACGGAACTTTTACTGGCCTTCTAGAAGACCTCAGCATGATTCTGTCTTGACTTTGACAGGAAGTCGCTCCAAGGGCACCCGTTCAGAGTGACCAGAACAGACTGTGATGGGCTCTCCCTGTGCCTTGCCAGTAACAGCGTGAAATTAGCCATTAGCGCTATTTATGGTTGTTTAACTGAACACACACCCCCTTTCTTCCCAGACACCCAAACTGTTCCATTTGAATGCTTAAGCATTCAAAATGATTTATGCCAAATCTTCCTACAGTTGCTGCCCTCTTCCTAATCCTCCCCAGCCTGTGAAATCTGGATTTTCTGGCCTGGTATTTATTCCCTCGGTTGAGGGGGCTCTACTCTAATTCCATGCCTGCCTACTGGTCTGATGAGAACCTACAAAAGGCCATTTCCCTCTAGACTCCTGTGCAGACACTGCATGTGTATGGACACACACAGATACACGGATACATACATGTACATACACACACACACACACACACACACACACACACACACACGCCAGACTCTACTCATGTTAGTGTTTGGGAAGAAGACTTAACCAGATGCCCTGATTCTTCCTGCTCCCACTCTCATCCCATTTCACCTCATTATTAAACCAGCAGGCCAGCGAACTGGGATACCATTCAGGGCACTGCATTTCTCCCCACTTCCTGTTCTCTAGTTAGAGTCACCCTGCCCTCCCCCCCGCCCCCAACTCATGAGACCAGCAAATGGAACCAGATGCTACTTATTCCTCCCGAGGTATCTTGGAGAGCCTGCCAAGCTAACACAAAGAATGCCTGCCTGGACTCCGCGTGCCCTGCCGGCCCGCAGTCCACCATCGACTGGGCCAGGAGCAAGGCCCCGACTGACTCCACAGCAGCTGCCAACAACCTGGTCGGTGTCCAAGGAGATGCCCTGGCATGGGGACTCGGCCCAAAGATGCTTTACACTGGCTCACTCAAGCGTATCTTTTTCTTATGGGGAGGACCATAAAGTCTGGAAACGTAGATAATGTTTTATTAAACTATAGCGTAATAGCAATAAACCATTTATTATGTTTGTACACCTATGCTTCCAGACTTTATGGCTGTCTGAGAGTTTGAATGCAATGACACACAGAGAAAACTCCTCACCCACTGGTTGAGAAAAAAGCAGAAAGACTGTCTTAGTCTGTTCGGGCTGCTGTAACACAAATACTGTGGACTGGGTGGCTTGAAGGACAAACATTTACTTCTCACAGTTCTGAAGGCTGGGCAACCTAAGATCACGGCGCTGGCAGACTGTGTCTAGTGAGGACCCACTTCCGGGTTCATAGACGGCCATCTTCTCACTGCGTCCTCACTTGGTGGAAGGGGCAAGGGAGCTCTGGGGTCTCTTTGAAAAGGGCACTAATCCCATCCACAAGGGCTCCACCTTTGTACTCCAATCACTTCCCAAAAGATCCACCTCCTCATTCCCTCCTATTGGGAATTAGGATTTAACTAATGAATTGGCAGGGGGTGGGGGATATAAACATTCAGTCTCTAGCAAATACCTACAGAGAATATAAGTAGAAGCCATGATGTAACAGAATCCATGAGTTTAAAGAAAGGCCCTGGGGCCAATGGGAACTGGTGAGTAGCAGGGTAGAAGGAAATGAACTGAGAGAGGCAGGGACAAAAATGCTGAGCCATGAAACAGAAGACCACTAGGGTTACTCACGGCACTCCAGAGCGCTACTGGAAAGCTTCCGCTAAGCCCTGAAGGGTCACATCCTGTTTTGGTAACACAGCACACTGAGCTATCTTGAGCCTTCCCCCCAACAAACAGCTAGAAATGCTAAAGAAAACATAAAAAGCAGAAATTTATACACAGTTGACCGACACATTCACAAAAGGAAAATTCCCTAGTATCGGTAATGCATAAGGGATTAAGGGGGTAGAGGGCAGGAGGGAATGGTGGCAGCTCTCTTACCCAGAAATAGGCACTCTAGCCAGGGACGTGAGAAGAATCTTTGATAAATGCACCCAGACAATCCACTGAAGAGATGCACACCAATGAAAGCAAACTAAAAATCACTCGGAGAGGGGGAGAGTAATAACCTTCTGCTCACGACACTGGGTAGTGACCAAAAAAAACTCCTTTGAAGTATAAAAATATTTAGATGTATGCCACATACAAGTCTGATAACCAACTGATACAACCCATTTGGCACACAACTCCATGAGCCCAAAATTAACAAGTGTATTTGGACCAATAATACTATGGAGGCATTTGGAAAAGACCAATGCAAAAATCTCAGCAAGAGGACATTTCAACAAAACTTCATGGAATTCCCACTAAGAAATGAGCTCATCTTAGCACTCATAAAAAAATCCACTTTAGATGAGAGACAGCAGATCTGAAAAACAGAGGGATTGGTAAGACCCAAGAACTCAAGAAAATGCAAAAAACTGAAAGAGGCTGTGACTTTAAAATGTTTCAAAATTTAAGGAAGAAATAACATACGGTAAAGAAAAAAGAAATTTATGAAACAAAACAAGCACATTTTAAAATTCATTTCATTAAAATGAAAACTTAGTGGATGAATAAAACAGTAATTGTTTTGTAGAGAAGAGAATTCATACCTGGGACAAGAAATGAAGTAATTATTCAAAATAAAGCACAGTGGGGCAACCTGGGTGGCTCAGTTGGTTGAGCGTCCAAGTCTTGCTTTCGGCTCAGGTCATGATCTCATGTCCTGGGATTGAGCCCTACCTTGGACTCCACTCAGTGGGAGGTCTGCTTGAGATTTTCTCCCTCTGCCCCTCCCTCCCCTCTAATGCGCACAAGCATGCACTCACATGCACGCACACTGTCTCTCTCTCAAATAAATAAATAAATCTTTAAAAAATATATATAGCACAGAGAGATAAGAAGATTAAAAAAAAGGACAGCTAGGCGAGATGGTGGATGGAATAAGAATGGCCAACAGAAGTTCCTACATAAGACTAATAGGAATTCTAGAAGTGATACAGAAAATGGGGGAAGAAACACTGAAGACATAATTTCACCACTGAACATTATTCAAAGAATGAGAATTTTCCAGATTTCACGAAAGACATAAACAGATTGACAATGAGTGTTGCCTAAAATATAAAAATAAATCTAGATACATCTGGTTGAAACTACAGAATACCAAACACAAAAAAAAAAGCATAAAAGTAACCAGGAAGTAAAGACAGATCATCTACAAAAATGAGAATTATCTGACAGCAGACCTCTTGACAGCAAAATAGAGCCAGAAGATAATAAAAAATACTATCTTCGAAGTGTTAGGATCCTATGCCCAACTAAGTATGTTTCGAGACTGAGGATGACATAAAAGCATTTTTAGACAATACTATTTACTGAAAGAAAACACTCAAGGACATGGTAATAGATCAGCAAGAAGAAAACTGAACTCGGAAAGAATAACACTCAAAAAGCAATGATAACAGATTGGAAAATATGTAAATGAAACTAAATAAGCATTAACTGTTAAATTAGCCAACTTTTGGGGGGATGGTTTTAAAAAGATAAAACTAAGATGATACTACATAATAATGGTATGAAACACAGGAGCTGATTGGAGTTGAAGCTTTCTAAGATGCTTATATTATTAAGGAGAAGAATGGGGATAATGATTAGTTTTAGAGGCTAAGTCAAACAGGCATGTTAAATATGTAAGAGTAATTTTTAAAACAGTAATACAAATTCCTAATCAAGCAAAAGAACGTGAGAATTGAAAACTCAATCAAAGAGAAATCAACATCAAAAATAGAAAAAAGAAATGAAGAAAAGGCATGGAATTTACAAACATAAAATACAATGACAGAAATAAATTCAAACACATCAACAACCATAATAAATGTAAATGGATTAAATTCATGTTTTTGTTAAAAAAAAGATGTTATCAGATTCCATTTTTAAAAAGATAACTATAGATCAGTCACAAGAAATAGATCTAAAACATAAAGACACAGAAAAATGGAAAGTAATGGAAGCACAAAAAAGCTATACCAGGCAAATTAAAAAAAAAAAAAAAGAATACATTTGAATAAAGAGATCATTATCAAATGATAAAGGGAACAATTCATCATCAAAAAACAGTCTAAAAAACAGTTCTAAATCTGTATGCATTTATATTCAAAATATATAAGCAAAATTTGACAGATTACAAGAAAATATAAATAAAAATTATAACAGGTGATTTTAACATACCTTTATCCTAAATAGATATATTTAGCAGACAAAACAAAACTATAAAGGATATAAAAAATTTGAACAACACAATTAACAAATGATCTAAAAAAACTTTCCAAAGTGTTGCCATCCACTAATGGACTGTAAATCAAACATATAGCTACCATTTAAAAAACAGAACTGAATAGAATTGAAAATATCAAAATGCGTCCCATATGGCAAAGATAAGCATTCTTTCGTGAAACCTTTATGTTTGTATTTTGAGTGATGATACAAAACGTACTGCTTTCTGTGAGTTAAAGTTTGAAAGTCTTCAATCTAGTGGATTTAAAGTCTTCACCCCAAAATTGGAGCACACGCTTTCCTCTCAAGCACTCAAGAAATATTTATAAAATCTGAATCATTTACTAGCCACAGAGGAAGTGTCAACCAAACCCACAGAATCAATACTATATCCTGAATGGCGCTGAAAGACGGCCCACAAGAGCTATCTGGCCACTAATTGGTTCCCTGCGGCTTCATTCAACAATCCCTAGGGTGGATGGGTAAGAGGGGTAAGGGCAATCCAAAGACACAAACTTCCAGTTATAATAAATAAGTCATGGGATGTAATGTACAACATAATGACCGTAGTTAACAATACCGTACTGCATTTTTGAAAGTCGCTAAGAGAGCAGATGTTAGAAGTGCTCATCACAAGAAAAAAAATTTTTGGACCCATGTATTTAACAAAGAATGTTAACCTGCTATTGTGGTGATCATTTTGCAATATACATAAATATCGAACCATGACACCTGAAACTAATATAATGTTATATGTCAATTACACCTCACTAAGGAACAAAAAGAAAAAAAGAAAAGCTCCATTCCCTGGAATGATCTAGAACATGTCTCTGTCCCTTGCAAGTGTCAGCTAACTTGGCCAGTTATTATTGTATCTAAGATACATAAGTACTCGAAAACTTGGGTAGAATGAAATACTGCTCAGTGAAAGCAATCTTTAAGAGGTTGAAACTAAGCTAAGATTAACCATTTTCAACCTGCCCGGATATTTCATCATAGAGTTGAGTACTAGAAGAAACACACCCCCAAAAAGGCAAAAATGTTTCGAGCTTGCACGAGTGGAGGGGTGTACCGGTGTTGGGTGCGTGGACCGCGACGCGAATAGGCACAAGGAAGCAGGCAAGCAAGCTGGCTAGCCAGAAGGCACAATTCCAGATAGTTTCATATTGCCAACCCTCTTTAATCATCTTAACTACCAATGGAGACAGTGACTTTTCTAGGACCCACTCTGTTCAAAGGGGACCAGAGGGCACAGATTCTTCTCATCTCGCTCTACTGCCTTTATTTCCCTCCAGGGTTTGCAGCAGTGGGGTGGGAAACCCAGCTGGGAAACAGGGATGGTCCCCGGCAGGAAGGGTCCTCTATGTCACACTAGAGAGTTAGATGATTGGGAGCCACGGCAAGTTCATGTGTTTAAGCAGAGAGTCTCATGGTCAGCGTTGGGGGAGCGTCGAAGATAAAACTGAGGAGGGAGAGACCGGAAGTAGTGTCTGCCTTTAATGTGTCGATGGCATAGAGTCAGCTCTCAAATATTCACTTGAGAGAAGACTGGTCAAAGTATGGGTAGAATAGAGAATCTAAAAATTCTTATTTGAGATTAAAACCGACCATCTTAAAGTATGCAACTCAGAGGCATTTAGTACATTCATGAGGTTGTGGAGCCATCACCTCTATCTGCTTTAAAACGTTTTTGTCACCCCAGAAGCAGACCCCATACCCATTAAGCAGTCCTCTCCCTTCTCCCAAGCCCCTGGAAACCACTGATCTGTTTTCTGTCTCTGGATTTACCTATTCCAAATACTTCTGATAAATGGAATTGTGCAATGTGTCCAGCTTCTTTTCCTCGGTCTATTTTCGTGGTCCATCCGCGGCACAGCATATGTCAGTGAGAGAGAAAAATGAAATCTTGCCATTTGCATCGATGTGGATGGAACTAGAGGGTAGGATGCTAAGTGAAATAAGTCAATCAGAGAAAGACAATTATCATCGGATCTCACTGACATGCATGGAATTTAAGGAACAAAGCAGAGGATCACAGGGGAAGAGAGGAAAAAATAAAACAAGACAGAATGAGAGAGGGAGACAAACCATAAGAGGCTCTTAATCACAGGAAACTGAGGGTTGCTGGAGGGGCGGGGGGTAGAGGGATGGAGTAACCAGATGATGGACACTAAGGAGGGCATGTGATATAATGAGCACTGGGTATTATATAAGACTGATGAATCACAGGCCTGTACCTCTGAAACCAATAATACATTACATGTTAATTAATTGAATTAAAAAAATGTTTTAAAAAAATCATGTTTTCAGGGGCTCCTGGGTTGGCTCAGTTGGTTAAGCGTCTGCCTTCAGTTCAGGTCGTGATTCCAGGGTCCTGGGGTCCAGCCCCGCATTGGGGCTCCATACTCGGTGGGGAGCCTGTTTCTCCCTGAGCCCCTCCCCCCGACTCGTGCGCTCTCTCTTGCTTTGCTCTCTCTTTCAAATAAATAAATAACATTTATTTATTTATAAAATATATGTAAATATTATAATTTATAAAATAAATTATGAAACATTATAAAACATATTTTATATTTTTATATTTTATATTTTATATAACATTATAAAATAAATCTATATTATATATAAATAAAATTTATTTATATATAAAGAAAATCCCTAAGACCGCAAAAGCAGAAGAGCAGAATGTGAAGGCAATCTCAGCGCGAGCAGGGAGAGAGGTCAGGGTACCCGCCGGTGCTCCAGCCGGAGGGACGAGCAGGACCGCAGCACCGCGGACACAAATGGGACAGACAGAGAAGAGTCAGGTGGGGCCGAGGGCGACAAGTCTGATTCCGGACTCTCTGAGGGTGAAAGGCTAGGGGAAATCCGTCTTGCAGAAGCCCACCAGGCAGCCGCACGGACAGTCTGCAGCCCCGGACAGAAGCCCCCCCGGAGGCAGCAGCTACAGAACCGAAGAGGCATGGCGACGCCCCGTCTTACTGTCCTCCCAGGCTGAGGGGGACACGGTCGTCTGCAGCTACTTCCGTCATTCGGAGACACAGGCGACGCACGAACTCTCCTTGCCTTTTCCGGAATGTGACTCATCCGCTTACAAAACTTCAGAGGTGAAAGGATGACGAGCGGGACTCAAGACAGAGAAAACTGTATCATCCCCCTAGAGCAAGGCTCACGGCGCCTTCCCTTCTGGCTTTAGTAAAAAGATCCATTGTCGGAGCCCACGGCTACCCTTTCCAGTAAGCATCTCCTCGGCCACCTTTGAACCGCGGGCCGCCTGGTTCCATCGTTCTCTGCTTCCCGCACAGCCTAGAGCATCTACCCTCTGCAGACTCAGTCAGTTTTATGATTCGTTTAGAATCGGGAGGTTTGGTGCCAAGATGCCATCCCCGGAGTTGGACTGCAACTCTCCACGTAAAATACTGATTGCAGCCCAACCGGGCAATCCCTGTGAGTGACTCCAACCCATAAAGGCAGGGAGGGGCCGGCCGGCCACCTCCTCTGTGTACATCCAGCCTCAGCCAACGTCACAGTGCTCTGAAGGTCCCTGCCTCACCCCTGCCTGCCGTTGAATGTCGGTAATCATTTCTCTCCCTGAGGAGCTATTTGGGCCAACTCCCACAAAAATCCAGTTCTGTGGGGGCGAGAGAAACTTTGCTTGCTTTAAATATATTTATTTACTTACTTATGTGTACATATAAATATTTATATGTAGGTACACACACATATAAATTTATGAAATAGACTCCTAAGATGTTTTCTGTACCCTCAAGGTCAGGTTCAAACTGGAAACCCTGAGAAAAGAAACCATTATGGCAAACCTTCTAGCAGACTTAGAGCAAAGGAGAAAGGAGGAAGTAAGGGACTGGCAACTCCAAGCGCAGAGGTAGGAGACCCACAAGGAGAGGAGAAGTCCCCCCGGTCCCCGGGGTAAGTACACACGTAAGTTAAGGAGCAAGGGTTACCCATGATGAAAGAACGTGCTCAGACTCTACCTCCTCCTCTGTGAAGCTGAGTCCCCAGGCGAGCTGTGGTCGCCACAGCTCCGCATTCTCGTCCTCCACTCACACCCTCACCCTGCGTGTCCCCGACGACGCCTAAGTGCCAGGTACTGTTCTAGGCACGGAGACCCCACCGTGAACTACATAGACACACCCTCTTCCCATAGAGCTCAAGTCCTGGAGGCACATTAGTGAAGGCGACAAAGAAATAAAACCCAGGGCATTTTCAGACGAGTGCTGGCAATATACAGTGAGTCACCCAAATCCACAGCATGTCAGACGGGAAGGCAGATAGGGATGGCCGGAGGGGGGAAGGCAGGGACAACTGGGAATGTGTAAGTGTGGGGGGAGGGGTCAGGCGGCTGAAGTTGGATGTCAGCAGAGGCCTGAAGGCGAGGGACTGAGCCCCAGGGCTGTAGATCTCTGGACAAAGAAGGTTGGGCACCCCCAACCTCGAGGAACAGCAGGGCACCTGAGTGGCTGTGAGGGGGCGGGGGTGGAAGAAGAGAGGCAGCAACACCAGCTCCTTTGCTGTGATTTATTTGTTTTGCTAGCCACGTATCAAACTGAGCTGTAAACACCTTGGGAGCAGAGCCTGTGCTGCCATATTCATACCTGCCTCCCCAGGGCATGGTACGGAGCCTGAATGAAGTGTGGGCAGGTGGACGGCGGGAAGGATGAGGAATAACTGGGTGACTCGGGAAACCTGTGCAAAGGGAACGTGCACTAAGTGCGGCTGCTAGCAGTAATAATGCTGGCTTCAGCCATCACCGTAAAGGCTTCACCAATAGTTTTTAACTCCACCAATATGCAGGCTATTTTCTAAGAAAATGCACAGCTTTAATCTTCTAATGGAAGTAACAACAAAACAGCATTTGCATTACTGTATGCAAAGGGAAATATATACATATATTCATTTTTCTAGACTGCTTTGCTAGAATACATTCACTCCCTAAAATAAAAAGAAAAACCCTGTATTTAAACCATATTGCCTGAATAGTAGATATAGGTGGCATATATAGATTATTTGTTTACACAGCTTAAGAGACAACCATAACACATTTTCCAGCTCATTGGAAGAGGAGACTCGAGGAAAAAGCTACTGCTTAATTTTGTACTCCAGTAATAATATTCTCCATTTGGACCCATTAACGGAATTAATGGCCAGCTCATCTGAATGGAAATGATAAAAAAAGTAGTTTTAGACCACGGTTCACCAAGCCTTTTCTGTAGAGGGTCAGACAGCAAATATTTTAGGCTTTGCAAGCAACATATAGTCTTTGTCGCATAGTCTTTGCTTTCTTACATTTTTTTTTGTGTGGTGGTGGTTGTTTTACAATGCTACGAAAAATGTAAAAACCATTCTTAGTTTCTGGGCCCTACGAACAAACCGTAGTTCACCAAATGGGACCCTTGTAGTCCCAAGCCCCTAACAATTAAACCCAAGAAAAAAATCCCTATATATCTTGGGATTACCTCTTTCAGTCTCTCCAGCTCATTCTGGAGGGCTTGTTTGGATATTTCCACTTCAATCATCTGCTGTCGGAGACTTTCGTTTTCATCCTCAGCTTTAGCACGCTTTTCCTCCACGGTTTCAAGCTCATGGTGCAATCTGACAGATACATCTTTGGCTACCTGTATTGACCAACAGAGACAGTCATCAGGACGTGAAGCCTTCTGTGTGCTAAGGGCACATTCAAACAACTTCAAAGACAGAATCATTAAGAAATATGATATTGTAGTAAAGGGCAAAGATCCTAGCAATATTAACAAGCTTATCTTTAAAGGAGGAGGGTATTAGTTTCAAACATGAAATCTACATTATAAGCGAGGATATGACCTTTATCTGGATTAAAAGGCTACCGTGGATAGCTCTACCTCGTTATAGAGTATCACCAAGAATGCCAATTCTGCTCATGCACACACGCTTTAATGATAAATTAGAACTAATAGTAACGATAACAATAAAAATCGATCAATAAACATTTCTGTTCCTAAGGCAATACTAAAACTACTTGCTAAAAAAAAAAAAAACAACAACAAAATAATCCTGTAAAATAATGCAGTCAAGTTTTAAATTGTCTCCTGTGGTAAAATATCTGAATGTTAAAAGCGGCTAAACATTTTTACCTTCTAAAGGGAAACAAGGAAAGGGATTTTGCAAGACAAATATAAATCACCCTTATATCCCCCTGAATGACATTTTGTTAGTGGTTTACAGATTTGATAGAATCATAAAGATTCTTTTCCTGTTATCATAATGAAAGGCGAAATGAGATTTCATAAGTACTCCCATAATAAGGAGGACATTATGCATAATTTATCTCTTGATAAATGATTTGATAATCGGGGCACGAGAGAAGCCATGCTACCCATGGAGACAGCAAATGGTATAATGTCTGGAATTTCTTCACCTCATTCCCACCTCTGCCAGTGGTTTTCAAAAACACCGTAGACAATTCGAAAAAAAAATTTTAAAAAACACCTTAGATAATTCGCTTTAGACAATCAGTTATGGTCCCATTTCTCCTTCGGTTAAATCAAAACATCCTTGGGTTATGGTCATTTTAGGTTTCCTGCATTCCAGAAATTTATGTAACGATAAAAACATTAAATGAAAAAAAAACAAAAACATTAAATGATTAGAATCAACCTCTATGAGTGGTCTTTGACTATCACTGAACTGACCATCGATAGATATTTTAAAATAGTCCAGATCCTTAGAAGGCATTTCTGTACAATTTTACACAACTGTCAGACCAAGTGGCAGATATCTTTTTTCATTTATTTTTTATTTCTCATTTATTTTTTTTAAGATTTTGTTTATGTATTTGAGATAGAGAGCAAGAGAGAAAGAGCACAAGCAGGGGGAGGCACACAGGGAGAGGGAGAAGCAGACTCCCCACTGAACAGGGAGCCCAAGGCAGGGCTTGATCCCAGGAGCCCGGGATCGTGACCTGAGCTGAAGGCAGACACTTAACTGACTGAGCCACCCAGGCGCCCCAATTATCTCTCTCGTTTTTTTTAAATTGTAGATTCCTTACTACAATCTCTTTTCTTTTCCTTAGGTCTGAAGATTCCAGTTCATGGGACAGGTTTAAAATCTTGGGCTGTCAGGGCACCTGGGTGGCTCAGTGGGTTAAAGCCTCTGCCTTCGGCTCAGGTCATGATCTCAGGGTCCTGGGATCGAGCCCTCCATCGGGCTCTGCTCAGCGGGGAGCCTGCTTTCCCCTCTCTCTGCCTACTTGTGATCTCTCTCTCTCTCTGTCAAATAAATAAATAAAATCTTTAAAAAAAAAAACTATATAATCTTGGGCTGTCAAAGCCATATGACTACCCATACCCTATACACCGCAAGCCGAATGAAGAACGTGTATGCTGAAATCTGTTGAGAGAGAAAGAACTACGACCAGAACGGCAGGACCCGGTGTATGTGGGGCCCAAGGGCTGCAGGGCCCCAGACCTGAAATCCCGGCCCCCCTCCCCCGCCCCCGCCGCCCCTTTTGGGAACGCGCGCCCCATCGGCCTCGCTCCCTCACCTTTAGGTCCTGCTCCAGGCTCCGGATGAGCTCGCCATCCACCTGACCGGTCTCAGCCACTTTCAGGCTCTTCTGCTCGGCTTTCCTGAGGCGGTACTGCAGGATTCGGCAGTTTTTGTGAGCGCGGTCCAGCTCTCGCCGAAGCTCCTGCAGCTGGTAAACATCTTCCTCTAAGTAACTGTCTCTCATCTCTTCCATCTCAGCGCGGAGTTCATCCAGTTCGTCCTACACAAGCCAGATGGAACAGACGTATAAGCCAGGTCCACCGGAACAAGGATGGGGTCCCCCGTCTACCCCACTCTGCCATCCTGGACGTTAACGCCCCGTGCGCTTACCCCGCGGCTGACGGGCGCACCTGTGTGCCAGGCACGGGGACCTCTGGGAAGGGCCACACGAGACAATATCCTCAGATGTCTGTCAGTCTCATGGATCCAGAAACTCAAAACCAGGATGGGTTATCCACTGCGGCCTGCCAACATTGACTCCACTCCCAATATTTTCTTACATAATCAGAATCATAGATGAAGTCAACTCTGCAGATAACTGAAACTTTAGATTCAAACCAAAGCCTGACCTAAACCTTATCTCCAGGGCACGGTCTCGGCACTAAGAGGAGTGGCACAGAGCCCCGCCTTCGAAGGACATAAACGTCAGTGGGATCATAACTGAACTGCCCTGGAATTACGACGCACCTGCCAAAATGTCCCTAAAACTTGGTTCCACCATACACATCTCAGCACTGACTATGTGACTCACTATTCCAAAGATATAACTTTTGCATTATGACAAATCCACATCGGGTTTGGTTTTTTCCATTCACTTGGCCTTCATTTCCCATCTCCACTTTACTCTGGCATCAGCGTGAAGACACTGTGGGTACCGGAAAAAGCCAGCACTTGTTCCCTGCCGCCCCCCCACCCCGCCACCCTCCCATTCCACGGCCAAACCAGTGCCGCCAGCCCAACAAGAACATACGTGTGGGGCACTCTCTCCCTGGTGGCTGCACTGCACAGCTAGTCCCTGCCTCTGTCCGTCCCCAGGGAGCAGATGCGTGCACGCGCGCGCGCGCCCGCCCACACACACACACACACACACACACACACACACACACACAGGTGAGTCCTGCGAGGCTCCCTGCTTCCCCTTTAGCCAATTCTCCACCCAGAGTTATCCTTCACTGTGGAACTCAGACTACGCCCCTCAGACCTTCCAGGGGGCTTCCCGTCGCCCTGGGAAAATTCTTCAGAGTCCTCCCCAGGGCCTCTGAGCTGCCCCCTTCTCCCCTGCTGCACCGCGGGTCTCATAGGGTCTGGACTGCTGGAGGCCTTTCCACCTGTTCTCCCCTCTGCTTAAAATGTTCCTCCCCAACTTTTACAGAGCTCATTGTTACATCATGTGGAAGGTACACACACAGCGCCTTCCCTGACCACCCATCCCCCCAGCACCCTCCCCAATCCTTCTTGCCTCGCTCTGTTTTCTTCCCATCTCTTATCACCGGCTACTAGTTATTTCTGCTTCTTCCTATTCCTGTCTGCCGCCCATCCTGAAATGTGAGCTCTGTGAGGGCAGCCCTTCGAGTGGCTTCTCTGAGTTCACAGCGCCCAGAGGGGTATGAGCCTCACAGTAGGCCCTCCGTAAGTATTTGTGGGATGAACACACACGAACATCGGTCAGTCCCGACAAAGACCAAATTGTAAAGACGACCAAAATCGGGCACAAATGCACCTTTGTTTTGTTCCAGTCTTGTAACCTAATTACAAAAAAAATTCTTCCCAAACCCACAGACGTGGCTGCAATATGCAAGACAGAAATTCTATTGAAGTATTACAAAAGATTTTAATGAGGAGTAATTTGGAAGGTGGGAGATTAAGAAAAGCATTCTAGGAATTTTCTTGATTAGTTTGATCACTGATGGCTTAAATGTCTCCAGACTAGTATACACTCAGTCATTCCTTTCGTGTTGTTCAATTAACACTGAGGGTCAAGGAAAAAACTCTCGAGGACGTCGACACCCCAAGTTGTCAGCTCTTGTCCTGCTATTCAGTTTATCCCGGATTCTCTCCACTCTCACTAATCCTATGTTTGTTCTTAAAAGCAGGGATTTACTTGTAATAAAAACAAGAGCTCCCCAACATCAAAGCCTCAGGCAGATAAGAAATTGACCAGAAGGGATTCTCCTGAAGAGTATTTTAACCTGGAAAAGTTTAAACGTAACAAATAAATTGGGACTCTTTATGGAAAAGTACGAATTGGCACAGACAGGATAAACACAGTTGCTCAGCGAACCTTCACCATATGCAGTGGTCTCCCGGAAAGAGCACAGATGGCACATCTCATTCCCCCAAACCCCAGCCTGTAGCTTCTCCCCAATCTGTCCACACTACCCTAACCAAGAGAATGGCCCACTCAACTGCCCATGACTCCAAACGGAGCCTGTCTGAATGGACTGCCAAGAGGAATGGATGTTGAAGAAGAAAAGCTTGACCACATCCCAGTGGTATTGATAAAATTAATAAAGTGGTTTTTTCTCAGCTTCTGAGTGTTCTTACAAAATTTCTATAGCAGCGGTCACAACCTCATGAAAAATATAAGATGTACCAGTGTGTCTTAAGAAAAACGTAAATCTTAACATTGAAAAGTGTTGCGAAGTATAAACACGTTTTGTTTCTTGTCTGTCTTCCTTCATGGAGAGCTCTTCCTATGTATCTTATTCCCAGTAGGAAAATTCCCTGGGACTGGGGGTTCATGGACCAAGCGTGGAAGCCAGTCAGTTGGACATATGTGAACAGGATGGACCGGCTGGGCTCTTCAGGGAATGGGAGAACACAGCTCTTTCAGGAAGGTCCTTGCCAACATCAGCAAAGAATAAGTTGGCGGACTGATGCCCGATCCCGACACCGAGGCTGTGCCCCGCCCTGTGCTGGGGGAGACCAGCTGCAGACAGCTCTAACACAGGCCTTGTGGGCTTCAATCTTCTGGTAAAGATTAGGTAATTAGTCCTGAAGCTTCCAAATCAAGGTCAAGTTTCTCTCGGGTTCTACCTGTGGATATGATGGGTCTAAACTTTCAGAAAGAGTCTATTCTCTACACTTACGTTGGAGTACAGTTAAAAGCTCATCGTTCCATTGCGTAACTAATACATAGTTCAATACAAGCAATAATCACGACATGTATATGTATACATACAAATATACAGTAACTGTGGCCATTCTGTTCATGGAAGGAATTGTCTGTGATTGCCTTTCCTTCCAGAAAGCTTATCTATAAAAGCCAAAGTCATTAATGCCTGGAATTACCTCTTACTCAAACAAAAGTTTTCAAAGTGCAAAGACAGCCACAAGAAAACATAAGATACAACTTTTGGGTTTAAAACTGTTCTCTAGCTTTCACATTTTGTACCAGGAGGACACTCATGGACCCGAATATCAAACACTGGATATGTTCTATAGATGTGTAAACAACCATGCACACTAAAAGAGAAAAATGTGTAAGGGCTCAATCAACCCGCACCTCCAAATCATTCAGTAGGCCAGAGGTAAAAAGCTAACATTTTTTGGTATAAATAATCACCAATATTAGTTGCCTTGAAAGGAAAATTAGGGAAAACCCATAATTGCATGTATTTGAATCACTGCCTTTATAACTCGTATTTTATCTAAATTTGTAGAACAGGGAAGACATCTCATTCAGTGCTTTACCTTCATTACTAACCCTATTCTCACCCTGCCAGGAACATATTACCCATTTCATAGACAAGGAAAGCAAACCCATGCTGGTTAGCATGTCCAAAGCCTCACAGCTAATAAACAGAAGCTAGGCTGCAAACCCAGATGCTCTTCCCAGTCATTACTATAAGTTATTTGCAACAACCAGGACAAATGAAACAATAAGAAGCCTTAAATCATGCTTTTAAAAGCCCACCCTAGGTGTAACATAATAAAGCAAGTTAACGTTTTTAGACCTTGACAACTGCCAATGCATGAGTATATCCATTATCTCAACTGGCCCTCAGAAAAATACTGCATTATGCAGCAAAGTTATTAATATCCCCATTTTAAAGATGAGGCAATTGAGATTCTAAACGTTTAAATGGCTTAAAACTAGTCTGCTGCAGAGATGGGACCAAGGCCAGTGTCTCAACTCTTTTCTTCTCTTTTTTTAATTATTTATTTTTAAAGGTTTTATTTATTTATTTGACAGAGAGAGAGAGATCACAAGTAGCAGAGAGGCAGGCAGAGAGAGAGGGGGAAGCAGGCTCCCCGCTGAGCAGAGAGCCCAATGCGGGGCTCGATCCCAGGACCCTGAGATCATGACCCGAGCCGAAGGCAGAGGCTCCAACCCACTGAGCCACTCAGGCGCCCCTCTCAACTCTTTTCATAGAGCCTTGAAGAAAAGCACTTTTCAGGTTCAGCGAAAAGAAGTTACAAGAAAAGCAAATTACAAACCATGTCAGCTGGTGGCAGACATTTGGAAAGCAAAAACTGTGATTATTCAGATGAGGGTCATGATGGATGGTGATTTTCAAGCTACCACTACGTTAATTTTCGGACAGCACGCTCTAATTTAGAATATGTTGTGTTAAAGAACCTTAAAACTGTCTGCCGTTTAACTGCTTAAGAAAACCAAATCAAGCAGAACATATAGTGTGTCTGGCAAATATAATTTAGACATATAGTAAGTAGACGGAGAAAACTGCTGTTGTTTTTTTATACGCAGAAACTAAGACGACTTGCCCTTACTCAACAGTTTTATGTAAAATTAACATCAGGTCTGTCTGTATACTTCACTGTTAGATCATTACTTCGTCGAAAAGCTAATTTAGTTTTAATTAAATCTATTTTTCAAATTTCGTATATAAAATGGAACTTGAAGGGGTGTGAAGCTCCCCAGCTACTCCCCTTTGCCTTCAGATAGTAGATCGAGCCTCATTATATACATCAAATTACAGAAATAATGAGGTACCCTGTGTGCACTGGAGTAAACGAAGATTAAAATGAAGCGTTTCAATGCAAACCTCCGTGAAAACAGTTTTATCCACAAAACAAACAAACAAACTGGAATCCACAGTATCTTTATTTAAGGGATGCAAACTTTTGATCATACTGATAGTTGTATGCGAATCTTAATCTCCTTCAAGCAACCTGAAATCAATAACTAGTTCTACATTAATATTTTAATAACCCTTCTTTAAATAGACCCCAATTTGGACAGGGGAGCAGTCATCTGGTTACTGTTGTAATAATTCCATCTTCTGGGAGTTGCCGCCAGAAACGATTGCTGTAATATACAAATAATCCACCTCATTTCCCTCCGGACAAAGAAAATGTTCTCTGCACAGTCCCAGCTGTAGCTAAGAAGGCACGGGGAAGCCGCTAACCATTGTTTACCAAGTGACGGTTCACCCAGCAGCTGATGGGCTCTGCTTGCCCCGGTCTACATTATCTCGCCACCTAAGATTATCCCGGCCGCTCTTTCGCAGGCTGCATAAAGAACGGGTGTGGAAAGTGGAATGTCAGCAAAGAGTAGGACGGCTGTCCACTTTAACCCTCCCAAAAGGCAGAGGAGAGAGGGGCGCCTGCGTGGCTCAGTGGGTTAAAGCCTCTGCCTTCAACTCAGGTCATGATCTCAGGGTCCTGGGATTAAGCCCCGCATCGGGCTCTCGGCTCAGCAGGGAGCCTGCTTCCCCCTCTCTCTCTGCCTGCCTCTCTGCCTGCTTGTGATCTCTCTCCCTCTCTGTCTAAATAAATAAATAAAATCTTAAAAAAAAAAAAAAAGAAAGGCAGAGGAGGAGGAGCTCGACACCTTAGCTGTTCAGAACTGTTTATTCTGCTGGCCTCAGTGTCCCCGCTCCAGGCCACACTGAGTGCCTGGAATGCACACAGCCAAATTAAACAGAACCATTTCAGAGCCTGAAGCTCAAAAGACTACTCAGGTGAGAAACAGGGTGGTAAGGCTGCATCAGTGGTGATACAGTGCACCTATAAAACCCCAAATGACCCTACCAATGCTCTCCCTTAGGAAATCCCTCCTCTCAAAGGATGGGATGTTGCCTGCCCTAGTGGCTAGTGGTGATTTTTGTCTGAAACAAAAAGAATTCTTATGAAATCACTGAGAAAGCAGAGCAACAACAACAACAAAAAAAAAGAGCAGCCCTTCCCCACACCAACCCACACCCATCCTGCAGGCCACTGGGGCTTTGGAGAACACTACTTGGACACAAGCAGAGGGGGGCATCGTGAGCATGTCACCGGGAATCCGAAGGGCATTTTCAAAACAGGCCAATAAGCTCAAAGTGATTACATCCTCCTGAAAAGCCGGTGGAAACAGAGGACATAATTAATATGTTTCCGATGAGCACTCAGGCTGGTCTGATTTTCTCAGAGCACTCGAGCAAAACCCGGCAGTGGCAGGCAGGCCGGCAGGCGGGGAACACGCCGGCAGCATTTTGTAGATGCTCTTGTCCCTGAGAAACATGCCTGGGTTCAGTCTGAAAAAGAAGCAAGGGTCTTTGGACCACTGAACTCAACCGCTCACGTGACTGTCTGAAGGCTTCCAAATATAAGTTCATCAGGGGTAAAGGGACAAGACTGCTTTTCTGACTGTGTTGCCACGCAAAAAGCCAGCCACCTGGATTGAACAATTGTGCGTTTTTCATCCAGCCACCTTGGTGCCCTTTGATGAAGGCAGGCAAGGAAGAGAAAGCAGCATTGGGGATGCCCCAGCCAGCTGCACACAGCACGACCCGACGTCCGCACTTCTCTGTTGACATCTATTTTGAAAAATACAGCAGACCGGCTGAAAAGAGAACTCCACTTGAATTTTTCGATCACTAAGGCATCCCCCTGTGGTTCTGCAGGCCTTATGTATCTGCTGGATCACCCTTTGGTCATTCTAGCTCAGGACGTGTGACAGCCTTGCACAGTAATGGTGACAGAACTGACTTGGGAAAGAAGGTGACGCTTAACATGGTCACAATCCTCCAGAATACGCCCAAGTAAAATTCTCGGGCCAAGGCCTCTTCTCGTTAGGGAACATTTGAATAGAGGAATGCTCTGTCTGATCACGAGAGCTCTGTGCAACCTTCCCTAAGAAGGCAGTAGGTCAGGGATGCGCTTTTACCGACCGTGAGAAAAAAGTACCAGTGAGCAGCACGAGCAATAAAAAGATAAGTTTTGATTCAGAATGTGCACGCTTTACACGCCCTGTGCCAAGGCATGCCGCCCGCCTCTGCCCCTCGAGGTCACTTGTTATCACAGCCCCATTTTGCACCAGTGGGCATGCCCGCTGACCTTCATCTACAGGATTGCTGTTTTCTCTCCCGAAGTGAATGATTGTAACTTAAGCTCCCGTATCTGTGTGCAGACTTCTGGTTTCCTAGCTTCCTCCAGAGCTCGGAGCTCGTCTACCTACTTCTCTCCTGCTGTCAGAGGACAGGCTGGGAGACGCACTCAGGCAGAGAGAATGGCTGGCCGCGACACTTTCTCCACAGGAA
>CM052889.1:51475325-51494561 GCA_028534135.1 Potos flavus | reverse complement strand
AAGATTTTATTATTTATTCATTTGTCAGAGAGAGAGAGCACAAGCAGGCAGAGTGGCAGGCGGAGGCAGAGGGAGAAGCAGGCTCCCTGCCGAGCAAGGAGCCCGATGTGGGACTCGATCCCAGGGTCCTGGGATCATGGCCTGAGCCGAAGGCAGCTGCTTAACCAACTGAGCCACCCAGGCGTCCCATCATTTGTCTCTTTAAATACTCCCCACGGGATCTGAGAAATTGAAAGCAGAAAGAGGCCTTGGAGAGCATGGCCATCCTGTTCTTTTGTCAGCCCCTAGTTAGGAATCCCCGGGACAGGGACCCACTGGTTGTTATTCTGAAGCATTCCTCATGTCCGTGATCAGGGTTATCGTGATCAGACCATAGAACATTTGAGAATGAAGGGACACTATTAATAATGACATGAGACAATAGGCACGAGCTGGACCTGAACAGGCCGCTCAAGCTATAAGGTCACCCCATGACTCACGCACGTTCGTCAAGGTAAGAATGTTCTCCAAATTGGATCAGACAGATTCCTCTTTACGTCCGGCTTCACTAAGAAGACATGAACTTTTCAGTTTGTTTAACTCTTTTACATATAATTGGAGAGAAGACTGTTACAGAGGGCGCCTGGGTGACTCAGTAGATCAGGTATCTGCCTTCGGCTCAGGTCATGATCCTGGGGTCCTGGGATCAGCATCACACAAGAAATCAAACTTAAACACAATAGAGCAACCATTCTCTGCTTTACAAATATATGAATCCGTGAAACACAGTCTTCGTGCTTGAATGGGTCATGTTTGCCCTTGAAAACGACTGTGTAAATATTGAAAAATCATTATATATTTAAAGACTGTAAGTCTGAGCAGCTAAACCTTCTTAGTAGCTGCCCAGATCAAAGCCTACTTTGGAGATGATGCTGAATTGACAATCTTTTAGCTCCACGAATTGCTTTTGTCCTACAGTGACGTGAGGATCTTATTTTTTGCACCAACATAACCCCATTTTATCATCTAGGAGACAACATTCAGTGATTTCATGAACTCCCCGTTCCTCTCTGCCATGCAACTTAATTTGTTTACTTATTTCTGTTTTCTCTGTAGGGTGCTTCTCAAATATCATCGAGGAGTTTGGAAACTTATCAAGTAATGAAAAACGAAATAATCATGGAAGCATAGAAAGAGGAGATAAAGAAAATAAAAAGTCATTGTCTAGTCAGTATTTCAAAGGAATGAAACACACCATTTGAAGGATTTAATTGTTTTCATCCCTAAAAAGATAAGTGAAATAGAATGGAACGGGCTGTCTTTAAAAGTACCATCGCCTGTTCTGGGGGGAAAAGTGTTGCCTAGGCTGCAGGCTACGTTTCAAAAAATGTTACAGAGAAGATTGTTATCTGGGCCAAGGGTTCTCTTTCAACTCTGTAGATGTGTTCTTGGCTGTCTTCCGAAGTACAGAGCCATAGGGCAACACAGAAATCTGCACGCAGTGGGTAGGTAGTGGATCTCTCCCTATTTTCTAACTACTGTAACTCACCACTGGAGCAAGTGGGGGTCAAAAGGAAGACAGCTAGGAACTTTCAGAGCTGGAGGAGAGCTGCCGTCATTACTGTGCCTGTCCTTCTGGTCTTTATTCTTTTTTTTTTCACCATGCAACTCCATGATAGACTGATTTTCTTTTTTTTTAAGATTTTTATTTATTTATTTGACAGAGAGAGAGAGATCACAAGTAGGCAGAGAGGCAGCCAGAAGGAGAAGGGGAAGCAGGCTTCCTGCTGAGCAGAGAGCCGGATGCAGGGCTCGATCCCAGGACCCTGAGATCATGACCTGAGCCGAAGGCAGAGGCCTTAACCCACTGAGGCACCCAGGTGCCCCGTTCTGGTCTTTATTCTTAAAGAAGACAAGAGTCATATCTTTGTTGCTGTCTGGCACACACTGAGAACATTCTACACATATCAGGATTTTATGTAATCATCAAAGTTGCCTTTCTCCTTCTTTCCTGCTCCCACTCTTGAAAGTCTCTACAAATGTATCATCAAGGTCAAGGGACTTGTTACTTAAAACTTAGAAGAATTGTTGGTCTGTTCAAATCCCTCTTCGGGGATGATGCCCTTCTATCTCTTCAATCAGCAAGATTCTAGAATCTTAGACAACGTTCTATCGAGGAGAACATTCTGGATTTCGTTTTTGCTTTATCCACTGAAAATTATGGAGGCCAAAGCGTTCCTTTATACTACTTCCACATATACTCCCAGGGCAAGAAGATGGGCGAGGAGTATGGCTATCCTAGAGCTTTTCAAAGAGAAACTCATTTTAATCTCAGTTAATGAAGTGTGGCAAAATCAAGATCAAAAGCACCAGCAAAGAACACCTCCTAGGTGCCTGAAACTTGTCAAAGTCAATTACAGAGCGGATTCACACCCTTTAAAGAATTTGTAAATTTCAGGAACTGCTGGGAACAGGTGAGTGTTCCTGCTGAGAGGCCAGGATCTAGGACTGAGTAAGCAACGGCTCCGGGAGCACTGAGAGGCTTTCCTTTTGAATCAGGAGCAGCACTGACTGGGACTTGCCTGGTATAGTGTTCAAAGAAGCACGAATGACCTAGGGCCTCTATCCTATTATTTTCTATTCTTGTCACTTCCTGGTGTTGGCACTTCCGCTGAAAGTGATGACATATGACATCAAAGGAAAAGAGAAGATCAGCAACCCCTAGTTCCTTCCCTGCTCCTCCTAAGCCAAAGGCTGCGAGTGTGGGGAAAATGTGCAAATATCAAGCAGCAACAAAATCAAAACAGCTGAGTGAGTTTGGGGCCATGAGCATCGTGCAAGGTGCAGTGAACCGCCGGGGCGAGTGCTTGCCCCATTACTTCTATGAGAAAGCACAAGCCAGCGGCTGTGAGCTGGGGCTCCTGTGCCAGACCCCAACATTGCCAACTTGTGTACTCGGATAGGTGACCTACTCTCCGTGCTTCAGTTCTCTTATAAAATGGTGAGGATAATGGTGCCTGACTCACAGGGCTGTTGTGAGGATTACATTTTTCAAAAGATTTATTTATTTACTTATTTTTGAGAGAGAGAGTATGCTGGGGTTTGGGGCAGAGGGAGAGGGAGAGAAAGTCTCAAGCAGCCTCTCCGCTGAGCGCAGAGCCTCACATGGGGCTCGATCTCATAATCCTGAGGTGGGGACCCCAGCCGAAACCAAGAGTCAGGTGCTTCACCCACTGTGCCACCAAGGCGACTCTGAGGATTACATTTTAATATGCACAGATATTGAGAACCCTATTGCTTGGCCTCCAGCAAGGCCTGAATAAAGATCCCAGCTATTACTAGTGGAGATGAAGGTATGAAACAACGCATCATTGATTCATGACACCAGCACCTCTGAGTCTATGTCCACCGACCGACTTTCGGATGGTAATTTAGCTTCCTACATAAATCTGCTTGCAGGGAAAGAATGTGCTCTGTAGTCCATTTCTTACTGGAAAATTATGAATAGGTATTCTGATTTGCAAATTAAAAAGAAAAAAAAAAGGAAGCAAACATGCAGAGGGAAGTAATTAAGTCTGGCCAGGCTTTACGGTGGAGGTAGCAAATGAGGCTTATCAAAGGGAATAATGGGACCTAGATATGCTGTTCTCTCAGTTTTTTTTTTTAAGATTATATTTATTTTTAAGAAGTAATTCAGCAAACCCCACGGCACCATTTAGTGACAGAGCCAAGCTTTGCCCTCAGGAGTCCTCACCCACTGCCGTACCCTGAACTACCTCCCAGCATATGCTCCTGCCTCCGCCGCAGGTGGGGCGACCCTGGGGTGGCAGGCACCCAGCAGAGCTGCTGGGGACCTTGCCTAGAGGTGACAGGAAGCTGACTTTGCCAGATGCACAGAGGACAGATCTGCAAGAGAGGCAATGGGAAGGAGAGAACTAACGATCATCAGGCAGAAATGATAGCTGTGGATGTCTTGCTTCTTCATGGGAAATTTAATGCCTGATGTCTGCCCTCTGGGTTCAGAAAGCCAGGAGTATTTCTAGAATTTCCATTCATCAGTGAGATGATGGTGGAAAGAGAGTTTTATATTTAGCAGGAATCAGAGGCCCTTGGGAGCTCATGGAGTCCATATAGGAAAAATGAGTTCTGCTGGAACAAATTCTATATGAGTTAAAATCTGAAAAGGTGGGGAAGCAGTTTTTTAATTAAAAATGTGAATAGGGCCATTGAGTGAGGAACAGCACAATCCCTGATCCCTGTGTGGTGACCTAGGGAAAGGCTGACCTTGAGCCGCTGAAACAACCAGCTGGTTTTAGGCCCCTTCAGAAGTTTACGTGTGATCCTAGGAGAGTGTCATTTGAGAGGAGCAAAGGAAGAAGCAATTAGATTCTTTGAGACTTGGGAAAACAGAGGCACGAGGGAAATGACTTGCGATTTTCCCGTGTCCATTTGACAACACTGCTGTGTTTGGACCTGTTTCCCTTTGTGCTACATGGTGAAATTCGCAATGGACAAGGGCCAGCCCACCACGAATGCCCTTGGGTTGCACGTACCTGCTATCTGATGAAGAAGCATGACTTTGATCCGTGCCTTCAAAAACTGTAAGCATCTCCATCTCAGACATTTATTTGAGCACAGAGATAATGTGGTCAGATCCAATGCTGATTTAACAAAATGCCTTAGGAGAGCCCTTGATGATAGCAATAGCAGCGTAGATGTGAAAATCCTGTGGGCGCCTGGGTGGCTCCATTGGTTGAGCATCTGACTCTTAATTTCAGCTCAGGTCATGATCTTGGGGTCATGGGGTCAGGCTCCTCGCTCAGAGGGAGTCTCTCTCCCTCTCCCTCTGCCCCTCCACTCTCTCTCTCTCTCTCAATAAATAAATAAATCTAAAAAAAAAAAACCTCATGTCATCAGTGTGCATGGTGTTACTGATGATTTCGCATTTGTGCGTGGAATTGCCTTAGCTTCTCATGCCACAGATTTGGATGTTTTTAGCTCCTTGTCCCCCATGGCAGTGTTTCCACACTGATAACTAAGGAGAGAGTTGCCACAATCCTGTCCCTCTGTCTGCTTTGGAGGGCACTGAGGCTTGAGGGAAGAGAAGATGCTTCTCTGTACCACTTTGTTGTACCACTAAGTTGTACCACTAAGTTGGTTCTGGGCTCCAGAAGGTTCATCTTTCTCCTCTCTGCTTGCCCAATGACTTCTAAGCCAGTCAATTCAGAGAGTATATGCAAGACACGGCCATCACTCATCTCCTTCATGGTGCCCCTACCCCAGCCCCTGAGCTCTATCCTGCACACTGTCCAAGCTCTCAGAAGTCCTCTGGGTAATGACTGATTCCCATTTCCTGTCACTGCAAGCTTGGCTTGCTTCAGGGCCCAGCACGGGAGCGGAATGCCTACCCCGGACTTACAGCACACGAATTGCAACATTTCCATATTTATCCCGCACAAACAACCAGGACCAGACTGCGTACACATTTCAGGATAAGTCCGAGAGATGCCCTGTCAATTGCTAAGAAATTTCCTGAATAAAAGGAATAAATTCATTCATTCATCCATCCATCCATCCATTACTTCTACTACTGTGCAAAAGTATAAGTACGCCTCTCCAATATGTAAACATGAATGTTTCCTTTTCTAATTTTTGAAAAGTAAGGACAGAGAGGGCGCTGGGTGCCTTAGTCAGGTAAGCATCTGCCTTCAGTGGGGCGCCTGGGTGGCTCAGTCGTTAAATGTCTGCCTTCGGCTCAGGTCATGATCCCAGGGTCCTGGGATTGAGCCCCATGGCGGGCTTCTTGCTCAGCGGGAAGCCTGGTTCTCCCTCTCCCTCTCCCCCTGCTTGTGTTCCCTCTCTCAGTGTCTCTCTCTCTGTCAAATAAATAAATATAATCTTTAAAAAAAGCATTTACCTTCAGCTCAGGTCATGATCTCAGGGTTCTGGGATCAAGTCCCAGCATCGGGCTCTCTGCTCAGCAGCGAGCCTGCTTCCCGCTCACTCTCTGCCTGCCTCTCTGCCTGCTTGTGATCTCTCTCCTCTCTGTCAAATAAATAAATAAAATCTTTAAGAAAATAAATAAAAATAAAAAAATAAAAGTAAAGACAGAGAATATACCACATCAATTGCTGCTAGATACGATACTAATCCCAAATAAGGGGGAAAATGGAAAGGAAACTTTTATACATTTTTCTCCTGATTCACAATGTTAATAAAATCTTTGTTCCTGTTTAGACAGCTTGTGAATGGAATGAAATATAAAAATCTTGATAATAGTGAATTTGGAAACTAAACGGAAGACTAATTTATTTTATTTTATTATTATTATTTTTTAAGTAGGCTCAAGGCCCAACGCAGGGCTCGAACTCACCATCCTGAAATCAAGAATTGCATGCTTCACTGACTGAGGCGGCCAAGTGCCCCGAAGGCTAATTTAAATTACAGAAAATTTATAGGTTTTTTTTTTCTGATTTAAGAAACCAGACTTTAATAATGTGTAATAATAATAGGAACTAGGTGGGGCACCTGGGTGGCTCAGTCGGTTAAGCGTCTGCCTTTGGCCTCAGGTCATGATCCCAGGGTCCTGGGATCGAGCCCCCTCTACCTCTGCTGCTCCCCCTGCTCGTGCTCTCTCTCTAGCTCTCTCTCTCAAATAAACAAATAAAAACCTTTTTAAAAAAATAATGGGAACTAGGCAGCATATGGTCATTGTTGATTTAACAGTCTCGCTCTGCCCCTGGCAAGCAAAGAATGACGTGCCAATGTCCTGCTTTAGGACCAGACTGACCTCAAAATCTCAATAGACCACAGGAGATCTTGCCTGCTGAGTGAATCTGGGCAAATTGTGTCTTAATTTCTCTCCATGTAGCTTCCTTTGTCCACCAACAGCATGACAGTAATAGTGATAAAATCCTCCCCCAAGAGTTGTGAGGATTAAATGAGATACTGTATCTGAAACCTTTTGGACGTTCAGAACACACAGACAAGTTCCAATTCATTAGCTAGGTGACCTTCTGGCAAGTCACTTAACCTCACCCGTTCTCTCCGATTCTAAATTCTCTTTCCAAACAGCCTCCTTGGATTATAGAGAATTGTAATTAGCATATCAAGCACCAGCTTAATTTGTGCAGGCTCCTGCTATCGCTGCAATTACACTGTTTATATGTAAATGGAACCCCAAGTCCCTGAATGGTGCCAGGGCACTCAGCTAAGAAAACAGTGTCTAATCGTATTGACACTCCTCCTTTCCTTAGCAAACCCTTGTTCCCGGAGAACACAAAGGTACACTTCTGAGCAGCCCCTAAGGCACTGATAAGGTGGAAACAAAAATGCAGTTTGAATTCTCAAGATTTTTCTTTGGTTGAGTGATGGCAACAGAAATGACCCTACACAGGCACAGTGCACACCTTCCTTTAAGATTGTTGTTTGGAAGCTAATTCTATTTGGATGGACTGTTGCAATTAGCTATGACAGCCACTTGAAACATTTTTAAACTGAAAGGAAATCTTAAGGGACCTGAACTCACCATCAGGATATATGTTTATGTGTGTGTGGGTGTGTGTGTGGAGGGGGGCACAAGTGTGCATCCAACAGAGATCTGCATAGTCAGGAAGGTTTGACTGAATGAGTCTTAGAATCTGCTGGTTGATTCTGTTTCCCACCCAAACATCTGAGTCAGACCTAGTTAAGGCTCATTCATTTAGCACATGAATTTTGCCAAACACAGAGAACGCAAAAATGACTAATCATTGCTTTGGCCCTCCAAGAGTCTTTTTAAGGAGCCAATTTATAAGCAAGGATGATGTATGATGATGCGTTAGGGGAGATGGGTGCTGCCGTGGGGCACGAAGGAAAGAATAAACAGCTTGTCTGCAGGTAGGACAGGGACTGGCGAGGAATCGTCTAGAAAGGAGCTGACCATTTTTGTCTTTTCCAAATTTGTGTTCCCCCGATTATTAAGTTTCCGTCCCTGCTCCTCATTTTAAGGAAAGATAGTAGCTCTCGCCATCTGTCAGGTTTAAGATCCCCTGTTTGGAAATGTGACATTATCTCCAAGCTAAATGTGTCAGAGGGAGATCTTTGTGGCTAATAACTGCAAGCAAATCAGAGTTTTGCTGACCTGTTTGGGCGTGTTCCGTGTAAGGGGAACTCAGCAGGGCCTACTCATCGACCTCCTCTTCGGTGGGGAAGCGAGGGCTCGCCGACAGCTTGGGGTTCCCATGGGGACAACTGAAGGGCAACTGGGCACGTTCCCTAAACACAGCCCCACAGTTTACAGTGTAAACAGTAGGTGGGCTTGTCACTTTCTAAGCCCCCATCTTTAGGATAGTTGATTCTTCGGAATGAGGCCACTTTGAACCAAAAAGAATGTGGAAAGGTGGTTTGTGATTAGGTTCTCTCCCCTGCCACATAACCCAGCCTGAAGGGGGTTCTTAAAGGTGTCCAACAACCACCATTAGGAGCTTCAGAGCCCTCAGGGCGGGTTCTTAAATTTCCCATGTATTTGGGGCGCCTGGGTGGCTCAGTGGTTTAAAGCCTCTGCCTTCGGCTCAGGTCATGATCTCAGGGTCCTGGGATTGAGCCCCGCATCGGGCTCTCTGCTTGGCGGGGAGCCTGCTTCCCCCTCTCTCTCTGCCTGCCTCTCTGCCTACTTGTGATCTCTCTCTCTCTCTCTCTGTCAGATAAATAAAATCTTAAAAAAAAAGTGTTAAAAAAAGTTAAAAAAAAATTTCCCATGTATCAGCATCACCTGGACCCCGCCCCCAGAGTTTCCTATGTAGTAGGTCTGAGTCGGACTTGAGAATTTGCAGATCTAGCCAGTTCCCTGGTGAGACCACGTTTTTTTGATCACCACTGCCTCAGGGCATGACTGATGTCTCTTGCGAAAGCAAACTTTTCGGACAATTTAAGTATGAGACTTAGTGCAATCTTGCATCGTTAGATGATTAGACCAGATATAATAAGAAAAGGATGTTTGATGAAAGATCATCTCTGTCTCACTTGACTGAGTGGGTGGGCGACAGGTTTCCCAGACCTGTCTTCATTAAAGTTTATCATATGGGGCATCTGGGTGGCTCAGTCGGTGGAGTATCTGACTCTTGGTTTTGGCTCAGGTCGTGGTTTCAGGGTCCTGGGAGCAAGCCCGACATCAGGCTCTGTGCTCAGTGGAGTCTACTTGTCCCTCCGCCCCTCCCCCCCCACTTGCGTGTGCACACTCGCGTGCTGTCTGTCTGTCTCTCTCAAATAAATAAATAAAATCTTTTTTTTTTCCCAAAGATTTTATTTATTTGACAGAGAGAGACACAGCAAGAGAGGGAACACAAGCAGGAGGGTTGGGAGAGAGAGAAGCAGGCTTCCCACCGAGCAGGGAGCCCGACGTGGGGCTCGATCCCAGGGCTGAAGGCAGACGCTTAACAACTGAGCCACCCAGGCGCCCCAATAAATAAAATCTTTAAAAAATTAAAGTTTATCATGACATTGTTTTAATTTTTTTTGAAATCAAGAATGCTAATTTCTTTCCAGAAGAAGTTTGAGAATTACATCATACAGAATTAGATTCCTTCCCGGACCGAGTTTGGGACATGTATCCTTTTACACTAGGAACACAAGACACTTGCTTAACATGGTTTTACTTCTTTATTCAGTAGATACTCCCTCAGGCCTCTAGAAAAGGAAATGGCGTCGCCCCACATGCATGAGAAAACCAGAGTTTCTGCCTTCTGCACAGCAGTAGTGTTCCTTGTCTGCCCTTCTGTCTGCAAGCTGTCTCCTGGCTTACTTGCAGCTTTCCCTGTGTCTGGGTTTAGTCTATGAAAGCTTGGGCCGTGACCACACAGGACATTGCAGCTCTGTTCCCTCAGCTGACTGACTCCTTTTCTCCTACCTGTGTTCCAGAACTCTCTGGAGAGAAAATCTGATTGACCCCATTCAAGACAGGGGTCTGCCCTGACCCAATGGGGGTTGGGAGGCGCTAGCAGCTCTGGGGCCGATGACCAGTCCAGCATCCCCGAAAGAATGGGGATCCTGGGTGGGGAGGAAATGATGGACGTGTGCCCAGTAGACCGCACACATCCTATCACATGGCTTTGCGTACAAGGCACTACATGCGTAAAGCACCGAGCTAGACACTCAGTCAGGACTAGTTTCTTTTCCATCTCGTTCTTATTCCAGAAAATTCATCAGGAACTCAGGGAATGAGGTAGAGGAATCTGGTTAACTGTGTCTAGCAGGAGAGCACAGGAGGGATGGTCTCCTGAACCCCTGATCTGACTTCCTCGCTCGCTGACAAACAACTAGTTTGTCACGGGGCTCGGTCACGGTCTCAGTCCCCGGGCTCCACAGGAGAGGCAAAATCTTCAGGTCTGCCAGCTTAGGACACCAGGGAGTCATCACACATCCCTGTTTCTTCACACTTCAGAGAAGTGTGACCATTTGTTGGAGATCTTCTTTTTGCGGAAAAGGTGACAGAAAAATTATGGGTGTCGTTACAAAAACAAAATTCAACTGAGTACATTTGAAGATTGTAATTGGCTTTATTCCGAGATTCACAGACCGGGCAGCATCCCGTCTAGCAAGTAGGAAGGAGCTCTGAGCCGTTGGACAAAATGGAGGTCTTTATAGGCAGGAGAGGGGCAGGGACAAGGAAGTCAGAAACAGAAGGATTATGTCAATACAAGTTCCCATCCTTTAGGGTAAGGGCAGGGGTCTATCGGGCTGATCAGATGTTTCCTGGCTTATTGGTTTAAAGTCCACTCTGGGGAGAAGCTGAAATGACAATTACGACAGGTACTAAGTCTTACTTTGCTGGCATGGGGCTCAGCACAAGTGACTCCATTTTGGACCTCTTATTTCTTTTCTTAACATTGTATAAAATTACAAATAACAACAACAACAACAAAAAAAACATTGTATAAAATTGTACCTTGATCTCAAGGGTCTAAACCATGTGCTTAACTATAATCCAAATGCTTGAGTCAATACGTGGACTTAACAGAATGTCTATTATTTTGTGCCAATTTATGGCGGGAAAAAAAACCTCTTTAGTAATCCCAGAAGAGACAATGACTCCTAATATTAGCATTAAGGGCTTATAAAGGTGTGACATTTAATTCAAGTCTTTGTTTGGGCGTGTTCAATTCAAGGAGATTTCTTACCTTTCCTCTGCTCCCCTCCCCTCCTTCCTTCTTTTGGTTGTTTTTAAATTTTAGCAATATTTCTAGGACTTTCTGTCAGTAGAAGTGGTCTTTTTATTGGTAGAGTTTTGACCCATCACAACCCTACACCAAAAGGCAAGATGGGCATCCAGTGCCACAGTAAAAGGTCCTTTGGGACATTCTTGTCCTACCGGGGTGCTCACAGCCCTCACTGGGCAGGGGGGCGTCCTGCAGAAAGACAGTGGCCAGGGGGATGGACAGCACTCCAGAAGGTTCCTGACTTCACAGTGCACCTCTGGCCTCCGGTCTATTCACCACGGCAGGGGCCGGGTGGGGGTGGGGGGTGGGGGCAGGCGCTGTGGGAAGAAGCTCCCTGGTTTATTTTAATTTCAAAGTACCTGCATTTCTACCTGTAGTACAGTAATTCATACATCAGTTTAGCATTTATCATTTCCTGAAGGTAAAAAAAAAATTCCTTTCTCAGATTTTTTAGCTGTAAGCAAACTATGCTCATTTGCCACATGTTAAACCAACCATTGACTGACTAAGCATCATAAGAACATACTGAAATTATCTCCTTCAGGAATTCTACTGTTTTTAATCATTTTCAAGTTGGCAGGAAAGGAAACACTGAAAATATAGTTCACTGTCCTTATTAGAGAGTTTCCTATATTCACACCACTGATTACTAAAAAAACTTAGACAAGGAAACTGCAAAATGAGAAGTTCTAACTAAAAAGTAGCCCTTTCTCTTTTGGGTTGACTCTAATTTTCCAAGTCACTTGACCCAATTCTGGAAAATAATACTTTACCCAATAGTTACAACGAAGCTCTGTGCACTGCAGTGACCTCCTCCCTCCATTTATCTTCTCATAGATTTCAGGAAGAAAAGCTTTTTTCCAGCCTTCTCCCCTTCTGTGTTTTGTTTTGTTTTCCTGCTTTGCACTGGCCTCTGAAGAGGTCTTCTTAATTTGAAAACAATCTTTTCTCTGGATCTATGGGGCCATGGTTCTCAAGCCTCAACATGTATCAGAATCGTCCAGAGGCTTTGTTTACGCAGTGATAGCTGTAGCCCAGTCCCAGAGTTTCCGATTCCACAGGAATGAAGGGAACTTGCATTTCTAACACCATCTCAGGTGCTACTGCGCTGAGGTGCTACCCCGCTGGGTCTCGGGGGCCACACTTTGAGAACCGCTGGTCTAGATAAAAAGCAGGCAGTGTTCCCTTCCCAACGTCTGCCTAACTGCCTGCCCTCCATCCCCTTGTCTCACCTTCCAGGATTTGGCTCTGGGGGGCTCTGGAGAGAAGGAACAGATTGGAGGAGACTCCAATCTGACTTCTTAACCGGGAAATAAATTTCATATGTAAATCCGCCTTGCAATAGTTTACAAACACTCTGGTTACATTGTAGAAAAAGTGACAGATTTTGTATATCATATTGAGTTCCCTTCATTTTATTTTTTTAAAGATTTTATTTATTTATTTGACAGAGAGAGAGAGAGAGAGAGATCACAAGTTGGCAGAGAGGCAGGCAGAGAGAGAGAGGGGGAAGCAGGCTCCCCGCTGAGCAGAGAGCCCGATGCGGGGCTCGATCCCAGGACCCGGAGATCATGACCTGAGCCGAAGGCAGAGGCTTAACCCACTGAGCCACCCAGGAGCCCTGAGTTCCCTTTATTTTAGAGATCAAAGAGAGGTTTATTCATCCCTAAAGTTCTCCACAAGCCTCCTCATCCCTATGCAATTTACTTTTCATGTCTTGCTATCTCCCGTTTATTTACAAATACAAGTTCAGCCTCAAATTAAGGAATTCTCTTTTCCAAACACCGAGAAATTCCTGAAGAAAAGGGGAAGCATCAGCTACTGAGTCCCACTGACTTTGCCTCATGGGCTATGTAACTCTGGGTAAGAATTTCAAGGTACAAGGAAAACTATAGCTTTGGCCTCCAGAATTGAAAAACTTCCTATAAATTTCCCATCCCTTTTATACCAGGAAAATGGCAATTGGGCAAATGAAAGGATAAACAAAATCTCATAAGTTAAATATTTTCTTAACCAAATGAAGTTGAGTCAACTACTGATTTAAGGAAATATTCCACATCCTCTTTTTTATCACCTGGAGAAACCAATAACATACATATATTTCATTTATAAGTGCAAAAATTCAGCCCTGCTTTCTCAACCTTATTAACGTTGATAACTTTATCAGTAACACCTCTGAACTAAAACCGTAACCACCCAAATGTGGGACAATTAATTAACCAGTGAATATTTACAGCACTACAAATTTCTTTAGACCAGAAATGGGAGATAACACTGTGAGAGAGGTCATCTTTTTCTACCATGAGTTACAAACGTATAGAATAAAAGTCAGTTGAGGAATATGTAAGTGGGGCACCTGGGTGGTTTAGTTGGTTAAGCATCTGCCTTCAGCTCAAGTCATGATCCCAGAGTCCGGGGATCCAGTCCTACATCGGGCTCCTTGCTTGTTCTGCCTGCTTCTCCCTCTGACTGTACTTTCTCTCTCTCTGTCTTACAAATAAATAAAATCTTTTTTTTAAAGTTTTTTAAAAAAAGGAATAGATAAGTAAAAATGTCTTTATTTAGTTTGATTAGACCAAAACCAATCATAATTTATTTTTAAATTTAAAATAGAGAACAAAAATTCTCCACAGAGATTTGCTCACATTTTTTTAAAAGATTTTATTTATTTATTTGACACAGAGAGAGATCACAAGTAGGCAGAGAGGCAGGCAGAGAGAGAGGGGGAAGCAGGCTCCCTGTCAAGCAGAGAGCCCGATGGGGGGCTCGATCCCACGACCCTGAGATCATGACCTGAGCCGAAAGCAGAGGCCCAACCCACTGAGCCACCCAGGCACCCCGAAATACTTTTTCAGAGCATAGTATTTGGAGATAAAAGCACACAAGTCATAAGTGGGACATCTTGACGAATTATCACGAAGTGAATACACCCAAGTACCATCCGGGAACGAGACCCTTCCTAGAGCCCAGATGCCCGCTCGAGCACCTGCTTCACACAGCTGGCCCCTCGCTGGACTCCAAATGCCAGAGTTTGCTGGACCTGTTTCGAATTTCACACACACGGAGCCCTTTGGTGTGTTTCCTTTTATATCCTGTTTATTTCGTTCATGTTAATGTTTATGAGTTTCATAGAATACATCGTTCTGTGTAACTCTATTTCATTCCCTTTCCTTGCTCCATAGAATTCCATTTTAGGACGTCCACAGTCTACTTATTTATTCTGCTGTTTGCGGTCACTTCGATGGTTTACGTTTGGGACTATTAAGAACAACACTGTTGTGAACATTCTTTGCTGCGCATGTTACGTGCAGTTCCACGGGCTGTAATTTTAGGAGATCGTGCAAGATCGGTTCCACAACAGCCGAACTGAATCATACTCCCACCAAAGTGTATGAGCGTTTCTGTCCCTCCGACCTATGGCATTGTTCTCTCTCTTTCTGTAGGGTCAATGGAATCAGTATGTGTTTTAAAGATATTTAAATTCCTAGGTTTGGAAGGACACATGTCATTGAAATTCCGTGTTATTCTGTAGGGTCGTTGTTTTAAATTACGAGGTCGTGGACTCCTTTGAGAATAAAACCTAAGTCCTTCTCCTCTCTAAAATGCATTTATGCACAAAGGCCCAGAAAATTCTACCTGACCTTCTGAGGATACTCACAACCGCTGGCAGCCCTTTCGTTCCTGACTTCCAGATCAAGGACTCCCTCGAAAAGCACTGACTTTAGCGGAGTAACTGTTCTCAAGAGATCTTCCAGTTCTGATTTCCTGCCTTTTCATTCTACGCCCCGCCCCCCCTTATTTCCAGCAGAATAAAGTTCCAACTTCCTACTTTGAAGGAGTCCCACCTCATTTCAAAGAGACCAGGGTCTGTCTCTTGCGTGCATACTCACCTTGGGAGCAGGAAGACGGCGAGAGCTGGGTTTCTTTTCCCTTGCAGGCGATCTCTGTATCTCCCTCTCCTCTTCACCACCCTGCTGCCTGAACTCTTTCAGGGCGTTTGGGCAGCCCCAAATGCCAACTCACACACAGCCTTCGTGCCGCAGCCTGACTGCACCCCCTGGCTGCCGGCTCTCTCGCCCCTCCTCACCTCCAATTTCCAAGACGGAAACATGATTCCCCAATTTCCACATTTCCCGGAGAAAAATAGGGCAAAAATGTCAGATGGTCCCAAGCCCCCTGCTCGTCATAGGCAAGCTTCCACTCTCTGTAAACTTTCCCATTTCTGGAAGTATGTTCATCTCTGATTCATCTCCTGGACTCTCCATCACACTGGCATCCTCATCACTCCTCAAACGTAGGGCCATACCATTTCCTGTGACCTCACCTCCTCTTCCTGTTCCCGTAGATGGAAAACTCCTACACATCCTTCAAAGCCTCTGCTCAACCAGGAGACCTGCTGGTCTCACTCTGCCTTCCCCTAGCAGTGATAGTTCTAAAAGGACACTTACCTCAGTCGTAAATAGATCACAGGCAAACAGAAAAATCTAGGTCTCATTCAAGCAGAAGGTGTTCAGGAAAGTGCTAAGTCCTCATGCAGAGCATACACACACATAAAAAAGGAGTCCGGCTTCATAGGTACGAGTGGAGGTTACAAAGATCCAGAGGAAGGAAATGAATGAGCAGATGAAGGATAATGATGCCCTCTGCTACCAGTACTGGGCTATGACTTTATTCATGTAATCTCCACATCCTTGCCAGCACTTGGTATTGTGTGTCTTTTTGATGATAGCCACCCATATGGGTGTAAAATGGTCTTTCATTGTGGTTTTGATTTGCATTTCCCTAAGGACCAATGATGCTTAGTATTTTTTCATATGCTCATTGGTCATTTGCATATTTTCTTTGGATAAATGTCTATTCAAATCCTTCCCCCATCGTGAACTGGGTTATTTGTCTTTTAATTGTTGAATTGTCAGAGTTCTTTACATATTTTGGCTATAAATATTTTATCGGGTATGATTTGCCAATATTGCAATACAGACAGACTTCATTTTGGATGTTTTTTCATATGGATGTTTTTTCACTTCCTTTATAGCATTGCTTGCAGCACAAATTTTAAAATTTTGATTAAATAGAAAATAATCTATTTTTTTCTCCTATTGCTTATGCTTTTTTTTTTTTTAAGATTTTATTTATTTATTTGAGAGAGAGAGGGAGTGAGGGAGACAGCAGGAGCAGAGGGAGAGGAAGAAGCAGACTCCCCACTGAGCAGGGAGCCGGATGAGGTGCTCGATCCCAGGACCCTGGGATCATGACCTGAGCTAAAGGCAGGCACTTAACTGACTGAGCCACCCAGGTGCCCCTGTTGCTTATACTTTTGCTGCCATATCTGAAGCCACTACCGTAGGTCATGAAGATTTACTCCTAAGCCATATTCTAAGAGTTTTGTACCTTAAGTTTCTAGATTTAGGTCTGTGGTCCATTTTGAGTTATTTTTGTGCCTGGTGTGAGGTAAGGGGTCCAGAACCTCCTGGATATTCCATCTTAATCAAGGACTTGAGTATCTATTACCAAATGAAAAATGTTTTAGATTTTGGACTACCGTACTTAGATTTCATTGCGGGAACTGGGGCTCCTTATCCTTGGGACAAGTAACAAAAAATAACAAATTACTGCCATTCGCGGCGAAAATGAAATAAAACCCTGATCTCTTACTTTGCTAAATATTTTCTTCTTTTTCCACCTTTAGTTCTCTCTTTCAAAATCCTTACCTTTTGTTTATGCCCCTTTTCTCCCCCACTCATTTGTTGTGTTGTAATATTACAAGCACATTCAAATATTAGGAAACTCACGCACACATCCCTTGTATAGAAGGGACTGCATAAGATCAATCACAGATGAGAATGATTTTATAGGTTCAGTACAAATTCAAATACTGTACTCTCCAAATCACTCATATATGATTTACCCCCCGCCCCCCTTAGCAATGGCCGACCCCTGGGGAACAGTCGATGAATGCTCACTGTCCTCATAGTGGCGTCTGCTCAAGCAGCAAGTGGGGAGTAGAGGAGACCCCTGACTGCTGGGTGGGTCTGGGGAGGGTGCCATCTCTGAGCGGGCACATGAGTGGGCATAGCAGGGTGACGCAGATAAGGTCTTGACCTACAGGAAGCGCTGTTGTTTACATCTACTGCTTCGTGTCCACAACGATTTTGCATAATCTCGCCTCATCCATAGGACACACTGCACAGTGGGTCCTTCACCCGACGGGCTGTCTTCCTGACTCCTAGGTGGACAATTGCAGCTGGAATGAAGGCGGATCCCTCTCCTAGGCTTTCGGGGTCTTGCGTGGCCATTTGCCTGCCCCTTGCCTCTGTCCTTCGCTGGTCCAGCTCATCTGGGTCTTTTCTGCTCCAAAGCGCATCCCAGCACCTGTCCCCAGAGCTGTTCTCTGAGCACCCCCTCACTTTGCCATCACTCCTTTTCCTAGGACCACCTTGGCTTGTCCTCATGCCTCTTCGTAACTCCTTGGTCTGCCCCCTGCTTTCGGAAGATCAGCCCATGAGGTATGGACCCTCCACTGCATCCGCAGAGCCTCACCCCCCCAACCCCCTGCCCAGAGCACACCTGGGCACTGGCAGGTGCTCATAAAAGTGCCCTTTAAGATCATTAACTAGTTAGTTGCTTTCCTGGGTGTGGTTGCTTTTCCATACATATATATAGCCTCTCTTTGGACAAGTATGAAGCATCTTCTCCCTTGGATTCCAACTGTCCTGCAGGGAGCATTGGGCGCTGGTGCCGCCCCTGGTGTTGAAGCCAGGCTGTGCTCAGGAGGGGACAATTCAGGACAAGGAGCCAAGGAGCCGCAGATAGGGAGGGGGCGGCAGTCCTTTGTCCAGGGGACAGAGGGGGAACGGGCGCTAGGTAACAGCTAGCCTGGCAGACCTTAGTGTGGGCTCCTGAACCTCGCACTCCCGTCCACATCCCAGACAGAACCTCTCACACTCGCTGCAAGTGCGTGGGGTTGGGGGGCAGAGGGCCAAAGGTCTTGACACCAGATCATGCCCTTGCCCAGCCACCCCTGGCCCTGGGGCCGGACAAACCCCAAGATCTGAGTGTCTGTGGGTCCTCTGTGGGTCCCCAGGTCTAAAATGAGAAAACAAAAGTGCCCATCTCGAAGGCTGTTGTAGGAATTAAGTCATTTCATACATGCCACGTGCTTAGGCTGGCACCTAGTAGCTTAAGGTGTTAGGAAGCTGGTAGTGCACCAAGGGGAGCAGGAGGAAGGCGGGGGGAACCAGCAGTAGAGAGAGAATGCGTGCAGCTGCCCGGCTCTACTGCGCCCACCCTGGGACCCCCGCACTTTGCATACAGCTGGAGCACAGACTCTCCCGACAGAAGTCCCTGAGCCAACTGGCACACCACGGGGCGGAGAAAGGAGCCACCGTTGCCAAAGCCACAGAATGAAGATTTAGCCTGCTGACAAGTGCCGGGGGATTCCTTTTGTCCAGGCGCACTCTCCCCCACCCTCTTTCAAATTAACATGACTAAACTGGGAATCCAAGGCCTTTGTCCTGCTCTCAATCTGTCTCAAGTTCAATGCTCACCTGCAGGCTCTTTGGGACTTTGGTGGAAAGAAAGGTGGTCAGAGTAAAGCAACCACCCGGCCTTGCAGAGTTATAATTCAGAGAGCGTTATCATTATTTTAAATCCTGTTCCAAAGGAAAACACTTTGCAGCCTCCTTTCCTAAAGAAATGGGCGTGTTTAGCGGCTTAAACAGGCTCCCAGGGGCTCAGGCCTCAGGATGTCAGGTGGGTGGTACGGGTCCCGACACCTTCATTCTCCCTCATCGGATTAGCTTTCTGTCCCCGGGCAAGCTCACCCAGAGCCCAGCTGCAAATGCAAATTTATAATGAGAAAGGGTGCTGCCTTCCATCTCCATCAGCCAGCGGGAGCCAGTTTCCTAGGTGACAGGCGGTGCTGTTTTCCTGGGTAAAGTCACAGGGAGGGGAAGGAGGTAAAAATTAGTAAAAAATGAATCTGAGCAATGAACTAAACCCTTTTCACTCATAAAGGCTGACCTCCAACAATCACTGGGAATTGTGGACTGTATTTTAACAC
>CM052889.1:51422727-51474825 GCA_028534135.1 Potos flavus | reverse complement strand
GGATTGCAACAATACAGATAAATAAATCTCACACACATAACATGGAGCGGAAGAAGGAGCATGAAAGAGCACCTTATGAATAATTCATTCATAGGAAGTTCAAAACCCAGCAACCCAGTCTCTGGAGTGAGAAGTTAGGATCGTGTGTAAGAGGGTTCTTCGGAACCCTTGGCGTCACCCTTTCTTGCTCCCTGCAAGAGAAGTCTCAGCTGTGCAGCTCCTGACTTATGTATGTTATCCTGCAGTAAAGATGATGAAGACAGGGGCGTCTGGGTGGCAGGGTCGGTTAAGCATCCAGCTCTTGGTTTCAGCTCAGGTCCTGATCTCAGGGTCATGAGATCGAGCCCTGTGTGGGGCTCCATGATCAGCAGGGAGTCTGCTTAAGGCTCTCTCCCCCTCTCACTCTGCTCCTCCCCTCCTCACTCTCTCTCTAAAATAAGTAAATAAATCTTAAAAAAAAAAAAAAAAAGATGATGAAGGCTGAATAGAGCCAAACTAAAACTAAAGACCTCTGGGAAAGCCTGTCCCTGAGAAGGGCCCTTCTGTCCAGTCCGCAGGACTGTCCTCCCTCGGGGAGCCACTAGTGGCCACCTGTTGGTGACCCCCTGATTTCTGAGAGACCCAGAGAGAACTACCTTTCTCTCCTCACCTCCTGTTTACCTCGCAACGGCCTCACCAAGAACTCTCTCTGCCTGACCCCAATTGCCAAAGAGAAACCAGAGGAGACTTAATATCCTTTTTTTACATCCTAAACATAATCATTACCTAACGCCATCATGTAGCAGGAGAAATCACGCTTTATTTCCGGGTGGTATAAGCTAGATCATAACTCTTCAAGGTACTGTTGCCAAGGTTCCATACTTAGAAAATTCATGCTAGTGTCCACTCAGATCCTCCCTCTCTTTTTCTCCTTTTCAGAGGAGTGTATATATTTCCAGCTCCCTTGTTCCTCACACTGTACCTGACCTTGTGGTATCCTCTCTAAAGTTCTTTCCCATCAGCAGAGGCTGTGCTACCTTGTGGAAATCAGTCCCCTGGCTATTATCCTTTTCGTGCTGCTTAAATTCCTTACCCATTACCCCCTGGCTGTGTCCCCTCCCTTTTCCTCACCCGCTCCAGCCGTATATGCCCACAGCCAGGAGTGCCAATGTCAGTGTGGCCCAGGGCCACAATTTACAAAGCAAATAGCCAAATCGATTTAGAGAATAAAATAGTTTTTGTCTTCCTTGAGTGACACTTAGATAAAAACCAAACAATAAGGCTATTATCTTTAAAACTACCATTATGCTCTGTCCACATCTGACACTTCTTTATGCATAAAAATCTTCAGCTTTGGATTTAGGAAAATTCCCCCGAGTTCAAATTGAATTCATTAGGTCTGTTCAAATTACTGCTAAAATGTAGGGCATAATTTTAAAAATATACTTCCCTTTCCTAAGTTATACCATCTATTCAAATGATGCCTTTTATATATGGTAGAAAACATTAAAATAACAAAGACTCCAATTTAGAAATAATGATGCTATTTGTAAATGTTATTTTAACCTTCAGGGTTGTTGTTTTTTTTTCCCCCCTTTATCATTGGTGCTCCTCTTCCTCCCCCTAATGGACAGTTTGCATTATTGCAAAAGCACTTCAAAGATTTTATTACAAGGGCTCCTGGGTGGCTCAGTGGCCTCTGCCTTTGGCTCAGGTCATGGTCTCCGGGTCCTGGAATCAAGCCCCGGGTCCTGGAATCAAGCCCCGCATCGGGCTCTCTGCTCAGCGGGGAGCCTGCTTCCCCCCTCTCTCTGTGCCTGCCTCTCTGCCTACTTGTGATCTCTCTCTGTCAAATAAATAAATAAACTCTTTAAAAAAAAAAAAAAAGATTTTATCCCGGGACCCTTTAAGATATTTCATTGTTTTATAGTCCAAGTAGTTTCCCTAGGGGTTTGAGGTGGCTTAATTATTATACACACTATGATATAGTGGGGGAAAAAAATCAGCTTTACAATGTCTTCAACAACCTCCCATCGCTAAAGGTAATAATGGATTCCACAAGAGGTTTCCTACGGTTGTTCCAATATTAGTTGAAGGCATGACTTCGAAGCAAAGTGAAGACAATTGCAGGAGTCAAGACCATGGGACTCTTCACCCAGCTCTCCTGTGAGCTGTCTTGACCTGGGGAGTAATACAAAAGAAAGGAAGAGAGAGTGTGACTTTTGAACTTGGCGTCTCAGAATTTTTGATCGAGTTGAGCAGCAGATATTTGAAGCTTGTGTTCAATTTCAATAGCTTCGAGTGTGGGTAATTTGTGGAGCTGATTAAGAGCAATCCATATGTTTTTAAATCACTAAGCAGATGGGAGGGCTGCCTTCCTTTCTGGTGGAAAATAAAAAGCCTAATGAAAATGCTTAGACCGAATGGATGCCATACACCAATCATTCTTGGTATTCTGTTTATGCACAATCACTAAATACTTCGATTGGCTTTTCTAAAATAGGCTGTGTGAAGGTATTTTCGGAACCGTTGTGGGGCAGATGGAGAAGGAAGTAACTTTTCCTCTTCTGTTTTCTTCTAGAATATTTGTAGTTCTAAGTGTCACGTTTAGGTCTGTGATCCTTTGTTGTTGTTTTTTTCCCTGTGATCCTTTTTGAGTTATTTTTTTTAAGATTTTATTTATTTATTTGACAGAGACAGACACAGTGAGAGAGGGAACACAAGCTAGGGGAGTGGGAGAAGGAGAAGCGGGCTTCCCACTGAGGGGGGAGCTCGATGTGGGGCTTGATCCCAGGACCCTGGGATCATGACCTGAGCTGAAGGCAGATACTTAACGGCTGAGCCACCCAGGCGCCCTTGAGTTAGTTTTTGTATAGGGTGAAAGGAATAGATTGAGGTTCATTTTTTGCATAGGGATGTGTAATTGTTCCAGTACTATTAATTGGGAAAAAAAACAACAACCCTATCCTTTCTCCATTGAATTGCCTCTTTCTACATTTGTAGAAAATCAGTTCACCATATATGTGTGGGTCTATTTCTTGACTTAATTCTGTTCCACTCATCTATATGTTTGTCCTTCTCCACCATGCCTTGATGACTGTAGATTTATAGGTAAGTCTTAAAATCAAATAGCGTTAGCCTTCTAATTTCATTCTTCTTCAAAATTGCTTTGACTACTCCAGTTCCTTTGCTTTTACATATGAAGTTTAGAATTAGCTTGTTGGTTTCTACAAAAATTCCTTTAGGGATTTGTATTAGATGGACATCAAATCTATAAATAAGTCTAGGGAGAGTGGACATCTTAACAATATTGAGACTTCTAATCCATAAAAACAGTAATCTCTCCATTTATTTAGGTCTTTTTTCTTTGATCGAGATTTTATAATTTTCAGCATACAGATCTTGCATATATGTTGTTAGATTTGTACCTAAGAATTTCTTGGCTTTTGGGGGGAGGGGTGCTATTTAAATGGTATTATAAAATTCAATCTCAAAATGTTTATTGCTAGTAAATAAAAATACAGTTGATTTTTGTATATTGACTTTGTATCTTGTGACCTAGCTAAAGTCTATTATTCTAAAAACTTTATTATAAATTCTCTGTGAATTTCTATGTAGACAATCATGCCATATGTGAATAGAGACAATTTTATTTATATTTATTTCTTTTTATTCCTTTTCTTGCTTTATTGCAGGCGAGCACGTCTAGTATGATACTAATTAAAGAACAAACATCTTTGGCTTGTCCCTAATTTTAGAGGGAACGCAATTAATATTTCACCATTAAGTATGAGTTCTATGTTGGTTTTTTATAGGTGACCTATAAATAAATTTCTTTTGACTGAGTTTTGAATTTCTTTTGAATGAGTTTTGGCAGTTTGTGTTTTCAAGAAATTCATTCATTTTAATTTACTTTGTTACATTTATAGGTATACAATAGTTCACCGTGTTTCATTATTATTCTTTAAATGTCTTTACTGTTGGTAATGATGTCTCCTCTTTCAGTATAGATGCGTATAACTTGTGCCTTTTCTCTGTATTTCTTGGTGAATTTGGCTAGAGGTTTATCAATTTGTTGTTCTTTTCAAAAATAGTTTACCCCCCCCCCCATTTCTTTAAAATTTTTATTGTGGGGGGTGCCTGGGTGGCTCAGTGGGTTAAAGCCTCTGCCTTTGTCTCAGGTCATGATCTCAGGGTCCTGGGATCAAGCCCCGCATCGGGTTCTCTGCTCAGCGGGGAGCCTGCTTCCCCCTCTCTCCCTGCCTGCCTCTCTGCCTACTTGTGATCTCTCTCTCTCTGTCAAATGAATAAATAAAATCTTAAAAATTTTTTTATTGTGATAAAATATATATAGCAAATTTACCATTTTAGCTAATTTTTAAAAAGATTTGTTTATTTATTTTAAGGAGAGAGAGAACGCGCAGGAGGAGGGAAGGGCAGAGGGACAGAGAGAGAATCCCAAGCAGACTCCAGGCTTAGCGCACAGCCCCATGCGGGAGTCAATCCCACGACCCTCGGATCATGACCTGAGCCAAAACCAAGAGTCGGACGCTTAACCAACTGAGCCACCCGGGCGCCTCCCATTTTAATTATCGTTAAATGCACGGTTTAGTGGCATCAAGTATATTCACAGTCTTGTGCAGCCGTCACCAGACCTTAAATTAATTCCAGGCCTTTTTCACCCTCCCAACTGAAACTCTGTACCCGCTGAACATTGACTCCCTGTTCCCCTTGCCCCAGGCCCTGGTAACTGTCATTCTATTTTCTGTCTCTATGAATTTGACTACTCTAGGGACTTCATATGAATGGAATAATTTATATGTCAGTATTTCTCCTTTGTACCGGCTTATTTCACTTAGCATAATGTCTTCAAGGTTCATCTATGTTGTAACATGTGTCAGAATCTCCCTCCTTTTTAAGGCTGAATAATATTTCATTACATGTGTATATCACATACCACATTTTGTTTATTCATTCATCCATCAGTGGGCACTGGGTGGGTTATTAACACCGTTTGACTGTTTTTAATAATACTGCTATAAACATGGATATACAAATATATGTTTCAGTCCCTGCTTTCGCTTCTTTGGTCATAAATCCAGAAGTAGAATTGTTGGATCATACGGTAAGTCCATATTTAGTATTTTGAGGAATCCCCGTACCATTTTCCACAGAGGCTGTACCATTTTATATTCCTACTAGCAGTGCATAAAACTTGCAATTTCTCCACATCCTAGCCAACATCTGTTATTTTGGTTTTTCAATAATGGTCATTTGCATGGGTGTGAAGTAGTATCTCATTGTGGTTTTGCGTTGCTTTTCCCTAATGACTATTTTTTGTCCATTTTTAAATTGGGTTGTCTGTTTTTTGTTGTTGTTGAGTTGTATGAATATAGTTTTTGGTTTATTGATTTTTTTCCTATTTATGTTCTTGATTTCATTGATTTATGCTTCATCTTTATTATTTGCTTCCTCTTCTTGCATTGAGTTTAACTTGCTTTCCCCCCACACCTAGTTTCTTAAAGTGAAAACTTAGATCAGTTACCTAAGACCTCCTTTCTTTTCTAATATAAGCCCTTGATGCTTTAAATTTTCTTCTGTGTACTATTTTAGCTACCTTCCACAAGTTTTGATATGTTGTATTTGCATTTTCATTCAATTTAAAATGTTTTTAAATTTCCTTTTTGACCTCTTTTTGACACATGGGTTGTTTAAAAGTGTATTGTTTATTTTCCAACTATTTAAAGATTTTTACAGATATTTTCTGTTATTGTTCTAGTTAAATTCCGTTATGGTCAGAGAACATACTGTAGATGATTTACTTCTTTAAAAAAAGTCTAAAGTTTGGGGTGCCTGGCTGGCTTAGTTGGTGGAGCATGCCACTCTTGATCTCAGGGTTGTGAGTTCAAGCCCCGTGTTGGGTGTAGCAATTACTAAAAAACAAAATCTTGTGGGGGTTTTTTGTTTTGTTTTATTTTTTTAAAGGTTTTATTTATTTATTTGACAGACAGATAGAGAGCACAAGTAGGCAGACAGTAAGGTAGAGAGAGAAGGAGAAGCAGGCTCTCCGCTGAGCAGGGAGCCCGATGTGGGGCTCTATCCCAGGACCTGGGATCATGACCCGAGCCGAAGGCAGCTGCGTAATGACTGAGCCACCCAGGCGCCCCTGCCTCATGTATTTTGAAACTCTGTTGTTAGGTGCATGCAAGTTGAAGATTGTTGCCTTCTGGGTGAATTGATTCCTTTATCGTTATATAATGCTCCTCTTTTTTCCTGGTAATGTTTCTTGTTCTGAAATCAAGTTTTTCTGATTAGTATAACCAATCCAGCTTTCTCTTGATTAATGTTTTCATGACATGACTTTTTACAGTCTTTTGATTTTTAACTTGTCTTTGTCATATTTAAAAATGTGTTGGTTGTAGACAGCATATAGTTAGGTCTTGCTTTTTTATATGACAATCTCTATCTTTTAATGTATAGGTTTAGGCTGTTTATAGTTAATATAATTATTATTTGATTGGAATAAATTTCACCATCTTAATAGTTGTTTTCTTTCTTTTTTTTTTAAGATTTTATTTATTTATTTGAGAGAGAGAGATCACAAGTCGGCAGAGAGGCAGGCAGAGAGAGAGGGGGAAGCAGGCTCCCCGCTGAGCAGAGAGCCCGATGTGGGGCTCGATCCCAGGACCCTGAGATCATGACCTGAGCCGAAGGCAGAGGCTTTAACCCACTGAGCCACCCAGGCGCCCCTTAATAGTTGTTTTCTATTTGTTTGTTTTTAAGAGATATTTAAAGGCAGGGTTTGTGCTGTGATCACACTAGTGATTTTTAGGAAACTGTAATGACTCTAAGAACACAAGCTTTTTGGGCCATCTTCCCCAATTGCCCATTGAGTGGTTAATACAAATAGACAAGGGACATGTTACTATATATTTAACTCAAAGCGTCACTAAGTCTTTTCAAAGACTGTGAGAGAAGGCAGCAAGGAGTCTAAAGACTTGGGGCTTGGTCTTAGCTCTATCCCCTGCTAGCTCGGAAGATCTGGACACGCTCCTAATCTCCTTGAGGCTCAAATGGATGAAATACTACTTACCGCAAATGATGGGAGGAGCTATCTCGGAATCTTGGGTAGAGCTGGGGAGAAAAATCTCTCCACTTGGGGAAAATATTCCAGAGAAGATGTGATTTCTGAATGTGTTTGGATGATAGAAGGGAATTTAATAAATAGTCATAGTCGAGAGTTTTTTTTTTTTTAAGACAGGAAGAATAATTAGGATATATATACAAATCAGTGACTCTTACGAGAATGCAAACAAGGAACCATGAGACTTCAGATAATTCAGGCTAGAGAGAAGAAGACTCCATCCAATGGGGCGTGGAGACCAACTGGAGACAGAGGATAGAAAAGGGAGAGGTCTAGAGCCACTTGCAAGCTTCAGATTTGGGAAATTCGGTAGATCAGTGGTTCTTTCACTGACATACAGAATACAGGACAGTTTAGAGGGGCTGGCTCAGGAATAGAAGGTGATGTCAGTTTTAAATGAATGTCAGCTGAGTTTACCGTGTCTGTGGCCAACCAGGGAAGAGGTGTCAGGTGGTAGCCTGATCTATGCATGAGGGGTCTGGGCCAGAGACTCGGAAGCCATCGGCATCCAGGTGGCAGTTGGAGCCATCGGCACGGGTGAGTGTATACACTGGGAAGTGGGCTGAGGACGGACCCTTGGGGTGTCAGCGAGGACGCTTTCAGCTGTTAGTAAGAACATTCCAACTAAAAGTGGTATAAGCCGCTATCATCTTACACAGCAAGATGACACAATTAAGTCAGCGGCTCTGAAACTGAAGGCCCTATTCTTTCCATTTCCCTCATCTGTCTGCTCTGATATTTTGACTGTCCTTTAGGGAGACTTTCTTTACGGGTCCAAGATGGCCGCTGCAGTTCTGAGCATCCCTGAGGATGACCGGTTCCAGAGGCACCAGACAGCCTGTGCGTGAGTCTCTTTTTAAGAGTAAAAGCCTTTCCAGAAACCACCTAGTGGGCTTGAGCTCATGTTCATGCCCATCCCCAAATAATCATCAGGGGAAGGGATGGAGTTATGATGGGTCTATACCAGTTAAGATTCACCCCCATGGCTGCTCCCAGAAGCACCCAGCCATTCCCTCCCTGAACAAAAGGAAAGAAGTGAGGAAATGACCAGTGGATAGAAGCCCAAAGACCTGCCACTGCCTGGGAAACATAATACCTAAAAGATAAGCCAAGGGAGATGCTTAGAAATATTCTGAGGACACTGACATTAGAGGCCATAGGAGCCAAGAAAGAAGAAGAGATTCTGGAAAGATAACATGATGATTAAAAACAAAAATTAACCAGTGAAATGGGAATAAGGTCTGTGACTTAGTTAATGGTGTTATACTAGTGTCAATTTCCAGTTTTGATGATTGTGCTATAGTTCTAGAAGATGCTGTCATCAGGGGAAACTGAGGAAAGGGTACGTGGTGACTCTGGCCTATTTTTGCAATTTCCTTCCAGTCTAAAATTATTAAAAAAATAAAAGGTTTGAAAAAGCTATGACAGTAATAATTAATTACTGAATATTTGCTGTGAGCCAGGATAATTCTAGGAAGTTCACAGATAGTCACTCATTTAATCCTCACGACAACTCTAGCAGCTAATCTTTTTTTTTTTTAAAGATTTTATTTATTTGACAGAGAGAGAGAGATCACAAGTAGGCAGAGAGGCAGGCAGAGAGAGAGGGGGAAGCAGGCTCCCTGCTGAGCAGAGAGCCCGATGCGGGACTCGATCCCAGGACCCTGAGATCATGACCCGAGCCGAAGGCAGAAGCCTTAACCCACCGAGCCACCCAGGCGCCCCCCTAGCATCTAATCTTATCCCCATTTCTCAGATGAGGAAACTGAGGCACACAGCAGCTAAGTAATCTGCTAAACGATAATGAGGCTGGAAGGCAGTCTGACTGAGATTCGAACCCATGCGACTTGGCTTTGGAGACCGCGTTCCTGACCGCTGTGCCCTACTGTTGCTCAGGGAGTAGTCTTACTGGAAGGGCCACCCGGACACCGTGTGACCTCAGGTGGTGCCCGCAGGGCTCAGTGCCGTAGGGACACCAAGCACGTTGATGCCTGTCTACCAGATTTAGCACCAGCAGGCTGTTGGTGACATTTCATGGAGAACCGTGTGGCAGTGACCTGTGAGGTGAGCTCGAGGGGCGAAAGCATAGAGAGCGAGTGTGACTGGCTCCTACAAGATGAGCTTTGGAGTGGGAGCTCCAGCTGGGGACAGAGGAGAGCCTGCCCAACGGGGAGATCTGAGCTAATCTGGGTCCAGGGGACATGCCAGCTGCAGGGAGAACTGGAACTCACAGGGGAGAGGGACACTAGGTGGCGGATAGGATTCGTCCTGGGGCCCACGGTTCTGTGTGGGAGGAGGCCCCGAGCCACCTCTGTCCCAGCCTGGCGGAAGCCACGCAGGGAAATGCAAACTTGGCCCAGTTGTCTCTGTTCTCGTTTTCTTTCCAAGCTTCAGGTGCCCGGCGCCTTCCCCCTCCCGGCTGTCTCCAGGTCTTTCGACGTGTCAGATGAAGGATTACGCCTTGATGGGAATCCAAACTAACAGGTTTCGTATATTAAAACTTTCTGCTTTGAATCATGGAGTGAACAGCTGCTTTTCCGAGTTTAGGGCATTCCAACAAATTAGGGCAGAGGTCCTTTCACGGGTTGAGGGGCTAGCTGACCCGGAGGATAAAGCCGAGGAGGCCTAAGGACTGAGACACAGTGGGACCAGTGTCTTCCTGAGGGAGCTTCAGGACTGCTGTCCCTGATTCGTCTTACAAACCCCACGTTCTTCTCCGATCTAATGGAATGTAACCTATTTTAATCACAAGCATGTATTGAACATATCTGAACTAGCATCAGAAAGGTCTGTGATTTCTTTAAAGAAAGAAATCCAGTAAAACATAGGGATTCTGTTGCAAAGCGTTGCCCGCAGAGATCTAAACACCCAGCCCCTGCAGTGGGTCAGTGGCCGTGACGAAACTCTCACGGCTTTGGGACCGCCTGTTGTCTTCGCTGGGTACGCACGGTGAAGAACTTTCCATCCCGCTGGACGTGTGCGGTGAGTTGTTTTCACCAATAGCAGCTGAATTGGGGCTGTTTACCCTCTCGGTTTGTCACACGGTTGATTTAAGCCGTAGGAACAGGGCTGGCTGGTCTACAAATAGATCAGACTCATCAGCTTCCCCTTGCTAAAAATACCAAGGCAGATTTTTCAGAACTCTTTTCAGTAACCATTGTAAATGTATTGGAATGAGACACGCTTTACTTTTTCTGTATGCATGCAGACAGTTCAACTGTATTTCCGGTAATTACTTTCTATCATGAGAACAGGCTTCGCCAAACATTTACAAGAAGCAGCCAAGTGTTTAGGAAGCTATTGGAATCGCTAACAGCGCGTATTTACTACGTAGTCCTTTTCCAGAGGTTTCCCCGGGTCTTTGGATACACTGCCTGGGGGCGAGGGGAAGAGCATCCTCTCACGCCCCCACCTTCCCCCACCCTGGCCTTGGCTTCTCCCTCCTCTGCTTCCCCGGGAGTCTCTTCGTTGTTTAATGGTGTCCCCCTGTCTCTCGCATTCAGACTCGAGGGCGGGGACTGTCCCATTCCTGTCGAATCCCCTGGAACATCCAGGCACCGCGCCCTGCATGCAGCAACCTCCCAACACATTTCAACTCGGCCATCCACAGGGTTGCAACTAAATAACAGACCGCGTACCACGTCCTGACCACGCTGAACTGCAATTCCTGGGCCCCGTTATAACATCAAGGTGATAAATAATCCATACAAGTACTTTCTCTCTCCCCTGAGAGTTGCTCCTGAAAAAACAAAACAAAACAACTAATGTTAGGTATTTTGTTTACAAGCTGGGCTAAAAGCTTGTGTTTTATCGTGTCATCCACTAAGGCCAACCCTCGGTTTTAATATTCAAATTTGAACCATTAAACCAAACGACCTGCCACCTTGAAATAAACACCGGGAGGACCGAGGAGACAGAAGGAAGGAAGTGATGAGGGTTTTCACGCCCAGAATCACGGCGTCCTTCCCTGACTGCATTCGAAGTAACTGATTCACTGTTGACTCTCTACAAAGTAGGTGAATCTGACCTCGTTTACTATCTACTCCACAGACTAGTGATAGGATTTTGTGGCCTTAACATCTACAGATCTTGGGGCGATAGGTGATTTTTATTTGTACTTTCTCGGACTTTGTTCTTCTCTGTCTACGTGGACTACTAAAAATTCATTTTACACCAGTCTCTCTACTCATCTCGGTTTCCAAGAATCAAATGGGCACTCATCTAGAACGATGAACGATAAAAACATAATGCATTATTTACAGCGTTTAAAAATCAAGAGAGAGGACACGGAGTTTCAGTTTCTCACATGATGGACCATCCCCGTGGTCAAGACGGGCTAAGAGTCAAGAAAACTGCTCACAAAATTGACATCGAATCACCAGCCCCTGAAAGATTGTGGGATTGTCCTCGTCACACTGTCTAAAATCCTACTGAGTAGAGAAAAAGCATACTGGAACACTAGAGCTGGAAAAGTTGGGAGAACATACTGGAAAACTAATGAAAGGCAAGAGCTGTAAACCGCACAAAGGCATCTTGCAAAGTCCTACCTTTAACCCCAAAACTACCCCACTGAACAAGGGTGCTTTTGTTGATAGTACAGCGGACAGCACAGATGCAGAAGCGAAGATTTAGTTGTAAATATAAAAGGCCACAGATCAGTGAAGTAGCCGCAAATGCTCATGGCAAACGTTTTTTTCTTAAATGCATCTTTGAGCCTGTTTCCTGAGACCACGCCCAATACTGCGCCCTCTAGCGGTCAGGAAAACCGACAGAAATCAGGTATTTTTATTTATTTTTTAATTTTAAAAATGTATTTTTTTTAAAAGATATTTACTTATTTTTCAGAGAGAGAGCGAGGGAGGGAGAGAGGGAGAAAGAAGGGTGAAAGAGCCCACAGGCGGGGGGAGCGGCAGGCAGAGGGGGAAGAAGCTTCCCTGATGGGCAAGGAGCCCAGTGTGGGACTGGATCCCAGGACCCTGAGATCACGACCTGAGCCTAAGGCAGACGCTTGACTGAGCCACGCAGGTGCCCCAAGCATTTTTAAACAGCGATTCACTACAGGAAACTAGCCACATCATTGTTTTTTCTTTTTTCAAACTTCACTAAAAATTTTTTTTTAATTTTAATGCTCAACTTTTAAAAAATTAAATTCATCCAATTAATATATAGTATATTAGTTTCAGAGATAGAGGTTAATGATTCATCAGTTGTAATAACACCCAGTGCTCATTCCATCAAGGGCCCTTTTTAGTGCCTGTCACCCTGTTACCCCATCCCCCCACCCACCTCCCCTCCATGAATGGGTAAAGATGTAATGTACACATCTTAATGTGTAATATATGTAATATATATGTATGTTACATAATATATGTATGTTATATATTAAAAATTATATAATCAATATATAATTAATATAATTGATATATAAGATAATATAGAATTAATATATATGTAATATATATGATGGAACATTACCCAAAAAAAAATCTTGCCATTTGCAACAACGTGGATAGGACTAGAAGGTATTATGCTAAGCGAAATAAGTTAGTCAGAGAAAGACAATCATCTTAGGATTTCACTCATAGGTAGAATTTATGAAACAAAACAGGAACATAGGGGAAGGGAGGGGAAAAATAAAATAAGACAAAATCAGGAAGGAAGACAAACCATAAGAGACTCTTAACTACGGTAGGCACACCATTGTTAAAATGCTAACCCAACAGAGAGGGAACCCGAGGTAATCCTGTGACAGACAACTGAAGGAGGCAACTATTGCTATCAGCGCCGCGGGAGGCAAAAAGGAAGAGGGGGTATCGCCCAAACTTTGGAGCTCAGAGAAAGGACCCCTACCGGCCTGGCCCGAGCTTCTGAGGGCGCTGCCAGCCCGGCAGGTGCTTATGCTGAGCAGGGGCGGGACCCGCTGGGCAGACGGGCATCTGAGGAGGGGTCAGCAGGGGCTGGGATGGTCGGGCCGGGGCCCAGGAGGCCGGACGCCCACCTGCCCCAGTGCTGCCGGGCGTGCGTGCGGTGCAGGGAGAGGGGACGCTGGGCGCTGGTGGCCCAGCGTGGGCTATTCCTGCAGGGGGCTGGCGGGAACAGGAAGGTGGCAAGTGAATCCCTCCTCTTCTCCTTCCCAGTCCCTCAAATCTCTCCCATCACTTGGCTTAAGAAGAGGAGGGTCTGGTGAACCGTGCGGAGTCCCAGCCCGGCACCACAGAGCAGAGCCACGAGGGAAGGCGCGGCACTAACAGGTAATTAATCCACACAAGCCGTGACTGACCGTTGGCCGGGACAAGGTACACACATTAACAAGAACATTTTCTTGAGGACAGTATATCTAAGTAAATATATAGTTAACTGTTGTAAAGCATACAGTTCAATGGCACTAAGCACAGTCACATCACGTATAACCACCACCACCACCACCATCCATTGCCAGAACTTTTTCATCTTCCCAAACTCAGATTGTCCCTATTAAACACTAACTCCTCACTCCCCCCACTCCCAGCCCCTGGCAACCACCACTCCACTTTGTCTATGAGTCGGACTACTCTAGGTCCCTCATATAATTGGAATCTTGTCCTTTTGTGCCTGGCTTATTGCATTTAGCAGAATGTCCTCAAGGTCGTCCGCGCTGTGATGTGGGGTCAGAATTTCCTTTAAGGTTGAATATTCTGCTGTATGTATAGACCACTGACGTTTACCCACCGATCTGTTGAGGGACATGTGGTGTGTCTCCCCCTTCTGGCTATTGTGAGTAATGCTATGAACACTGGTCTCTTAAGTACATGTTTGGGTCCCTGCTTTCTATTTTTACTTTGGTATGTACCTACGAGTGGAATTTCTGGGTTATACTGTAGTTCTTCTATGTTTAACCTTTTGAGAAGCAGGCTGGCTGTTTTCCATAGTGGGGGATGCTGTATTTTTCTCATCTAAAACGCTCAAGAGATGTGAAGTTTTTGAAAAATACTGTCAGGTGTACAGTTTGTAATTAAAAAAATAAATGTGGCAACTCAACTGTCATTCATAAATACAAAATTTTATTTGCACTTCATTAGTGTAGAAAGACCACAATGCTTTTCATATCACAACACTCAAGACACGCCAAGTTATTCAAATACATAATTACTTATTTACCTTGACTAAACAAAACAGTGCAGTTTAATAAAAGATATACCAAAGATAGAGTTCACAAATTCATTATCAGACCAAAAAAAAAAAAAAAAAAAACACACAGTCTAGGCTTAATAGGAATAAGCTTCACCATAAAGGGGAGAAGTTTTATCATTACAAAGGTATAGAATGTTTAGGTAAATACATGTATGTTCTTTGATATAGTAAAATGTATCTCTTTAAAATTCCTTTAAACAGGATTTGTTTAGGACAGCAGCGTTGTTTTAAAATCTTCTTCTATAGTTCCAAAAACACTTCTTTATTGAATCTTTGTAGTTCTTAAAAGCACAGGGTATGTCCATTAGGAAACCATGAGAGAGCTTCTGCGGCCTCAGAACCAAGTCAAACCCCTACTCTCTAACTAGTTAGGACTCTACCGTAACATAACATTAATAAATACCCTTCAAAGACGGCTATGAACGGAGCTTTGCTTTGTGGCAGAAATACTCCCATACTTCAGAGATGCTACAGCTGGGGGAAATGTCTTGTAAATAAAGAAAAAGCACTTACGATAGCTTAATTTTTTTTCCCAAAAAGTCTTTAGTTTTACAAATTTTCTTTAAAACAGTAAGCAAAGCACCACTTTCTTTCTTCTTATCAGAATATCTTCTGTCCTCATAATATAATTAACGAGGACAATTATATTATTTATTTCAAGAAACATTATACCTTTCATTTCTCCCATTCTTCATATTAGAAGTACTATGTTTCCCAGTGTATGTACACTAGATGCTGGGATAATGAATGAAATATAATTTGGAGGGAAATATGTAATTTATAACCAAAACTTACCCAGGATTGCATATTTGCATATTTACAAGTTAGTGTATAGCTCTGACTTGGATTACAAAGTGCGAAAGGAAATTGTCAAAATGATTGTAGTGCAGAATAGAACATTTTCCCCTTTCCAGGAATCATTTCCACTTTGTCTCCAAAGTAGCAAATCAACAGCATCGAACGTGTGGTCTCGGTGGAGGCAGTTCTGGTGGGATCTCAGGTTCTGGTTGTAATGAGAGGATGCTATTGGACAACTCATTCCTTAAAATATCCAGAGGCATCTTAAGGATAAAGGAAAAAAGACAAATACATTTAACCCTGTGATGTATATGGAAGTGCTCTGCAGATTACACAATCCTATATGATCTAAGTATTTCTACTAAAGATTTTCAATCATCAACGTTTAATTAGATGTTCAGGTATGAAGCCAAAACAATGAAAACCGGATTCAGGGTGCTCTTTGTCACACACAAACCCCGGCCAGTCTGCATCCTACCCTACGGCAAAAGAAACCAGACGGATCTCCCTCATCAACATGTATTTTCACAGAACCTAGTAATAATGGAAATTTAATGCATTAATACGGGGGGAAAAATGGTTCTGCGTTCTCAGGGATAATATCATCACTAAGGGAAGAAATAACTTCTCTTAGCAATTATATAAACAATCATTTTATTAGAAGCTTCTGAATTATGTCTGAATTAGCAGATTATATGTAGTAATACCATAAACTTAAGGAAAGTTCTTAATAAAAAAACCTTTGAATTTAAGCCTACAGATGCTTGAAGAAACTGCTGTTCAACAAAGCTGTCCAGCAATTTTCCTGCAACTTAGCGTCACGGGAAAGCCTGGGGAATTAGGCCCCGGTGGGGAGCACAGTGCTGAGGGCGAGGCAGGGCCCAGGGGCTCCCTCCTTACTGAGACACCTGCACGCTCCCCGGGGTCCCCACCGCCTGTGTCTTAATTCTTGTGGGAAAATGGGAAAAGAACAAAAGCAAATGTCAAATAAACACGGCTGGCTGTTGTACCTGCTCCAGTCACTTCCCCAAACCATCTTCAGGGCTCAGCACACCTACCGGACACCAGCACCGGACACGGTGGGGCCCCGGGTGGACACGGCCGCCGCCACAACCGGAGGCCTCCGGCCAAGGCCACCACCTCCCCCGGCTCTTCACCTCCGAGTAAGCACCCTGCCTCCCTTTCTAAGTCACACATTCTCAACCGAAACATCGTAAAGGGAACAACGGCTTTCACATGGGGTATCTGCCTGGTATCATTATTTTACCTTTTTCAGAATGTCATCCACAAGCTTCAGAAATATCTCGTCCACGTTGAAGTTGTCCTTGGCACTTGCTTCACAGAACCGCATCCCGGTTATCTGCTGTGCGAACTAAGAACACAGAGTCATGTTTTCTGGGGGGGGGGGGGGGGGAGCGGGCACGGGGTGGAGCAGGGGGCCGGGGGCCTGTGACCGGGGACAATCACAGTGTTTGGGCTTCTGCTTGAAGGAGGGGTGGGCCAGGTCTGCGAATCCCTGTTTAGCCTCAAACACAGAGTTCGCGTGTGCAGCACCCCCCGAGTGGGAAGTAGGCACATGGGGCAAACCCCGCCAGCGTAAGTAACAACACGAAACAAAATCCCTGGGGTGATGTGGGGACCTTCCAGTTTCCAAAACTGTAATGCATCTGACATTTACAATGTGACTATCACTGATTCTCCACGGAAGGGTACAATACCCCAGGGCAAATCATGAAAGCAATTTCACAGCTTAAAAAATGTTTCTCTGTAGGAAATGGTGGGTTAGAGAATAATGCAGTATATACTGATGTGGATGTTCCCCCTCCATTTCGAAATGATTTTTAATACTTCCTGCTCTTTTAAATCCAAACAAATGAGAAGGATGTGACTGTATAATTATTTCATAATTAAAAAAAAAATTTACTTAAAGGAAAAAGTCTCCCACAGCACAGCGTGTGGACAGTGACGTCCCCTCTGCTCCGCATTTCTCTCACCTTTTCACCTTGCTGCCTGGTGATTTCTCGGTCAGTTTCACAGTCCAACTTATTTCCAACTAAGAGAAGTTCTGCATCTTCTGAAGCATACTGTGGAATTTTAAAAGAAGCTGCATTTCAAAGGTGGGCACGGTCATATCCTGACAGTAACGTGAACCACTCTGCTGTTTGCGGTCATTGTGCGTTCATCGCACCCCATATCCCCCGAGCATCCGCCCTGTCCCCGGCAGGACTGACGCAGGCGGGGTCTGAGACAGTCCTCATGGGGCTCAGGGCTTTGGAGAGCGATGCGGTAACAGGTATTATGAACCACAACATTCTGAGCCTTTGACCAGTAACTTCTAAGAACCTACCCTAAGCAAATGATTTACATCACAGGCCAAGCCCTATACTTAAAAGAGCCATCAACTGAAGAAAGTCCAACAAAATAGACGGAGAATGAAATAAGTTAAGGTACATAAAAAGAATGCAGTCATTAAAAAAAAGCCCTCAAACCACCCATGCTTTGGAAGAACACTCATATGACATAGGACGGCTGGCACGATAGAACATTCGGTGAACTAAGCAGGCTCTAAAACCACATGGAATATGGAGTTGGTCTGGTTTTTCGGAATGGCAGAAGTATACATTTTTAAATTTACTTTTGTGCTTGATTTTCCAAATTTCCTAGCATGACAAGATATCCTTAATCTTGTGATCGGGAAAAAAGCTAAGCTACATTTCTGAGTTTAAAAAATACACAGGTGCAGTAGGCTCTCTCTTCAAAAAGACTAAGCTCTCTCGAATAACTCGTTTAATTTTGTGCATCCTAAACAATAACTTGAGACAGGCTGCAGCAAAGGGCCCCGAGTGGTGTGACCTTGGCCACGTTACTCAAGGGGCGCAGTCTCCTTCTCTGTGCCGAGTACGTAGCAGAAGAGCACCCGTCTAACGAGGCGGCTGCGGCACGGGCATGGGAAGGACCCGAGAGTACTCAAGAGACGAGAGCACTTGGTCACGAAAAGGCAAAAAGCAAAAGTATAAAAGGGGGGAGAGCGTTAGATCTCCAGACCTCAGCAGATCCACAAACTGAGTACCTCACGGGGCCCTGGGGCTTGAGGCTGTGGCTTTTCGGTCTAGAGGATTAATACGAGGTTCTCACAGGAAAACGCGACACCTACCTTATCGATCATCTTCATCCATTTTGGCAAATCATCGAAAGTCTCCTTCTTAGTGATATCATATACTAGTATGATCCCCTTGGCACTTCTGTAATAAGCTGAGGTAATGCTGTTGAATCTCTCCTGACCTGCTGTGTCCCTAAGAAACAGCAGCGACAGTCAGCTCCCACACAGGAACCGGAGGCGGCAGCGCCACCTGCCGAGACCCCGCCCCGCCCCCTGCAGGCTGCTTCTGGTCCCCTCCAGGCAGAAGCACCAGTATTAGTAGGGGTGGCGGTGGGGGGGGGGGGGGGGGAGAGGTAGTTTTTCTTAGTTACATTCAGACAAAAACATTCCCAATTTCTCTGAAACCCAAGATTTTGAAAATAAGAAAACAATGCGTAAAATGATGGGAAGTGTAACCCTCCCACCCCCGTAAAAACTCTTTTTAAAAAAAACGAATCTCTATGCTCCACGTGGGGCTTGAACTCACAACCCTGAGATCAAGAGTCGCATGTTCTACCAGCCAAGCCAGCCAGGCGCCCCCCCCCCCAAACTCTCTCTTAACCAACATCAATGGTTCTACCTGATTTTGTTGAGAAGATGACCAAGAGTTGCTCGCTAACGAAAAGTACTATAAAATCAGTCTTGTTATTGTCTTAATCTTTCTATGATAGAAAAGGGGTCACAGGGGGCAGGGAGAAGATACCAAATAGGTTTCCAAATACGGGAAAGTTCATTATTGTCTGAGTGCTACTTTAAAAGCCAGAAGCTGTATTTCTTCTCCAGGCCGAAGTCGATCATTTCAACATGAAGAATGACGTAAGCTCACTAACAGTGTACAGCGGCTGGCTGAGACATTATTTTCTCCATCTAATAAGCCAAGAAACTGCTGAAAACCATCATGTATTTATGAATGAGCCCAACGGAGCAGGGCTTCTGATCTGGAGACAAATTTCTCTAAAGATAACGTAATTTAGCTCTTCCCAAAGACCCTGAACGCACAGCACACTCCCGGGGCCCACGTGAGGTCTTGCGGTAACACTGCCACGGGCAATGCACTGAAAATAGGGTTCTTCACTGCAAGGCCATTCAAAGCCTCCCAAAATGACAGCATGTGGGTTTCCAAGAGCTAGAGAGAACGCGCAGCTTTTCCCAAATGCATCTGATCAAAGACCACTTCCCTTGAGGTGCGCTTTGTGGGGCTGCATCCCTAACATGGCCTTCCCTTCCGCAACCAGCAACCGTGTTGTAATTTACGGCTTCATTCACACTGGCCTTGCCACCAAATTAATTCCATTAGTGATGGCATTGTTATGCCAAATACACAAAAAAGCTTGCTGGCAAATTCATTTTCACATAAAGCAAAGCCATTTGCTTTGTTCCGGAGGATATAAGAATCCCCTGCTGCTTCTGACTGGAAGGCCCAGAGGGCCGAGGCTGCTGTTTCTGTCCCCAGGGTCCGGCAGGGCGCCCGGCCCGTAGCAGGCGGTCAATAAGCAGGTGCCGAACCAAAGTTTACATGTTTAAAATGTGGGAGTTGAAGCCACTTCAAGGCAAAATAACTTAAAATGCCAAAAACCTGGAATATTGAATAGGATAGATGGGACTGAATTCTTCAAGATTCCTAAAAAACCTTAAAGACCACACTAATGGGCACTGTACCTTCAAGGTTAGTGAGAAGGCACTGATTCAGATACTATTTCATTTACACAAAGAATCAATGAATAAAATTATTTCTGGAATCCTAGGCAGATAGGAGTATAATTAATACCTTTTTTTTTAGGGGTGCCTGGGTGGCTCAGTCGTTAAGCATCTGCCTTTGGCTCAGGTCATGATCCCAGGGTCCTGGGATGGAGCCCTGCTTTGGGCTCCCTGCACGGCGGGGAACCTGCTTCTCCCTCTCCCACTCCCCCTGCTTGTGTTCCCTCTCTCACTGTGTCTCTACCAAATAAATAAAATCTTAAAAAAATATACTTTTTTTTAGAGGGGGAGGGGCAGAGGGAGAGGGCGACGGGGAATCTTAAGTAGGATCCCTGTCCAGCATGGAGCTTGACACTGGGCTCTGAGCTGAAATCAAGAGTCGGATCCTTAACCAACTAAGCCACCCAGGCGCCCCTATAATTAATACTTTTGAACCAATAAGGAGTTAAATCTTTCAGAGCATGGTTTCCCAGTCTATCACAAGTTATGGTTTGATCAAATTAGGATCTGATCACATATTTTTAATATTTTAAAAAATATGCTGTGCTGTTTGGATACTGTTAAGAAACAAATCTCATTTCTTTAAAAAGTCAAAAAAAAACTACACTTTTTTCTACTTTGAAATTTTTGGTTAGCACAATACTTTAACAATTTAATAGAATAAACCTTTATTCTAAGCAACTTTAATCTGGCTATTTACTCTAACTCAACTGACATTAATTTCTACACACATTCAAAGAATTAGAAACTAGACACTGGGGGCTCAAAAACAGTGAAATTAGAGGTAACGGTTTTTTAATTTAATTATTTTTTAAAAAACATTTATTTGACAGAGAGAGAGAGAGAGGAGAGAGCAGGCACCCAAGTAGGCAGAACAGCAGGCAGAGGGAGAGGAAGAAGCAGGCTCCCTGCTGGGCAAGGAGCCCAATGAGGGACTTGATCCCAGGACCCTCAACCTGAGCCGAAGGCAACCGCTTAACCGACTGAGCCACCCAAGCGCTCCTAATTTTAAATGCTTTTATTTATTGTGGTAAGATGACCTGACATGAAACCTACTCTTTTAACACAGTTTTGGGTGTAGAATATTGTTATGTATAGGCACAATGTTGTGCAGGTTTCTAGAATAAAAAAATAAATAATAAAAAAGCCAACAGTCGAAGAATAGGGAGAATAAAGGGCATTTCTGTATTGTTGCCTGGGAGGCGCAGTCAGGAATCTTAGAAACATTAAGCCATCAGCAGTCTCTGTTGTCTTTCATTCAGACACAGAGAAGAGCACAGACCTCAAAATGCAAAATCTGAGGCCATGATTCTCACACAAATAAAGGAGCCAGTAAGTTCAGTTTACAAAAACCCCAACGAGGAACCATTAATCAATTTGCCACTCCCATTTAAGGTCATTCCTTAAATTCCATCTTTTTCTGTCTGGCTCTGAATGCTTGAGGTAGAAAAGCATCTTCCTTTGAGAGACTATTCTCTATTTCCAAACTATGGGGGTCGTGCAAATTTCTGTTTCCTGTTCCTCTGACGCTCCTTTGTTTGACTTAGTTCCCCTACTAAATTATCTGCGACCACATACGTCAAAGAACAGGGAAATGAAATGCAGACACAGTGCAGCGAGTATTTATTACAGATCTCCTCTGTGCCAGGACCACAGAAGTCCCACCCGAGTTCCCACTTCTCAAAAATTAGCTGCTAAGAAGACACCAATGCACTGATCATGCCTCTATCTTTCTGCAAAGATGCAGAATCCTAATATTTCCGCTTTATTTCCATAAACCCGAGTTTTCGCTGTCGTGATAAAGAGCTGATTTCTCGAGATTTGCAGTGTACTAATGTCACCTAAATTGTCATTTGCTGCAGCTGGAGTATGAGGTAATTATTTCTCTCTCTGCTTTTTGGTGCAAATTGAAAAATTCCTGCAATTCTGTTCCCCCAATTTTGTAATAAGACCATGCTTTGAAAATTCAAAGAGTCTCACTTGTATTTAATATATCCACTTAAAGACGTAATTATTAATTTGCAGGGCAGGAGCCAATTTCTGCATATGAAATGTCCCCACTTCTCCCAAGCAGAGAATGAAAAACAAGTCTGATGTCGACATAAGAAAGCTGGCTAAAACCAAATCCCCCCCCAGAGAAGACGGGCGTGGTGGACGGGACGAAGGGGCCCTTACATGACACACGTTAATTCCCTGTGTTTAATCTTCAGGACAGCATCTGAATGTCAATTCATGAAGCTATCTTCTAGCTGACACGCATTGTTTTAGCTACACTTACATAAAAAAACACTTCTAAGTACAGAGATGAAAAAACGGTCCTTTTTTCTGACCACAGATAATCAAGGGACTGAAAAATATGGCAATGATATAAAATGTCGCATAAAAGTGTGACAATGCCATCTAGAGCTTTCGGTACCTTAAACTTTTAGGAACCTCTGGTTAATATTTCCTCCGATTGGCTATATCCGGAAATCATCAAGGGAAAAAATGCATTTCTTCTCATCAGAGCTCTGTGAAAACCAACTGGGAATGTCCATGGACTAACATTCTAGAGAATCAGAGCACAGCTATTCTTAGCAGAGTAAGGCTACCGAGGCTCTTTGAAGAGCCCTCTCCAACGACACTGGCTCCTCGTGGGCCCTCCACTGTGACAGCAAAGGGGTGACAGCGGGCTCCCAACAAAGCAGACTATGACAGCGATGGCGTGAGCACGGCTTGTAACTCTGAAATGAGTCACGTGTACGTAGTGCGCCCTGATCCCATACTTCCGTTCTATCTATTTCGTTCACAATAATGAAGGAAATGTTTAATCCTCTACACTAAACACGTCAGATGACAACACTCTGACTTTGAGTATTGTGTGATTAACAAGTGGCGGGCATTTTGTGGATGCGCTATTCACTGTTGAAAACCCCTCTGGGAAAACTTAAGTCCTCCTCCCTCACAGAATCACTGGAATGTTCCCGGTGGAAAACGTGTAATCGACCTTTCAATACAGTCACTAAATCTCGTTTTCTTTCCTCAGTTGTATTCTTCAGAAGAGTCAAGGAGAAGCGGAGCAGTGACACTGGGGAAAGGGTTTGCATCCCAGAGAAACAATGGTGTCTGAGTGCCCTGGGCCCTTCCCGGAACTGTACCAGCCCCCTTCTCCCCACAGGGTGGGGGTCACGGGTGAGGCCCTCTCAGAGATTCAGATGCACTGTCCGGAGATTCCAGAAGTATCCAATGTCCCCGGCACAGACAGCCTTCGTGGATTGAGTTCCAGGGAGCCACAGGACATCTGGACATACTTTTTATAGGTCAGATCACTACTGCCTGCGATGAAAACTGAAGTACGAAGTCAGTAAGTAAGGGAAGCCTGCTTAGCCAGGCTATGACGTCATCACCCAGACACTGCCGTCATCCACACACGGCCTGCTATCAGCTCCATCACCCTCTGTTCGGTAATGCCCTTCCGAAAGGATCCCACCCACAGGCGCTGGGCAGAGGTGGACCACCCCGACAGTCCTTTTAGAGACGGTCTTTACCCGAGAGAGCTTACAATCAGAAACAACAGCTCACATGAAAGATACTTTGTTGTCACTTCCAGAGCTCAAGAAATGGGCAGCAATGTGCCAAACAAAGTTTGCAGACTTCCCAAAAAAGGGCTACTAAAGTAAGAAATAGCCGTTTGTTTGGTCATTAAGTATTTAGGCAAGGCTGTTAATGTTTCCTAATCAAACCAAAAGCCCACCCCCCACCCCCCCACGCCCCCACCCCCGCACGGTCTTTACGGTGGGTGACACAGCGGCAGGGGACCAAAGGAAGACATTACCTCAGACCCCTCCGGTGGGCAGCAATGCCGGCTCGCAGCAGCCGTGCCCACACAGGGGCGCGGGCGAATGAAGGCATGGCACTAACATTCAAGCATTAGGTGACCGATGATGCCACAGATGAGGAGCAAGGAACGCGGATGAAAGCAAACACACACATGGTGGACAGACACTCAGAGCTGAGGTGGACCTGCAGAGGAGTTAGTAGGCTGAGTACACGGCAGCTGTGATGCGACCCACAAAGGGGCGCTCCGGGAGCCCCTCGGCGGAGCTGCGTGGAGGCCAGCACCAGAGGGGCTCCGCACCCCTCGGGGGGGGGGGGTTTCTTAGGGCCGCCTGCGGGCCGCAAGCTCCTCGTGCCCCACGGCTACCCCACGGCGGCTTTGGCGGCTCATCCGTGATGCGGGGAGAGGGCCTTCTCTTGACGCAGCGGCTCTGGGTGCACTCCCAGATGGCACAGGTGGGGCTCACGTCACGCGGCACGAGCACGCGGCCAGCGGGAGCACGCGTGTCCCACCGCGGTGCTCACACCGCGCCACCCTGGGCAGCCCCCGAACCGTCTGTGGGTGATCCGCCTCAAAACTGCGCAGATCGGGTCGGGAACGGGCTGCAATTTTTTTTTTTTTTGCATATTATCAAACAAAATCACTTTACAAACATGAAGATAAGCATTGGGGCAATCATTTTAGGGATGACAATTTGGCTATTATGTCAAATGACTGGGAAAGAGGCATCAAGGCGCCAAATTAGCTATTATTAAAGTAACCTTCTTTCACCACTCCCCAGGTGCAAATGAAGGATGAAAGAAGTAGCCTTTTCTAAATTTTCTCACTGTTCATTTTATTTAAAGATGAGCAAAGGAGAGGAAAAGTAGGAGAGGCAAGCCAGCTTGGACAGTTAATTTTATTAGACAGGCATACAGACTGTGAACACACACGGTGGTTACTGGGGGTGGGTCCCCCACTTACCAGATCTGTAATCGGATTTTCTTTCCTCTTAGCTCTACAGTTTTGATTTTAAAGTCAACACCTGCAAATAAAACAAATGAAAGTGAAGCGAAAGATAAAGATGCAATTTGCTATAAAAAAGAATTCTATTTGTACATTTTGTGTCGTTATCAGTAAAACAAAAAACCTGATGTCACTAAATCCCAAGAGTTTGAAAAAGCAGTCCACCAATGCCTGTGACGCTCAGTCTATACTTCCACACACAACTGTATGAAGTCTACCTACGTGATGTTTTACCCCAAACGACCTATGTAGCATTTGCTAAATGTAATATGATTACTGCAAGTTTAGCATAAAAGCCATTTAAAAATTGCATTTGGTAATTACATTAACAACTGAATGGTTTTAAAAGAATTATATATTAGGGAAAATTCTTACAGGAAATGCTGGATACAATCTTGATTTCAAACAGCCTTAGTCTGAATTAAAAATTATTGTATCAAATTCTGTAACATTCACAAAAAATTAAGTTAATATATAAATATGACTTCTTTATTTACGTTGTCAACAGTGTGCAACAGGAATTATTTTTAAAAGACTTACTTATACAGGCTAACATACCCAATTTTAATTTTTATTCACAGCTGAGGCTCTCTCAGATTTTAACACTGAGCAAATCATCATGTATCACTCACTGTCCTTTTCTAATTAAGCCCTTAAAGCTTCAGATAAAAAAAGCTTAAACCCAGGCTTAAACCCAGGACCCTGAGATCATGACCTGAGCCAAAGGCAGACGCTCAATGACTGAGCCACCCAGTCGCCCCTCAGATAATTTTTTAAACCATATTTTCATTTGTATATGTTACCTGATACGGGTCTCAGTTATAGAAAACTTGTAGATTTCAAAACAATGTTTTTTACACCATTTTCACGACTAAGAAAAACAAACCAAAGGGATGCTGACGGAATCTGAGAGTTAGAAATACTCCCTCCGGGAACCACTTCCTGCCTGCTTCTTGGGATCCGGGGTCGGCGCGCTGCCAGGCCTCTAACGGGCAGGGGCCCTCGGCTGCCAGTGCGTGCTCAGCGGCCGCCCAGTGGGCACGGACCCCCCTCCCAGGCACTCCATCTCAGGGATCTGCTGCAGCACTGCAAAGTCAGATGATGTTCTTGAGGTGAAGCGAAAGACATGTGGCTGACTTTTATAATTAGTAACACACTGAAGATACCAATGCAATACAGAAAGACATGTTTACAACCCGGGCTTGGGGGGGGAACGGGGGCGGGCGGCAGCGGCCAGCTCTCAGTCTGTACAATAAAGAGAAATGGCAGGAATATAAACTGTCACAAGAGAACAGAGCTAGGGAATACGTTTTAATTCTTAATCTCTTACACCAGCCATCAATTTCAAATGTCACTGAAGGAAAGCTGGTTAATTCCATTTCACTTTCAGTTCTGGAACCGATCTGCTCTTCAAACTCAAATGACACTCTACACCAGCCCTGAAACAGGAAGCATGTTTGTGGACTACCAGTATCCTCAGAGTTCCTGAATGACTCAACCATAGGGAAGAACATCACTTAAAGTGATACTCTGCAAGGCCCAAGGACAGCCTGGAGATGTTTGTTACGTTCTGATCTTAAACAGGCACTAGCTTAAGGACAAAACACCCGTCCTCCTCATATTAGCTACAGTCAGGGCCTCATCGTGTTGCTCTGTGATGGCAAGCTACAAATCAAATTCATATTTTTGTCATGACCACTATTCTATTCTATTTTGTTTCCAGATACTTTGAGGTTTTTTTGTTTGTTTTGTCTTTTTTTTAACTTTCAGCTAAGGGGGCTGTAACTTTGGTAAAACTTGTTACAGCGGCTGCTACTTTATTAAAAGAATTGGCAGATGATACCTCTTTTGTGAGTTCTGCTTCAGGTCAGTTAAAAGAACCCCTTGAAACAGCCAGAGCCAATAATTTTTGTTTTGATCAGGCTGTTTTCTCTCAAGAGTCATTCTGAGCCTGAATATGTCAGACACTCTTTTTCAACCTACTTGAACAACTTAGACAACTTTTATAAACAATCCGTTGTAACCACAAAGTCTAATGAATCAAAGTAAAAGCTAAGGCTGTTAGTGTTCAATATCAGGAAATAAGCGGTAATGTTATCACCACGTGACGGTAAATACATTACTAATTTAACAGGAAAACAAAACAAAGATGAACCGACAGTGAACAGGATTCAGAATCTGCTGAGCCAAGATGAAGACTGTCCAGTTTCAGTGAGATTAGTGACAACTTCACTAACAGAAAAATAGCCAGTGGCTAAATCTAAAGCCCGGTAAAAGAAAAGAGCCCATTATACAACTAAATGTTTCTAAAAACCTTCTTACATGAAGTAAAAAATAAATAAATAAATAAATAAATAAATAAATCAATCACTCGATGTTGTCTATTTTAAGACTTTGCATGTCAGAGAGGTTATAATGATCCTTGACAGAAGGTAGTAAGTCCTCCATAGCCACAAATATTCAGCGGATTCATTTCAGGAACGGTCAGCACAGAGCTGGCCTGAGAAGGGGTTGCTGGGACCCATGTTTAGGAACAGGTAAGGGGCGAAAAGAGTGGCATCTCCATCTCTGGCCCTTGTTGAAAATCCAGTTTCCTACAGGTAACCTGGCGACCGGGGGAAGCGGTCAGCCCTACCCTCAGTTGATGGGGACAGTCCCTGCCCTCAAAGGGCTCAGTCATACCGACCTAAATCAACGGCCTATGCCGTTGGCAAAGAAGCGCCTTTCTTTGCTGTTCTCTCTTCTTAGAGAACATCCTTGTCTGTCCAGAAACCTTTTCGGTCCCAGGTGATTCCCCATCTGAACCTTCTACCTGCCCCACAGTCCCATGTGTGCACTCTGTTCTTGGACCTGAACTCTGTCCTATCCCTTCTCGCATCATTCCCTCTTTGCTATGTTGTGCCTCCCCGCAGTCTAGGACCCAGCCTGGTACACAACAGTAACTCCGGCAATCTAATCGACGAAAGCCACCCCCTCTTCTCCACCAAACGCTGGACATGTAAGGAGAAATGCGGACTCTTTTTGGAAAACTTAAGGAAATTCAGGACTGATTAGTAAAAACGAAACGAGACAACAAAACTCACACAAAACACCTTAGTAGGAAGGAAAGGCCGATGTTCTGAGTGTCTGGTGCCCTGGAAACAGTGTTTCATTTCTCCTACAATTCCAATTGTTCATGGTAAATCCTTAAAGGATGGGGCAGTCCTAATACGCTCATACCCTCATCCCTGGGGATTATTATGGTATTAGTTGATTCAGTCACTTAGATGGGAAGCGGTCCACTAAGTGAATTATTCTGGCAATAGGAGCTTACCTTTAAGCTTACTAATGCTACGAAAGTCTTTGTAAAAATATTTTCATCAGAAAGGACACAATTCACGGGGCTAGAATTCCTGTATCAATGGGCACAGATGGTTCTATTTGAGTCGCCACGTCTTCTTGATCTTACTTTTCCTCAGTAACGAAGATGGTGGACATCTGTCAGACCCTCTGTGCTGACACAGGATCCTATAGCGGCCCAGTGAAGTGGGATTATCCTCATTTAACAGAGGGAGACACCAGTGTGGAGAGAGGGCAAGGTAATTTGCTTTAAGGTCATCTCACATGCTAGCTGAGTGGCAGGAGCTAGATTCAAATTTATAACACTGCCTGCAATTAAAACTTGTTATAATGAAAGTCATATGCATGGAAAAAAAGGCAAGGTGTGAAATGTTCTGTAAATGACCCAGAACCACCCTAATTGAGCTGTTAAAGAACAGAGCCTAACTTTGCACTTGGCCTTCTTTGCATTTGTCTTTCATAAATCTTAGCAATAACATAAAGAATTGGCATACTTAGTGCTGATAAGATTTCTAAGTTCCCCTTAAGGCTAAACATTTCTAAAACATTACCATAGTTCTTTCTGCCGGGCCATAAAAGAAATTACAAAAATGAAAACGCAAAAAGAAACAGAAGCCTCTTTCTTTACATTCCTTTCCAGCAAAAAGCTAAACAAATAAAAGCAAAAATAACACCATGATCCACACCTATGATGACAGCTGAATGGATTTCTCCCCTTTTACTTCTTTGCCCATCTTCCCCACACCCCCAAGATCTGAGTTAATTTTACTTAACACTTTAAGGAGGTTTAAAGATTTCACAGACTTTGAAATTAAATAAATTTGTCTCCATTCAAACAGTGGTTACGATGTTACTGCCACTTTAAAATAAGGATCTGAAGTTTATACAGCGGCTTTTCTTCCAAGGATATAGATTTTATATAGCGTCATCCAATTTTGGACATGATGTTTCTACTAAGGGAGAGGATTTCCGGCGTTTTCACGGAGTCGAGAGTGAGAAAATAAATGAAGAAAGGAGTCAAAGTCACACAGAGAGAGGTAAATTTAACATCGGAAAACAAGTTACCGGCAGGCTTTTGCCCAAATGGCACCTACCCGAGGGGAGTACAACGTTCTCTGGAAAGCACCACGTAAAGAAAAGGATTCAATGAGGATTCAACGCAAGAGAAACCAAGTGCTACCACTGTAAAATACTCAGCAGTAGGTACTATTATTAAAATAGGAAAATGATGGCCTGACATTAAAAATGCTCACCGGGCCGGAGGATAGGAAGGCTCTATCCTATCAGTAAGACCTGCCTCTCTCATTCCAAGCTGGACACACCTCCACTCCCGCAAATACAGGCCGGTCAGCGTCTCCCCGTCCCCGATGCACGCAGCACAAAGAGGGAGCCAAATACCACGAAGTGCATGAGGCAGGGATGATCTGAGGTGATCAACGTCCAAGGAGAGGCAGGGAAGGAAGCGTGTGCGCGCGCCCCACAGAGCCCGTCTGACCCGGCGGGCGGCTGCATTTTCATGAAGCATATATACTTAGGAAAGACTTGCACAGGACGGGGTTTGTTTCCTTCCTAATAAAAATATTAAGAACTCTTCTATGTTGTTTACTGTGCTTCGGTACTATTCTAAGGGCTTTATGACCATTCCACAGATGGAAACACTGACGTCAGAGGGGCTAGCAGCAGCCCAGTCACCAAGCAGGTAAGTATCAAGGGCACGGATTTGAACCTGGTGGATGGCTCCAGGCTGCACTCCTCCCTCCTCACTGTGCAGCCTCTTCTGAGGGTACAAAAAGGAGGGGGCAGCTGGAAGGTAGAAACATATCTTTAGATATATTAGTTTTGCACTGCTAGGGAAATATTTTTAAAAAGTAGAGTGAGGCTCGCCGGCTGCCTTGGGCAGACAGTTCCCGCACCAGCAAGCCTTCCTCTGCTCCCCAGTTACCGACAGACCCCTCTCGAAAAGGCAAAGTTAACTTGCCTTTGGTCATAAGAGGAACGGAATATCAAGGGAGGGGAGGAGAATCTGGGGGAAAAAACCCAAAACTCCAGATGATCAACAGTGGATCAGAAATATTTTCTTCATATGCAAAAAACATTAACTCGACTATTACTCAGATTGGGTCCATAAAAATGCAGAGATCATGAAATGTATTTTGCACTTCACTCGGGTCATATGTTTACATTTTTTTTTTTTTTTTAGATCTGTTTATTTATTTTAGAGAGAGCGCATGTGTAGGGAGCAGCAGAGGGAGAGGGAGAGAATCTTAAGCAGGTTTCCATACAAAGCCCCACGCGGGGCTCGATCCTACAACCCTGAGATCATGACCTGAGCCAAAACCATGAATCAGATGCTCAACCGACTGAGCCACTCGGATACCTTACATTTTCATTTTCGCATTCACCTATAGATTTCAGTATGTCTCTCTAAAAGGATAAAGATTCGTTTTGGGAGTGTTTCAGAGTTTTTGCATCTATGGCATAAATTAGGAGACGGGAACATAACCGACGTTTATAATTGCCTCTTTCAGGCCAGATACTCAAGATATTCCACCCCCATTTATTCCTGTACCAGGAGATAAGAAAAGCATGTAAGTCCTACTTTCTTCCCATGAACGAGGAAACTAAACTGAAGTTGCTCACTTAAAGACACACAGACCGCGTGTGCCAGAGGGGAACTCCCACCCCGATCCTGCATTCACCTCTCAAATCCACCCCTTCCACCTATCACGCCAGGGGGTAGGGGCAGGAGGGGCCTCTTTAGAAGGAGGAGTGGCCAAGGAGAAGGCGGAGTGCTTTTCTTTAGAAGTGAAAATTCAAAGTGAAAGATTGTAGGTGTGATTCGTTAACAGTCGCCCAGGCCTGAAGTTCTGGTGCATCGGGTCTGAGGAGGGACAGAAAGCCCCGCCACACCCCTTCGCCCGGGGCCTGGCTCAGGCTCAGGGGGTCCTGAATCCCAAACGAAGGTGGGAAAACGAGAATTTTATTCATCAGCTACTTCCACCATCCTCCTGCCTGAGGTGGAGCTGCGGACTATTGTTTGGTCTTGCAAACTAAGAAGACATTATTATGTAAGCACCAGAAACCAAACGGTAGAGGCTGTCAGATTTTGGAGGGGGGGGGGGAAGGTTTCCAACGGAATATAGTGTTCGGTTAAGGCGGTGTTGTGTTTTCTGGTTTTAAAGGATAAGGAGTTTCTGAAAAACATAATCACATTCAACCAAGGGCACTATTTTTTAGGTCTGTAGTTTTGGTTTCCCAAATGTCAAAGCTGTACAATCAAAGGACAAAAGGAGAATAATCAATTTCTTCCTCTGCTCAAGTACAGCAACATAGCATTTTATCGCTTTTCTAACATTTTATTGTGGCTACCTCCACGACTCCGTCCCTTGCCCTTCTGAAAAGGACAAGCCAGGTAAGGAGGCACTAGCTTTGTGCCCTACAAAATGGCTAGCGGAACGGTTTCTTACATAAACACAAACAGCCTCTCTGCTAATACCTACTGAGTGACTACACTATACAAAGCTACATTTTCTTTACCCAGTCCAACAAATGCTTAATTAGAACAATGTATCTGGCACTCAAGGCTGGAGAATAATGTGGCCTTAACAGTTCTCGAAGGAGCCAACTCTGCCTTCTGAAGCCAGTTCTAAGATCTGCTAGCAGGAGGCTCCTGGCCGATTCCACAGGGCCGGAGGGAGAGAGGCAATCTCTAAGAATCTCGATCTCTAGCATGCATAATGAAACCTTTCTTCTTCCGTGCAGCACAGGGAGAGAAAGGCTAAATGCACTTAAGTCAGGTCTTTAAATAGATTTTTATTCAACTTAAACAACCAGATGGCAACCAAATTTCCATACTTTCTTTGAAAGCGGAGTATTCCACAAGAAGGGACGCGCTCTGCACAAGCCTCTCCGTTTGCACCAAGTTCATTAAATAAATCAAGCTAATGACAATGCACAGCATCTGCTGGTATAAAAACGAAATGTTAACCATCCGCATCTGTTCCTTGCACACTCGCATCTCCCTGAGTCATCGTGTTACATCATTTTGGCAGGGCACTGAGACGGCCCTGAAGAGGCTTGGGCTCGGGCTGGGAATTCTGGACCACGCGCCCTCATTCTCTTTCAAGTGAAAACGCTTAGGCAGATCTGCCATGGCGAGGAAGACTGCATATGAGCAAACAAGAGCAAAATAAAATACACTATTTAGAATTTTAATCCAGTATTAGATGCTCATTCTGGGTTTTCCGGCAAAAATGTCTGCCCTGTTTCCAGAACGAAGCACAAGCAGTCAGCTTCCCTGGACGGCGGTTCCACTGCTTTGAGGTAAAGCTCACCAGACCGTCGTGGGCTGCATTTCATCCAGCACGTCCCCTAACACCCGAGGCCGCACCCACAGACAGCCGTTTCCGCAGGGGCTTGGCATTCACCTGTTTCGCACTAAAATACTGTCCCCTACCTGTACCACTAAGTTTCCTGCCCGTGAAGCAGGGATCCCCAGCGCACCTTCGGCTTAACTCGGGACCCTGAGTGAGGCGCCATCACCTACGACCAGTTACTCCTGGGGCCGGCCTGTGGAGTCTAGTGTGCTGATGCACAACAGGGAAAATGCAGAGTGGTAAGGTCCTTAGAACTAAATTCAGAGAACTTTTTAATTCTGACAGTATGTCTCTCCTAATTTTTTTTTTTTTTTGGTCTACTTCACCTTTTTTCCTTCCTTTCTTTTTTTTTGAAAAGTTGGTAACAGCAGAGTTTCAAAAATGTCTTTAGTTGGGAAAATAAAACAACTGGCAATCCCAAGTTGGCTTCTACCGCCCTGGGGGATAGCTTACTGCCCAGGAAAATTAGAATTCTGGTCTAGACTGCCTTACTCCTACTTTTTCTCTATTCATACATATAAAATTTCAGAAAATTTTCATAAATATGTAAAAGGCTGAAGATGTTTGGATGACTGAATATTTAGGTAAGAAATCCAATTCTTAGAGCATATTTTAAAATCCAGAAGGCAAGTGACAAGTGATGATAGCGGCATAGCTAAAGAAAGTTAATTTCAGTGATACCATAGATCAACGACCTCACTATCTTCACAGGTCTGCAGGGGGACCAGATTCCATTAAGTCTTGAAGGACTCTGTGGTGTTTGATTCTGAGTCATAGAATTTTCAGAAAGCAAAGTAACTTTAAATCTCAGAGTTAGCTAAGGAAAAAACAGAAAGAACTCACTTGTAGTCTGGCCCTGACCAGCTGTGCCACAGAGGGTAAGGTGCTTACCTCTCCGAACCTTTGCTTCCTCATCTGTAAAATGGGAGTCAATTCCAGGATGGCTGTGAGGATCAGACAGTGTCCCTTTTGCTGGCATATAGTAAGTGCTCAATAAACAGTAGCTACTGCGAATAGAATGTTACACTTTGTATGCACAGACAACTAAAGTACTTATCCAAAGTCACAAGCTAGTTAGTGACAGAGCCTTAAATCAAAAGCCCAGGTTCCTCATTCTTACTCCAGTGTTTTTTCTAGAATGCAATGCTGCCGGTGTGGGGGTGAAGGTGGGTGCTACCTGGTGAAATCATTTTAATTCAAACAAAGTTAACAGCTAGCTTCCAACAGTTACACAGAAATAAAACAAAGGCTGAGAAATACAAAATTTTACGGGTTTGTTTTCTTGTATGTCAGATAGTTGTAAACTTAACAACAGCACTAATTTGTTTCCATTTCGTAAACTTCAAAAAACCGCTCCTGTTATTTATTTTTTTTTAAGTTTATTTATTTAAGTAATCTGTATACCCAACATGGGGCTCAAACTTAGACCCCGAGAGCAAGAGTCACAGTCTTCCAACTGAGCCAGCCAGGTGCGCCTGCCCTGTACTTTTTAAAGGACCTGTCAAATTATGCTAGTTATATCCAGCTAATTCAATTCCATGGATACAAAATCCCACTTGAAAATAATACTCCACCTAGACAATTTCCATTAAGTAGGTCAATTAGTAAATAGTCTTTCAAAAAGTTTTACTTAAATTTTTTAAGAAAATACAGTCTTTTTAGCCTTTCATAGACTGGTGGATTTTGTGTGTTTTAAACCAAGTCAACTTCTGATTTGATAAACAATACAAAAAAAAAAAATCAACATTTTGCTCATTTTACAAAATGAGTGCTTTATCTCAAATCCCTTGGGATTTCTACTACAATCTTTTACAGAAAGTTCGAGTGAATCTGAGTCTCGGTAACAAGGCACTTACTGGAGCCACTCTTCTCCTCTCTGAATTACATGAGGCCATCACTTGAGTGACCCTCCGGGGTAGGCGCATGCTCAGAGACTTCCCTGCCATGCTGTAGGGCCCGGGGTCTCTTCCAGATGCTGCTGCCATGGGCAGCACACATCTGCAAGCCCAGACAGGGACAGCTCACTGTGGAAGAGAATCGTCCTCTATGTGGATCCAACCATACCACTGCAACTTGAAAAACTGCCTCAGAAGGACAACTGGCCATGAGCTAAACTGCTCAGCCGGGAGGCAGTCAGGTGAGGTAACCACAATTCTACGCCACACCCAACACTACATTTAAATAGCATTTTTCTAAAGGAACTTGCGGAATGAATTCATCTTTACAGCATTCCAGTTAGGAGCTAGCCTTCCAGACAACAAGCCCTCTTCCTACTGCCCGCATCGAAGGGGCTTCCACTGCGTTCCTCGAATATTCTGCGCACATCCCCATCACCGCTCTTACCAACATGGGTCATCCTGTTCCCCACAGGCTCTGAGCCACTTCTGGACAGAGACCACGTCCCCTTTGGCACTGAATCTCCAGTTGGTAGCACAGTACCTCACGCCCAGTAGATGCTCAGTAAATGATCTGATAGCGAGAAGGAACAAACTCAGAGGCAGAGACTGAAGGGGGGCTCATTAGCATTCTTCAAGTGTCTTCGCGCTCTGGATTAGACCAGAGGTTATCAACTTTCTCTGAACTTCCCCCAATTAATAAACAGTTATCGAGCCAAGAACTATAGGCTATGTTTGGAAGAAACACAAACGAGCAAGACAAAAACCCAACCACATAAGGAACCCAACAGTGGCAGCAGCGTGGGAGATATGTGAAGTGTATTTATTTATGTTTGCCAGGAGGACACAGAACCAAACTGCCCGGTCTCCTTGCCTCCTGTTTCTTCATCATTCCCAAATAAATATCCTATGTAATCCTGCCAAATTAAGTTTCACTGTCTCCATGCCAATGCTATATTCAGAGGTCTTTCCAGCCCCAGTTGCCATGGGATAAGGTCCATGCTCCTTAGCATGGCAGTCAAGGCCTTGAAGCCTTATTCCTAAAGTCTATTAATGAGTCTTTCCCAGAATGCGGCCATGAGATTGTGATTTATACTAAGAAATATATATTTGGCCTTTGTCCCCATTCCAGTCACAGAGCTCCTAGAACCCTTGGAATTTTCTAGGGAGCAAATTATAAAGGTGTCTTTTGGTATGTTAATGAGGTGACTTTTGCAATGTCCCAGGTCACTAAAAGATGGGGGCTGGTTAACAGACCAACTAAGTGATTAGAGGGTCTGAATTTTTGATCCCCCACTCCAAGGAGGGTAAAGGTGCTGGAGACTGAGCCCAATCACGAATGTCTAGTGATTTAACCACGCCTATGTAATGAAGCCTCCATAAAACCCAAAAGGGCAGGTTCCGAGCTTGGGGGCTGGAGAATACATGGTATATGGGGAGAGTGTCATGCTCAGAGACCATGGAAACACTGGGCCCCTTCCTGAATTACAGCCTCTTACAATTAACTGGTAATCTACTAAGGAGAAGGTTTCTCTGAGTTCTGTGAGCTGCTTTAGCAAATTAATCAGACCCAAGGAGGTGGCTGTGGGAACCTCTGATCTACAGCTGGTCAGTCAGAAGTACAAGTGCAAACCTGTACTTGCAGTTGGCTCTGAAGGGGGCGGGGGCGGGGGGGTTTGCACAACCGACCTCTTAGCCCCTGCTCAGAAAACCCTTCTTCACCTCTTCTCTTTCCCGCTCTAAAGCACATCTTTGGCCATCTCCTATCCCCCCAGCTCCACCCACCCAACCTCTCATTTATCCACCTATCAGTGCCTGGGCTGATTTGTCTTTATCACACAGTACAATCATATTACCCCTCATTTTTATATATTTTGAAGTGTGCAGCCAGAAAACACTGATACTTCTACTAAATTGCTTTTACCTCTATTTACATCAGGTACTAAAACAACAATGTAAACCTCATTTGATCGTTCAGTAATTCCCTATTCTCTATAGGATCCAAGATTGGATATTTAAAACAGGTACAGTAATGCTACTCAATTTTAATATCATGGTCCCAGGGGCATCATTTTAAAAACAGAGGGTACGGAGAGCCCAAGTATTTCCCAAATAGTCTACTCAAAAAAAGGACCAAGGGAAACACTTCTCAAAGGCGAAACAAAAAAGACAGTATGAAATTTGGGGGTTTAATTTTCCAATTAGACATTGAAAATGTAGTACTGTTTTGTTACATTTAAAAACCATTCTTCCCCAAATTGTACTGCCTTGGCTACCACTGGTTACGACGCTAAGTATGTGTACAGATACACGGGAAGATACGATTAATTCTGTATTTCAAATGTAAATACTACTCAATGTTTCTTGGACCTCCTTGGAGAAATCCTTCATTGCCTATCACTGAAAGTGATTGCCTTTTCCTTTGAAGAATTAGCTCATCTATGTGGTTCCCCTACCTTTGAAAGCCTTAATGGGTTTTCCATAGAAAAAAACTACTAGCCACACCAACCTGACAAACCTCCATACCAATTCTCCTAAATCTGACTTCATTAAAAAAAACTTCCCCTCTGCAGTTTCCATTTTAGGTCCTGCGGACAAAATACTTTCAGACCCGGAGAGTTACTGTATTTACTTCATTGCTGCACTTCACCCACCTAGGTGATTTTGGAAGACTCCTCCCCATTTCAGCAAGTCCCAGGGTTATTTGAGGTCACGGACAAGTACAGCTAAAGTCCGTCTGACCCGCATTGACAGTTAAAACGAGAAACTTAGTGTAGTTTTAGTCTTCATATTCTCCATAGATCCTCCGCAGGGAATTTCAAACTTCATTATTTCGGCGCATCAGAAAAGTGAGTTCAAAATTAGCAAATAAGCCCTGGTTCTCACAAGGAGAGCCTAAGCACCGGAATTCGCTATAGATGACCCACTTTGGCCATTTCGCCAGGCGCACAGCTTCAACTTCACTACATAGCCCGCCTGCCTCCCACCTCGCATCCCCTTTTTTCTTGGGTGAGTAATGGAAGGGCCAGGAGTTTCCGTGGAGAGATTCTCACACTGTCCCTGAATGCTGAACGGGACCAATGCATCACCCTGGTCTCATGACCGGCCCTTGGAGGGTGCGAGAGAGGACGCTGGTTCAAAAACCAGCTAGGATCAGGGACGTGGGAGGGGCGTGAGGGGTTTGTGCGGTGGAAGGATGCACCGCCCGGAGGCCCCAAGGACAAGTCTGCGTGGAGACTACACGAAAATCTCGGTCTGGCTTTAGGAACAGGATCAAGGGACTTCCACTTGGGGCCACCCCTCCCCCTAAATTTCACCGAGAGGCCCATCCACCAAATACAGGCCACCCAGCTGGAGAGGGAGAGGCTCACAGACGCAAAGAGAAAAGAGGCCGGTAGGGCGCTGGGCACCGCGGAAGGGCAGCGCCAGCGGCGGAGGGGCCCAGCCGGGGTCCGGCCCAGCCCCGGCGCCCTTACCCACGGTGGACTTGCAGGCCTCGCAGAAGGTATCGTCGGTGAAGCGCTCCATCAGGCTGGTCTTGCCCACGCCGCGGGAGCCGATGATGATGACCTGCAGCTTGAAGTCGGCCGGCCTGGGGGGCTGCTTCCTCCGGCGAGCCTGGCCGCCCGACAGCGCCGGGGAGCCCGCGCCCAGGCCGCCGCCGCCCCCGGCCCGCCTCTGCAGCGCGGCGCCCGGATCCATGCACGCATACGGCTCCCGCTCGGCCCGCCGCCCGCCGCCGCCCGCTCCCGGGCCGCGCGCCCCGGGCCCCGGCGCCCCCTCGGCCTCCGCCGCGCGCCGGGGGTCGGCCCCGGGCTCGGCGTCCGTCCGCTCGAGCGGCCCCGGCGGCCCGTGGGCTCCGCGCTGCAGCTGCGCCGCCGACCGGCTCCCCGCGCCCGCGTCCACACCGCCGCTGCCGCCGCCGCCGCTGCCGCCGCCGCCGGGAGAGGAGGAAGGGAAACAGCTACTCCGCAGCAGCGGCAGCAGCATCCCGGACGAGGAGGGGCAGGAAGCGCAGGCGCAGGGCGGGCGGGGCGGGGCCGCGGGACCAGCGCGGGGCGGGCGGCCCGGCCCTCGCGCGTCCCCTGCCGGCGGGAGGACCGCGCGCCTAGCGCTCCTCGTCTGCCACTGCCCGCTACTCTCCGCTTACACCTCGTCCTTGCATTCTCCTGTACTGCTGCTCTATTTCCGTTGCCCTCTGTTCCCTGTCTTTTCTTTCTGCCAGCCTTTCTAACTTCTCTTTCTTCTTCATCCTCCCGCCTTCTCCTTTTCCACGCCTCCTTTCCCTTCTTTCACTAAGCACAGTCCCCAGGCACCACTGCAGTTTATTAGCCATCTCTCCCCCAAACCTGTTACATTCTCAAGATAACAGCCCCCAAATCACTGCTGCAAACTCAAAGTGTTGCTGGGACGCTCGCAAGTCCCCAAGCCAGGCCTTCTCAGTCACACCCTGCCAACTGGGGGCTCCTGTTCAGACCTGATCACGCCAAGGCCCCGCCCTCTCCGCGTGGGAAGTAGATTTCTTCGTCTTGCCCGGTCCTGTCTGTCTTTCATAGGAAGAAATGTCATGTCTTTTCCATAGGAAACACACGAAATCAGTTATTTTTAGCCCTGATTGCTGCCTCATTCATTGGTCAGCAATTTTCATTCCGTTTCACTTTTTATATAAATAAATGGCATGCTCCTTCGGGGGAGCGAGTGAGCTAAACCTCAAACAATACTAAGAAAGTCCAAGATTGACACTCCACAAGTTTAGGAATTATGGACTCGGGCAGGGTGTTCTGCCACTTCTAGTTGAAAGGATTTAAGGAAACAGAAAATCACTGCTGTGATTCCTTGCCAGGGATTTGTTTAGCAAATTCCTCAGCGTGAATTTGAGCACCTCAGAACACAGGGTTCTAAATATGATAGGAGCTGGCACATTTGCTGAGAATGATCACGTAACCCACCGAATTTCAGCTTTATTTAGAACTGGGTTTGGTAATGCATAGTACATGCCGATGTTACTCTACAAATCTGATTTGTAAAAATCTTGCATTGCCCAAAAATTAATTGGAAGTTTACATTTGTAGGAGAGTCCTTAGCTTTCCCAAAGCAATCATAATAGTTTTTTTTCCTTTGTTCACTAGTTCTTATGATACTTAAAATATGATTGGATCTCTATAATTTTAAACACAGCGCTAGCATTTACAATCAAGGAACCAATCAGCTGCGGATTTCTCTCCTCTGCTGTAGGAAGGAGAGTAGTGACCCCCACTTGCCAATTAGCAATGTTAAGAAGCAAGCCCTTCCCTCTTGGTGTATGCATGGCCTCATCAGTCTTGACGTCCATACCAAACTTCAGTGGAGTCCATCCTGTTCTCCGATGTGTCCCTGACAGACATGTTGGTCACTGATTACGATGCACACCTGGTATTTTTGTAGTGATCTGTGGGCTGAAGAGCGAGCTGTGAAGTTTGTGCTCTATGCAATTACTCATAGTTAATATACTGTGGTAAGGGAAATTTGAACTGTTGGGGAAATGGTGTTATTTAACTAAATTGTGGTAACTGAAATTTCTGCTTATCCAAGCTTGCAAAGAGAGTACTGTCTGTACCCAAAAGCATTCATTATAATGAGGGTGGGAATCAGATTGCATCATTCTTCTTTGCTAACAAAACTCTGAGTTTTGTCCAGACACTCACACTGCTCTGTGAAGTCATGTGCTTCAGGTAAAGCTTGCCCAAGCATCAGGACCAGTGGGGAGAATGTTGTTTTGTCTCAATCACTCGGATTCTATCCTTCTTGCCGGTAAGTGGCTCAGAAAAGGGCATATGACCAAAGTCTGGTCAATGAGAAATGCAGGGAAATCTTTGGGAGGACAGAGCTTCTGGTAAAAGGTTTTGTAGCTCTTCAAAAAAGACCCAAGGTGGGGGGCGGGGGACCAAAACCGAAATGAAAAAAAAAAGGCCCAAGGAAGAGATAGTCTGTCTTCTGCCTTTGACCTTTTGTGTGAAAGGTGTCATGCTTATAGGAGTTTTCTGCCATCTTGCTGTCTTGAGGACAGCTAGCTGAGAGGTTGTAGATGGCAGAGTGGACAGATGAAAAAAATCCTGGGACTTAGATGTGATTGTGAAGGCACTGACTTTACCAACCATGGCGACAGCCCCCGCCCGCCCCCACCCTGCCTAGGGACATCTTACCATGCAAGAGAATAAACCCCCTTGTTGTTTAAGTCTTCTGAAGTAGGTTTTTTTCATATATGGAGCTGAAGGAATCCTAACAAATATAGGGAATGCATGCTTACAAATATGACATTAGAGAGGTAAGCTTGAATCAGCCCTAATCTTTTTTAAAGAATGTACTGTATCAGTAACAAATTACCTGTGATGTGGACAACCGATCACAACTGACCACAAAATTCGTGGTCCTGCCATTCAGAACAGGGCTGTGGACTAGCTAGGAAGGGAAGGCAACAGGTGGGAATAGCTAGAGAAGAATACCAAATTCAATGTATTTCCCCAAGTTGGAAGTCAAAGTAACATTCTATTGGACATGGAAACTGCTATAAAAAAGCATCATCTAAAAACTTAGAGTAGATCCAGGTTTTGTGGGGCTCGACAGTTTGGGGTTCACTCTTTAAGAAAACACATTTCAAAATTACAAATGCAAAACCATCGAGAAATTGAGAACTGCTCAGGGTCTGAGATGTTACATCTTGCAAACTAACAGGTTAGCTCAACGCAGTTTCATGGGTGAGAAGACAGAAGACTTCTGGATCAAAGGCATGGAGACGTGCAGAGGCAAGCAAGTCTCAGTCTTCTTACTGCCAAGACACACTCCCCGCCCACAACTCCCAAGTTTTACTATGTAACTGACAAATAACATTGTTTTAGTCCAAAGTGTGAAACATAATGATTGGATATTTGTATATATTGCAAAATGATCAACACAACAAGGTTAGTTAACACCCATCAACTCACATAGTTATAATTTTTTGTGTCTGATGAGACCTTTTTTTTTTACTCTTCTAGCAACTTTCAAATATACTCCACAGTATTGTTAACTATAGTCTCCATGCTGTACATTACCTCCCATGACTTATTTTTCTTGTAACTAGAAGTTTGTACTCTTTGACCCTGTTCACCCGTTTCACCTATGCTTACCTCCCCACCTCTGCCAACCACCAATCTATTTTTTGTATCTTTGACTTCGCTTTTTTCAGATTCCACATAAAAATGAGATCACAGAGTATTTGTCTTTCTCTGACTTATTTCACTTAGTATGATACCCTCGAGCTCCATCCTTGTTGTTGCAAATGGCAGGATTTCCTTCTTTTCAAAGGCTGAATTATCTTCCATTGTGTGTATGGGCATGTAACACATTTCTTATCCATTCATCCATTGATGAACACCTTGTTTGTTTCTATGTCTTGGCTATAAAAACCAATGTCACTTCCTCCTCTCTCTTTGCCTGCCTCTCTGCCAACTTGTCATCTCTCTCTCTCTGTCCAATACATAAATAAAATCTTAAAAAAAAAAGGGGGGCGCCTGGGTGGCTCAGTGGGTTGAAGCCCCTGCCTTCAGCTCAGGTCATGATCTCAGGGTCCTGGGATCGAGCCCCGCATTGGGCTCTCTGCTTAGCAGGGAGCCTGCTTCCCCCTCTCTCTCTGCCTGCCTCTCTGCCAACTTGTGATCTCTCTCTCTCTGTCAAATAAATAAATAAAATCTTTAAAAACAAACAAACAAACAAACAAACAAACAAAAACCAACGTCGCAATTTACATGGAGCACAGATATCTTTTTGAGCTAGCGCTTTTCTTTTTTTGGGTAAAGACCCAAAAGTGGAATTGCTGGACCAGATGGTAGTGCCATTTTCAATGTTTTGAGGAACCTCCATACTGTTTTCCACAGTAGCCACACCCATTTACATTCCTACCAAGAAAAGGAGACATGTTATTATTGACCTTATGGCTTTATTACTCCCAGCACAGCGGGCAACAGGAGCATCATATTCACCCCAGTTCCCTTTGTCCCCAAGTCCCCCAACTGCTGTGGGACTGGGTCCAGGCAGACGGTGCACAGAGTGGGGTTTGCACGGTAGCTGATGAGCCTCAGACTTGCAAATCCCAGTTTCTAACGGGGCTGCAAACAAACCTCCCCAACCTTTGCCAGGAGGAGTCATTGTCTCTATTACACTGGTCAGCAGATAAATCCTCCCTCTGTCTAGAAGGGAGCCAGGATTTCATTCTTCCAAGGTCATTTGCTATATAAACATCCCTGAAAAGATTGTCGAGAACAAAAGTTGTCAGTGCCCTTGCTTACAAGATATGCAGAAGCACAAGAGACTCATGGATAGTTATCTCCCAACAAAAATTAGGTAAAAAGTAAATATTTTTTCCGAGTGGTAAAATAAATGATAATTCACAAATTTAAAAGAGCTGATAAATGCTCCGAACAAAATTTTAAAACTTAGTATTTTCAATAATGAATTGCCCGAATCACGTCTGTAATTTTTTTTACTACATTTGTTGGCTGCATGCATTTGATTAAACAATTTTGTAATATCTTTAAAGTCTTTAAAGTGATTGATTGGAATTTTTTACTCTTTGTTACTGATAGTTGGAACACGTAAAACGCACGCGACTTCATATCCAGACATATTCTCTGTTCACAGTTCTGCCATAGGTTTTTGGCCTACAAACGCAGGAATTCTGATCGACGCCGTTTTCATTCAAAAAGAAAACAAAATGTATCGTGTGTTTGTAATTGTTTATACTTCACTATGTTTTTAAAAAAAGATTTACTCATTTATTTTTGGGGGGGAAGGGGAGGAACAAATGGAGAGGGAGAGAGAGAATACCAAGCAGACTCCTCTCTAAGCGCGGAGTGGGGCTCGATCTCGCCACCATGAGCTCATGACCTCAAACCAAATCAAGAGTCAGTCGCTTAATCGACCAAACCTTACCCAGGTGCCCCGTCTACACTTCGCTACTAAGTGCATCCTTTACTGGAAAGAATTCTACTCTGCTTGGGCACTGATGAGGACTGAATTTTCCACTTATAATTTTGTGCTTCTGGTTACTGAAGAACACTCCTCGGGTGTGCGCTGATTACACCTGCCATTTCCTCTCCAGTGTCCATGTATTTTTGGTGTCAGCTAGCAGGACACGTTCTAATTGCAATAGGACGCCTGAAGATGAACCTTTGTATCATAACCCATGTTAGTTGGCACCGTGCTCAGAAAGCTAATTCCTACCTGGAATTATTAGCAGTAATCTGATTGTACGTATAAGTGACTGTAAACCACACAGTATATCCCGTTAAGCCTAAACTAAAAATATGCCCAGTTCAGTGTCCCCGTAGGCATGACCACTCAAACCCCATGTGATGGAAGGAGAGAAGGCTCGGGAAGAGGCAGCAGCCTTAACAAATAGCACTAAAGTTATTTTCCTCTAAACTTTACAGACACTTGGTTATGAGAACACAGTGCTGTGATCCCTCCCGGGCCTCTGCAAACAAAGGATCCCGAAGCTTCAGCTTCATTACTTACGATAAATCTGCAGCTGCATAAATCCCAACTCCACGCTTATATATTAACCAAAATCAAAATAATCTTTTCCTCCTTGTTACTCAATTAGGATGAACAAATGTCTCGAATGCGAATGTATAAAATATATTTACGCTTGAAAAAGGACATCTGTTTCATATTTGGGGATTCTGTGTAAGAACTTGTTGACAAGAAAGAGTTTGAAATTTAATGTGGGAATAATTGATAGAGTCAATCCTGGAAGAAATGGGAAACTGAGCGCTGCCCCTTTCTTCAGAGAAGAGGGTGGTAGAGGGTGATCAATGCTTTTGCAAGAACAGGGAAGAAAAGCATGTCAAGGATGCTCAGGGCCTCTTAACCATCATTATGTTATTACCTCTATGATGTCCAAGGCCAGATCAAGACCTTCGGAAGCCCTAAGGTCCAGAGACTGTGTTGTCCACCATTGCCTTCCCTGTATGTACTGCAAAAGGCAAAGCAGATGAAATGTAATATAAATTTAAGAAAGGTGTTAGGGGGTTGAAATGTGTACTCCAAAACGTTATGTTGAAATCCTAACCCCCAGTACGCCAGAATGTGACCTCACTTGAAAATAGGGTCGTTGCAGATGTAATTAGTTGAATTAAGATAAGGTCATGCTGGAATAGGGTGGGATCTGATCCCTCATGGCTGGTGTCTTCATACCAAGAAGAGAAGAGGCACAGACATGGGAGGGGGATGCCGCGTGATGACAGAAGCAGAGATCGAAGGGCTAAAGCTGCAAGCCAAGGAAAAGCAAGGATTGCTGGCAGGACACCAAAAGCTAGAAGAGGCACGGAAGGATTCCCCCCCTGCAGGTTTCAGAGCGGGCTTGGCCCTGCGTGATTTCTCACTTCTCATCTCCGGAACTGGGAAAGAATACACTTCTATTGTTCTAAACCACCCAGTTTGTGGTCTTTTGCTGCAGGAGCCCTAGCAAGCCACAGTCGATCCTTGAACAATGTGGGGGTTAGGGGTGCCGATGCCCTTCCCATGCAGTTGAAAATTCGTGTATAACTTTGACTCCCCCCGGATCTTAACTACTACTAGCCCGCTCTTGACTAGAAACCTTACTGAGAACATAAGCAGTTGATTAACATCTATTTTGCAATGTTATATGTATTATCTATTGTTTTCTTACACTAAAATAAGCTAGAGAAAAGGAAACGTTATTAAGAAAATCATAAGGAAGAGAAGATGTATTTGCAGTACTGAATCATCTTTATCAGGAAAAAACCCATGTTATACATGCAATATTTATATGTATGTATGCTCAGTTCAAACCCATGTTGTTCAAAGGTCAACTGTAATATGAAAGGCCAAGGAATTCTGATTTTTTTTTTTTTTGGTTATGATTCATTATTTCAATGCCTATTTATTTCCTTTAGAAAGCATGAAATTCTTTCTTAAAACTCTGCTCCTTGGGACGCCTGGGTGGCTCAGCGGCTGCCTTCGGCTCAGGTCATGATCCCAGAGTCCTGGGATCGAGTCCCACATCAGGCTCCTTGCTCGGCGGGGAGCCTGCTTCTCCCTCTGCCTCTGCCTGCTAGTGCTCTCTCTCTCTGACAAATAAATAAATAAAATCTTTAAAAATAAAATAAAATAAAATTCTGCTCCTTGTCCATCCTTTTCGGTGTCTCTGGTGTCCTGATACTCTAGGTGCAACCTTGGTCTGCCCTTTGTGTTATCAGAACTGACGTTCTTTTCTCTCTGTGAGAAATAAGAAAATTCGTAAGATTTTTGGTGATGAACTGTTGTCACCAAGACACTAGTCCATGCTGTGCTTTTCGGACTCAGTTCTGGGGTAGAGACACTTACTGCCTTGGAATCGCGGGAAGCAATCTGGCCGAACGTCTATCTGCCCCTAGATGACAGCAGTGCCCTCAACTCCCCGAAGCCTGTGCTGGTGCACACAGTAGGTCCAGGGAAGGAGACCGACAGTAGTAAGTGGAGGTAAGGGCACGGCCAAGGCGACTTGTTGCGGATCGGTGCCTGCCCCCACCCCATACTTGATTGCCTACCACCTCTCTACCATTTTGACAAATGCTTATTTGACATTTTCTCAATGTTATATCGAGTGCTATGCAAATGCAGCTGGAAGACAAGTCCCCTCACGACCTCTTCCAACTCATGGCCTTTCCATGTCGAGATCCCGTGTTTCCTCTAGAAAGAAATTTTAGAATTTGGGAAGATTGTCCAAACCTTTCATTGGCCAGAATGAGGTCATATGCTTTGAAGCCAATTGCTGGCCAAGGAAATGGGTCTCTCTTCAAGGGTTACCTTTGGTCCTGGGGCTATGGTCAGTCTCCATGACTTACTGGGTGAGGGCTGGGCACTCCAGTGAAGTCAGGGCTTGGCTAGCAAAGAAAAAGGTGGGAATGGATGTTGGGTACGTATCCAATGGTTCCTGCTGTAAGTGTCAGCCTCAAAGATAATAGCTTACTGGCTGCTCTCCTTCTATGCTTAGGAGCCCATCTGTCTGTGACTTTGCCCCAGCCAGCTGGTCCTAGTAAGAAGGCCCTGCTTGCACGACTGCCCCACCTTCCTTCTGCTCTGGCCTCCACTCCGCCAGTCCTAGGTTTCTGGCTGCCACAGCCCTACTTGTCAGGTGAGGACAGGCGAAGAGCAGTCTGAGCTGGATAATAAGGTCTAGACAAAGAGAGAGAGATGCAAATGCTTCCCACATGTTCTGGGACCGATGAGGGGTCAGGAATTTTGGAAGAAGAGACACACCATCAGAGCAGATTAATTAACTCATTTATTCAGCATGCTTAAATCAATCGCCTGCTATGTGCTAAGCCCCCGGGGGCCTAATCCTGGACAAGAGGACACAGTCTTGGAGCTGGACATTCCCCGGGCTACTCTCCGACATCCCCCCTTGGTTCCGAGCCCAGGAGGTGACCTGTCTGGGCTGCCGGGACAGCCCTCTCCCCCTCTGGCTCCCGGTTGGGTTTGGCCCATTAGAGGCAACTGTAGGAGATGAGAAGTGTGCAGAGAGAAAGGGTGAGGTTTGATTCTTCAAGTTCCATCCCTGCTGGACGACCGCTGGTCACCCACATCTCTCTTAATGACATGCCATCTGCTCATTTTATTATGCTTTATCAGTGAGTTAATTTTTCCTGCATGAAAATTTCCAGGTGAAATTTTTACATCCTGTCCTTCATTTGACCTGAATACTTTTACCTGCGTGAAATGGCTCAACAGGAGGAACATGCTTGTCTCCATTTTATTATTTAATAATATAACAGATTGCAATTTATGCTGCTTAATAAAGTGATCTTTAGAATATGTGTGGGTGCAGGTGGGGGGTGTCAAAAAGATGGGGAATCGAATCATCCTGGTGGTCACTTATACAATGCAGTCTGCATCAAAATCTCACTCTCTGAGTTGTCAAAAAAAATTATACATGCACACGTTCACATGATGCTTAAAAATAAAAGTGGGTACTTTCAAAGGCAACCATCTTTCGGTCAAGATGTTTTAAATGTGAGCTTTTTTCTTCAATGGAAATGAACACGGATGATATTCAAGTTGGTGACCTAATGCTGGTCACTCCACCTAGGGACTTTACTGAATCAGGATCATTCTTTTAGTAATCAGAAGTTCTGCAATGGTCTGTTGTTTTTCGTGAATTAATGGCTTTCCCTTTTTTCTTTTATTTTTTTTAAAAAAGATTTTATTTATTTATTTGCACGTGCGAGAGAGTGTGCAAGAGCAGGGTGAGGGGCAGAGGGAGAGGGAGGAGCAGACCCCCTGCTGAGCGGGGAGCCTGATGTGGGGCTTGATCCGGGGACTCCAGGATCATGACCTGAGCCGAAGGCAGACACCTAACCAACTGAGCCACCCAGGCACTCCAATGGCTTTTCTTTTTAAGAGAATGAGATGTATGTGGTGGGTCCACCTTACTCTTTCTTCTTCCCAACATCTCCTGCCTCCTTGCTATGTAAATGAGCCGAAGATGACCTTGGTGTCTCGGCCCCTAGGTTGTTTATTTCTTCACATCAGGCAGAGACCCTTTAGCTCAAAATCTTGATAACGCCAAATAAATTTTTATATATCCACTTGATTTAAACGTAGCCTCAATAAGCAGATTTTTAGCCATTTCGAGCCTGCCTGCTTTGTATGGCCTGAGAAAGCATGCCTACTTTCTGCTAGCCACAGAACAGGTAAACTGAGGCTAGGAAGACCCCAAGCGGCTCTTCAGAGCGATCTGATCCAGGGCTCTCTGTTCAGAGACCTCACCTCACCATGGAAGGCCCCTCTCTGAGCCTCTTTGCTGATTGCCTGGGCGTTCCCCTGCTGAGCTGGGGTCTCTGGCACAGAAGCTTCTAGACAGTCTCCTGCCATCGGGGACTCCGCACATGCAATCCCATCAAAGGGGTGCCTGATGAAGCTTGTGTGTCCTACTGCCATTTACTAGCCATGTCATTTTTCTTGATCGCCTCTGAAATCCTTCAACCCCCCTACACTCCTCTATAAAAAAATTATCCTGTATTTTTTCTTGAGAACGCCATGTATCTACTCAGGACAGTACATCTAACTTCACAAAGTTCAGAAAGGGGGAACCACAGGGTGACTCTGAAATGTCTATGTAGATGGCCTTAGTGATGACAGGAAAGCTGATGGCCACATTTTGGTTTTGACATAATATGTGGAAGGCTGAATATGGATTTCAGTTGGGAGGAGAAGAAGAAGCTTTAAGAAAGCTGAGTTCAGATCAAAATTTGGATGGTTGCCTAAAAATTGTTTCTTCTTTAAAATTCATGCAGAAAAAAAAATAAAAAAAAATAAAATTCATGCAGAAAGTCAGTAGCAACATTTCTGGTCCTCATTCTGGAAAATCACAGAGCAATTTTTGCTTTATTTTTTTAAAAAGATTTATTTATTTATTTCAGAGAGAGAGAGAGAGAGAGTGCGTGAGTGGGGGAGGAGGGGCAGAGGGGAAGAGAAAGCAGACTCTCCACTGAGTGGGGACCCCCCCCAATATGGGGCTCAGTCTCTGGACCCTGAGATCATGACCTGAGCTGAAACCAAGAGTCAGATGCTCAGCCAAATGAGCCACCCAGGTGCCCCCGATTTTTGCTTTAGACGAGTAATTACTTTTGTCAAGAATTATTTGATGTAGAAATCTACTCAGATTATCACAAAAGTTGGAATTTGTTGTCTTATACCCCCTAAATGGGCGATACAACCAGGTTCCATGCTGAGCTATATTTAGGAATATTGGAAGATCAGACACAGAGCGTCAGGGGCTGAATCGCGTCCCTCTCCAGATCCCACAAATTCATGCGTCGAAGTCCTGACCCCCAGTATCTCAGAACGTCGCTGTGTTTGGAAAGGAGGCCTTTCAAGAGGTGATTCAAGTAAAATAGGGTCATATGGGCAGGCCCTAACACGATATGACCGCTGTCCTCGTAAGAAGAGATTAGGACCCAGACACACAGAGGTAAAGACCACGCGAGGACATGGGGAAGCGACAGCCACCTACATACAGGCCATGAGAGAGGTCTCAGGAGGAACCAATCCCGCCAATACCTCGCTCGTGGACTTCCAGCTCCAGAGCGGTGAATAATGGGTATCTGTGGTTAAGCCCCCGGTCTCTGGGACTTTGCTATGGCAGCCCTAGCAAACTCACCTACAGACGTCACTAGATGATGAGTTCCTCTTCTCAGCTCTTCTCAGCATCGTTGCCCCATTTATCTGCATCCACAGATGGCTTCCTTGCACGTGGTGCGGGTCCGGTAAAGATGGTCTTGCCAGCCTTGATTCTAGATGATGGCTCTGAGCTCCAGCCTCGAACCATCTGCACTCTCCAGGAGAGAGAACCCAATATTGACCCCCTTGGGTCAAATGTCCTTCCTGGTCTAACAAGAGGTATGGCTGTTGGGGGAGGAGAGTCACGTGTCCCAGCACGGAAACCTGGCCCTCCCAATCCGCGGAGACGCCTGCTCTGAGTGACTCTCAGGCATGGGGGTTGGGATGAGGCAGGTGTCCCAAGGACTGAGCTACTGTAGTTACCCCAAGCAAATCTTAGAGATGAAAGTAGAACTATCAGACAAAGCCAGCACAATATGGTCCGTTGGGGTGGATCACATTTCTTGTACCCTCTTCCTCTAAACCGGTAAGTGGGCAGAGACACGTAATGAAGGGAGGACGTGGCTCCAGCAGCTTCTTCCAAAATATATGAGAAGTCCGTGAGGATTTTAATCATGAGCAGGGAAAGAGTGGGACTGAGTTTTTCTCTCTTGCTCTCTCACACACACACAAATGCACACACACACAAACACACATGCCTGCACTGCTCAGTTGTCTTTTTGTGATTTTTCTCCCCTCTCTAATATTGTTCTTTTATTTTAAAATGGGGGCAGAATGGAAACGAAATATCCCGTGTGCCTTCTTGTGTATCCTGTAAGAGCAGATAGAGATCCTACATCTAAATCAGGATAGTCCTGGGTCCCTGGGAAATTTGAGCTAAGCAAGCTTACGTGCCTTTTCACAAAAACGGAAAATTAGAAAACGTTAAGATATCAATGAGGGTACAAGGTTTCAGATTACAGAAATTGAACAGTGACAAGCTTTAGCAAAAAAGGGAGATTGATTTTTAGGCTATGGGCGCAGCACATACAGAACACAGAGAGAAATGCACGGGGGCCCCGGGACGGAATGGGAGCAAGAGACTCCAGACGCCTCTCAGGGGTGTCCATGGGTTATCTCTGGGGATCGTCCTCGCTTCCCAGTTGCAAAAAGAGGAAAAGGCTCTTATCTGCAGCTCCTAGAAAGAAAGAATATAAATTCCCATCTCTTTTTCTATTGCCGGATTCCTAGGGAAGGCCTCTAGCGGTCCCGGCTTGGGTCCGTGTTCCACCTTTGGACCCGCCGAGAGCAGCAGAGAACAAGCCAGCTTGAATGCGACCAGGTTCGAGGGCAGGACAGGCCAGTTCCAGAAAAGGGCAGACGGGTGGTGGAGATGACGTGGGCTGTGAGCTGGGGAGACAAAATTATAACTGTCTGTTTCCACAAACAGGCAAAGGAGGGGAGAAGATTTATAATCATACCGTATTCCTTTGGGATATTTGAACATTTTTTTTTCCCACTGAGAAAGCACGTTGTCTATCTATACTGTGAGATAGAAGCAGTGATGGGAGCGTGTGGGTCTGCCCCTGTTCTCTCATATTTGTTCAGTGGGACCAGTTTTTCTCCATGCCTGGATAAAAACTTAGGCCACTGATGGCTTTCGGGGCACTTTCAAGTAATACGAATTGTCTCAATACAGAAATGAGCATTTCTGGTCTCCGGATTTGATTGAAGTGTCTCTCCTCTACCAGGTGGGAGGCCTGTAACCGAGGAACATCCAGGGTTCTATTTTTTCCCAAACCCCGTCCGTTCGCTAGCCATGATTTCCGACACCTGCAGGATTGGGGGTTACCTGGGGACAGTGGGAAGACGAGAAGGAACGGTCTGTGTTTTGCTGAGACTGCCTTGAGCCGACTTCCTGCTCTCCGCTGCTGGCAGATTCTGTCTCCTGAGCCCTTGTGCAGGTGCCTCAGCGGCCTTCCTCCAGCCATCCCCCCCTCCCCTGCCCCGGGCAGGCGCCTCCTGTTTGAAGTTAGGGAGTGATGATTTTCTCCTGGTTTTCTCCTGGTTCGTTGTTTGTGTTTCACCAAGAGCTAAACCTGCTACTCCTTGCCTGTCCATGGGGCTTGCCTGGACAAGACCTGACCAGTAGGGCGCCTGGGTGGCTCAGTGGGTTAAAGCCTCTGCCTTCGACTCAGGTCATGATCTCAAGGTCTTGGGATCGAGCCCCGCATCGGGCTCTCTGCTCAGCGGGGAGCTTGCTTCCCCCTCTCTCTCTGCCTGCCTCTCTGCCTACTTGTGATCTCTCTCTCTCTGTCAAATAAATAAATAAATAAAAATCTTAAAAAAAAAAAAAAAAAAAAAAAAACCTGACCAGCAATGGCTTTCTCATAGGTGGGAAGCATTGATGCCCACTTCCTATGGCGTCTCGGGGTGCAGCCCTCGCACACAGCTGCCGTCCCTCCCCTGGGCCATGGGGATCTCTCATTCTTTCGACTTCTCAAGTGGGAATCAGAGACCCATTTCTGGGGCCACCGCCGCATGGAACACCAACCAGTCTCCCCATGGGGTCCCCTTAACGCCTCTCTCAGCAGTCTGAGTTGAGACCAAGCGTCCTC
>CM052889.1:51385372-51422227 GCA_028534135.1 Potos flavus | reverse complement strand
GTCTTAGTAAATAACGAGTATTTTGGAGGAAGATCCGCTGATTCCGTGTAAATACCCTATTCCCCATGAAACTTTCGAATTACTTATTTTCTTGTTTATATCAACATGGACCTATAGATTCCGCTTCTATTCAATGGGTTGTCATCTGTCACTATTATGTATGCTCAAAAATGTAGCACACCTAGTCCGTGGGAGCCCATTCAAGCCGGCATCTGTGTCCGTTTGATAGCTTCTCGCAGTCTTTGAGTACTGTCGTTTTTTTTTTTTTTTTTTGACTATTATAAAAGTTTACTTAACAAAAAAGTTCAGTATGAAAACGCACACGACCTGATTTTTATATTGTAGTAAGACAGGTACTATGGAGAGGGGACATGTGGAAACAGTTGATTTCTTCTGATGAACACACCCATTGTTTATACTTGTTCCAAGGCTTCTAACATGATGATACTATTTCCTCGTATTACCACCATTCCAATGTTGTTCTATTGCCCACTAGTTGCCATCTCCACACATTCATCTATCACAGGATTCATAAACGGACCAAACCCCCGCAATATTCCTTGGACATGTCTGCCACCATTTAATTTCAATGATAATTTCTTGTCCATAAATTTTTTCAACTCGGGAGGGTGAGCTTTGCTCATGGTGTCTACTTGGTGAGCTCAAAGATGCCTCCCACTGTCACACCTTCTGGCACAAGAAAAGATTTCAGGGTCATCTTGTACTTTCCCTGCCTCAGTTGCTGGAATCAGCCACTTCTCCAAGATGACCTGGTTCTTTTCAGTGTAGAAAATGGTTTAGAGAAACGAAGATGTGGGCACTAAATGTGCTCATTGTTATTGGGGTATTTGGTGAACCAGCCCTGTCAGTGCACAGAGCCAAGGCATGTACATATGCATGTGTGTGTTTGTACACTCGCATTTGTGTTTATTTTGGTATCTATCTTTATGTCCTGAAAACCTCCAACTCCAATCAAGCAACAATGCTCACGCTGGGTTTCCTCTCTTTCCACTTTTCCAATGCTAAGAACTCTGGCTCCCATTATCCTTAGCCCAGTTACTGATTTGGTCAGTTTCCTAAGCTGTGCTCAGCCTTGTGTTGCTGCCCCCTCCCCTAGCTGCATATCTGTGCAGATGCCCTCCTCACCCCACACCAGGTTGGCCCCCCACAGGATGGGCTTTCTCACTCTGTTCAGCTCTGATACTCCAAGCCAACGGCCCCCTGTGGGAGACATGCTCAACCTTCTTGGGGCACTGGGTTTGAGGACAACACATCTTACCACCTCCTCCTACCTCAGGCAGACACCTACTTTGCTTTTTATTTTTTGGGGGAGGGGTGGCATGCATTAGATATATCTGGGGTTGAAGACAATCTGCTCAATAATTGATTCTTATTGTATTAATCATAACAAGATCTGTGAGGTCATTGTTGGCAGGGTAGCTCCAAGGTCCTAAACATATTCAACTTTAAATAAGCAAATGTGCCCTTCTATATCAAAAGCTTGCAACAGGTGTAGTTTCCTATAACAAATACCCACAGTCTCGAGGTCCTACCTCAATATTCCTTGCAACTGCTTCAACAAATCTTTCAATAAAAGAGGAATGCTCTTTGCTCTTTTAGGTAAATATACAAAAACTCAACTTTGTGAAGATACAGAATTCATATAGATTTCATTTATATTTTATGGTAACTTGCACATGAATCCTTCTTAACCTCTTTCTCTCTTTTAAAACAAGAGACAACAGGTAATGTAGGGCTTTGTCTTCTCAGAATCACCAGTATCTATAGCTTAATCTGCCTAAAGTTCCTACTTAAAACAAACAAACTTATGGGGCGCCTGGGTGGCTCAGTCGTTAAGTGTCTGCTTTCGGCTCAGATCATGATCCCAGGGTCCTGGGATCAAGTCCCACATCGGGCTCCCCACTCAGTGGAAAGCCTGCTTCTCCCTCTCCCATCCCCTCTGCTTGTGTTCCCTCTCTCCCTGTGTTTCTCTCTGTCAAATAAATAAAATCTTAAAAAAACAACAAAACCCAAAACTTGTGACTTCTTGGATCAGCTCCCTTTTAAATCCAGATTGAATGAAAAAAACATTCGGAGGGTCTGTTTCAAGTTTCTCCAAGTATCTCAGGGGATGCCCAAATGGGGCTGCGTGACCCATGGCTGGAACATTATCCACAAAAATAAAGTGATGTTTCGTTTGCTTTGGGGAAAGTGATGAGCCTAAAGATGGATTGGCATTCATTATAATGAGTGCTGGAACCAGAAACCCAGTTTTCTTAGCTAAAGTCACTGCGTTGTGGCTTCTAATTTGACAAAAATGAGCATAAATCAGCTACATCCCCAAAGGGCTGCTATTCTATTTTCATTATATTTCTAAAAATATCTTCAAAAATTTACCTTTATATTAAACTTAACCTCTATAAAACTTTTTAACCCTAAGTGTAACTTCAAATGAAATCAACAACGGGGAAAAATTTTAGTTGACACTAATAATTTATAGTTTTATTCCTAACAATATTGTTTTTTAAAGCTTTTATTTTAATTCCAGAAGGTTACCATACAGTGTTATGTTAGTTTCAGGTGTACAATGTAGTAATTCAACAGTTCAATACACCACTCTGTAGTCATATTTCTAACCATATCGTTTAGATATTAATTGATTTTTAAATTTAATTTTAATTTTAAATTAATTGATTTTTAAAGACTTTGGGGTTTAAAATCCCTGATGAACATGGATGCAAAAATTCTCAACAAAATGCTAGCAGATCAGATCCAACAGTATATTAAAAGAATCATTCACCACAATCAAGTGACATTTATTCCTTGGTTGCAAGAGTGGTTCAATATTTGCAAAGCAATCAACGTGATACACCACATTAATAAAAGAAAACTTAAGAACCATATGATCCTCTCAATAGATACAGAAAAAGCATTTGACAAAGTACAGCATTCATTCTTGATAAAAACTCTCAACAAAGTAGGGATAGAGAGAACATATCTCAACATCATAAAGGACAAATATGAAACACCTACAGCTAATATAATCCTCAATGAGGAAAAACAGAGCTTTTCCTCTATGGTCTTCTGACCATAGCGATGTCCACTCTCACCACTGTTATTTAACAGTGCTGGAAGTCCTAGCCTCAGCAATCAGACAATAACAACAACTACAATAAAAGGCATCCACATCAGCAAGGAAGAAACCAAACTCTCACTATTTGCAGACAACATGATACTCTATGTAGAAAACCCAAAAGACCCCACCAAGAAATTGTTAGAACTGATACACGATTTCAGTAAAGTCACAGGATGCAAAATCAATATACAGAAATTTGTTGCATTTCCACACACCAATAATGAAGCAGCAGGAATAGAAATCAAGGAATTTCACTAAACCCATAAGTTACTAGGAATAAACCTAACCAAACAGGCAAAAGATTTGTACTCTGAAAACTATAGAACACTTATGAAAGAAATGGAAGATGACACAAAGAAATGGGAAAACATTCTGTGCTCATGGGTTGAAAGAACAAATATTGTTAAAATGTCTATACGACCCAAAGCAATCTGTACATTTAATACAATTCCTATCAAAATATCACCAGCATTTTCCACAGAGCTAGAACAAATGATCCTAAAATTTGTATGAAACTACAAAAGGCCCCAAAAAGCCAAAGCAATCTTGAAAAAGAAAAGCAAAGCTGGAGGCCTCACAATTCTAGACTTCAAGTTATATTACAAAGCTGTAGTCATCAAGACAGTATGGTACTGGTACAAATACAGGTGCATAGATCACTGGAACAGAATAGAAAAACCAGAAATGGACCCACAACTATATGGTCAACTAGTCTTTTCCAATGAAAAAAAGACAGTCTTTTCAACAAAGAGTGTTGGAAAAGCTGGAGAGCCACATGCAAAAGAAGAAACTAGACCACTTCCTTATACCAGACACCAAAATAAATTCAAAATGGATGAAAGATCTAAATGTGACACAGAAAGCCATCAAAATCTTAGAGAAGAACACAGGCAGTAACCTCTGTGATCTTGGCCATAGCAACTTCTTACTAAGTAGGTCTCCCAAGGCAAGGGAAACAAAAGCAAAAATGAACTATTGGGACTTTATCAGTCAAGATAAAAAGCACAGCAAAGGAAACAATCAACAAAACTAAAAGGCGACCTTCGGAATGGGAGAAGATATTTGCAAATGACATGACAGTTAAAGGGTTAGTATCCAAAATCTATGAAGAACGTATCAAACCCAATACCCAAAAGACAAATAATCCAGTTAAAAAAGGGCAGAAGACATGAATAGACATTTCTCCAAAGAAGACATAGATAAGGCTAATAGACACATGAAAAGATGCTCAACATCACTTATCATCTGGGAAATACAAATCTCAAAACTACAATGAGACATCACCTCACACCTGTCAGAATGGCCAGAATTAACAACACAGGAGATAACAGATGTTGGCGAGGATGCGGAGAAAGGGGAACCCTCTGACGCTGTTGGTGGGAATGCAAGCTGGTGCAGCCGCTCTGGAAAACAGTATGGAGGTTCCTCAAAAAGTTAAAAATAGAGCTACCCTACGATCTAGCAATTGCATTACAAGGTATTTACCCAAAGGATACAAAATACTGACTCGAAGGAGCCCATGCACCCCAATGCTTATAGCGGCAATGTCCACAATAGCCAAACTATGGAAAGAGTCTAAATGACCATTGACCAATGACTGGATAAAGAAGAGGCGATATATATGAACAATGGAATATCATTTGGCCATAAAAAAGAATGAAATCTTGCCATTCGCAACCACGTGGATAGAGCTAGAGAGTATAATGCTAAGTGAAATAATCCAGAGAAGGACAAATACCATATGATTTCACTCAGATGTGGAATTGAAGAAACAAAACAGATGAACATAGGGGGGAAAAAAGAGAGAGAGGCAAACCATAAAACAGACCCTTAACTATAGAGAACAAACTGAGGGTTGCTGGAGGGAGTTGGGTGGGGCAGATGGGTTAAGTGGGTGATGGGCATTAAGGAGGGCACTTGTGACGAGCACTGGGTGTTGTACGTAAGGGATGAATCACTGAATTCTACACCTGAAACTAATATTACACTCTTTGTTAACTAACTGATATTCCAATAAAAACTTGAAACTAAAAATAAATAAATAAATAAATAAATGCATGTTACAAGCTATATAAAAAAAATTAAAAGACTTTTGTGCTCAAATAATGATCTGTAAGCAGATGGAATTGTTTCTAGAAATAAGTTAAAAATATCAATGCAAAATTCTGCTAAAGAAGTAAACAAAAAAAGCAGAAAAATAGATGTTGCTTCTAAACATATATAATATGGGTCTTCTTCTTTTGAAAAAGGCATCTTTTTTTTCCCCTCAAATACTTTTATTTTTTCAGTGTTACAAGATTCATTGTTCATGCACCACACCCAGTGCTCCCTGCAATACGTGCCCTCCTCAATACCCACCACCAGGCTCACCCAACCCCCCACCCCCACCCCTCCAAAACCCTCAGTCTGTTGCTCAGAGTTCACAGTCTCTCATGTTTCGTCTCCCCCTCCGATTTCCCCCAATTCACCCCTCCCTTCCCTCTCACAATGTCCTCCATGTTTTTCCTTATGCTCTACATGTGAGACCATATGATAATTGACTCTCTCTGCTTGACTTATTTCATTCAGCATAATCTCTTCCAGTCCAAAAAGCCATCTTAATATAGGTCAGCAGATTATATTACAGTGTTGGAAAGCAGGCGGGTGTGGTGATTTGTGTGGGTTTACACCACCTTTGACCTTGGCAGTTTCTTAGAGATGGATTACCCTGCCCTAAGCAAAGGAAGAGAATTTATCTAATGAAGAAGCCACAAATTAGATAGCAGGGTACTCCCATAGCAAAATATGAACGGCAGTGGATAGTAATTCCATTTAGGAATTCATGCAAATAAGCAGCACTTTCAAACCATTTCGGCTGCCTGCAAAAGCCACCGAAGCATGGCCAATTATTTCTGTGATGATAAGCCTTTACTCCGGTATCAAATGCATAATTTTTTGATGCATTACACTTGAAACACACTATTGCAATTCTACTTAGGTTTACACTGCTAGGTCATCTTCATTTCCATTTCATTTAAATAACCCCCAAATTTGATAATTGACCAGATTAAATTAGCCTAATTAACAAGAACAGAAGAGGCATTTCCCTTTTTTCTTTCTTTCTCTAATAGAGTTATAGCTAATAAAAGGCATTAAATGTGAATTTTCAAAAACCACTGTCCTGGAATGACACATTGACATACTTCATGAGCACGTGTCGGTCACCGAGGGTGATTTCTGTGATTATTCAGTAGAGAAGTTGGCCACTTTTACTTCATAGGACTTATTTTGTAAATTTAGAAGTTACCTATATGATGTCTAACAGCTGCTTAAGTAAATTCAGAAAAAAAAAAAAAAAAACAAACCAGCCACTCAGTTACCTTATGAACAGACTAAATTTCTTTCACCTTAATCCATTGTTTAAAAATAATACAGTAGAGTCTTTGTTCTGGTCCTAAAATAGCACAGCCTGGAAAATTAAGACAGGAAAAGAGGCTCACTTGCATCACTGTTTTTACTCATTTAACAGACATTTCCTCCTTTCCTGGTCTTTTTGTTTTTTAATATTTTTAAAAAAGATTTTATTTATTTATTTAGAGAGCACGGGCGGGGAGGGGCAAAGGGAGAGGGAGAAAGAGAATCTCAAGCAGACTCCATGCTGAGTGAGGAGCCCAATCCCACCATCCCAAAATGATGACCTGAGCCAAAACCAAGACTTGGATGCTTAACCCACTGAGCCACCCAAGCTCCCCTTTCCTGGTCTTTTTAAACTTGAGCTTGTCCCTAAGTTTGCCTGAGATGACCATCAATGCGTGTCTTCCCTGCTCCCCGTGCAGACTCCTGGGGACTGAGTCTAGGCTTAGCTCTGCCACAAGGACATCATCCAAGGGCAGAGTGCACCAGCCAGGTGTTGTGGAGTGCAAAACTTTCAGAAGGATTCAGGTCTTCTGAGGGATTTTAATCATTTGCCAAATGTTAATGTTAAGAAAAAACCACTAGTGGCCGCTGCTTCGTGGGAGGGCAAGTTTGAGGGTAAGGTGAGTGGCAACTGTAGCCCATATAAGGGAGAGCACGATGTAATCAAGCAGCAGTATCTGTGAGCCACTGTGATATTGCATAGGAAATACGTATCTGCTTGATGAGAAATTCCCTTTCACCTGGGTCCCGTCAATTAGGATAAGATGTCACTACATATCATAGAACTCACACCCCTGCGAAAAAGTGGCTTAAAAAAGTTAGAAGCCCATTTCTGCTCTGGAGTTATCTGGGCTGGTTTGACAACTTTGAGTCATGAAGGACTAGACTCCATCCAGTTCTCGTCGACCTCATGGTACAAGATGGCTGTTGGAGTTCCATCCATCATATTGGTATTTTAGGCAATAATATTGAGGAGGGGGGGCTCTTTTTTCTTCCCACACAATGCTTCCTCTTATATCTCATTGAGCCCTTGGCCATATCTTGCTGTAGGGGAAGTTGAGCTGTGCATCTTTCTGCTGCAGAAGGAGACGAGAGGATAGCTAGAGAACAGCCATCACCCCTTTCAGAACTTCTGTTTGTTTAGGTGGAATATTTGTGGGTCACCAACAGTGTTCCCTGCCAATGGAATTAAAGACCCCGGTCAGATACTGTTAGATACAAGGCACCGGGAATACTTGGCTATTACCTGAACGTTAGAGCCAAGATGATGGCATCCAGAGGGAACAAAACAAAATCCGAGTATATGTTCCTGGCACAGGGAGCAGGAGCAGAGTAGGTGGGCACGCGCAGCGAGCAGAGAGCAGGCAGAGTTCACGGACGAGAGCACAACCACATCAGCATGGGTCGCTAGCCGGATGTCAGACACGGTCTCACAGAGCCATGTCAGCGCCCGGATGCCGTCGGACGACAGGGGAGGAGGGAGGAAGTGTGGGGTGCACACATATTCTGAAGACAAAAGCAGGCAAGTCATTGAAGGACCAGGAACTCAGATGTGCTCTCTTGGGAGATTCCTCCACAAACCAGTGGCTGGAGTGCCAACCTGATGGCTTTCTGCTTTGATAGAATTGTGATCCAGTGCTTCATACCGTCTTCATGGGCTGGAACAAGTCACGCTCCTCATCTGTGCCCCCCACACTAGCTTTGTATTAACTCCACGTCCTGTGTCACCCCCTAGCCTGTGAGTCAGACATCACAAGGCCTTTTTTGCCCCTCCATCCTCCACTCATGCTGAGGTTAGGACCATTTACCGCGCCATCTGAGAAGGAGGCATGAGGCAGATTACCTTAAACCATGAGAAAAATATATAAAGGGCCAGCAAACAAAGTCTTACATGCTGTGAATTACGAACAACGATGATGTCAGGCAAAGTAAATAGTGTCCTCTAAAGGGAATCATTTGAGACGGATGATTTGTTCCTACTAGAAAAATTGACTCAATATTTTTTTAGAAACAAAAATCCACATTATGAATATCTTGAAACATCTAGAGATGTGTGAGGTTCAAGGATTCCTTTTATATTTATCTGGTCACATTAGTATTTTGGTTAACCCATTTTATGGAGTGCTTCCTATGTGCTGGGGATATGGTGACCTGATGCCACCTCCTAATAGCACCACAGAAGGTACTGGAACAGAGACAACATCCACAATGACCTCAGGGGCTGAAGGGGAAGCTGAGCACTCCCTCTTCACCTTAAGGCTGTTATAATATGCTGAAAAATGCCACCCCTCCACAATGCCCCAAGATATCTTTGTCCCGATCCCTAGAACCTGTCAATTGAACATTACCTTATTGGGAAATAGTCTTTGCAGGTGTGACTAAGTGTTTTGAAATGACATATCAGATAAAGGGCTAATACCCAAAATCTATAAAGAACTTATCAAACACAACACCCAAGGAACAAATAATCCAATCAAGAAATGGGCAGAAGACATGAACAGACATTTCTGCAAAGAAGACATCCAAATGGCCCGCAGACACATGAAAAAGTGCTGAACATCGCTGGGCATCAGGGAAATACAAATCAAAACCACAGTGAGATACCACCGCACACCAGTCAGAACGGCTAAAATTAACATGTCAGGAAACGACGGGTGTTGGTGAGGATGCGGAGAAAGGGGAGTCCTCTTACACTGCTGGTGGGAATGCAAGCTGGTACAACCGCTCTGGAAAACAGTGTGGAGGTTCCTCGGAAAGTTGAAAATAGAGCTACCCTACGACCCAGCAATCACACTACTGGGTATTTACCCTAAAGATACAGATGTAGTGATCCAAAGGGGGCACGTGCACCCGAATGTTTATAGCAGCAACGTCCACAATAGCCCAACTAGGTGCAATGAGGTTAGATCTTCTCTGGCTTGGAACGGTGGTGCTTGTAGCCTGGAGGTTTGTTAGGGTGCTCTTGCAACGGTCCAGGTGAGAAATGATGGGAAGCATCAATGACAGGCAGAAATGATGAGACAGATGTGAAGAATGTGTCAATGGGAGAGTCAGTAGGATGGTAGAGGATCTAGAAGAGATCCACTGGATTTCAGAGGAGAGAGAGAGACAGAGAAAGAGGAAGAGAGAGGGAAGAAAGGAGAGAGAGGGATGGAGACAGGAAAGGAGGGTGGGAGAGAGGGATGAAGAGGGAAAGGGGTAGAGAAGGAGGGAGGGAGAGAGAGATTGGGTGAGAGAGAGGGACAGAGGAAGGGAGGGATGAAGGGAGGGAAAGAGAGGTGTCTCTGGCACTGAGTGAAACCAGAGTGGCACTGGGCCCAAAATTCCTCAGCCCTGCTCCATACTGCTACTGTGCTGCGGTGAAGAGTCTGAGACTGGGTACCAGCGCTATCTCAGCCAGGGGCCCCTGGGAAGCAGAGTCCAGGCAAGAGTTGGAGTACAGAAGCTTTACTTGGAAGGTTCAAGCCTAGGGCAGTGAGAGTGAGGGGGAAAGGTGGAGCAGGGTGAGGACAGTGTGAAGCCTGCAATGCCTTCCCATGTGGGACAAGGTTCGCAGTGAACACAGGGACACACAGAAGCCTCCCAACATGGCGGGCCTCTCCAGCGTCTGCAAGGGGAGACTGTATTTGGAGCAGTCTGGTGGGTGAAGGCGGAAGAGGATGGTGGGGTTGTCTGCCTAGTTCTCTTCTAACTTGTTTCCAGCAGGTCAAGATACACACTGTAGGGATCTGCTTCCCTGCGGGCCATCGCCTGGCTCCTCATTGCCAACCTAGCACATCAGATCTTTGTGGCGTGGCATTCTATTAAAGCCTGGAAGAGGAAAGGCAAGTGAGCTGGGGGCTGGGGGCCTGTGGGTCATGTGGACCAAGAAGAGAAAGAAGAAACTGGGAAGGTACACAGAGTTTGGGTTCAATGAGGCAGGCAGTCCAATCCTGGCTGAGCTGCTAACCGGCCTTGTGACCACGGGCAAGTCACCTGGCATCCCCATTAGAATCCTCAGCCACAAGGGGTGGGTGGGTTAGACAATCTTGTGGGTCCCTTCAGCTGGGACCGCCTGCCTCTGCAGGAATCAGCATTGTTTGGGGGGGGTGCTTAGAAATGTCATGTTCGTAGAGGGTTCTGCCCTGTTCTCGGGGGGTGCTTAGAAATGATACTGGAAGGCCAGGCTTTCAACAGTCCAGCTGCTGGCAGGGAAAGAATTCTCTTGGCTTAAGCAGAGATTTTGAAAAAGGGATGGTGGGAGCATTCATTGCCCTTATACCCAAGGGGGAAGTATTGCTTTCACCCCAAGGAGAAGAAGGAGAACCGGGTTCAATGATTTCTTTGTCCTCTGAGAAATCTGCCACTCACATGCATTTGGCAGTCAGCAGTCACCACTGGAATGAATCGGAGCAAAATTTACAAAATAAATAATTATATCTCGCTTCCAAAGGAATATAATATATTTTAAACCTTTGGAGTGCAAATACAGTAATGTGTTTGGATCCAATTGCCAACAATAGATAAACATTAAAGCACGTGGACATCTGAACAATGGTGCCTCGGGTGGGAGAGGCGGAGAATGTGTTGCTGGAAGAAATTGGATGATTGCAGCTATTTGGTGTGGCTCTTCTGGAAGAAAAATACTGAGGCCTCTGAACTATACACGAGGTCTGGCATCATCCCCACAATATTGGTGCCTGGGGCACAGATACGGTCCCCTTTACAGCAAGTGCCCGTGATTTCCTGGCCTTGAGTTGCCTTCACCAGCGGGATGGTCTTTAGCAATTCCCCTTCCTGCTCTAGGATCATGGTGCTATGTCTCACAACCCAGGGGACACTGTAAAAATTAGATTCAATGCAGGAATGTGTGTTTGAAAGGGGCCATTGGTTTCCTTTTCTATGTGTGCTCATCCCATTGGGTTAAGTATTTGACAATAGATGATTAAACTGCACATACCTCATCACTTTCAATTCGGGTTGCCGTATTTAGAGAATATAAATTCAGATTGCCCAGTTAAATGTGAATTTCAGCTGAACAATAAATGTTTGTCTCAAATATTATACAGACATAACATTATTATTTGAAATAAAATTTTAAAATTTTTTAAAATTTTTTAAAGATTTATTTGACAGAGAGAGAGAGATCACAAGTAGGCAGAGAGGCAGCCAGAGAGAGAGGGGGAAGCAGGCTCCCCGCTGAGCAGAGAGCCCGATGCGGGGCTCGATCCCAGGACCCTGAGATCATGACCTGAGCTGAAGGCAGAGGCTTTAACCCACTGAGCCACCCAGGTGCCCCATGAAATAAAATTTTTTTAAAGATTTAAAGATTTATTTATATTTTGGAGAGAGAGAGAGTGAACAAAGGGAGGGGCAGAGGGAGGGAATCTCAAGCAGACTCCCTGCGAGGCATAGAGCCAGACATGGGGCTCAATCCTATGACCCTCAGATCATGGCCTGAGCTGAAATCAAGAGCTGGACCTTCAACTGACTGAGTCACCCATGTGCCCCTGAAATCAAAATTTAACTAGACTTCCTGCATTTTAAATCTGACAGCCCTATCTCAAATACAGTATTTTTTGCATATATAAAATGTGTGTGTACAAATATATTCATTTTTCCACATAAATAGTAACATATTGCACACTACTGTCTTCATTTTATTATTTCATAATACATCTTACACATTACTCTTTATGAGTACACACCTATCTGCTTCATTCTTTTTAACAGCTATTGAATAGATTACCATAGACATTCAGCCATCTGTCGATATTTACCCACAACTTAGAATTTTTTTAAGTAAACTTTACCCCCAACATGGGGCTTGAATTCATGGGCCCAAGACTGTGAGTCGCATGCTCTACAGCCTAAGCCAGCCAGGCACCCCCCAAGTTAGAATTTTATGGTTGCCAAATAATGTTCTGCTTGCGTTTCCTTTTTTATTTCTCTCTTTTACTAGAAAATGGTACTACTTAACATTTTTGTATTTATTTTAACAAAAGGACATATATTAATTATATATAGTTCTTTGATGTTATCTATAATGTCCTATACAGATACAAAAGGATTAATGAACTAAAGTAACAAAAATAATACACTGACAGTAGACCCCCAGAGGGATATATTTTAAGGATAAAAAAGAGAGAGAGAAAGGCAAAGAAATTGTAACCTCGATATTGTATGGGTATTTAGTTTTAATGGTATTTTTAATGGTATTGGTATTTTGGTATTTTAAACCTAAAATTCCTTGGGTGTGATTTATAGATTAGAGTGCATGAGTAAATATATCCATGTTTTGGGAATGTTTCACTGCGGAAGAAGCGGAATGGGGTGTGTGTGGAAGAATAGTGTGTGGTTGGATCTGAGGCTATGGCTTAAACAACAATATCTTGTGTCTCTGTTGTGAAGTAGTGAGAAGTTCATAAATTCACCAAATAGTGTTCTTGCCGGGAATGTTTGACCTAAATGCTATCACAAGGAAAGAGACAAATATAGAATGTAGGATGCCTTACAGGGACTCTTCAAAGGACTCATCATGATGAAGAACAGAAGGAGGTGAGGGGATCGTTCTATATTAGGGGAGAATAACAAGATATAATACCCAATGCATGCGTATGAACCTTGACTACATTCTGAGTTAAAAGGAAAAAGAATACAAAGGACACCATTGGGACAACTGAGGAAGTGGTGTTAGGTTATTTAGTTGAACGACACTGTTTTTTTTAGGGGTGGTACAAGTATTGTGGTTGAAGCATCACCATCTACACTCTAATTTCTGACGGTCTGGCAAGAGGGGGGCGAGTGTGCACAGGGAGAGGTGAAGAGGGCTTGGCAAGGTATCAGCAGGTGATGGATTTTAGGTGTGTTCACCATATTGGTATTTTGAAAGGTCAAAACAAAAAGTGAATACATTTGAAAAATGTACTAAAAACACTTTTAACTGTAATGTTTCAAAAAATTGTTGCAAGGACATAGTTGTCTCCTCACTCCCACCCTTTTAGTAACCCAACTGAGTTCTGCTTTGTGAAGTCACTAATAAGTGACTGAGGCACACTGAAGGAAGAGAGGGAAGGTAGGGAGCATGTCCTAGAGCAGTAGCTCTGGTTGAGAAACACAACTCGCTCTCCTGCCGGGAGTTTGCTTAAAAAGATGGCGTCTTCCATCTCCACCTTTACTGCTTCCTGCTGCCAAACAACAAAACCCAAGCCACGTTCCAGTTCCGTGTAAAGGGGATTGTCATACACTTTTCTGTGAGAAGAGGCAGGAAACCCAGGAAGAATGGGACGGTCAGAGGTCCCGTCCTTAAGAGAGTGCTGACCTAGGATTCAAAACCAGAAACTCTTCCCAGGTGCATGGAGAAAGGGAGAAGCTAAAAATCTAGACATTGTTTCCACTTCTGCTCTTCGCTGAGTGGTGATGAACAAGATCTCCCTCTTTATTCTCACTTTGGCAAGCTTCCTCGAGGAGAAACACAAGAAAGAGAATGGATAAGAGCGATGGGTGGTTGGGATAGCGAGCTGCCGGAGCAGGAAGTGTGGTCTGCTCTGCCGCATTTGTCCTCCACCTGCCGGTGAGCCTCGCCCGGAAGTGGGCACTCCGACGCCTAGAGCCACTAACACCCCACCTACATCTCCAAAGTGCTTACAGAACTGGCTTTACAGAAGGCTCTAGAATACCCAGATGGCAGCTGAGCAAGGTTGCTTCCATTTCTGAATGGGTCGTACATACAAAAATCACATCTGCCACAGAGAGGATGGCACCGCACACATATGCGTGTTGATACGAAACATAGTTATGCTTTGGCACATTACAACAGGGAGAGGAAGGGTTTGGGGAGGTTAGAGTTCTTCCTGCCCCATCCCTGATCTCCCTGAAGCTATGCTTGTAGCTTGTATACCTGCTCATTTATTTATTTTTGTTTTAGAAGTGGTTGTGTTGGGGCTGGTATAGACACATATGTCAATTTGCAGGTACAGATATGCTTAAAATGTAGGTACTCATGCTCCCAGACTGCAGACAGACACACGCATGCACGTCTGTGTGTCATTTGGACTGGTAAAGAAAAGTAAAAATTCTTAGCTCCTGGATATTTGTCTTTTCCCAGCTTATCTGATTCAGGGTTTCCTCCTTGTGAGGGTAACGATCTTGAAGAACTATCCATCCTGCACAGAGGTTAAAGGGGAAGGAAAGGAAATAGGGACCGGTAGCCTCTGTCACCATAAGTGGTTCTTTAGGGTGAATCTCCAGGGTAGAACGTCTGGGCTATAAAGATAGGCTCATTTTAATTGCAGAACTGCCAAATTATCCTCCAACGATGTCACATAGATGTTCATTACCACCAGCAATGATGAGAGTGTTCTACCTCCCCCCACTCCCCCGTCACAACTTCACCAACCATTAACACTAGAAAACAAAAAGTGTTTTCATTGCGATGCGTGAGAATATTTCATTTCTTAAAGTTTTCATTTCTATGATTCTTAATGAAGGTGAGCACTCTTTCATATATTTATTGGCTATTCGTACTTCATTTTCTCTGATTTTTCTTTTTCTTTCCTTTGTTGATTTTTTTCCTACTACGTTGTCTTTTTCTGACTGACTAGAGTTTTTTTTTTTTACATATTCTCAGTATTAATATTTGTCTGTCATAGCTGTTATAAATATTTCATCCAATTTGTCACTTGTCTTCAGTTTCATTTTAGTGTATATTTTGTTATAACAGAAGTTTTAACTATGCCTTACTTTTATAATCTAAAAAGTGTTAATCTAGAGAAAGCAAATGTTACTTCCAAACTTTTTGTTCTATAAAGCTAGAATATTCAGCTATGACTGATTGAAAAGAGTCATATCCTCTAGTATAATAAGCACTGGGGACCTAGACAGTCAGCACGTAACTCATGGCACCATGTTGCAAATCTCAATTGCATCTGATATTTTCGCGTTGTCTACATGAGGCTCTTGTCATCAATCAGCTAACAAGTGACAGAGTTTTCTGACAACTGTGGGCATGCTCTGGCTCTTTGGCAACCTGAGGCATCTAGTCAAGAGCAGAGGGCCTTCTGTATTACTTCTGAGAGTCTAGTAGGGCTGCCAAAGCACTCACAAACACACGGAGAACCATCCAGCTGGCCAAAATTTGCTTTCCCATAGGTCATTGATGTATGCAAGCTTCCATTGTCAGAGTCTACTTTGAACAAAATTAGAGAAGCATTGTTTTAGTCTGCTTGGCTGAAAATAACAGGCATTTATCTCTCACAGCTCTGGAGGCTTGGAAATCTTAGGTCAAGCTACCCGTCAGTTCAGTTTCTTGGGAGGGCTCTCTTCCTGGCTTGCAGATGGCTACCTGCTTGCTGTGTCCTCACATGGCCTTCCCTTGGTGTGTGCACGTGGAGAGAGAGCGCTGTTCTCTCTTCCTTTTCCTATAAGGGCACAAATCCTATTGGATCAGGGACCCACCTTTATGATCTCATTTAACAATGACTTCCATAAAGGTCCTGTCTCCAAATACAGTTACACTGGTAGCTAGGGCTTCCCTATTTTCATATGGGATGAAGGGAGAGACACAACCAGTAAGAGTGGATCTCCTACGCAACCTCACCGAAGACCCCACTCGTGATCCCTGAATCAGAGGGGGTGGAGGTTTTGGGGAGATCAGATATTTCATATCACCTCCAATGTGGCCACAGTGTACTCAGGGCCTGCTGGATACCTTCTTCAGAGGAGAGGTATCCAATCCACTTTGCCCTGGATAGTTTGCCCTTTAAGGAGCCTTGGCCTTAAAGCACTGAAGGGTTGGCACCGGCACAGAATATTTTCCTTTTTTTTGGTCTGATCATTTGTCTTTTTCTGACTGGCCAAAGTTCTGCCCCACTCCCCAAGCCCAAAATATAACATTCATGTGTCACCTAAGACACACTGCATGGAGTCAAATGATGTAGAAGAGATACACACAGGGAGACACACAGAGGACAAGAACCCGGAGCCCCAGGTTCCGGCCCCCGCTCCCCTGCTTACTAATCCAGTGCATCTTAATCCCCTAGGGAGACTCTCCCCACTTTCCCTCCATGAATGAAGATATTCCCATTTACCTCCGAAGACTGAAGTGTACTGAAATTACCAACTGCTCTTCCTAGCTTCAGGCACAAATTTGGGTTCCTTGTTACCAGACCTTTTTCCAGACTGGGACATCCTAAGTTCTCCTGTTCTTCTTTCCCCCCAAGCTACAGACCATAGGATTTTAAGGCAGGGCGATTCTAAGAGTGGCCCCCCCCCTCCCCCAGATCCTGGCCTCCCAGAGCCTATGATTCTCGTACTCTTTCTTGCTTCTGCCACCTTGCTACTGAGACTCTGCTCCTTGTGCCATCCACCCCGCCCGCCCTGTTACCAGCATGTGGTATAAGTACGTGCTTCTCTAAATAGCGGACCAGTTCTACTCTTCCCTTTCTAGAGAAATTCTAGACATTAGTAAGACGTTTTCTTTACAGACCAATTGTCTTAGGATCTTCGGTCCTCCTTGCATCTTTAAATGAGTCCGACTGCCCCCAGCGCCGTGGTCGACACCCGGTACGGGCCTTGAGGATTCTGGCCCCATTTGGAGAAGTCGCCTCTGAAGCAGAAGCTGTCTGCGCCTTGCCCGTATGCCCTTGGCACTCCCTGTTTGCCAAATACGCAAACAGCTTCTCGCTCTAAGTCCTTGTGAGTCCGCCTGAGAGTTCTGCAGAGTTGGCCGCAGGCGCTTGTCCAGCCAAGGGACAGGCTAGAGCTGTCAGGGAGTTAAGAGCTGTGGGAGCGGCCCTCCAGCGATGACGCAGAGGAGTTCCTTGCCTTTTCGATGGGACAGGACTGAGGCAAGGCCTCTACCAGGGTTGGCAAACTTTGCCTGTGAAGTCAGGTAATAAGTATTCCAGTGTCTGGGGGCTATACGGTCTCTGTTGCCCCTACTCCTCTCTGGCATAGGGGAACGAGCAGCCATAGACCTTTTGTAAATAAGAAGGGGAGGCTGTGTGCCGGGAAAAATTTGAATTTCAGGTAACTTGCACATGTCACAAACGCTATTCATCTTTTCATGATCTTGCAACCATTTAAGAACGCCAAGACCATTCTTAGCTGGTGGGCTATAGGAAAACGGTCAGTGGGCTGGATTCAGCCATAGTTTGCTGACCCTTGCTCTAAACTGTCTTGCTGGGGCCTCCAGTCAGACGGAGCCCCAGTCGCTTCTATTGGCTTCTATGTGCTTCCTTTCCTTCCCTGCCTCACTATGCCCACGCCTCTGGAATCAACTTCCAAATAAGCACCTTGCACTCAAATCCCTCTCAGGGTCTGGCTCTGTTCTTAGACTTCTTCCTGACTGGTAAACTGCATTTTCTCCTCTTTACAAAGTTACAGACCATAATGCTGTAGAGAAGGGCGACTCTGGCTCCCAGACACTGGCCCTCCGCATCTGCCTTCCCCACCCTCTGTCTAGGCCACCCTGTGCTTGTCCTGCCTCATCCCATCTGCTAGCGGCCATATTCCATTTTTCCAGAGATACTTCAGTGAATAAGCTGGTCCTTCTCTGATACCATAGTGCCTTCATTCTGTTGGGGAAGGGAGAAGAGCAAACTCACAGTTATAACCAGTGAGATCACCAGGATGGGTAGTAGGGCACAGGAGTCGGAGAGGATTTACAAGAACTTTCTTAAGCCTCATCTTTCCACCTGAAGAAGGCATGATCACAGCTCCTCCTTTATGGGGCTATGGGAGGATGAGATTGATATCAAATGCCAATCATCCATTGTAGCACAGGACACAGAGCAGGGGCTCAGTGATTAGAAGTAACTGCTGTCATTAATGGACAAATAATGTTCTAGGAACTCACAATGGAAGGCTCCCAAGTAAAGGTCAGCATAGTCACGGGAGAGGTAGAAGTGGGTGGGGTAGGACCCTGAGCAATGAGCAGGGTCGGGGTTGATGGGATTGGGGAGAGAGAATTACACAGTCGGAGTACAGCATGAGCAAAGAGATGAGCCCCAAAGGCCCAACAGAAGAAGCTCCAATAACGAATCCAGCCCCTCATCCCTGGGAACACAGACCGAAGGAGAAAGTGGCTCAGGCAGCTGGGTCACACTTGTCGAACATGAATTTATCAAGTTTCTATTTCTATTGTAGGCAGTGTTCTAAGTGCTTAATAGATAATCTCATTGGATTCTTACAACCTTAATTGGGCCAGCATTAACGTCACCCACACTTTACAGGGAGGAAATGTGAGGTTGCAGGGGGGTTAAGGGGCCAGTTTGTCTAGCTGCAGCAACTCTGTGGCTAACCGCCATGCTATGATGATTCTGTGGCACGCAGCAGAGAGGCTGAGCTGGGCTGGACACTCGGAGAAGGCATTCTGAAGGAAGTGAGGGGTATGCTGATGTCTGAATAAGTTATCCCTGGGGGGGTGGGGGGAGAGCACTCAAGGCTCTATCACATCCTAAGATTCAAAGGAATGTTGGAGGCAGCAGAAGGAGTTTTGTCTGGCTGAAGCAGAGTGCTAGAGAAACATATTGGAGATAAGAGAAGTCATAGGCTAGAGGTTGGCTCATAAAGAGCCCTAGAAACTCTGTTAAGGAATCTAGACTTTATCCCAAGAAAATGAAGGGTTTTGAAGAATAAGGATTTCTTTCTTTCAGTTTTGTTTTTCAGATAGCTCTTGGTGAGCATGGAGAGTGGACTGGAAAGGGGCAGGACTGGAGGTAGGAGTGTCCATTAGAAGGCTATTGTAGCTTTCCAGGCAGGGAAAGATGGTGCTGTGAACACGGGGAATGTCAGCAGGGATCGAGAGAAGGTGAACAGTGTGGGAGGGGGTATATGGAACTGGCAGGACATGGTGATTGATTGATTGGAAATGGTGAGGGAAAGAGAGTTGAGACCGATGCTTGGGTTTCTGCCCTGAGGCTGGTGGATGATGGTCTTTCCTTTCCTTTCACTAGAGGAAGAGACAGGAGCAGGTAGGAAGACAGAAATCACTAACATAGATTCTAGCAAACCAAAGGGTATATTCTTCCATTCATCCAATAAATGAATAAATTCAATAAAAGTACTGTTTAGAGCAACAGCAGCTGGAAAAGTATGGTTTCAAGTTTGGGGAAATATGGGATGAAGAATTGTGTCTGGTGACCCAGGAGTCTAGAATATATTCTTCTGCTTAATAAACGTAATTTAGCGGCTCCCGGGTGGCTCAGTCGGTTGGGCGTCTGCCTTCGGCTCAGGTTATGATCCCAGGGTCCTGGGATGGAGCCCTGAGTTGGGCTCCTTACTCAGCAGGGAGTCTGCTTCTTCCTCTCCCTGTTTCTCCTCCTACGTGTGTGCTCTCTCTCTCCCTCTCTATTCTCTATTGAATAAGTAAAATCTTTAAAAAAGTATAATGTAACTTTAAATGAAAGTAGAGTACTGTGGCTATGTCGAAAACATGATTACATCCCTGCTTTACAAGCATATCAAAGAAAGTGCAAACATCTGTCTCACCAGGACAACCTTTGGCAGAGATGCATCAGTGAAGAAAAAGATAAGTAATTTTAAACACCTCTGGTTTTGACCAAGTTCTTCAGCAGCCCTGGAAAAATCTTCCGATGGAGGCAATGCTCCAGTGAGGTCAGCAAGAACAACCATTCACGAGGTGGGTGTCCAAGGCTAGGCTCAATGTGTAGATGCCATTCCTTGGAGAGAAGACGTAGCTAATGGTCACATTTTTCACATTGAGACTAACTTTTGGGCTTTGGAGTGTGTGGCAGTGAACAGAGGACGATCGTGTGATTACTAACAGGGATTCAGCCTCTGCTATCTCTTCTATGCCCTGCAAAGTCAGGGTGGGTGCATTCACAAAGCCTCTCACACAGAAGCAAGCATTCTTCAACCACTGGCTGGGCTCATCTACTCGATGGAGCCTGCAGACATGTCTTCTGACAAGTCTGAGCATATGTCTTCCGAAAAATCTGAGGATATGTCTTCTGAGAAAGCCATGTCTTTGGCTATAAGGCAATGTTCAATGATGACATTTTCAGCTCTCAGATCCACAGTTCCATACAGAGGGTCTCTGGCCATGGAAGGATCTGGACGCATCACTCTGACGTGGCAGGGGACCGTTGCGACTTCTCACGGATCCTGCAGTTTTCCTGCTCCAGCTCCAGCATCAACAGCTAATTCAAGGAAGTCTCCTTCTGACTTGTCGCTTTGGTGGCGACATCCTGGCATTTTAGGACTTTGACTCTGCGTAGCTCACCTTGAATTTCAGCGGAAACGACAACGTTTATCAGCATGAGGAAGTGCTCCTTGGCAATGAAGGCTGCAGAGGGCTTCGTGTGGTTACGTGTGATCTCTGGAAAAGCCGTGCACTTCGCGAAGCCACAGTGACATCAGACACTGACTTAAAGTCCTGGTCTTTCCTAAGGAACTTGCCCTGATGGGAACACGGGATAAGAAAATGCCGCCTTTTTTTGCCGGTGAAATCTCCATGACCATGAACTTGTTACCTCCTCGGTCCTGAGGATGGTTAGGGGTTGTCCACACTTCAGTGGAAGGGGCTTGCTTTTGACCTCTTGGTTCTTTGGAAGTACCACCATCTCCATTTTAATTTGCAGTTGGAATTTACTTTTTCCCGTACTGTATATTTGTCTCTTTTGTCTTGGATTTAAGGGGCCCACTTCCCATGCCTGTAGCATCAGTGACTCCTCCTAATTGGAAAGGAGGGCAATCTAGGTTTACCTGGAGAAGTGCAGTGGGGTTGGGGGTAATTAGTATGAGGTCTTCAGGAATGGAGCCAACTTGAAAAGAAGCAATGATAAATAAATTAATATTTGATTCATATATTACCGCAAGTAGAAGATAATTGGGAACTATAAAGCTATTAGAAAATTTCATGGGTAGGTTATCCCAGTGACAGGTATTAAGGAGGGCATGTATTTCATGGAGCACTGTATTTCATTATACACAAATAATGAATCCTGGAACACTACATCAAAAACTAATGAAGTACTATGTGGTGACTAACATAAGAAAAAAAAAGAAAATTTCATGAGATGTCAAAATTAAGTAACTTATCAACAGGATTATTTAATGATTCCCCCTTTGCTGTATCTTCTTTTAGTGAGTACTGAAACGCAAACAGGAGGTACCGGGAACAGCACCCTTTCTAAATAAAGGACATGGGGCTGCAGAGTACACCTTCTAGACAGAGCAAATGGTCTCAGTCGGACGATGATAATGGCCTTACGCTGCAAAGCTAGAGCTGGTACAGCTAATGCAACTCTCCCATCTACGGTCTTCATTGATCCCCCACTACCTCCTGAGGCCATCGAGGAACCCATTCTATAGACAGGAAAATCAGGGATCAGGTAGCTCCTGGAGGAATCAGATGGCACACTCACAATAGGTAATTTGAAGAAAGTTTAAAAAAGGGATTGTTTTTATTTTTTTTAAGATTTTATTTACTTATTTACTTATTTGTGTGAGAGAGAGAACAAGCAGGGGGAGCAGCAGGCTGAGGGAGAAGCACACTCCCCACTGAGCAGGGAGCCTGATGCGGGACTCAATCCCAGGACCCTGGGATCATTACCCGAGCCAAAGGCAGACATTTAACCGACTGAGCCACCCAGGCGCCCCAAGAAGGGACTGTTTTTTTTTTTTTTTTTTAAGATTTTATTTATTTATTTGACAGAGAGAAAGAGACCACAAGCAGGCAGAGAGGCAGGCAGAGGGAAGGGGGGAAAGCAGGCTCCCTGCTGAGCAGAGAGCCCGACGCGGGGCTCGATCCCAGGACCCTGAGATCATGACCTGAGCCAAAGGCAGAGGCCCAACCCACTGAGCCACCCAGGCGCCCCAAAAAGGGACTGTTTTTAAAGGCATGGGCAGTGTAAGGGGAAAGTGGTATCTGGGAACTGCTTCCCCCCCTTTGAAGGGACAAAGGGAAGCAGTCGGCAGAACTCAGAACACACAGCTCTGGGAGAGGGCTGCCCAAGCAGAGCTTTGGGTCAAAGAACTCAGCGAACCACACCAATTTGCTCAGGACTCCATATCGTGTTCCCCCTCTTTGGTCTCTGACCCATGGTCCCTCCCCCTGACTCCCTTCTTGGTTGACGCTAATCAGAAGTCAGACAGCAAGAGAAACTGGCTGATGCCACGTCAGCCCCTGGGCCCAGAACAGGGTAAAGAAGGCACGAGTGGAGCTGGAGACAGTGCAATACATTCTGCAGAGATGGTTCCATGGTTTGCTTGAGGCTAAGGCAGGAAGGCACAGACACAGGATAAAAACTTCGTTCTTACCACGCACCTACAAGCTCTTTCTACCGTGTCTTCTAGAGGAGTGCAAAAGAGTTCCTCAGAGTGTGAATGCGGCAGCAGAGATTTCTTTTGCTTAAATTCTCTCTGAAGATGGAAATTACAATGCATCGCTAAGCCTATGGTTTCAGGAGAATCCTGACATGGTCGTTTAAGCCTCGAGAACTCTAGATGGAAAACAGCTTTGGGCAAGTGATAAAGAGAATGAATACGAGCAGCGCGACGCACAGCTGGTCCATCATCTCTCCCTCTTTCCTCTTTAGGTTTCCATTAGAAAATTAAAATGTTAGAATTCTCAGCAGGGAGTTTCACTGTATGTGCCATTTTTATGGGCAATGGAGGCAGTAATTCTCTCTTCACTGTGCATCTGAGAAATACAGTGACCCATGCCCTGACGTTTTCCTGAGCATGTAAGGACACAGTGAGACCAAATGGGCTGCTGTAATTCCCACCTCAGTTGGGGAGGAGGACTTACTGTAGAGTAAAATGTTGGGAATCCCACTAAATTCAATTGATTCCTGAAAATCAAAGTTGAAGCCCATTCTTTTTAAAGGGACTCCTATACATGCTCATGTGCTACAAATGCCTTTTGGTGCAATTGCTATCCCCAGATCAAAACTGCTCACTGCCAAAGATTTTAGGAGCATCTCGGCATGGTCATTTAAACTGCTAGAGAAGGCAGGAAGTTGAGAAGTGAGAATTTCCTTACTAAAACTCAGAGGATCAACTGAGAAATAAAATTCACTTGAAAAAAAAGTCATTTAATTAACGAAGGCCTTGTTCTTGCCTGCTAAATGAGAATAATCACATTTCGGCCCATCTCGCTCGTAGTTGTTAAGATCAAATGAGATCAGGGATGTGAGAGTATTAACCAAATTATTTTAAGCTGAAAAAACGAAGCTATTATTTATGTTCATCTCAAAACATTTTCCCCAGAAGGTATAGAAATGCACACTTCAAATCTGGAATCCCTTAATACCCAAGTGTTTACTAGCATGAGTAAAGTTCCAGGGTGCCCTCAAATTAAAGGTTTCCTGTGATCATACATGGCTTAGGAATGCTTTTTGTGTCTAATACACAGTTCTTCTTAAATCTAAAATAAGCAGAGGCTCATTGTCTACTAATGACCAGTATTTGGGCGCCATCTTGAAAGGCATGGTCATTTAGACTGCTAGAGAAGGTAGCTGCTCAGACTCCAAATTAGAAATGAGAAAGGGTTGAGGAACCACAGGATCCTCAGAGAGGCTGTCTATACCCAGAAGAGGTAAGGCCTGGACTTCTGGAAAGAACTGTAGAGCCATCCAGTTGGGTCCAGAGTGTGAAGACTCTGGATGAAGGACTGTGGCAGTCTCCACAGTGGATGTGACCATGACCTAGACATGGCCCTAGTCTGGTGAATCTGGGATACCCAGTCTTTCACCTGCTTTCCCATCATTAGCCTGCCTTGCTTCCTGGACCAGTTCTAGCTAGTTTGTTGCTATAGCCCCTGTCAGACCCCAGCTGGAGACTGGTCTCTCACCAGACAGAATCTTTGCCTGAAGTCCATACGTTCCCCAGCCTGCCTTGACCTTGGCCACTGACAGGGGACCCCTCTCCATTTGCTCTTTAAGCTTCATCTTTAATTTGAGGAATAGCAACTCTCTCAAATAGGAGCTGTCCCTGAGATCTCCCTGTGGAAGGGCTCAGCTCAGTTCCGACTCTTCCCATCCCTTTTTATAGTCTGTCCTCATTTTACTTCCTGCCCCAAACCACCTTAAGCTCCCAGACGCTGACTAGCTCACGCTGTTCATCCACGTTTCGGCTTTGCCCTCACACTCAGAAAACTCAGCAGAAATTGGATGTTTGAGTTTTTGGAGGGAATAGGTAGGGAATGCTGGGGAGGGGAGGGGCAGGGCTTTGTAGGCGGCCTCCTTCCTTTCTTCAAGAATCAGATGATGGCAGTAGCCCAAAGAGGAGAAACAGAATTAGCGGTCTGCCTTTGCTGGAGGAGGTTCAGCTGACACCCCTCAAGAGCAAACTCTGCCCTGGAAAGGCAGTTTTGGAGATTTTAAGGTTTTCAGTGTGCCTTTTGGCCCTCTCTCATACCATGCCAGTCCTCCAACCCAAGATTTAAAAGACTGGCTCGAATGCAGTGGTCTGCTTTATCTGTCAATGGCATTCATCTAGCAGCCTATTTTTAATAATAAATAGGATTCATTCTTCTTACTACAAATGATTGCAGCCCGTACGATGGAAGCCTCGGAAGCTGGAGAACAAATGGAAGATAAATCTGTTCAGCAAGATTATAGTAGGAAGAAGAAATGAAATGCAATTTGAGATCATGCCTGTGATCAGAGGGATGTTTCTACAGTCATCAACGGTGCATACAAAGCAGCTGTATACAGCTGGGGTACACTCGTCACCCTGAGGTCTCCTTGGGACCCCGGGGCCACTGATGACTCCCCTTTACTACACACATCGCTGCTGGCATTATTCAAAAGATAGAGCTGAGCAAGCATGGGAAATGGACATGAGCTTTTGAGACTTGATGAAGTATTAGGGGATACGTGGTATCATAGTCTGATACAGCCAGTAATCAAAATCCTAACAAATCAAAGCAAGCCTTCTGCTGGAAATTCAACAATTGAGAATACTAATATTCTTGTCCTGCCATGAAGCTGAATAAGCTTTTTTTTTTTTTTTTTTTTTTTTTTAACAAATATTGCCTCCTGGAAGAGATCTTCCAGCGAGCTAAATTTTAAGCCTGCTATAAATTCATGCCTAATATAACATCTCTTTTCTGCAAAGGAGAATAAAACGATGCAGTCCATGAGCAGATAGAAAAGTGAATTGGAGTTTGGTGTTCATGTGAAATACAAGTAAAGCCATAAAATTAATGTGTGGTAAGAGACTGGCCTTTATGACAGTGTATAAGAAAATGCACCAATAATAAATTTGCTCAAAGGATAAACTATTTTTTTTCTGCCTGAAGCCCTTCTGGCTGGCACCTTGAAATGAATATTTATTAAGGGAATAAAAGGAAAGCATTTTATATCCACTAAAGGAACGTGTTTAAATATATATGATGACAAAAATATAATAATAGATGACGAGATGAACTGGATTGTTAAAGTTATTGAATAAATCATATTCTTTAGGAAGAATGTATTAGGAGCATGTTTTTGGCATCTAATGCCCAATTCTTCTTAAGTCCATATGTGAAGTCAGCAAAGAAGGAGAGGACCGATTTTTGGAAATGGGATCTCTGCAGCTCCTTCTGAAGAACCTCAATCCATCAATTAGCAAGATGCCCAGGATAGAGCTGGGCCATCTTGGCACCCCCCGGAACCAGCCCCAGCTGCCCAGGGGTGGGAGCAGACTCAGTGTGAGCTTTTTCCTCGGGACCTCAGAGCTTAGAAATCTCTTTCCTTGATCCCCTAAAAGCCAATTAAGGACTTAAGAGAAAAAGTTTTTCTCTTCTCTTGTGTACCATAGGGTAACTCCGCTGTGGCGATGGGAACCAAGTTCTGGAAGCAGGAAGGGCTTTTATAGGTTGTCTGGCCTTGAGCAGCTTGGACAGAGTGGACCATATCGGCTCTGGTTTCAAATGGAACAGGATCTGCAATCAGTTGGAACTTCCCTGAAGAGAAACCAGTGGGAAAAAATGTTCAATCGGAGCCATTTGTGAGTATATGCTTGCTAGTTTTACTCTTAGATCACTCTCTCAGCTGCTAAATTCTAAGCTCCTTGGTTTTCCCTCAGAATCCTCTCTTCTCCATTCCTCACCCTCTGCCCTCATTCAGGCCTCAGAACTCTCTCTCCTTTGCTACCAAATGGTCAATGTGCCTTCGAATCTCTTTCTGTTCCCGAAAATCACGTGCCACCAATCACGTGTCCTTCTTATGTCCAAAACCCCAGTAGGTTCCTGTCACCCACTTCCATCAGGCCTTTGTGCTCTGGTCATGCTGCCCCAGTCCCCTCTGTGGCCTTGTCTCTCGTGGTTCTCTCAGCACTTGCCCCACACTGACCCCCACACAGAAGTTCCCTCCTGAATGCCTTCCTTCCCTCTTTCCTCTGCCCAGAATGCCCCGTTCCTTGGAAGCCTGATGGAATCCCATCCCCTCTGGGAAGACTCCTCTTGACCCACCAATCACATTCTCTGGGCTTACACATGGGTTTTCTCATCTTCCATTTAGCTCATGTCAATGAGACTCTTTAGAATGTCTGAGAATCCATTTCAGAACCCAGACCAATGGTCTGAAGAGTATAGTGTTGAGGCTACTGTCCTGGAGAGTCTGTGACCGCACGAGGGTTTATCTGGGAGCTCCCGAGGGCAGGTTGACAGCACCTGGTCCCACAGTCATGACACAGTAGCTGCTCATGAAAAGTCGGCTGTGTTAAGTCAGCCTCAAGGGGCACAAACCAGTTAGCAGGTGTCTGTGACCACAAGACAGCATTTTTAAGCACTGAAAATTTTGGCTGACCTCTCAGTTAACCCCAGGTGGCACTCTGTCACTCAACACTGACCCGGTCATTCATTTTTATCTTCCACTGCTACCTTGAATAATATCTTCTACTGTCATCTTGAATAATCGAATTAATTGTCCCTAGAGTGGACACCGGTCTGTTGCCAGAACACTCCCCCTCCCTCCTGACAAGAATATCAAGTTTTTGTTATTTTGTCTTGTTTTGGTATTTTAAAACTATTCCTTTCTCCATTTTCAGCCATGTGGTTTGGGTGGGATGCACCCCACCTTCAGGTCCAGAGGTCAGTTGGCATATTCCTGTCTCCTAGTGACTAGGACGTATCAGGGAGGGGCCCATGAGGTCCCTCTGGCGACGGTGACTCATCCAGGAATGGTTCCATGATCTCAGCTTGTCTTTTCATAGAGCAACTCAGGTCCACTCCTGGGAATCCAGGTACCTATATGTTCTATTCCCAGGCTCGATAGCGTGAGGATGGGAGGTTTGGAGCTTTTTTGCCAAAAGGGGATTGCCTGGAGCTGTACTGGAGGTTCACTGAAAACCCAAGAAGGTGTCCGACTAGTGGATGTGGAGCTCAGAGATGGTTCTTGCAGACACTGTTTGAGTCCTAGATCAAGCTCTGCCTGAAACCAGTTTATCCCTGGATTCTCGGTTTCATGAACTGAATGCTGCCTTCTTTGGACTAAACTAGTTAGACCAAAGTAGTTTTCCATTACTTGCAACCACAAGTATCCTGAGGTTTTTCTCATAGCCACATTTACATTTATTGTTTCTCTCAATCTTCTTGCTTTCTGAAAGACTAGTCGCCAACAGTCAGCTTTTCTACCTTAGTTTCTCACTCTAGTGTGCTGTACTCATTCAGCTATATTGCTTATGGGTACATTTCTTCTACCTGTAAAGAGCCTCTCTATGTTTCTTCTACTTGGAACTTTCTTGGATCAAAAGATACTTCCCAGTTTTATAAAGCCAGAATGTTCCCAGTCATATCTGCAAAAATCCTACTAAATGAGAAAAATTGCAGAGATTGCTAAAAAGAAATGAGGCCAATAGTAAGTAAATATTTGCACAATACCTGGCAAGCGTGCTCCAGTGTATCTATGTAGATTCATTGCATGGATCCCTCCTTCCAGAAATCCTCCATCTACTACTGCCCCTAAACCCCCAAACCCCAACGCACAGGTTTGGGCATATGACCCAGGCTAGCCAATCCAGAATCTCCAGCCATAGTGATTGGTTCAGAGATGGACACATGAGCTAAAGAGGCCCTTTCATTGTATTCGGTGGGATTTAACATTTTCATTACAGGGATCGTACACTAAGGCAATATATCCTAGGGTTGCTCATTATCCTCCCCGAGGAAGTTATATACAATAGGAGGGAAAGAGGCCAATGGTGAAAGGAAGTTGAAAAGCAGAGCCAAGAAACTGAGAGGGGCAATGGAGAGAGAGAGAGAGAGAGAGAGAGAGAGAGAAATAGAGAGAGAGAGAGAGAGGGAGAGAGAGAGAAGGAGGGAGGAATTTGAGATGAATAGCCTCTGGATCTAGCTAAAACCATTATAATTGATAACGTTTTGGTTACATGCGGTGAATTCCCCCCCTTTTCTTTTCTATTCTCTTTCATTTGTTCTTTCTTTTCTTTTCCCTCCTCCTCCTCTTCCCCCTCCTCCTCCTCCTCTTTCCTCTCCTCCTCCTCCTCTTCTTCCTCCTCCTCCTACCAGTTCTATTCATTTGCCTGGAAAGGAAAAGTGTTTTAAAAAATCACTCTTTCGGGGTGCCTGGGTGGCTCAGTGGGTTAAAGCCTCTGCCTTCGGCTCAGGTCATGATCTCAGGGTCCTGGGATCAAGCCCCGCATTGGGCTCTCTGCTCAGCAGGGAGCCTGCTTTCCCCTCTCTCTCTGCCTGCCTCTCTGCCTGCTTGTGATCTCTCTCTGTTAAATAAATAAATAAAATCTTAAAAAAAAAAATCACTCCTTCCTAACTTCCTAATTTAAAAATTTCATGAGTGCTGTCATAAAAATATTAAGGAAGCCAAATGGATACTCATCAGTCAGTTCTCCCAGTAAAGGAGGGAAAGTTCATTTGAACGTGAAAGTACTTTTTGAAAAACAGATGTCCATTTACTCACCACTTAGGTGCACACGTTTTAACATTTTGTCATGTTCCCTTCAGATCGTTATTTTTTTAAGACATGAAACATAGTTAAAGTCTTTCCTCAGAAGGGATTTCTTCTGGTGAATTCCCCTTCCTATCCAAACTATTTTAAACTGGTTTTCTATCACTTAAAATGGAAAGAGTTTTTACTAATAAATATGCCCCTTGTCTGTGTGCAACAAATGGCTCCAGAGCGGCCACCCCCTTGTGTCCTCTGCGGTGGTTGTGTCTGACAAGTTGTCGGTGTGTGATAGTGTGACAGGGCCACTCAGTAGCCGTGGCAACTGTTGTTTAACTGTATGCCCAGTCACGTAGTTGAAACAACTGAATTTGGGGAAATTCCTACTCCAAAAAAAAAAACACAACTATTTTTACAAGAAAAATAAGAATGCCTTTTATGATAACAGGAGATTTTTGTGTTGTTTGTTTGATTTTCACAGGTAAGGACTTTTTTTCTGTTTGAATTTTTAAAAGCAAAAAGCAAGGGGTGCCTGGGTGGCTCAGTGGGTTAAGCCTCTGCCTTCTGCTCGGTCCTGGGATCGAGCCCCGCTTTGGGCTCTCTGCTCAGCGAGGAGCCTGCTTCCCCCTCTCCCTCTGCCTGTCTCTCTGCCTACTTGTGATCTCTCTCTCTACAAATAAATAAATAAAATCTTAAAAAAAAAATAAAAGCAAAAAGCAATGTTTCTCCCACCAAAAGCACAGACAGCAAAAGAAAAAGTAGATAAATTAGACTTCATCAAAACTAAAATTCTGTGCCATAAAGGATGCCATCAAGAAAATGAAAAGGCAAACCACAGAATGAGAGAAGATATTTGCAAATCATATATCTGACAAGGGATTAATTAATATCCAATATATATAAAGAACTCCTACAATTTAACTGCAACAACAACAAAAACAAACAACCCAAATTGAAAACAGGCAAAGGACTTGAATAGACAACCCTGCAAAGAAGACATATAGATGTCCAACAAGCACATGAAAAGACGCTCAGCATCACTAATTTTTAGGGAAATGCAAACCAAAACCACAATGAGATATCGCTTCACACCCATTAGGATGGCCATTATAAAAAACAAAGCCAGCAATGACAAAACAAAACAAAACAAACAAAAACAAAAACAAAAACAAAACAAAACAAAAAACCCAGACAGAAAATAGCAAGTGTTGAGGAGAATGTGGAGAAAATGGAACCCTGTGTTTGCTGGTGGAAATGTAAAATGGAGCAGCTGCTGTGGAAAACAGTGTAGTGGGTCCTCAAAAAGTTAAAAATAGAATAACCATATGATCCAGCAATACTACTTCTAGGTATATACTCAAAAGACTTGAAAGCAGGAGCTCGAACACATCTATGTAGACCGTTTACAGCAGCATTATTCACAATGGTTGACGGGTGAAAGCATCCCAAGTTCATCGATAGATAAAAGGATAAGCAAAATGTGGTCTATATATACAATGGAATACTATTCAGCCTTAAATGAAAAGGGAAATTCTGACACATGCCACAACATGGATGAACCTTCAAGACATTATGCTGAGGGAATAAGCCAGATGCAAAAGGACAAACACTGTAGGAATCACTTATATGAGGGACTTAGAGCGGTAAGATTCATAGAGACAGAACGTAGACTGGTGGTTGCCAGGGGCTGGAGGACGGGAAATGGGGAGTTAGTGTTTGATGGGTACAGAGTTTCCATTTGAAAGATGAAAAGTTCTAGAGATGGATGGTGATGATGGTTACACAACATTGTGAATGTACTTACTGCCACTGGATTATACACTTTAAAATGGTAAATTTTGTTATGTACATTTTAGCACCACCACCACAACAAAAGCAATGATTCTCAAAACTAGAGACCCAGGTGGAAGATTAGCGGTTGCCTGGGCTTGGGTGGGGGGGGGGGGGCAAGCAGGGATTAACAAAGAGTACCAGGATGTTGTTGGGGATGATGGAAACATTCTAAAACTGATTTATGGTGATGATTATACAACTTGGCAAATTTCCTGAAAATCATTGAATTGTACACTTGAAGTGAGTGAATTTTATGATATGTAAAATATGCTTAATGAGGCTGTATAAAACCAGCAGTGTTTCTAGAAATATCTCACAGAACAATCCTAGTTCTATAGTGTTAATAGGAGTTCTTAGAAAAGGGGGGGGAGCTCTACACTCACTTGGGTTTGGGAAGCGCTGTAGGTATTTCCCAATGAGAGGCTTACAAGGCACTGGAGAAGGTAAAGGTCTGAGAAGGCACGTGGCAAAGAAGCCTACTTAGCCTGTCCTTCCCCAGAATGTCCTCGGTGTTTCACAGGCACCCCCTTCTTCCCTCCAGAGCTCTCATTTACATCCCTCTGCCTAATGTTCTTTGGAATACGCTTTAGCAAATGCTAATCAAACGTTTCGTAGACATCTCTTCAGTTGGCAGGCAGCTGCTTAAGATCTTTTTAATTGTTCTGTTGGTAAGTTGCTTTCTCTGTGTTGATGTCCACATAACTAGAGGGGATTATTCATCTCAGTGAGTGCGAAGAACGGGGATGGCGTGAATGCTTCAGCAGACTGTGTCCATCTGTGTCCCCAAAGCCAGCAGTTCCTGGGCATGTGTGAGGTGCCCACCCCGTCCACAGGGAGGAGACAGGAAGAGGGGAAGGCCCTCCCTCAGCCCAGCTTCCTCCATTTCTCTTGTAGTACTGCTCTAGCTCTCATCAGGAAAATAGACCCATTCTTGACAGGCTGATGGATGACAGCCCAAGGTAAAAACCTTAGGTAGAAACTTCTAGAATGTAAAGCTAACTGACGAACATTTATTGCACACCCTCTGTATGCTAGGCACCACACTCAGAGTGTCCCTATGTCTCATTTAATCCTCTTGGAGCTCCTGTGGCAGGTAGCATTCCACTAATTGGCAGGGGAGACCTGAGGTGGGGAGGTTAAGTGACTCCCTTCTCACCTTGGGTCACACAGCCAGGCCTGGGTTCAAATGCAGCTTGTGTTCCTCCCATGACACCACACATTGAAACTCTGGCCAAATGCAGCTTAAGAAAGTCACCGAGAATGGAAAACAAAGTAGAAAATGTGGTACTGACAGCACGTGATTTGGCCAAGTATCCTGGGTAATGATATGTGATACACACACACACACACACACACACGCCATTACACAGTTAAGATTGTGATCAGGTGAGTAGCCTAGGGCACAAAGGGGCAGGGAAGGGTGGGTGTCCTGAGGGGCCATCAAGTTTGGGGGGACCCACAGGAGCACTTCTGAGCCAGGCAAGTCCTCGCAGTGAATCCACACAGAGGCAGGAAGAGCTGGTGACAACCCTGGGCCCTTATCTCCTGGACTCAGGAACTCACGGGAAAAATGAGAACTCCAGACTAACACTGGCATACAAACAGGCCAGCAGTGCCTTCAGCCAAGCCAGGGAAAAGGTGGCGTTTCCTGCTCTGTCCCCCCGCCAGTCTGGTGACCCCGCTGCCTTGTTGAGGCAGGAGGTCTGGCACTATCTGCCCTCCCTCCAGGAGAGACCGCATGCGAGGGGATCTCTAAGACCGAGGCCAAATGGACCTTCTTGCCTGCTGGCTGGATGAGGTTACTGGGCTCGAAACTGGACCTGACCAGCCCCTGCGCGGTCACTGACCTGTGGTGAGAGCTGGGTTTCTGGGCATCACCGCCATCTTGTAATGATGAATAACGAAGGGCCGAGCACATCCCATAAGTTGCCTCATTTAATGGCGGCACTGAGACATCTCTGAAGTCGGTATCGTTGCTCCATTTTATGAAGGCTGAAACCGAGAACACACAGAGGTTAAGCAATGTGCCTGAGTCTCAGAGAGAAGAAGGGTAGCAGCGAGCCCAGGTCTCTATGTGCAATGCCTACGCTCTCAACTGCTCACGGACAGGGCCAAAGTCATGTGTTTCATTTTGCCACGATGTTGATGGAAGTATGGAGATCCTAAAGCAATTCTTTTTTTTTTTTTTTTTTTTTTAAGATTTTTACTTATTTATTTGTCAGAGAGGGAGAGAGAGAGAGAGAGCGAGTACAAGCATGAGGAGCGGCAGAGAGAGGGAGAAGCAGGCTCCCTGATGAGCAAGGAGCCCGATGCGGAACTCGATCCCAGGACCCTGAGATCATGACCTGAGCCGAAGGCAGATGCTTAACTGACTGAGCTGCCCAGGTGTCCTGATCCTAAATCTGTTCTTGTCCCCGTCTCGAGAACTGCCATCTCGCCTTCTGCTTTGGTACCAGCCTTTGTCACTGCTTGCCGTGGGAGGCCAGTCAATCCTAGTGACTCATATAGTTCTGTGGCTGGGGCCACTTCTCACCTGCCCAGAGCACAGAGGCAGCGCATGGTACAGAGTAGCTGCTTAAGAAACACTTGTCAGACTTAACGAACGCCCCAAAGTCATCCAAACAGATGAACTGGAAGAGGTTCTAACTGAGAGTTCTAACTAAGTATCAACAGCTACCTGTCACTAGGTACCAGGAAGTCATCGGTCCCCCCGGTCCTGAGCCAGTCCTCTGTCGTTCCCTCTCCTGCCCACCACTGTTCCTGCTCTAGCAGGGGCTCCTGGAGGATCCCCAACCAGGACATGAGCTCTCCCACACTGCAGTGGACAATTCTCTGAGGATCTTTTAAAAAATACATATATAACTTCTATTGCTCTCTTTTTCCTTACCGGAAAAGTAATACAGAATCCTTTTTTTTCTTTTTAAGATTATATCTATTTATTTATTTGAGAGAGAGAAAGAGAGAAAGTGGGGGGAAGGGGCAGAAGGAAAGAATATCCAGCAGACTCTGTTGAGCAGGGAGCCCCACGTGGGGCTGGATCTCACGACCCTGAGATCATGACCTGAGCCGAAATCAAGAGTTAGATCTTTAACTGACTGAGTCACCCAGTCTCTCCCAGAATGTTCTTAAAAAAAAAGGGGGGGGCGGCGCCTGGGTGGCTCAGTGGGTTAAAGGCTCTGCCTTCGGCTCAGGTCATGATCTCAGGGTCCTGAGATCGAGCCCCGCATTGGGCTCTCTGCTCAGCAGGGAGCCTGCTTCCCCCTCTCTCTCTGCCTGCCTCTCTGCCTACTTGTGATCTCTCTCTCTCTGTCAAATAAATAAATAAAATCTTTAAAAAAAAAAAGAAGGAAAAAAGACTAAAAGATGGTAAGCACAAAGAAGACACATGAGGATCATCCATAGCGCCTACAACTGAGCAATAATGAAGGCTTACCTTTGCCTTTATACACTGAAATGACTTTTTTCCTCTAAGTATGTGTATCTATTTAGAAAAATGGGCTCCCCTTCTGTTTTGTAATCTTTCTTTTTAACCTATCTACACAGTGAAGTTTTTTTCCATAACATGTTCTACAGCATACATTTTGAGGCTTATCTGTATTTTGCCATTATAAATAATCTCTTATTTTTGGATGTTTTAACTTTTTCAATATTATGAAAAATTATTTAGTGAAGATTCTGTAACGAGAGCTACATGCACATTTATGATTATTTTCAGATGATAAGTTACCAGATGAGGTGTTCTGGGTTTAAAAAATATAAAAGATATAGTTTAAAAAACTTTAAAAACAATAGGAAAGCAACATGCTCTCATTACATATAATGTAGAAAATAAAATAAATCGAAAAAAAAAGTCAGCATTATCCATAGTAACCTTCCTTCCCCCCTAAAACAACCATTGATAATAGTTTATTTTACTTTGTCTTGGGTTTTTCTATGTATTAGAAAGCATTATAGGGGCGCCTGGGTGGCTCAGTGGGGTAAATCCTCTGCCTTCGGCTCAGGTCATGATCTCAGGGTCCTGGGATCGAGCCCCGCATCCGGCTCTCTGCTGAGCAGGGAGCCTGCTTCCCCCTCTCTCTCTGCCTGTCTCTCTGCCTACTTGTGATCTCTCTCTATGTGTCAAATAAATAAAAAAAAATCCTTAAAAAAAAAAGCATTATAATTAATTACTTTGCATAATTCTGCATTCAGTAGTTTTTGCTGCATTATGTGGCAGGATAATTCATGTTTGCTCAAAACTTTCCCCCATTCTCTGTGTTTCAATCCTCAGCCTCCAGGATTTTCCCAGAGGAGAAATGAGAAGCTGCTTGAGCACTACTGATATTTACAATAAACAAGCCTCCCAGGACCATTTGAGGGGCTTCTCTGAGGAAGACTTTAAGTGTGAGTTGGAACATGGCATGTCCTGACTTGCTCTTTTAAAAGCTCATTCTGGATGCTCTGTGGTGGCTTTGGGGGAGCAGGTGGAGGAAGAAGGAAATCAGGGAGACCTGTCGAGGCAGGCGAAGGTGATGGGCCAGGTGGGACACAGCCAGACTGGGTTGGTTTTGGAGGATCGAACTTGCTAATAATCACAGACACGACACAGGCGGGGGAGGGAGAGACAGGCACTGAGGAATATAGCTTGAGTTTAGCTTTAACCAACTGTGTGGGTAGGATGTCATTTACTGAGATAGGAAAAGCTGGGAAAGGAATAAGGTTTGGGGTAAAATTTCCCGCTAGTCTGGGCAGATGGAGCCTTGAATTGGATTTAATTTCCCTTTGGAACAAAGGAAATGAGGAATTCTGACCCACCCTCAAAGTCAGCTATGCTGAGAACTCTCTCCCCTCCTGCCTCACCTTGTACTGTGTGGTATTTATCACATTCTAACTTCCATTGTAGGACACACTTCTTATATTCCTACTACAGTTTTAAAGTTGTTAGAGCAGGTTTGGTTTTAATTTCCCTTACGGCTCTGTATTCTCTTCACTGCCTAGAACAAACAGCAGGCACTCAATAAATAGACCTTATTACCAGATGTTAAATGTGTCATGTAACTCAAATGCTACAAATAGAATAGGAATAAATTCACTGGTCTTGTAGAGGAAGCATTATTAGCCCATTGTATAAATAAGAGGACAAGTAACCCACCCAAGGTCAAAGGGGGACTGAGTGCCGCCGTCAGAGTCAGATGCTAAGTCCAAAGCCCTTCTATTCCAACAGCCATCCTTGTACATAAGACAAAGTGGCACTTAAATCATTTGTTCTATGTGACTCTTAAAAGTGTTTTATGTGTATTTGACAGCAAGAATTCAGAGAGAAGTCATACATTTTCCCAAGCCCCTTTGAAAAACCGTACTATATTTTCTATTGAAAATTAAATCAGAGAGAGGGAGACACAAACCATAAGAGACTCTTAACTCTAGGAAACAAACCGAGTGTTGCTGGAGGGGAGGTGGCGGGGGGAATGGGGTAACTGGATGATGGACGTTAACGAGGGCATGTGACGTAATGAACACTGGGTGTTATATGCAACTAATGAATCACTGAACTCTACCTCTGAAAGTAATAATACACTCTATGTTAATTAATTGAATTAAAATAAAATAAACTTAAAAAAAAGAAAATTAATTCAGCAGGAAGAAAATGCCTTTCCTGCA
>CM052889.1:51366093-51384872 GCA_028534135.1 Potos flavus | reverse complement strand
GTATAAGAGGGCTTATTTACCTACTCTTTCACCAAGTCATATTATCAAGACTTTAAATCTTTGCTGATATGATAGATTAAAAACGGCACATTATTTTATGTTTGAATTTCTTTTGTTGTGAGGGTATGCATTTTTCATGTGTGTTTGCAATCTATATTTCCTTTTTAAAACCTTAGGAATTCTAGTTTCAAATAATCAGAACTAACCTATTTTCCATAGATTGACTATGTAAAAATAAAAAATTCTTTATGTTAAAAGAAAATAAAATATCAATAAATACAGAAAGTAAAAGGCTATCTCTAAATGAGGAAAAAATAGTAACAACACACATGAAAATGGATACTATAAATATTTCTTTCAAAGCAATAACAAAGATAACATTCAGCTTTAAAACAGGCAAAGGGCATGAACAGATGTAGACTTTAAGTAAGCAAATATTATGTGGCCTGCTAGAACTTACTACAAAATAAAAATTAGATAGCATCATTCAGCTATCACATTGGCAAGGACTTTTTTTTCTTATAATAATTCCAAATGTTGCAAGGATTCAGGGACACAAATTCTCATACTCATTGGTAGAGCATGAACGGGTCCACTCCTAGGTAATATTTAAATTGTCTTTAACATGTGTGTAATCTGAAGATTTTTAGGGAAGTTAAGCCACTCTGTGTGATCCATAAAAGCAGATACATGTCATTATACATTCGTCCAAACTCACTGAACGTCCAACACCAAGAGTAAATGCTAAGGTAAACCATGGACTTTGGTGATAATGATGTGTCAGTGTCGGTTCATCATTTGTAACAAACGTTCCACTCTGGTGCCAGGATATTGATAATGGGGAAGGCTGTGCATGTGCGGGGGCAGGGGAAATATGGGAAATCTCTGTACCTTCATCTCAAGTTGCTGTGATCCTAAACCTGCCCTAAAAATATTCTTTTAATAAAAAAAATTTTTTAAATGTGTATAACATGTTCCCTGATACAATCATTCTACTTCTGGAAATTTATTCTAAGGAAGTCATCGGAGATGCAAACAATACTTTACATGTGCAGATGACTCATTGCACCATTATTTATAACTGGAAAAGTACACACCCAATGTTCAGTGATCTGGGAACGTTACGTAAATGTTGGTCCAGCTATATGATGGAATACCGTGTAGACATTAAAAATCATGAGCTATCATGAACTACTAAATCATAAAGGAAGTTGCTCATGGTATGTTAAGGAAAAAAGATCACAAGGCAGTATTGGCAATATGATCTCAATTTTGTGTATATGGGAAGGAGTATGCATGTGCTGTGGAGGGCACAAGCACCCACAGAGAAAAAGATTGGAAGTATGCACGGGAAATGTTAACCACAGCTATCTCTAGTTACACAGTTGCAATGATCTGTGTTTCCTTTTGTACTTTTCTGTATTGCTCACATTTTATTTTACAATTAGCATGTAATACATCTTTTCCCACACATAATAAAGCTATCCAAATTATTTTCTATTATATTAGTAATTTTTATAAAACTGAGGATATTCTAATTTACAACAAGCCAGCAAGGCTAGAAAAATGCTATGCCGCAGAAGTCGGATATTAACTTTTTAAAAAGACATTTCAATTATTTGCATTAAAAGTACACTCTATACTGGCTTCTGCTATAAATCCTCATTTTGGAGATAGAAACTATGCATTATTCTGATGGACTTAACATAGCCGAGGTTATTTTTAAATGAAGAATAGCAGCAGCACTTAGTAGAGTCCAGACCAAAAATGTATCTCCATTTTAAAGTTTCGTTTTTCACAGTCACAAATGGTTAGTTGAGACTTATAGTAAGAAGATTTTCCTGAGCTGGAAGCTACTGGGTTGTTTTTTAGAAACATGTAATTTGAAAATTAAAACAATCTTGTTCATTTTACTTTAGGTGGCAGTTGCGGAAATTAAATTGTTTAAGATGAAAGTGTGTGAGTAAGCGCCGTATCTTCTTTTTAATCCTATTGTAGTTTCTAAATTTACTTCTAATATACAAAGGAGCTGGAAATTAGCCTGAAACTCAGTGGGGCAGAAAACTTACTTATCTTGATGAAAAAAATGAAGATGCTGGGGAAGCTGCCCGATTTTACATTTCAAAATGACAGTAAATTGCTTTGCGTACGAATTACTTAATTTGGACCTGTGCTCACTGTTATTTGGGTGGACTGTTTTTAGTCATGCTTTCCACTTTTCCTTGCATGTGGGCAAACTCGCCATTAGCCTGTGTTTGGTGCTTCCTGAAGAATTCTTGAGGCCCAAGTAGCCTTCCATAATTCCCTCCTTCAGAAACGATTAGGTCTTCTATCATTATGTTTCCTTATGCTTCACTAACACAGTTCACCACAGAACCACCTGTCAAACCATTTTAAGTCATAGCTTCAGTTTCCAGTGGTTTTAACAAAAAGGGTCTTTCCTTAAAAACCCCTTTCCTTGGGGTTTGGAGACTCTCCAAATTTAACGGGGTCTCCATTTTCACCGATAAAGTAATTTCATGGTTGTGTTTATGGTTTTAGCTAATAGTTGTGGTCTTTGTCGCTACTTTGCAACTAAAAGGAAAAGGTAGGTTGTTTATGTTTTAAAAGGTTTTCTATTGCTTTGTCCACTTCCTTTTAGAAATGCTGAAAAAACCGGAACGATCTCCCTGAACACTTAAGGGGGGGTTCCTCGGGGTTCAGGCACAACCGAATCATCTTCTCTTTTCTTCCCACACCTTCTTCCCAGAGGATCACAGAAGTTCCCTGGACGGTGAGGACCATTTTTACACCACTGTGTTCCACATGCATGTCTTTCCCCTAGACTTCTCCTCTGAGATAGAAACTGCCAGGTCCAGCTGCCCACTTGCCCAGACGGGCCCCATCCTACACGGCAGTGTCGGAAAGAAGGCCGTCTGGGAGTTGGGGGAGGCAATGGAGACGATTTTATTTACTTTTCATTTCACAGAGGAGGAACCTGAGACCAGAAAGGATTCAGGGTTTTGTCTGCTTGACATTTTCAGAGAAATTCCAGTTACATTTGTCTGAAACACTGCAAAATTAGCATGTCTATAAAATCTCTGATTTCCCCTCTGAAAGCAGCTCCCCGCTCCCTAGCTTTTCCTGTGACAGTAAATGGCCCCAAGATTCTCCCAATGAGTCGAGCTGGAAACTAAGAACTTGCTGGATTCCTCACTTTCATTACTAATCCATCTGCCAGTCCTGTGGGGTCTCCTGGGCAAGCAGCTTGTGTTTGTCCATTTCTCTCGCTGGTCACCATCTATCCCTACCTTGTCCAGGCCACTGTCATCTCCCCGCGCCACCACAAAAGCTTCCCTTCATTCTTGCCCGATTCCAACCCGTTCACCAAAAAGCCACAAAGTGACCGTGTTAAAATGCAACTCGAAACCAAAGAGGACCTGAGAGAATGACATCTCAAAGGCTCAGAGCACAAAGGTGATGGTGACTGAAGGACCGAGGGGCCCCAGGGAGAGGGGGCTGGAGGGTGGACCATAGTTGCTGATGGGGTGCAGGGTTGCAGCAGGGCGCACAGCGGGCGGGGAGGGGGTGTGTGGAACGAGCGTGCGTGGCTTTGCCAGCTTTCCTGTGTCTGAAGCCATGGGGTGCCAGAGAACAAAAGGGCAGTGAGTGTTTTCTCTCCGCTGGGGGTGCCCATGCCTGGCGTTGTTGGTCATCATGCCTGCCTAGGATCCAGTCACCACCCTGTCACTTGCTACTTACAAGAACCTAGACAGAGTCTTGAGTCCCTGAAAGGGCTGGATGGAAGATCACTGTGGTTCCTTCCAGCTCTGCCCGCCGTCAGCCTGTGATCCAGGTGGGGCTGGGGCTCACTCTGTACTTTACACATAAGGGGCTTCCCGGCAGCTGGAACATTTATGAATTAATGTCTCCATTTGATTGAGACCCTGGCTGTCCTATTGCATAGTTTTTTTTTTTTTGTTTTGTTTTGTTTTTTAAGATTTATTTATTTATTTTATTTTTTAAATTTTTAAATTTTTAAAAATTTTTTCCCAAATACTTTTATTTTTTCATATTTATTTATTTTAGAGAGAGAGAGAGAGAGAGAGAGAGATAGAGAGAGAGAGAGCACGGCGGGGAGGGGCAGAGGGAGAGGGAGAAAAAGACTCAAGCAGACTCCCTGCTGAGCAAGGAGCCCAACGCGGGGGGTTTGATCTCACCACCCCGAGCTCAAGACCTGAGCTGAAATCAAGACCAGGCTGCTTAACTGGACTGTGCCACCCAGGCACCCCGCCCACTGCATACTTTTAAAGTAACAGTTTTTCTTGGACACGCTCTCACCTTCCTTCTTTATTGTTCTTTTCCCTCCGGGCAGCTTCTGGGATCCTGCGGTGTTCAGGCTGCCGCTTCACCATCAAGGACTTCCCTGATTTGTGACACTGCACCCTGTGCCCTACACGGGTAAGAACTAATGCTGTACACTTCTCCTCTCCCCGTTTCCATTAAACCTCTGACTCTTTGTCATGAAAAGGACCTGACTCTCCCATTTTATGTAGAAACTACGAACAAACCGACAACAAACCTTTGCCCTTCTCCCCCCAGCAGAAATCTACAAGGAAAAGTACATCAGGAGGCAGGTGACAAAGCTTTGGAAGGGAGAGAATAGAAAGGAAAGTGCTAATGGACTTAGCAGCCTGGAGAAAATAGAAAATGGCACCAGAACTGGGTGATGTGTGGGAGCGTCTGATTCAGAAAATGAAACAAAGCAAAAGCAAAATGAGGAAAGTCTCAGGAATCGTAAGTGCCAGGGACTTTGGAAAATAGAGGTGCAGGTGGGGCCGACGGCAGAGCTGTTTGAAAATCTGTTTAGGGAACACTGAGCCCCACATGCCCTCCCTGTTGCATGCTGCTGAGGGACTCCCTCCCCCCAGCCACCGTAGAAGACTAGAGTTCGACTTGCAGCGAATTTGGACCACACGATATCTGGCCTTGGGGACGCCAGGCATAGCTGAACTCGGGGCTACAGCACAGAGAGGAGGCTGGTTAGAGGAAGGAGTATATGCCGATCGATGAAAACCTAGGCTCCCTTCCCTTATGTGGCCCCCAGGATGTTCATAGCCAGACTCACACTTTCCAGTTCCCTCCGTGAAGAACCTAACCATACCAAGAGAAAAGACCTAAAGATGCTGGCCACAGGGAGGTGGGGGGCTCAAATACGGTGGCCAGCCCAATGCATTGCACAGCAAAGCCCAGTGGTCAATAAATAACTCCACTCCCCTCCACGGAGCTTCTAAGGAACTTTTTGAGTGTCTTGCCCTTAAAGAAGGCAGCCAAAGATCACCAGACCCCCTCAACATGAAAGACACAAACTAAAACAAAGGAATAAGGAAGTCAGAGGAAACGGTAACACAGAAAGCAGAGTAAACATTTTTTTGAATTATAATTTATATATTTGTAGTTTCACAAAGCAAGAACAGTGAGTCCGCCCCCCATCAGGAGATATTAAAACTCTGATAGAAGAAATGAAATAATTGAACAGAGTATTTGGGGTGATAAAATGATAAATCTCCTAGAAGGTAGAATAACAACAAAGGAAGCAATATAGGAGGAAAATGAGAAAATTGAACGATCATTCTAGGAGATTCGACAAACAAATACTAGGCATCCTGGAAAAGTAGAATAGCGAGAATGGGGGGAAGAAAATGATCACAGACGTGATTCAAGACTTATTGGAATGGAAAGATAAGTGAGTGTGTCTGGTTTGAAAGGGCTCTTTGGGTATTCCACTCATCGTAGGGAAAAAAGGTCTGTCTGAAGGCACATTAGCATAACCTTTCAGAACATTAGGAAAAAGAATCGAGTCTTAAATTTTCCAAATGAAAAAACAGGTACTAGAAAAAAGGATCAGGAATCAGAATGGCAAGAGACTTCCCAATAGCAACAGTGGATATTAGAAAAACAGTGGAATAATGCTTCTAAAATGCAGAGGGAAAATAAATCTCAACCTCAAATTCTATTATATAGTCAGATTATTAATCAAGAATAAGGGTGGGAGAGAGAGATTTAAGACGTGCAAGGTTTCAAATTTCCTAGAAAGCTACTGGAAGACATCCTTCACCAAAATAAGGGAGTGAGCCCAGAGAAGGAAGCCATGGGGTCCAGGCAGCCAATCTGTCACAGGAGAGGCACAGGGTCAGGTGACAGGGGGCACCCAGTTTAGAATAAGACAGGGGCTGTTCCAAGAGGGAGGTCTTACAAAAAAGGAAGAAATTGATAAGATGGTCGAATGTATTTGAACATACTGAGAGGTGATTATATAAATGACAGAGAATTTGAGGATAAATTAACAAGGGAAACTCAGACAAAAACCACAACAAAAGAAGTTGCAAAAGAAGAGAAATTTGGCCAGTGTACGCATCTGAATCATAATATTCAATTATCATAAGAATGCAAGTTTTAGTGTGTGTGTGTGTGTGTGTGTGTGTGTGTGTGTGTGTGTGTGTGTTTACGTGGGTTGGGGTAAAAAAGAGTTGTATCTTAATCTTCTATAACAGAAACCAATAAGCCGTATCTAAAAGCTGAAAGAAAAATCAAGAAATCTCAGTACTCACAATTTATTTAGAACTGCAGAAGCAAGAACCAAAGAAAAAGCTAAAACAGGTTGCCTTCTAAGGAGTCAGAGAAGGCTGGAGAAGGGGACTTCTTTTTTGTTAGAAAACTTTGACTTTTTAGAGTGCTTATATACATAAAACTTTGCTTGGAGAGGAGGGAGAAAAGAAAGGAGGGAGGAGAGAAGGACCTGATAAATTAGCTCATATCAAGAGAATTATGATCCATACCAGTTTAATGCATTACCATTCTCAAGAGCATGTGCATTTTAAAGGTGACAAGAAAATTCATTTACACTTTAACCCAAAGAACTGAATCAGGCGCCATAATGGGTAACTGGGGGATACGTGTCAGAGCCACATAACCTGAGATTACCTGACACCTTGCAAATCACAAGTGGAAATGGATGGAACATGGATAGCTAGGTTAAAGAAGGGGAGTTATTCCAGAAGCCCAGAGAACTTTGCGGTAAGTATTGCCTTGTTCATCTCCTAATGTTGAGAGCCTGGCATAGAGTGGGTGAGGGGGAAATGGAGCTGAGCCAGAGCTTGGGGAGCTCAGGAAAGTACCAGGACTCACCAGAGAAGAGGATTGGGGTACAGACAGGAATAAAGTTGGAAACTATGTGTTTGCTTATGTGTGTGTGTTGGGGCAGAGGTACCTGCTAGGAAGGGCCTGGGGATTCAAGCTCAGGAACTGATACCGAACCTTCTAGGTGAAGGTGGATATGGATCCTGAGTCCTTTCCAACGTCATGCGTCCCGTGAGAGGGTTCTGGGTGAGATAAGTACTCTCAGAGAGTGTTTGTGGAAGAGTCAATGTGCACAGAGTTTTGCACAAAGACAGGGCAGTGTTATTTATAATGGCAAGGAATAAGAAACAATTCTTGTTTACATAGTTTGTGGGGTTTTTTGTATTTTTAGTAACAATGTAAATGTAGGTCTGTGCATAACTCTGTCTGCATTGAGCTGATATTAAAATGATGCTAATGAAGAATTTGGTAATATGGAGATGCTATGTTACAATGTTATTGGGGGAAATGAAACAGTGTATCTATTATCATCTCGAAGCTTGTTTAAAAAATATGGAAGAGGACCAAAAAACCTGAAGGCAATACAATGAAATACCAACAGCAATAGGAATATAAGTAATTTCTTTTTCTTTTTTATTTATGCTCTTTTTCAAGTTTATAGAATGAACACGTATTGCTTTTTAGTGGAAAGGGTAATAAATGCTTGCCTGGCAAAGCTCCTGAGGTTCCAATAAGTTTCTATCATTGGAATCAGGTAACATACAACTCCTTCGAAGATATCCCAAGATTCCAAGTCCCTTCTAATAAATTTAGCTTTCATTTCTAAACACCTATTGAATTTTGAAAAGTTAATAAAAAATTCAATCATTATAATATCTTTCTATCTACAGAGTTATTATGGATCTCAAGTTATTCTTCATATTCTCTGCTAGAGGTTTCAAGCTTATTCCAAGTGGATCAAGAAGTTACCATAGGGACGCCCGAGTGCCTCAGTCCGTTTAGTATCTGCCTTCAGCTCAGGTCATGATCCCAGGGTCCTGAGATCGAGCCCTGTAACCGGCTCCCTGCTCAGCTGGGAGCTAGCTTCTCCCTCTTCTCCCTGCTCGCATGTTCTCTCTCCGTATGTCTGTCTCTCTCTCAAATAAATACAAAAAAATTTAAAAAAAGAAGTTACTATACTGTTCTTTTTAAATGATTTGCTGAAGATTTTTATTAGCTCTTTCTCCAGGCTCCATAGTGATCGTAATTAACAAACCCAGCTGTCATTCAAACCGGAATACATCAAATCCAAAGGGCACAGAGCGTGTTCACAGGCAGTGCCGTGCATGTCTCCCTGAAAGCAAGATAATGCCAGGCAAGAGGGAGGCCTATACATACTGCATTCCAAGGCACGACATTGACCTACACTGTTTGACAGAAACATTAAAACACAGAGAGATCTGACACGTTCTACTGAAATTTCTTTTGCCAATGGTAGCCAGGTTTCGGGCCTTGAGAATTGCTGAAAAATTCTGAAATGTCTCCTATCTATTGCTACTGTTTCCCTGTCACACAGAAAAGGCTACATGGCTTTTTCTCGTGGCCTCGCCAGAAATTCTTTGTGCGGGAACGGGGACAGAGGAACCTGTTATTCCCAAGGCTTGAGAGATTTCCCAGAGCTCAAGTTCTTGTCCTCCTCTTTACCTGCTCTTTCCAGATTATTCCCATTCCCCTACTCTACAAGCGCTTACGTGGTGTTATGTGAAAGAATGGATTTCACTGATGACAAACAAAGATTTGCCCCGGCTGCCTCTCAGCCTTGCCCCTTTTACTGAGAAACGCTCCCTGCCGTGGATGTCCTTGTAACCGATCTCGCACAGAACCACAAGATGGCGCTGTAGCTACAGCAAAAGTTTTGCTAAAGCCTCCAAACTCTGGTCCCTACTCGGGAATCTTCCGCGGGAGGCAAGCCCTCGCCAGGCCTCTGCGGGGCGCTGTAGATAGGGATGATAGCTACTCTGCATCCTGGGTCAGTGCTAGAGAGATAGTGCTTTTTTTTTTTTTTTTTTTTTTTTTTTTATCTTTAATGGTCTCTTACTTCGTTACTAGGAACTTTAATGTGTCAAACGGGAGCCCAGCCCTCAGTAAAAGCCCATCGGGTACAGCTTTTGTACACGACTCCTCCGGGCACCATTTTTTCCTTAAAAATATTGTTTAAATAGGGGAAAAACATAAGCTGTGCTTAAAACAATCTTGGAACAAAGCTTACTTTGAACAATCTTTGTCCTACGAATCCCCGAAAAGACATTTCTCACTGCAGTTTTCAAAATGAGTCGGTTTCTGATATAAATAGGCAAGAAGCACAGTTCTGGCCTCATTCAACTGCAAAGCACTTAAGTCAAGGTCTCAAGGGCACAGGCAATTTCTGGGGGGCTCAGGCAGCTCTGCATTTTCGCTATGGAAGATCGTGTTTTCCAGAGAGATCTCAGTGCCGAGCGAGGTAATAGAAGATCACGTTTGTGTGGGCTGTTCTTGGCAAAGCTACCTTCTCCCCCAATGGCCATAACGAGGTCTAACACATGTTCCCTCGGTCCAGGAGAGGGAGGTGAACATGAAACATGAACCCAGGGGCCTTCCAGGCGGGGCAGGTGGGTGGTCATCTCGTCAAGTGGGGGTGACATGAGAGCTTCTGCCAGCGTGGGCCCAGAAGCCGGGTCAGCATTCCCCTGCTCCCCAAGCTATTTCTGAGGAATTATCCCCACACCCCATTCAAAAAATCTCTGCTCACAGTATCTATTATTTAACGTTCTTTTGGCTTGCCTGGGCCCCTCGTGTCCTGAGGGCACAAAAGCCCCAACTCACCTGAGCGAGCTCACCGTCGTCCCCCAGTGACCATCCAGCTCCCCAGTCTCCCTGTGCCCTGAACGCCAGTGACGCGAGGCTTGATTCCGTGTGAGCTACCCACATCCGGGACCTTTCTAACCATTGCCAGGTGACTCCAATTCTAAAGATCTTAAACTCCATTCTTTCTTCCCAGGTCCTCTAAGCTGGTGGTTGGCAAACTTTAGGGCCCTTCAGAATCTTCCAGAGGAAGACTTGAAACCCAGCTGGCTGGGCCCCAACCCCAAAGGTTCTGACTCAGCAGGTCTGGGGTGGAGTCCATGAATATGCATTTCTGAGAAATAGCCAGGTGATGCTTATTGTCCCGATGCTGCCGATGCTGCCGGGCCACACCTGAGAAGCCCTGCTTTGAAGGTTCTCGGCCCCAACTGCATATTCGAATCACCTGGGGAGCTCTATAAGCCCCCCTCCCCCCAGGCTAATTAAACCAGAATCTTCAGAGACAGGGCATCCTCTGTTTTTAAAAGCTCCCCAGCTGGTTCCAAGGGGGCTTCAGGATGGAGATTTACTTCTCTGAGTATCTCAACCCCACGTCCGTTTCCTTGGTGCTTGCCTCGCCCAGCAGAATTGCAGCCCTTGATCCGTCCCACCTTCTGCTGTTTCCACTTCTAACCCTGGGCTGCTGAGCACACGCAATCCCGCGGATTCGGTCCATTACAAGTGTAGAGTTTCCAGGCTCCGTTGGGTACTCAAGGCTGCTCAGCACTCCTTTGATGGGTCCCCTGTCAGCTCTCTGTCCCAAGCTCCGCGACAACAGCATTTTCTTCTCAGGGCTCCTCAAGCCCTCCGCCTCAGCTGCCCGCATCCACTAGGCAGCAGAACCTCTGAGCCTCAGTTGTCCCATCTGTCAAAGGGCAGTAATATCTGCCTGGTGGAGGATGTTCTCAGGATTAGAGACAGTGACACGGTGCCAGGCATATGAGGAACCCACCAACGACACACTTATTGTCACGTTATGGTGGTTGATGCTCTTCTCAGAAGATGGTCCCATCGCCAACTGTGTAAAATGGCCACGGACCCTTCAATTTCCTGCTTGCCTACTTCCAAATTTTTATTATCTCAATGTCCTTATCTCCTCTTGTCCTTCCTGCCTAGGTCAATTAAATTAGAAATTTTAGCCTTCTGGAAAGATTCAGAAGTGGAGAAGGGCCTCTCTGCCTTTGTCTCCGCCTCCTCACTTACGCGCACCCGGTGGGTGAGTTGGGAGAAGGTGGGAGTCCACGGTGCATGCCCATTTCTTTCTCTCTCTGGAGTGGCCATTGCTGGGAAGAAAGATATCTCCTCCTTGGCCACACAGAGCAAGTGGCTCTCTCTGGCCCAGGACGCTGGGATCTGCAGCTTGTCCTGTGTCCTGATGGAGAACGACAAAGGGCCTCTTGAGTGTGTGCAGGGTGGGGTGGGGAGCCCAGTGGGAGGAGAGGCCCCGCCCCGAGATCAACAAAGCTCTCTCAGCATAATAAATCAGGTGTGAGTCTCTGGTGACTCTAGCTCAGCTGTTACAAACAGGGAGGCGAAGAACACAGGGCGTGCGATCTGCCGCAGCCCCTGGCCAAAGTCACATTTCCCAGTATTCCTCCAAGGCTCATTTGTCCGCCTGGGCCCTGGAGACCTGCACTCTCTCACTTCCTCAGGGCAAAGTTCTATCAATCATCCCTTCTCCCGGGACGCCTGGGGGGCTCAGTCGGTTGAGCGTCTGCCTTCAGCTCGGGTCGTGATCTCAGCGTTCTGGGATCGAGCCTCACATCGGGCTCCCTGCTCAGCGGGGGAGCCTGCTTTTCCCTCTCCCCCTGCTCATGCTGTCTGTCAAATAAATAAAATCTTTAAAAAAAGATCATCCTTTTTCCCAAATGCTTCTTCATTCTCTCCTTCTCTACAGGTTCTCTCTCTACAGCACTTATATATATTTAGTTTGCTTTATATTATTTATTTAAATGATTTCTCTATTTATAAAATAGTTAAAAATATATGATATGTTTCTATGAATATAAATATAAATAAGTATAAATATATAATGTATGTCTTTTCCCTCTGAGAAAAAAAATAAACCAAAAACCACTCCTTTACCGGGCTGTCTTCTGCGCCTGCCTAAGCGCACCTGCGTCTCCTGCCGGTCCCACATGCTCACCTCCCGTCCATCCCACCCCCTCTTCACCCCGCACCCTGTTTGCAGCCCCAACCATCCCACTGAGGCCATCCCACCAAGGCCACAACTGGCTCCCTGGTAGCTAAATTCAATGCTTATTTCTCAGTCCTTATCTTACCTGTTGGGTCTACAACACTGGACGCTGTTGACCAAACTGATTTGCTTAGAATAGTTGACTCAGTTTATTTCCTTCTCTGGTTTTCCTTTTGAGAACTGCTTGAGGGCTCCTTTTCTGACCTTTTAGAAGCTCCCCCCCCCCCCCCCCCCCCCCCCGCTTCCCTCTTGCTGCCTCCTAAGAGGTGGTGTCCCCTCCTTCTCCCACCTTGCACCCTTTCCGCACTGGAGCGCAGCCCCTCCCCTGGCCCGAGACCACCGACAGGACCCTCACATCTCTCCCTTCCAGAAGGTACTCTGGAGTGCCAGGACTGCACCTTCTGCTGCTGTGGGCCACCTGGTGTGTCCCCCAGGCACTGCAATCCAAGTCCCAAACTGACCTTGTTCAGCCCTCACCTTTCCTGCGGTCCGACCATCAATGCCAACAAGGGAGGAAATGCTTCAGTGTACCCAGTGTAGGAAGGGACCTGAGAGGCTACATGACCTTCCATGTGACCGGCTGGAGAGCCTTCATAGCCCAGGAAACAGGACCCCCATGGTTCACCCAGAGGCCAAGCTGTTTGTACCCGCCCTGCTTTGCCAGTGTGGTTGACTCTGCCCAGGCTGGCCTCTTCCAGGGAGTCTGAAGACTCAGTTTGCCATCATTTCCTCTCTGAAGGCTCCCAATGCCCCCATCGTGGCTGGGCTGGGTGCTGTCTTATGTTTTCCCCTGATGCCAGGTGTGTGGCTTTAGCATATCGCTTTAACTGTTGCATTGTATGTCTCTTCCTCTTTCTCTCTTACCCCCCATAGAGGCTGGGGTGGGGGAGCTTAGTACTGGTAGGGGCTCAACAAATGTTTGGTCTCACAAATGATCAGGCTCCGCTCAGAGGAGTCTGAAGGCCAGAAGGGAGTATTGCGACTTAGTGGTTGGGTGACCTTGGCTTTCATTTCCGTATCCATATAATGAGATGGTAATTTTAACTGAGTTACTGTTTGCCCCATGATCACCTAGTGGCTAGCCCTCAGTAAGCCTTGTTGTTGACGGGGGGGTGTAATCTAGATTCCATGAGTGAGGATCTGTTTATCAAGCCATTATGGGGAAGGTGGGAGGGGGAAGGGCTTTGCTGCATGTCAGAGTGAGAAGGGAAGAGGGGAGAGAGGAAGAGACGGGGAGACAGCTGTAGGGAAATGCCGGGAAAATGGGTGAATAACACCTTTGTGCAGTCAATAAAAGCAAAAACGGGGCGCCTGGATGGCTCGTGGGTTAAAGCCTCTGCCTTCGGCTCAGGTCATGATCTCAGGGTCCTGGGATCGAGCCCCGCATCGGGCTCTCTGCTCAGCGGGGAGCCTGCTTCCCCCTCTCTTTCTCTCTCTGCCTACTTGTGATCTCTCTCCCTCTGTCAAATAAATAAATAAAATCTTTAAAAAAAAAAGAAAAGAAAAAACTTCCATTTCTTCTTCCTAATGCCATATGGGGGCACGTGCCTGTGTAAGTGTGTGTGTGTGTGTGTGCATGCGTGCATTTGTGTGTATGCGTGTGTGTAAATGGCACAGTTTGGACTCTGGGCTATTTGGTATTAGAAGTTTGAGCATGAGTCTGTACAAAGATATGTCTTGTTATATAACTACTTTAAACTCTAATTCCTCACTTTTTTTTTTAAAGATTTTATTTATTTATTTGACAGAGAGGAGAGAGATCACAAGTAGGCAGAGAGGCAGGCAGAGAGAGAGGGGGAAGAAGGCTCCCTGCTGAGCAGAGAGCCCGATGCGGGGCTCGATCCCAGGACCCTGAGATCATGACCTGAGCCGAAGGCAGAGGCTTTAACCCACTGAGCCACCCAGGTGCCCCCTAATTCCTCACTTATTAATCAGGGAACACAATGCTTGTTTTAGAGATACCACAAGAACTAAGTTGTGCTTTTAAAGATTTTTTCCAACCTCTTTTTGAAAGGTGTTACATAAAGATAGAGCATTACAGTGATGTTATCATGAATCAGGCCTATCAGCCTCAAACAAGGCATCTCGTTAAATTTTTAAAAATAAATTTTTTATTCTCTTTCCTAGTGGCTATCACAGATGCTGGGAGAAGTCTAAAATATAATAAACCATGATAAAAATAAAATGGAAACTGAGTCAAAATGGAAGTAAATGATAAGAAGTCATTACATACGGCTCTGTTATAAAATAGATCAGACAAAATTGAATGTGGAAGTTATTTTACTTCATGTAGTCATCACTTTGTGAATTATTTTTTCAGATTAAAAGCATCCCCAGTCTAACCACAACAAAAAAGTCAACATTGTTTTCTCTCTTGGCTTTGCTAGACTATCTTTTTTTTAAAAAGATTATTTATTTATTTATTTGACAGAGAGAGAGCGAGAACAAGTAGGCAGAGAGAGAGGGGGAAGCAGGCTCCCCACCGAGCAGAGAGCCCAATGCGGGGCTCGATCCCAGGACCCTGAGATCATGACCTGAGCCGAAGGCAGAGGCTTTAACCCACTGAGCCACCCAGGTGCCCTTTGCTAGACTATCTTTCAAAATACCCTGGCTGTTAGAGTTGAGGCATGTAGTATGGACATAACAGAAGATTTACTAGGCTCACTTCCCTTTGCTTAATAGGACAATTATATTGACACATCAAGTTCTACTACCTTCTGCATGAGGCCAGAACACAGACAAGGCGTCCCCAGCCTTCCACAACGATAGCTTGTCTTATCTCACCTAGGCAGGTAGGTTTTAAGAAGCCACCTGGCTCACTCCTACCAGTTACCACCTCTGAAGTTTTCTTACATGTGGCCAAGTCTTGAACTCCATTGGCTCATCTTTTCAATCACCAATACTCAATAAAAGAGTAACACAATTTCTAACTCTTTAGCATCAGGAAGACCCTGATGGTTATCTTGGCTTCCTTCTTTGGTCATCAGTGCCAACCTTGCCATTAAGGAAAGGAAGATGGCAGGTGGGAGTGTATGGAGAAAAGGGACTTGAGTGAATAGCCAAAGGATGCAAGAAAATGAAAGGGGGAGGGGAGTTTAGACAGAAGCTCTACTTTGCCTTGGGGGTTGCAGTTAGCCCCAGACCCGATGGTGTGGTTGACTAGAGCCAAGTGCCTTGACCTGGAATTGGATCCCCCCATTAGTAGTTGTGTCCCATGAGAAGACCCTGGGACGTCATAGGGCTTGGCTATCATGGACAATGTTCATCAACAGTAAACTTACTATCTAGGCTTGTGGGTCAATCCAGAGAGGCATTCGCTATTCACCTATTTGTTCATTTACTCATCAACATTCTTGAGTACCATATCATAGGAATCATCTAGAGAAACGTCAAATCAAATCAAATCTAAACTCATCGGCTGTTCTGAGTAAATCTAGATATATTCTTCTTTCCTGGAGCCTTTTTTTTTTTTTCCCCCTGCTACTATGGCTCTTGCCCTCAAAAGACTCAACCTGGTTTTCCAAGATGATGACAGTGGGGTTGAAATGCAAATTATCAAAACGAGGTTACTCTAGCTGACTAACTTGCATATTTGAAGATATAATATCTCTGCCTCCAGTCTCTAATTAGCTTAATGAATCCAGTCTTCTGATGACTCGGAAGGAAAACGTATTCCGGAGCACAAAGGATGGTCAGGTTTTCATTATCTTCTGGAAACGGGGTGCCCATTGAGGAAGGTTGCATCCACTGAAGAATTTACCAATGAAGAAAAGAGGTTTAAAAGTTTTAAATGGCCTGATACCATTTTTGTCATCCAGGGTGCTAGAAAAAAATTCAGTACATAGCCTCATCCTCAAAATACGTTTCCCCAAATTTATCAGCTCACTCTTGCCCCCATCAGCAAGTAACTGGCCCTGGTCTCTTTCTCTCTTACTTATTCCACTGCTGAAATAGACCTATCTGGACATATTTGAACAAACTCAAAGTACAAATACCACTTATCCTAAAATGAAGGCCAATTTCCTAAGTTTCTATAGAGGACTGTGTGAATTTTATATCAGTAAAAAGGTCATTTTTAATGCAAAACACTGAATAAAAAAATTTCCCAGAGTGCCCGGGTGGCTCAGTCAGGTAAGTGTCTGCCTTGGGCTCAGGTCGTGATCTCGGAGTCCCGGGATCGAGTCTCACGTCTGGCTCCTTGCTCAGTGGGGAGTGTGCTTCTGCCTCTGCCCCTCCCCCCCACTCATACTCCCTCTCTCTCTGTCTCTGTTATTATTTATTTATTTATTTGAGAGAGAGAGAATGAGAGAGCACAAGATGGGGGAGGGTCAGAGGGAGAAGCAGACTCCCCGCTAAGCAGGGAGCCTGATGAGGAACTCGATCCTGGGACTCCAAGATCATGACCTGAAGGCAGTTGCTTAACCCACTGAGCCATCCAGATGCCCCAATAAATAAAATCTTTTTAAAAAACTTCCTGATATCCCAAAGCAGACCAGACACACTACTCTGACAAGGAACGTGAATGTCCCCTCCAAGACTCTTACAATTAGCTCCCACATCTTGTCACCTAGCAGCACCTGACAGAACAGTGGGGGTTTCTGTGCCGGGAAAGCCGCGTCAGAGCGGCTGACCCCCGGGAGGCAAAGGGAGGAGAGGGGCAGGGACACAGTGTGTCGGAGGAGGGGATCAGCTGAGCAGAGACCAGTCTACGTTTGTATAAAAGGGCACATTATAGGTTTTTCCTGTTGATCAGTCAGAGAATCTGTAGTCACTGAGCTTCCTAAGACTTCAAAGCACACAGTGACTCATTTGATCCTTCAGTTCTGCTGCTGGGAACTCTCCGGAGGCCAGTCCTAGTCATGGGAATTATCCATGTGGTCTCTTTGGAGATGGGGAGACTTCCCAAGCTTGGCCAGTCTTGGGAGATGGCATGGATCCACTGGGATAGTGGTATTTTCCCATTGGGGAAGAATAGGGTGCTGGAAAATCATGTGGCAGAGGGTGGGCCCCTTCGTGCAGAGGCTAATGGGTTTCCCTTAGTAACATGCTGGCCACAGGACTACATGCTCAACATGCATTTTCTCACTTCACCCTCCCAGCAAACCTGTGGAGGCAGCATCATCACCTAGATTCACAGAGGAGGAAACAGGCTTTGAGAAGCTAAGTGGCTGAACCAGGGTCGTGCTGCAAACCAGCCCAGAGAAATACCCCATAAGGTCAGATAACCCCGGTGCCCAGCTTCTGCGGGTTTCCACGGCACAATATGCCCTTTCTGGCCAGTTTCAAGGTACCAGCCCTTCACCACCAGCTCACAGGATTCATGGATATTTAACTGTCAGCTCTCCCAAGCTGGCGAAGCTGGCTCCAGCATCACCCTCCCTGGATCACCACCCCCATCCCGTACTGCCCTTTACATAAGTAAACGTGGGGTCAGCGAGGACAAGGCCAGGACTTGGAGCAGTTTCCTCCTGGATGTAAGAGAGAAGGATTAATGAGTCACTAATTCATACAACAAACATTTATTGTTTCTGCAGGTTCGCCCGAGAACCGAGGCCAATAGGATTTTATTTCCGGTAAAAGGATTTCATCTCGTGCCAGAGTGATAGATTTCAGTGCCTCGCGGAGGGGACCCCGCAGCCAGCTATGTGGCAGGTGGCCGCCGAGCACAGGGGAACAGAAGAGACCCACTAAGGAGCCCTTACGCCACGCTCCGTGCCTTTATTACCTGCCACCTTGCCGTCCGTGTGCTATTTTCCACGTCGCCTTGTTAGTGTCATCCTCCAAGCCTCGAGGGCTTAGCCCTCTGTCTGATCCTAAGTTCCTCAGCAGGCCTCAGAGAGTCAACCCACTGAGTCCCCAGCTCAGCATCTTGCGGAAAGCATGGGCTCCAAAACCGGTTATGGCCCCATCAAATGAAGTATACTCATTTCCACCAGTGCGCTTCCAGCTTCGATGATGTCCCAGACAGGTTTTGTGCGGGGCTCCATTTTTCAGCTAAGCAGCGTCATGCACAGAAAAGCCTGTCTCCGTCATGATTAGAGGCAGGTCACGGTGTTCTGTGAGAACAATGACCATGAGAGAGCTGGGGTTGCGGAGACCCGGACAGTTTTGGCAAGTCTTGTGTCCAGCCTGGCTCCCGGAACTCAGATGTCCTTCCCTGGGGGCTACCCAGCAGAGCAACAGTCGGTCCCCAGACCAGAGTCAAAGTACCGCCGTCCCCCCCTTATCTGCAGATGGGGGGGCATCTCCAAGACTCCCAGTGGGAAACTGGGAGCCAGAAACTGCAGAGTGCACAGATCCCTCTATGCCAGATTTTTTCCTATACATACATATCTGTGACGAAGTTTACTTTATAAATTAGACACAGTAAGACATTGACAATGATAATAGTAACAGAAGAATTATAGGCACACGTTATAATAAAAGTTACGTGAGTGTGGTCTCTCTTTCAAAATACCATCATCATTAGCCATCAGGGAGATTCAAATCAAAACCACACTGAGATACCACCTTACACCAGTCAGAATGGCCAAAATCAACAAGACAGTAAACAACAACTGTTGGAGAGGATGTGGAGAAAGGGGAACCCTCTTCCACTGTTGGT
>CM052889.1:51328741-51365593 GCA_028534135.1 Potos flavus | reverse complement strand
AGGGGAGGGGGTGGGGGGATGGGCGAGCCTGGTGGTGGGTATTGAGGAGGGCACGTATTGCATGAAGCACTGGGTGAGGTACATAAACAATGAATCTTGTAACACTGAAAAAATAAAATAAAAGTATTTGGGGAAAAAAAAATACCTTCTTGTACTATACTCCCCCTACTTCCTGTGGTGTTGTGAGTTGATAAAATGCCTACATGCCAGGATGAAGGGAGGGCACTGACGTGGGCACGGGACGTGGTGCTAGGCTTCTCCTGACCTCCCGACCATCTGTCAGGAGGATCCTCTGCTCCTGGTCAGAGGTTGACCGTGAGGAACTGCAACACAGAAATCGACTAACCCTAACCCTAACCCTATGGCATCGGTGGAAAGCAGCGTTCTGGAACACGTTAGAAGGCTGGTATAATGAGGAGCAAAAAGTGAGGGGGAGAGCAGAGCTCCCCAGATCCTCTGCCAACTGCTAGATCTAATGAGCTTGGTGTCGAGGTAGGTGCCCGCTGCGACAAAACACAAGTGTCTGCAGCTGGTCTCCATAGAGATCATGGCAGGAGCTCTGCTTCCGGGGCCGGAAGAGAGCCCGGGAAAAGGGGTGCGAACCTCGACGTCAACTCAAGCCCTGTCGTCTCTCAGTTTCTGCCGCAGAGCCCAGGTGACATATTGTGGCATTGATGTCTTTTGTATCTTGTCACAGGATATCACATTCCTTCTTCTCAGATGACAAGGCTGAGCTCCCTTTGTTCCGGTGACAGAGCGGTGGTCAAAAGTGCGGGGATGAGCACATGGAAGCCAAAGGCTTTTCCCCCCGGGGAGAACCTTGGGGAAAGTCGGTGGAGCCCACACACCCAGTCGGCTCTATTGCCAGCTAAAAGTGATGGAGTTTCGGGAGAGAACCTGGCCATGGATGCGGTAGTGGCTTTTTTCCCCCCAGTAATTGATTTGGCTCATAACCGAGCAGCAGAAATGTGAGATAGACAAGTATTTAGGTTTGCATTCACATTGAGCGTCATGGGAATTCAACAAATAAGATGGAGAAAGCAGTTTGGGTGGCTCTTTTTTAAGGAAAGATTCAGGGCAAAGCAGAACATTTTTCCCCTCCAAGTTGCTTGATTTAATGTTGTTAGCCTTGATTCCAACAGAGAACTAGGCTGGGTAAGAAGACACATCAAGTCTGGTAGCAAGGAAAACACAGCTGTGGTTCTATCACATATCATGATTGTATCCCACTATCTGGCTCAGTCTCCTGCCTGCCTCTTTCAGGGACAGCTAGGTGGGTATTTGCTTCTAGAAGCTTCTCATCCTTTCTGGGGACCCCTCAGGCTGTCTGTCCAAGCTCTTGCTATTCCTTCTTTCCTTTTGTCAGTGTTTGGATCTCCCAGAGAGACAAATCACCAGTGTCTTGTCTCCCGTCAGTGGGATCCCCTCCCCTTTGAACCAGAAAGAAAAAGTTCGGTGAAGGACTTGTCACCCACTCCTCCCAAAATCTGCACTCACCTTAATAACATTAATGGCCGTGCAATCAGCTGCCTCGAGGTGGATTGTTTCTGAGAATAAATCATCACTCTGTTCCCTGACACTGGTTCCCAAGCGTGAAGCTTTGCTTCCGGTGCCTGCGAGCGGAAGGCAGCATCCCAGACTAGTGCCTATCCCTTTCCCATCCCGGTTCCGTGGCCCCGTGCTCCTAATGTGCACTCTGGGCAGATAACTGCCCTGTTATTGAGAAGAGGCTATTCCAGCGATAATGCTAATATCGAGTGTGCTGGGAGGAACCGTTTAGTTGCTCCCCCGCAGGGGCTCAGCTCACCTGCTGCTCTATTTTACAGTCTATTTCCATCCTGTTGCAATCGATAGACACATCAGCATGTTCTGCTGCAACCAGGCACATCGGCAATCCGGGAGGTGGGCTCCCAGTGGTCCCCGGCGTGGCGCATTAGGCAGTGGGCCAGCAGGTTTACATCCGAGAAAGCTCTCCATCTCATTAGCTTCTCCCTGTACAGCAAAAAGCATGGTCATCTAGGTCATAGCAATCAGGGCAGAATTGCTGGCAATCGTGACGGCAGATGCACCAGATTTCAGAGGCTTTAGACAACGCGGTTCTGTGAACGGTCGAGTTTTAGAGCGGGGCTGACACGGGCACGGGAGGTGGAGCCAGCACTGAGGTTTTGGGTCTTGCTACCATGTTCTGAAGGGACAGCGGAGAAATGCTTGCGGGTGTCAGTCCTAGACCATCGACGATCTCAGGGAAGCTCTTGGCTTCACAGCAAAACGACGTGTTCCAAGAAAAAAAGCAGAAAAATATATTTTGCTCTGCTAGGAATCCCCTGCTCTTTCTATCTCATTACGCAGCTCCTAACAACCGCCTGGTCCAGCTCTGAGAGCAGAAAGAATAGAACAGGATGCTAGAAGTAGATATATGTTTAGAAAGTCTTATACACTGGAAGGTATTCGAAATCCCCCATTACGGAGTCGTCTTGCTTAAAATGTGAATATGATTTTCACCACATTGTTAAACGGACCATTTTCTGTCGTGCCAAGGAAGAAAAGCGCTACCCATTCCAACTAGCAGAGACCAGTGTGGGTGCTTCTGCAATTTATATGCAGAGACTTCTGTGGTGGGATCGGAAATCGTAGTCTGTCCCCAGTCCTGATACCCTCTGATGAGCAGAATGGTCACGTCGTATTAGCAAGTGTCCTTTGGCACACCCCAGTCTCGCGCCCATGTGGGTGACTGATGTCTGGGCTACAGGTCTATTAAAAAATGCCTAAGCTCTTAGCCAAGAAAATAGAAGAACATAAATCACATGCTTTACACAGCAATTGTATGTTAAAAATTTAATAACCACCCAACCCTCCCTCTTCCATTGCATTGTGAGGGGAACATTCCAGCCTCCCAGCCCCGGGAGGGACTGGAGATTGTTTGCCCGGGTATCCCAAAGTGATATAAAAATAGCAAAGGCCATCAATAGGGATTGATTAATTTCAATAACATAAATAATGGTTGTAATTGCATTTGAAAGAGAGATGCTTTCCTCTTTGATTAATCTGACCCTCTGGGCCACCATGAACACAGGTGCGTTAGAATGCTAATCAGGACAGAAACGCAGACAGACAGCTGCAACTCGTCAGGAGTCCTGGTCGGCTGGGCTCCCCCGTGCTGCCCCTGCCATGCGTCCTAACCCTCGGGTCTCTGCCACTGGCGTCCAGAACATCCCCCGCCAGTCAAGAAACATCACACTTCATTTGCAAAGCCGGCTCATCTCTCGGAGCTATTACCACCGCAGAAACATCCCGGTTGGTATTTTGACCATTGCCCCTGGTGTTTTGAAAGCTCTGTGTGACCCTCGGGGGCTGGGTGGGTGAGCGGGCTGAGGGGCTGGATCAGTATCCCTATTTTACAGATTACTGGGTAGAGACGTGGACAGGAGACGTGACTTCCCCAAGCAGCCAGCAGGGGGCAGCAGGAACAGGAGCGACAGTGTTCCTCTGCACTCCAATTCCAGCTGCGTCTCTCTAGGAAGCTGCTGGAGGCCCTCCTGGGCTGCCTGCCCAGCAGACTGACCCTCCTATTCCTTCTTCCTCGCTCATCCTCAGGGCTCCCGGGCTGCTCATGCATCCTTCCCTCCTCTCCCTGGCGCGACCTGTCCCAGTCAAGCCTGTAGTCACTGTTTTGATGCGCCCTCTGGGTCTCTGAGTGTGCCTTTTTCTAACACAGTAGGCAGGTCTTCAAAGTCCTTCAAAGAACTCAGTCAGGAGGACTGACCAAGGAGGCCGGCCAGTTTTCGCGGCCTGTGGCCCTGCTCAGAAACACAGTCGCTCTGTCCCTGCTCCTCGAGAAAAGTGGGCCCAAGGGCAGAGTCGCGATAGAGAAAGGAGACAGGCAAAAGGCAAGCAGGGGAGACCTGGGCCCCGGGGGCCCTCACACCCGGCTCCCTCCCAGGGCCTGCTCTCAGAGAATTCCCTCTCCGGTTGGCTGCAGTTTAAGAAGAGTTCAAGTCTAAGCTTAAGGAAACCATCGCTCAATGAGAACATTCCGGGGGGAAAAGGCATCATGGGAACATTCTGGGGAAAAAGGCATCATGGGAACAAAAGCGTGCCCAGGGTTCTCTTTTGAACGCGGAAGAGCGGGCTGGCCACTGTGGGCTTGTCAGGAGGCAGGACCCGAGGCACGTCAGCCCTGGGAACACTCAGGACCCCTGGGCTTTCCTGGCACCTGGGAAAGACCCGGCCCAACAGATTTTGGTTCTAGAAATGCCTTCACAGGAGCTACAAGCCCTTTTGGTTAGGCAAACTACTGAAATTCCTTTTTGAGGGAATCCATGCCTGAAATGTCTTGACTTGAGTTCGAGGCAAGTTGGGGCTCGTGCGGTTTCTTAATCTTTTCATAGAAACTGGAGGCTCTGGATCCCTCTGGGAAATGAATTCAGGAGCCACTTGAAAGGATGAAAGATCTTCCTTTTGCCCAATTTTCTTTGCATCTGTGTACTAGTGCCGTGTCAGCGTCGAAGCTCTCTTTTTATCAACACGTAATCAGTAACAACTTTTTTTTAAAGATTTTATTTATTCATTTGAGAGAGAGAGAGAGTGGTCGTGTGAGAGCCTGAGCAGGGTGGGGGAGGGGCGTGGGGCAGAGAGAGAAGCAGGCTCCCTGCTGAGCAGGGACCCAGACCTGGGGCTCGATCCCAGGATGCTGGGATCATGACCTGAGCTGAAAGCAGACGCTTAACCGACTGAGCCACTCAGGCGCCCCAGTAACAACTTCTTTGTGAAAAGTGGTTTAAGATTTAGCACCCGGTACATTCTGGCACCGACCGTCTTGTGGTGGACGCACACCCTGACTAAGTTCCAGAGGGTCCGAGAGAGCTGGTATTTCCAGCTCTGCAAACACCCGGGCAGAATCCTTTCTTTCTGAAGATGAGAGAAGACCCTCACATCTGTGCTTTCAACGTCAGGCCTAAATGAAACCATCTTTGTTTGTTTTTTTAAGCAGTCTGTTCTGGCAATCCCACTTCTCTGTGTGTCTGCCTTCTTCTTTCCCTGTCCGGGTCTGCGCGTTTCTCCACATCTGTGTTCACTTCTTTCCTTTTTGTGCTCCTCTCATTACGTCCTCTTCCCTGATCACCATATAGACATTAATGCATTAAAACAGTTTGCTTTATTTATTCTATGTATTTTTCTGAAGTTACAAAAGCGGAATGGAGTATTTTTATTCCTCTTTCTGTCTCAGAAAACAAAACCCAACCACTCCCTGATGCCCCCTCCTCACAGAGGCATCACGTGGCCCTTGACTGGGTCTCCCCCCACACGCCAGCAGCTTTCTGGAACCTGGTTCTTCAGTTGCACAGGGACACTTGCTAAGTACATCCGAATAGGAAGTGGAAAGGCTTGAGGTTTTCTCAGACATTATTTCCAAAAGGAATGGAGTCGGTAATACCACAAAGGATAGATTTTGTAGTTTGTAGAGATGTCCTCGTTCTGGTGCTTGGGGACCTTTGGGAGTTTAGGCCGCTGTTCAAGGAGCCAAGGCAGGACCCAGCTGTCTGCTTTGCAAGCCTGTGTCATGTGACAATACCCAGCGATTGCTTCCTTTCTCACAGAGCCAGGTTCCAGCCAGCACTGTCGGGAGCCGACTTTCCCCAAAACAGACTCTGTATGGAAAAACTAGACAAAAATCTCTCTTTCTCAGTCTGACTTCCTTCATTTAGCTTAATACCCTCTAAGTCCATCCACGGTGCCACAAATGGCAAGAGCTTGCCCTTCTTACGGCCATGTAATATTCCATTTTGTGTGTGTGTGTATCACATCTTTCTTTCTGTCTATCCATTGCGCCTTGGGTTGCCATATGCAGAATCTCAACAACTAAACACATGAATAGACAAACAAAAAGCAGAATCAGACTCGTAACTACAGAGAACAAACTGATGGTTGCCAGCGGGGAGGGGTGTGGAGGGACGGGCAAAGACAGGTGAAAGGGAGTGGGAGGTACAGGTTTCTAGTCATGGAGTGAATAGGTCACAGGAATGAATGGCCCAGCATAGGGAATCTAGTGAATGATGTAATGGCATTGTGTGGTGACGGACCGTAGCTACACTTGTGGCGAGCCCAGCAAATGTATAGAAGTTGAATCACCGTGTCATACACCCGAAACGAATGTGACACTGTGTGTCAACTATACTCAGATAAAAAACTGAAACTCAACGAAACTAGAATTTCTTAGCAATGGGAAAATAAACGAGATAGAAATGGCCCTTCCCACACACATCGCTCTCCATCAAAGGTCTCAAAGTCTAAAAGGGGACCCCGTGTCCTTTACCTTCATATCCGGGAAGCATAGAGACCATCCTCAAAGCTCATTCCTCATCATTCACTTCTGCTCTGAGATCCAGCACTGCGGGATCAAAAATCATTATTATGTACCCTTCGGAGAATGCCCGCTTATATGGCGACCCTGAACATGAGTACTTTGCATGGGAGAGTTCTCAAAGGCTGAAGTTACATTCAGAGATTTGTGCCTAGTATTTCTCCTGGTAAGTGAAAACTTACAAAAAGAAAAAAAATATATATATAGTTATTCAAATGTGTTCACTATTACATACAGGACACATGGACTCTTCTCCAAAATCAAACCAGAAAAAGAACACTAATTAGGTAATTCCATACCTTATATAAAAAGGCAGAATTTTAAGTATGTTGGACTGTGTAATTCATCTTAAAATTTAAAGTCATTTGGAATAATTTTCTTTCGAGAAGGGACAACCATGATTTGCCCTGTCCAATGGACAGGTGGGCTCCCCCCTCAACATTTCTAGCAGTTAGTCCCATTTTCCGGTGATAACAGTGCAGAGAAAGTAGTATATTTTCTGCTACCCTGGATGAATTCTCACTAAACCATGGGGAAATGCCTCTAGCATTGACATGATTATTTTTTGTTACCATCAAGCCTACAAAAGACAATTTTTCAAGATCACACTTATCTATCCCTTAGATTTCATGTGTCAAATTGCAGTAATTTCTTAGCAGAGTGAAAAATATTCACTGTTCAAAAATAACATTAGAGGTTGGTTTTTATTTTTTTTCCTTTCTGGGCAATCGCTAAACTTCAAATAGCCACTGGTGAATAGCTTCCCTCCCCATCCTCCTGTCAGATTAAAAATAAAACAAAAAGACCCCAGAAAAACACCTTCAACTAGCAGGAAATATGACAACATACACTGAATTTAAATTCAAGCAAAGAGAAAAAGCAAAGCTGTGTTTTTTATTCTGCCCAGGGCTAAGGAAAGTACCTTAGCAAATAAATATCTCCTATAAATAAAACATTCTTTCTTTCTTTTCCAATAGTCGATCTTCTTGGGAAAGGGGATTTCCCCCCAAAAGTTGGGGTACATTAAAAAGAAATAAGGCCAGGATATTTTCCAAGGGAAATCATTCCAGTGACATGACGCGATCCTTTAAAACACAGCATTGCTTTGAAGTTACATAAACACAAGACTTGCCTCCCTAACTCTCAGTCCTGACGTCCCACAACCAAGAATCTTAGCAATCTTGCATTCCTTCCAGCAACTGATAGGTTAAGTTTCTAGCTCCTCCCAGAATTCCTTGTTGCATTCATGGACCGTCTCCCCTACCTGAAAAATCTTTTCCACTGGTCACCTCCACTTAGCTAGGCAAGGAGTTCTAATTTAAGGGATTGATTTAAGGATTCCAGGGCAACTGAGATGTTTTTCTCCTGAGGGATGCAGTCAGCACCACTCAAGGAAATGAGCTGAGGGCAGAAGCTTTCCTTTGTGGGCAGATCATCAGCTGTGTGACCATGATGGGGAGAACAGGAAGTGGCTCAGCTTGCCTCGTTCACCAGTAGAGTGGAAAGCCGGGAGGGCCAGGACCCCAACTGATCATTTGGTCACCCGGCTGTCAATTTGGTCACAAATGCTGTCACTCGGCTCTGGGACTCTCCTCAGATCAGAGTGTCCCAGACTCTACTGTGCATCAGATCCCCCAGGGTCTTGAGCAAATGCAGGTTGTAGTTCTGAAGGTTTGGTGATTTGCAATTCTGGAGCCTTCCAAGCGCTGCTGCTGCTGCTCCTGGTTCTTGGACGCTTTTTGGGGAGCAGGGTACCAGAGAAGTGAGGATTGCAGGGGGCTCCCTGAAGTGTGATCTGTGGATCAGAGCATCCCCGGGAGCTCGTCAGAAATGCAGGTTACCCAGCCCTGCCCAGACCTAGAGAGCTGGAGTGTCTGGGTAAGGACCTAGCTGTGTGTGTCTAACGAACTGTCCGAGGGGGTTCCGTGTGTGCTGAGGTTTGAGAAACGACCTTAGAGCCATGCCTCCCAGAGGAGGTCCTTGCATGGGCAGCATCTCTGTCCTCTAGAAGCTTGATAGAAATGCAGAATCTCAGGCTCTGCCCCAGACATTCTGAATCGGAGGCTGCCTTTTAACAAGGTCCCCCAGTGATCTGCTCTAGAGGACTGCTGCAGGTAAGTGGGATAATCCCGGGCATTTAGGGTGGGGACACAGCTGAAACCTGAGGTGTGGCTGTCATCTAACGGGTCTTGTCCCACCTGTAGCTTTGACCGCCTCCCCCGTCGGCCTGCCTGCAGCCTTGACTCCGTGTCGGCCGGGATGGGCTTCTGCCAGCAGCCACACTGCTTAGAACGAAGCCTCCATTCGGGCATAACTGGAGGGTCTCTTGCAGGCTTGGCCACCTGCCCCACCCACCACGGCCCTCATCAGCACTGCCATCCAGCCAACGAAGCCACCAGGCCACCGGCCACCAGGCTAGGAAGCTCTCACTTGGATGTGTCTTCTTCCTTATTTAATATGAAGGGTAATACAGGTCTACTGTAAGAAATATAAAGTATCAAGGAAAGAAAGCCCCTCGCCCCCCATAATTCCATCCCTCAGAGACGACCATCATTTACATTTTGCTGTATTTTCTTTTGGTCTTTTGTTCTATTTACGGTTAGAACTTCACCTTTTTTAATATTAAATATTTTTTATATTTCATATAAATATATAAATATATATTAATATAAAACATGAAAATTATATATATTTATATATAATATATAAAATATATAAAATTTATATATTCATATAAATATATATTCATATAAAATATGAAATATATAAATATTTTTATATTAAATAATTATATTAAATATTAAAACTTAATATTGTTTTAAGCCTTAAAAGTGCTTTATAAACATAATTCTAATGCCTATAAATACTCAACCCGGAATAGCAGGAATTAACTGTTTTGTACTAATGTTAGACATTTGGGTCATTACAAATTTTTCTTTCTATACCGGCAAGGATCTCACCTTGACCTCACAAGCTTTGAATACTACTGTTTTGGGGATATTTGCTAATGTGGTGAAAATGAGTGTATCGTGCCGCTTTCCTGCATCTCCATGTGGTGATGAATGCTTGTCCATTTTTGCAGCTCACTGTCGTAGAATAGAACTTGTTGGAACCAAACATGCTAAGGTAATTTGACTTTTTTCCAGTATGTGTCCTCGGACAGCTCCCCGCCCCCTCCCCGCCCCCCAGTTTCTGGGCATCCAGCGGCCACTGCCAGCCTTTTCTTCCAGGACTGCCCCCACCTTCCAGAGCAGTCCAAGCTGACCACAGGCCAGGTTCACCTCCAGACCTTGACCTGGTCATAGGCAAATAGCTCCCAGCCCACCTCTTCCTGTAGATCTTTAGTTCCAAGTAAGTGTATGTGTGTGTGTCTGTGTGTGTGTATGTGTGTGCGCGCGTGTGTGCGCCTGGTGGGGGGGGAATGGCAACGAGAAGAAGTCTTTCCTTCTGGGAAAGGCAGCTCCTGTAGCAGGATGTGCAAGGCTTGGTGAGGGGACAGGCCTTGGTTTTAATCCCCACTTACCTACTGACCAGGAGGCCTGGTACTGGGTCAACCCGCGCAAGCGTACAAGGTGGCCCCGAGGTTAAGCTCGCTGGGGGCTTCTTCCTGAGAGCTCCTCACTAGATTTGGGAAAGGAAAGGACCTCCTTTCTCCCTTCAGTGTCTCTTTCTAGGAAACCTTTCCCCTGATCGTTATGCTGCAACAACTTTTGCCCTTAAACTGAGGACTGAGCTAAGGACAGCATGCATACAGGATTTCTCTCACTTTCTTTTGGACTGAGGGAGTCACTGAGACAGACGCTCATGTTCACTTCCTGTCACACATGTTTATCATCCATTTGCCCTTTTCCTTCTAAAGCGAGATCTTCCTGCTGGCACTGTCTCTGAATGGCTGCCTCCCCCCACCTCCTCCCACCTGCTGCTCCTGCCCTCGGAGCTGGACCAGCCCACATCTCTCTCGGGAAAGATGGAGACGCCATAGCATGAAGTGGGCAGCTCTCTACTTTGAGCCCAAGAAGAAGGATGAGGAGGATGGGGTGGGGTGCTGGCTTAGAGAGAAGAACCACTGGTGGAGAGATTCGACCTGTCTTGGAAGAAAACTGGAAAAATGGAGAAGTCCTGAGCCGCCAGATGTAAATGACAGGGGAGGAACTCAGTAGCAGTTTCTTCCTGGTATTAAAGACCATCAGAAATAAACAGAAATAACAGTCAATGTTCCAACCCTTGCTTCCGTCATATCTAGATGCGAGAGGCATGTCTCTGAGACCCCGGCAAGGATCTAAGAGGGGCGATGGCCATCTTATGGCCATGGGGAGCTAAAAACAGTATAGAAAACTGGTAGAGTTAGGCTTTTGTTCATAACTGAGTTTCTAAGTAAATCTCCATGCTGTGTATAACCATCACCAAAAGTAATACCTTTTTAGCAGCAACCTCATTGGTCTTCTGCATACATCCGGGGTAGGGGTGGGTTCGGTAGGACCCCCGCCCCGAGAAGTGGGGAAGAGCAGCTTCCTGGGGACCAGAGCGCTCTCCTTCTCTGAGCCACTGAGTGCTTTGTTCCAGCTTCCTCCCAAAATGACATCTGGCTTATATGTTGATGATCATGTCAGAAGGTGTGTGTGTGTGTGTGTGTGTGCGTGTTGGGGGGAAGCTCCCTGAAAGCGTCCCTAATGCCAAACATAAACCAGCTCACTCAAGCAGCCATGAGCACAAGCACAAGTTCAAGTCCACAGAAGACGGTCACGGCCATGGTCAGGCAGAGTCCAGGAACAAAACAAAATGAACTGTTCATCAGAAGGACTTCTAGTGACGGGGTTGATTCTTCTGGCCAAAGGCATATTTCTTTCTTTAAGGGAGCAAGCTTCGAAGAAAAAAGTGTTGAACAAACGAATTAAAGGGGAACTCCAAGCCCTCTGAGTGGCTGAATCATACCTCAACAGGATTTCTGTGGGTGTGGGATTCCTCCATAAACCAGCATCTGGTGGAGAAAAAACAATACTCCGAGTGAGTTATTTTTACCGAAAGGAATTTTCCTTGTAGTCATATTGCTCTTTTTTTTTTTTTTAATCCTCAAAACGACCAGGGAGCTGTGCTTTATTCATGTTTCATATATCATCAGGTTTATGCTTGACAATTATAATTCTTTTGAATCATTGTTTAATTCTTCCTCGATAAAAGTGATAGTGTGTATAACGCGGAATTCTATTAGAACATAGTCACGCAAGCAAACATAAAAGATCTGTAGATCACTGACTCATGGAAACTATCACTCAGGAATGTTGATTAAGTCCCGCACAGAGGTGTTGCGTGGCCTTTTAGGACAAGCAGAGCGCCCTGGTTGGAAGGTCAGGCTGACTACTGCATTCCTGCTCAGAGGCGAACCGAAATCCATCCACACCGGGGTAAGTCCGGAGACTTCTGATCTGCAGAAACCCACTGTGAGTAGGTATAGAGGAAGGAAAGTGGAGGATCATGCCTAATGGGACAGCCCCCTCTGATGGCAGGAACTACATTTCTGTCTGCACCCCGCGGGCGTGGGGGCAGACTTTGTAAGGTTCTTCTCTGATGGCAAGGACCAAGACTTCAGCCCAGCTTTTCTTTCCATATGTGGCCAGTTGTTGCCTGCACGATATCAGAGTCGCCCCTGCAGAAAGACCAAAGGAACTGGGTGCCAAACCATTCCGGGCAAACTCTCACATCGGGTGTGATGTGTATTTTCATTTTGGCCAAATTTCATTTCAAGTCTCAGGGGCTTTACACACAATGACTTTGGATGGCGCAGGCATCCAGAGAAGGTCCGAGGCGACATGTTTCTCTGGAACCCTGGAGTAGGGAAGGGAATCTTTCTTGTCCCTAGACCCAACATCAGCCCCAAAGAAGAAATTGCTGCTCCGAGGTTGTCATTGAGCCTCTGAAGAATTTCCTTCTGTGGTCAAATATTCTATAGTAAATCACTCTGAATGTTATCATGTTCTTTCTCTTTCTGACTTAAATTGTGCTTTTTTGAAAGTTTCCATTTCTTGGCCCTACTGAATCAACCCCAAAGAGAGGCCTACTTTGTCTTCTTTTCAACTGTTTTCCAAATCTTTGAGGACAACCATAATGTTTAAATATTTTCATTTTCAAGCTTAACACACGGAGTTTGCTCAACTTTTCTTCCTGTGGTATGGATTCTGTTATGTGCATTGCAACCAGTCCGTCCTGAATTTGAAGACCTTGGGCGAATTACTAAATCTTTCTGAGCCCAAGTGTTCTGTCTTGTAAAATGGGGATAGGAACGCTGTATTGATTATTTATTGTTTCATAATGTCATGGGTGAACAACCATTGATTCAGGCATATGGGTTCTTCCGGTTTAGGCTGAGTCGGCTAATCTCAGCTGGGTTTGTACATGTGTGTGAGATCGGCTGACAGGTTGGCTTTTGCTGGCTGGTCCCGGGTGGCCTCACGCATGTGTGGGGGTCAGATGTGGCACAGGTGACCGGGCCATGTGTTTCTCAGATTGGTCAGGGTCCGTTTACATGGAAATTATGTTCTAAGAAGCCTCAGAGCCTGCACCCGTTGGAAACTTCTGCTTACATCCCATTCACCAACATTCCATTCGCCAAGGTAAGTAACATGGCCAGCCAGATTCAAGGGGTGGGGAACTAGACTCTCCTTCTGTATAGGGAGGGTGGAGAACTGTGGGAGTCTTTCTAATCGATCCCCAAGTGTCAACCCCATAGTGGTAACACAAGGATTAAACGACAGACAAAATGCAAAGGGCTGAGTGCAGAGCCCAGCACATAGTAGGCATGCAAGAAAGCTTGGTCTTCCTCTATGACACTTTCTCACCTAGTGACTGGGGAGGGCCCTGCAGACCCCTGTTCTCTAAAGGGCTTACCTGCCAGGGATGATGATGGGACTAATTAGATTTAAAAATTGCCTGCTAAAGCTCCATTAGTTCTATAGAGATATGCAGGGTGTAAATTTAAGGTGTTATTACATCATTATGGTTTTCTCATCCTGGCCGGGGCTGAGAAATCAAGACTATCAAATATTATAGGCCCTTCATTCTATTTTTACTATCGGAGTACCAGAAAATAAATTTAAATGGGAGAGCCTGGAAAGTAGGATGACCTCTTTCCTACCAATTGTGTCTGGAGAGAATTCAGGTCTAAACTTTGAGAACTGTATCTTTTTCCGGGGGGAAGAAACGACTTGCTAGTTCAGATTGAGGTACAAGGCTTTCTGCAAAGGTGGTAAAAATAGCCTGTCTATGGAGCTGATCCCTCCTCAGGAAATTTTATTGAATGAAATTTAATGGCGACCAATCTGAGCGGGACTCATATTTTATTCCCCCCTGTCTCTTTCCATTGTGTCTAAGTACATACCTTTCTTTTCCCCTTCTATTTCAAAACATGATTTTAAAATATTGAAGTAATATTTCTCTTTCCCTTTAAAGATGCTTGTTCTAAACCGACAACTTAAAGCTTCTTTCTTCTCCCAGCATTTAATCTGTAATTTTGTAGGTTACACTCATTTGCAGATTTTAGAAAGTGCCTTTTATTCTTCTCTAAGTGTTACAGCAATTTAGATTAATGGGCCTCGGACTCTTTGATACCCGTTTTTAAGGCATTTCAAAATGTGTAGAAGACGATACCCTTTCATATGTGATAAGTAAAAATCTTGGCAGACGGAAGACCTTTTTTTTTTTTTTGTACAAAAGAAATCTTTGGAACTGCAGAAAAATGGCAGAAAAGAGAGAAAGGATCTTCCATATTGTAATTTTCTTCTCTTTTGCTTGTGCTTTGGGAGCCCTGCCCTTTGCAGCTGCTCGTAGGAAATGAGAAAGGGGTGCAGCAGGAGGTCAGGTCCACAGAGAGGGGACAAGGGGGGGCAGGCTGCTGCTCTCACGAGCCACCCCCACGCTCTGCCCCTCAGGGTCACCACTTGTTCCCAACATGAAGTGTTTACAGACCCTAATAGTCCATCTCAGGCTCCTTTCCTCAGCACACGATGACTCTGTGAGGACCAATGTCCTCTCATAAAAGATAGTGACCCCAGCCCCGGAGGGTAGGCTGGCTTGTAGAAGCGCGGAGCCGTCCTGAGAGCCTGGCCTTTGTGCAGAAACATGAGCGGGAGCTCAGCCTTGCGGGGCAGAAGCGGCGTAGACAGCGGCCAGTCACTTCCTCTGAGGAAGGATCCCACGTCTCCACTGCCCTTGAGGGGGGCCAAGGCAGAGCTGGACCCCCCCCCCCACCTCCCCCTGCTGCACAGCTGGAGCTCCGCGGACCTCTGTGTCTCTGGGTCTGTGTGTCTCTGTGCCTATATTTCTGTCCATTTGTCTGATTGGTAGAAATCACCGTTAGTGGTGAGGAGAGAAAGTGGTGAGGAAGACTCATATTTGAGACTTTTTTTGAGACATATTTGCACTCGGACACAGAGTCGGCCTTTTTTTTTTTTTTCCCTTTGATTGAGACAAATGCCAGGATGTGGATGAATTATAATTTGGCGCCTGTGTGAGCAGGCACAGCCCAGCCAGACCCTGCCCAGCCAGACCCCCAGAGCGGGCTGTAATCAGCAGACGCTGGCGGAGGGGCTCCACGCTGGGGTTGGGAGGCCCTCTGAGGGACCTTACTTACTCCCCTGCTCAGCACCGGCGACGGCTTCCAGCAGTTTCACCACGGTGCCATCAGAACGATGGGGTTCCAGAGCCAGGAGAGGTCACCCCAGAAGTTCCCGACCATAATACCACCAGGGACGCATCTTACTGTTTCTCCCTCCAAGGATGTCATATTTTTTTAAAAAAATCATCAATTTGGGGCGACTGGGTGGCTCAGTGAGTTAAAGCCTCTGCATTTGACTCAGGTCATAATCTCAGGGTCCTGGCATTGAGCCCCACATCGGGCTCTCTGCTCAGCGGGGAGCCTGCTTCCCCTTCTCTCTCTGCCTGCCTCTCTGCCTGCTTGTGATCTCTCTCTCTGTCAAATAAATAAATAAAATCTTTAAAAAAAATCATCAATTCATCTATTTTGTTTATTTATTTTTAAGGTTTTTTTTTTTTTACTTTACTGAATCACCCTTCCATTTAGCATTTTTTTATTTTCTATTTTATTTTTTCAGTGTTCCAAGATTCATTGTTTATGCACCCCATGCTTTTATTTAAATTCCAGTTAGTTAACATACAGTGTAATATAGTGAACGGTGTAGTGTGATTCAATAATTCTGTACACCTGGTGCTCATCCCAGGTGCGCTCCTTAATCCCCATTACGTATTTCACCCATCCCCCAACCCACCTCCCGTCTGGCGACCATCAGTGTGTTCTCTAGAATCTGTTTCTTGGTTTGCCTCTCTCTCTTTTCTTTCCCCTTTGGTCATTTGTTTTGCTTCTTAAATTCCACATATGAGTGAAATCATATGGTATTTGTCTTTCTGTGACTTACGTCCTTTAGCATAATACCCTCTGGTTCCATCCACATTGTTGCAAATGCCAAGATTTCATTCTTTTTTATGGCTGAGTAATATTCTCTCTCTCTCTCTCTCTCTCCCTCTCTCTCTCCCTCTCTCTCTCTCTATATATATATATATATATATCTCACATCTTCTTTACCTATTCATCAATCGATGGACACTTGTTTCCATGATTTGGATTGTTTCCATAATATGGCTATTATAAATAATGCTGGTATAAACATTGGGGGTCGGGCACCTGGGTGGCTCAGTCGTTAAGCGTCTGCCTTCAGCTCAGGTCATGATCCCAAGGTCCTGGGATGGAGCCCCACATTGGGCTCCCTGCTCCGCGGGAAGCCTGCTTCTCCCTCTCCCACTCCCCCTGCTTGTGTTCCCTCTCTCTCTGTGTCTCTCTCTGTCAAGTAAAAAAAAAAACAACACATTGGGGTTCATGTAACCCTCTGTATTAGTATTTTTGTATCCTTTGCGTAAATATCTAGTAGTGCAATTGCTGGGTCATAGGGTAGCTCTATTTTTAATGTCTTGAGGAACCTCCGTACTGTTTTCCAGAGTAGCTGCACCAGTGTGCATTCCGACCAACAGTGCAAGAGGGCTCCCCTTACTCCACACAAGGATATCACATTCTGAAAGATTTTTTTTTTGTCAAATTGCACAGTAATGTTAGAACTAAAGACACCCCAGAGCCTCCAAAAAGTTGAAAATCAATGCATCTCATTTTGCTGATAGGTTTTTAAATTTAAAAAAGTGAAGTGAATATTTTCCTTTTATGTTAATTACAAACATAACAAGGATTCTGGGTAGTTGAAGTAACAGCAGCTGCATAAATCTGAATCTCCCAACACATCCTCTAAAAGTCAACCAACAGCAGCCAGAAGAGCAATGAAGCCCAGCTCTCAGCAGAACAGGAGAACAGAGAATGTAGGAAACTGTGAGCAGAAAAGTAAATGCCAAACTTGGGCAAGCTATTTTTCATGTTCCCACCTCAAGATGGCGGGAGGCAAGAATGGAAGAGGGAAGAGGGAACCTAGTGGTAGGACTAAGATTGACCTAAACTCCTAAAAAAGAGTCCTCCTGAAGAGCAAGAATGTCCAGTGAGTGAGCATGACCAAAAGGAGAGGTCTTCAAAAGACATTGCTTTGAGGTGGGGCGGGGAAGCTATAAAGGAAGGGAGATGTACCCTTCGGAGAATGGGTGATACGGAGGAAAGAAGGCAGAGGGAGAAAAGGGCAAGAGAGAAGCAAAAAAAAAAAAAAAAAGTCACACAATCCCTCCCCTCCGCCCCTTTCCAAAAAAAGGCATTCAAGAGACCACACCACCTTACACTAACAAATGAGGAGTCTTGTAAGTCGCTCAGTAAAGTGAACTGGGAAAACAGATTAAGCAAAAGAACCCCTCGGCTGATCAAAATCTACTTTCCCCAAAAGATCACAAAGCAGAAGATAACCGTAACAAAGCACTTGAAATTGACTTAAATGTCATCAAACAAGGATTTTAGAATACAAATTCCAACCTTGAAGCAGAAATTCAAACGCAAAACCCAGAAACAGACAAAAATAGGAAGAAATGGAAAGAGAGGTGACTGATCTCAGGGAAGAAAAGAAAAAGATGAGATGATCTCAGAAATGAAAAAGAAGTTGTAAGTTATGCCAGGGAGAATAGTCTCAAATGAAAATTTAATAAAGAGCACTGAAGAAAGGTGGGAAAATGGCTGGGGGAATGATAATGATATAAGGAAAAAAGTAAAAAGGCTCCTAGAGAAAGCAACTGGAGGGCCAGAAAGGCAGAGGAAAAACAACATACGTAATTGGAGACCATGAAGAAGAAAACCAAAACTAACATTTAAAATGATAACGCGAGAAAGCTTTCCAAGAATAAAGGGAACCTTGAATCTACATATTGAAAGGACCCACTAAGTACCTGGTAAAAAGCACCAAGATCAATCCACTCTGAGACAATCTCCTAGAGAAATTTTTCAAATTTAAAGATTAGAAAAAAAAAAAAAATCAAGGTTTCCAAGAAAAAGATAACAAAACTTACACCAGCAGGAGAATAAGACACGCATCGGAGTTCCCAAAAATGACAAACAAGTAAGGCAACAATTAATCGGTACTTAAAAAAAAAGGTCATGGGAAATATGAATGAAAGATTTTCTATCAAGCCAAGCTATTCTTCAAGTATGAAAGGATGTGGAAAATGTTTTAAACAAACAAGGAGGTAGGGGATCCTCTATCCGTGAGGCCTTCTTGAGGAACCCATGAGCACGTGGGTTTCATCTAGTCAAGAACCAAAGGGTAGTGACCACGTGGAGATGCGGGGAGAGTGGCGCCCCCCAGAGTGCAGGCTGGCTCCTTTCACCTTCCCCACCTTGCCCTGTGCATCTCCGCGCTCTGGCTGTTCCCAAGTTCAGTCCTTTTACACTACACTGGGAGTCTGGTCTTTGTTCGGATCCAGCAAGTGGCCAAGTTCCCTGCTTCCTGCCAGGAGATCGCCCGGTGAACGCGGCAAAAGCGACAGAACATCACAGGATTCTGAGGGGCATCCTTCAACCTCAGGTGGTTTCCGAGCACCAGCCAGACCTCCGAGACTGCGACTGCGCGGGACTTCCCTGGAAAGTCGGCACAGACACTCCCGCGGGCCCTGGGGCAGCCCTGGAAAATGGTCATGAAAACGCTGCAAGACTCACGGGAGAGGGTAGTGTCTTCAAAGAAGGGAAGGGAGCCTGAGAAACAGTCCAGAAGGATGTCCAAGTGCCCGCAGCACCCTCCGAGAATTGGCCTCCCCGCTGCAGTCTCTCGTGTCTGAGTGTATAGTGGCTGGGGCTCTGTGCACTAACTGTAAAATGAGAGATGGATGTTCCAGGAGTGTGGGAAGGAGAGAAGCCAGATGGAATTCAAGAGGCGGGGGATCTTCCTCATATGGCATCTTGGGAAAAGAGAGGCCTGGGGGCTTGCTTCTCACAAGGCTTGCTCGGGATGTCTACAGCTGTGGCTTTGCTTATTTTCGCCAGCTAGACTCTGAAATCAGAGTTGAACCGACCGAAAGGATCTCAGGGTGTTCATGTCCCTTGAAACTGGAATCCGTGACGAGCTTTTCCTTGTTTACAAGTTGGGGAGGTTGCAGTTTGTCTTCGTTTTCAGTTTAGTTTCGTGTTTTGATGTCCGTGCAGTGTCCCTGATGGTGGCTTTGCAGAGGGCTTGGGTCTGCGGTGACATTTCCTGCCAGCTCCCTTGCTGTCCGTGGCTGCCACTGACAGTCTTCGCTTTGCTTCCTCCATCCCTTCCCGTCCACCGGCATCCAGGCCTGCTTCCATTTCTTCCATATGCAGTTGCTTTAAAGATTCTGATTTCCAAAGTACCAAATCAAAGACCCCTCCCCCTTCCCCTGCCTGGCAAAAACAGAACTGAAGGGAAAAACTTGAACAGGAGGACTTACAATGAACACTTAATCCACGTAATTGTAGGTCCATGACTCCGGTAAGTCAGAATGAGGGCTGGAGAGTAGAATTTTATATGCTGTAAGTTATATGTTATGTATTATATATCCTGACAAGAGAAATAATCCATCCAGAAGTGGACGAGAAGGGAGCAGGAATGAAGGAAGCAGAGTAATCTTATTGATTAGCGAATAGAACATTAGTAGGGCACAAAATAAAATAAAATACATAGAGACAAGTGGCAGTTGAAAAGGTGTGAGTACCAAAGCAACTACTAGAACAAACGTTAAACCTTCCTAAATACCAAAAGAAAATTAAAAACTGAAAGAACAAAGAAAAAGGACATCACACAGAAAAAGAAACACAGCACCTTCAACATAATGTATTGATTTTAACATAAGATAATATAAAAGAGTTGAGATCAGACCCAGGCTTCTGCCTCCAGAACAAATATTAAGATATCAGCCCTTGTTTGGGGCTGAGACAACTCAGAAATTGAAAGACTTTGGTTCTATTTTAATCTATTAATTTAACACAATCCTGGTAAAATACCAACAAATGTTTAAAACTCAGCCAAGTTGATACTAAAGCTTATATGGAAAACTAAACATGCAGGGATAGCCAGAATATTTAAAAAAAAAAAAAAAAAGATATGAAGAGAACTAGCCCTATCAGATGTTAAAACATTCTATAAACCCTTTGTAATTAAAATGGTTACGCTGGTGCATGAGTGGACAAAAGAAGCTGTGAAATAGACCAGAAATAGGCCCAACTACATGTGAAAAATCTAGTCCAAGAGAAAGGTGACATCTTACACACTGGGGCAAAGATAAACTTACCCATAAATGGTGGTGGGACAACTGGTTAACATTTGGAAAAAGATTAAAAAAAAATGAGATCCATATTTCACACCATCCAGAAAAAGAGATGGGGTCAGGGGTCCAAATGCCAACAGTGAAATCACAAAATAACCAGAGGAAGACGTGGATGGATTTCTCTATAACCTATAACCTGGGTAAAGGGAAAAGCTGTCTATTGCTCAAAAGCTGAATGAACTAAAAGAAAAGACTGGTTAAGTTCAACTACATAAAAAGTAAAAAGAACTTTTGCACATCAAAAGAAAACAAAAATCTGGGAGAAAATATTTGCAGCGTATGTCACAGATGAGGGGTTGATGTTATGCATACATCCGATAGAAAAAAGTGAGCAAAGACATGAATAGTCACAAAAATATATAACAATGTTCCTTAAATACATGAAAAAGAGTTTAACATAGCTCTTAATAACAGGAGAGCGAAAGAAAATGAATTCAAATATAGTATTTCTCACCCTTCAGATTGGCAAAGTTCAAGTGTATGCAATGGTCCGAAATTTAGATGTTGAAACCTACCCCCCACCAAGGCGATGGTCTCAGGAGGTTGGTCCTCTAGGGGATGATGAGGTCATGAAAGTGGAGCCCTCAGGATTGGGGTAGGTGCCCTTATAATACAGACCCCAGAGAGCTCCCTCTCCTGTCCCCTCGGTGAGGGGCTCTCCCCTGAGCAGGCAGACTTCCACCTTCCAGAACTTTGAGAAATCAATGGCTGTTTATAAGCCACCCAGCCTGTGCTATTTTATGATAGCAGCCTGAACAGACTAGGAATGTGTGAGGACACATTCTGTTGGCCAGACCATGGGGCCAAAGGGTTCACTTCCAAGTTCATGAATGTGGTTGTTGGTGGGTTTCTGTTCTGGGGCAGCAGGCTGAGGGCTGCGTTCCTCACCGTGTCACATGGGGCTGCTTACCAGAGCCAGAGCCAGAGAGACAGAAACAGAGGGGTAAGGTGATGAGGACAAGGTAGTACAACGTTACCATTCGGAGAATCTGGTTTAAGTGTATGAGAATTCTTTGTTCTTGCAACTGAAGTTGTGTCAAGGCTTTTTTTCTTTTTTTAAACAAATGATTCTGGAACTATACAAAATCTCCCGAAGTACCAGGCAAAGACAAATGGGGGGGGGCTGCCCCTGTCCTGAGTGAGCCCCCTGCAATATCCACGGACTCTCTGACACCCGCGGGGGTGGGAGGGAGGGTGGTGCCTCCCCTCCCACCTCCCCAGGAAGACGTTCCCATCCAGACTTCCGGCTTCCGGCTCTCAGTTTCCCTGACCTTTGCGGTTCGAGGGGTGAAAATGTCCAGTTTATCCTTCTCTGTTCTGAGCTCAGTTCCACCCTTAGTGTTCCTCATGCTAACACGTAGCCCGAGGTCAGGGTAACAGATGCATAAACGTAGGCTTCCCTGAAAGGGAAAAATAAACCCAATTGATTCTAGTTGTCCTTGACAAGACTGATATTTTTAGGCAACCGAGCACACATTTCCAACATCTGTAGTGATGGTCAGAGCCCCAGGCACCCACTTGTTGCTGCCCCCAGACCTTCTCTCCTTCGGCTCCATCGTTCACTCAGTGTTTCTTTAGATTCTTCTATTTCTCTCTGAACTTCCCGCTCAGGAGAGGTGAAAATATGGGGCATTGTCTACATCTGTTTCCCAAGAAACAGTGCAAAGCTCAGTAAATTTGTTTGGATTAATTGCTTTTAAACATAACAGGTATTTTAAAATTCAGAATCTGGATTTCTCCCCACTCGCCCCTCACCTTCCCTCTGCTCCTCACATTTCCCACCCTGAAGGGCACTCTGGAGACATTGAAGAGGGTGGCTTCTTGAAGCTGCCTTGCCTGGACCTCTCAGAGCGGCCTGAATGGGCCCGGGATGGGAATGCTCCTGAGCTAAGGCCACCGTTTTGGAAAACAAGCCAGGGAAATCCCAAGCACCAACTTCTCCATCTTTAGAGAGCTGATTTAAATAGTTCTATATCTGCTGTAAAGGGACCAGCTAAGATGTGATTATTATATTTAACGATTTTTTAAAACTATGTTTTGATTTTTATTTATTTTGCAGGTGGGTCAACGGGAAGATGCCTCCTAGGATGGCGGAATGCATGTGTTCTACAGCGGTTCAAAGGTTTCTTAGTCTTGGGTCTCCACAACCATTCTGAGCGATGCCTGCCCACCCCCTTGTATCTGCCCTGCAGGACTGTATTTGGATTTCATTCAAGCTGCTTCAGACTTTCAGGTCTCAGTTTTCTCATCTGTAAAATGGGTAGGAGAGGGGTGAAAGTAAAACGTCTAAGATTTCTCTGACCTTTTTTTTTTTTTTTAAGATTTTATTTATTTATTTGACAGAGACAGAGACAGTGAGAGAGGGAATACAAGCAGGGGGAGTGGGAGAGGGAGAAGCAGGCTTCCCACCAAGCAGGAATGTGGGGCTCGATCCCAGGACCCTGGGATCGTGACCTGAGCTGAAGGCAGATGCTTAACGACTGAGCCACCCAGGCACCCTGACTTCCTTCATCTTTAAAAATCTGTGATGTCGACATCTGAGTGAAGGATCAGGCCCCTGCTCTCTTCATCCTAGAGGGTCCCCAGGTGTATCTCTGAGCCCATCCAGAAGGTAGGCCCCCTCCTTGTCCTCTGACCCATTTAGAAGTTCTCCCTTGTTCATCCTTCGTGAGCAAACAGGTAAACATCCTTGTGGCCCATGCCAAGATTCCGACCACAAACCCGGAGGGGCTGACTGTGGATCTCCAGCGTGATGTCCAACTCTGATATTCCTGGCCCGTTCACTCTGGCTTTGAGCTGCCCCCCGCCTGTGCCAAACATATGTTTCTGAGAGATTGAGGCCTCATGACAGACTTCACGTTGAGTTTAATCCTTAAACGTGGTAGTATAGAGCCCATCTGTAAATGCATTTTCAGTGTATCCCTTTTCCTATTTGGATGATAGAAACACATGTCATGTAGGTGTGACGTGGTCAGTCTCTACAAAGCTCCCTGGGGCTTGGCGTGCAGGCTGTTGTCCTGACTGCCACATTGGGTCACGTTCGTCTGGAGCAGCACAAACACCCAGGCAGGATTTGGTCCAAGCCGCACAGCTGGGCTGCCGAAGCCCGCCGCTCTCCAGAGCTGACTTAGGAAGGCCAGGCGCCAAAGGTCGTTGGCTTCAGAGCTCAGCAACTCCCATAAAAACAGGCGGTCAGGATCCGACCGGAAGACAGGAAAGAAATAGAAATTTGAAAGCTTAATGGAAAGAATCATTAACGATTATAGGAGATTGGCGTAGCGGGAGATCGGCTGATAGGAAGTAAAGAGGACTCTGAAGATCGCAGACACGGAAGCAGCCACACCGTAAGAGCTGAGAAAGAGCACCTCCAGGGGACGCAGACCTTGCTGGAGGTGGAGGGCATGGCCGCAGCCCAGGGGGAGGCAGAGATGGGATGGAGGTGCTGCCCCAGTAGAAATGGGTGGGAATCTGCCCTCTGAGAAACCGGGGCCGCTGACCCCAAGGAGGGGCTGCCTCTCAGAACTCCCTGCAAGGCTGCACTCCAACATGCTGAGGACAGCAGCTCCTGCTGGCCTTTGGACGGGCAGAGGTCTGTCCTGGAGAAGCTGCTCTGCAGCAACCTGGTGAGACCTGCACAGAGAACGGGAGAGAGAAAACGCCTTCCATATTCCCCAGCCCTCCAGCGCCCTCTACTGACAAAGAGTAACATTGGACCGGCCGACCTCGGAAATAACATTGGCGGGGGCCCACCTCCATTTTTTCAGAGCAGACAGTAAGTTTTGAATTTGGAACTGAGAGGCAATAGATTGATCACTGGTACAACAGTTACTGGAATTCCCACCGGTCAAGAAGAGTGAGGTATGGGAAAGGCAGAGGGCCTTTTCCTTCCTCTTCCCTTCCAGGAGCCAGGACCTAAAGAGGAGGGCAAGATCAGTAACGGGATCAGGGCTGCTGTGTAGGGCCACCCAGCCTAAGTACCCCATATCTCGAGGGAGTCCCTTCACGGACACTTCTCTGGGAATGGCCCCTTGCTGTTGTACAACTTGGTAGTCCTGATTTGGAGAGGTAGGTCCTGTTGCCAGATGAGGACCAATGATTCCTACGGTAGGGACAGTTAGTGGCAGAGTAAAGACTATAGATCTGGGTCCAACAACACCAGGCCACAGTCATGATGACAGAGGGTAGCCTCAGTTTACTTTGATGAGACTGACTAGCTGTGTGTTCTTGGGAAAGTTACTCCTCTGGGCTTTGGTTTCTACAACTATAGACAAAGGAGCCGGGGCTCGATACATTTTTAGGTCCTAATAGCACTGCAAGTATACATCTTTGCACTTTATTTATTCATTCATCTATCCATTATTTATCAACTCCATGGCAGATTTACTGTGAAACTATTAAAGTGGAGGCCTCAGGGTTTCTTGCTTGCCTGTGGCCCTTCCAAAGCCCCATCTTTTTTGTATCTGTAAGTTTCATTCTTTGTCTTCAGGTCTTTGGACTCCCCAAATTGTATAAGCTTCACGTCTCAAGAAACCTGGATTCTCTCATGACTTCCAAACCTTTCTTGAGCATGCCCTCCATGGTTAGACACTGCCCCAGGCCTGGCGGTATGCCCGTGTCTGCTCCTGCGTCCGCCATACCATGGCTTCACTGCCTGGAGCAAGTTCTTGTGTCCAAAGCCCAGGTTCTGGGGAGGACCCCATGAGGGAGCACGTGCAAAGGCACTGGGCATCGAGCAGGTCCTCCAGCAATAGCAGCTCTGCCCCCACCCTTGGGAGGAAGGGGACACTCTGAGAAGTTTGGGCAGGAGGCTCAGAGCTGAGACCTATGTCCTAGTGCATAGGGCTGCAGGGGGATCCCTTGAGGCACAAGATGCAGATTCAACTTCTGGGTAACAGGTCAAAGGACCCTCGACTTAGAGAACAAGGGTGAGTGCAAAGGGGGCTCTTGCACCCCCTGTGATGGTGGGCACCCTGATTCTGCAGAGGTTAAGATTCTCTCCAGAGAGAGCATGGAGGGAACCATGGGGGAGACCTGGATGTCCTCCTATAGTGGACAGTAACGCTGCAGTTCGCTCTCACTGACAGTGAACGAGAACTACGTGCCTGTCAGGAGAGGGGACACGGGGAGGTGGCCACCAGAACCAAGAGCAGAGGCCAGGCCAGCAGCAGCCTTTCCCAGGCACAGAGCAGGTCCCAGGAATAACCATCCTTTGGGTGGGAGGGTCCTGGGAAAATATTTTTTTATGAGGTCTCTGTCTGTATAAATACTTCTATTTAAAACGTATTAAAAACTCCAGGAATGCCTGGGTGGCTCAGTCGGTTGAGCGTCTGCCTTCAGCTCAGGTCATGGTCCCAGGGTCCTGGGATTGAGCCTGCATCAGGCTCCCTGATCAGCAAAGAACCTACTTCTCCCTCTGTCTGCCGCTCCCTCTGCTTGTGCACTCTCTTTCTCTCTGGCGAATAAATAAATAAAATCTTAAAAAAAACCCCAAACTCAGGCCCGTGTGGGGGTGTAGTGACTAGCGGACATTTGGAAGAATGGGTGGAAGGAAATACCTCCATGCCTGCTGTCTCGTCGGCACGTGCTAGGATGCCTTGTGGGGGCCCCGCACCATCTCCTCGTGTTCTTGCCAGTCACGTCTCCGTTCCTGGCTGACATCATAGCCCATTTTGAGAAGCAGCCATGCAGCCCCAAGTCGCCATGCCATGGCTCTGGGCACTTGTTTGTTGGCACGCTGGAGGCCTTCTGGGCCCGTGGTCCCTGAGGATCATTTCTGTGACGCAGTTGCCCATCAGCGCTCGGAGGCTGCCGTGTCCTCCCACTGCCCGTGTGCTATGGACTGAGTCGTACCCCCCCCAATTCCTGTTGAAGGCCTCACCCCAACACCTCGGAATGTAACTTTATTTGGAGATATGATATTTACCAAGTGAAAATGAAGCTACTAGGGCAGGCTCTACTGCACTATGAGGTTCCTGTGACAAACGGGAAATGCGGCATCAGACTTGCATAAAAAAGAGAATGTCATGTGAACATGAAGACGGCCCTCGATGAGCCAGGGAGAGAGCCTTGGAGCAGGTTTTTCCCTTGAAACCCTTAGAAGGAGCACCTTGGTCTTGGACCTCTAGTCTCAAGAACTGAGAGGTAATGAACTTCACGGCTTGAGCCCCTGGTCTGGGGTACTTTGTTACAGCAGCTCCAGCTGACTCGTCCACCACAAATACTGGCTTCCAGCGTGACTCTCTTAACCTCCTCAGGCAGAAGGGCTGCAGCCCCAGAATGGGATTTCTGTCCATGTTGACTGCTATCTTAGTTCTCAGTCCTTTCGGGCTGCGTATCAAGGTATGGCAGGCTGGCTGGCCTATACGCAGCAGACACGGATCTCACGGTCCCGGGGGCACAAGTCTGAGACAGCTGGGTGTCGGCGAGGCCGGGTTCTGGTGAGGGCCCTCTTCTGGGCTGCAGAGGCCGACTTCTCATTGTGTCCTCCCATGGCAGCAAGAGGACTGACTGAGAGAGCTCTGGGGTCTCCTTTATGAGAATGCTAATTCCATCCATGAGGGCTCCACCCCCTGACGTAATCACCTCCCAGAGGCCCCACCTCCTAATGCCACCTTGCGGGTTAGGATTTCAGTATATGAATTTGGGGGGAAGACGAACACTCAGTCCATAACAACTGCACCAGGGACATTAACCAGGGGCCCAGCGGAGCAGGAAGATCAGTCCCATCATACAAGGAATGCTCATCCCTCATGTGACGTGCACAGCTCAAGACCAAGCAGGAGGGCAAGATGTCCCTGCACTGACGGGGGCAGGAGAGGACACAGATCAGAAGGCCCACGGGTTGCAGAGTGACGGCCTCCGAAGGACTAGGGAGAGGGGGATGGGCACCCAGAGGCCCCCTGTGGTGGTGGTAGGGAGCGCCTCCCTGGGTGCCAGTGGAAGTGGTGGGTGATTTGGTGAAGGATGCTTGTGGCCACCCCTGCCCCCTTTGCTGCTGTCATCCCGAGGTGGCACTGCGGCAGGAAAAGGGTTCAAGGCAAAGTTCAGGCCCAAGGATGTTTGGTAGACCATCACCTGTCACCTGCACCCTATGCACCAGAGTCACTCAGAATGAGTGTGTCGGCACCAGCTGGCTGCCCATTTACACAATTCCACACAGAAATCACGTGTGGGCCAGCAGGAGCGATCTGCACTCCTGGTCCGGGGGCCCAGCCCCAGGGCATGGGGCAACCCCACAGGCTCCGGGTCTAGAGCTCCTTGGGGCATCTGGTGAACCCCTGCGTAGGATAGAGGGTCAGAGAGTACCCAGAAAGGGAAGTGGAGATGGGGTCCCAGCTTGGTTACCCTGCCTGGACGGCCCCGCTGCCCTTGGCTGGTCCCAGGCACCAGATGGAGACCTAGACGATCTAGAGGTTTGGCCAGGGATGGGGCTCTTGGGAAATCTGGTTCTGGGTGTGCGGACGGCCTCAGAGGGCTGCACCCATCAGAAGAGGCTTAGCGTCTCAGTAGGTACTTAAATGATTTATTTTTAAAGATTTTATTTGTTTATTTGTCAGAGAGAGAGAGAGAGAGAGAGAGAGCCTAAGCAGTGGGAGCAGCAGGCAGAGGGAGAAGCAGGCTACCCTCTGAGCAAGAGCCCGATGTGGGACTCGATCCCAGGACCCCAGGGTCATGATCTGAGCTGAAGGCAGACACTTAACCGACTGAGCCGCCCAGGTGTCCCAGTTTCTCAGTAGTAGGTACTTTAGACTCAGGCAGGACCCCCCCAGTAGGGGCCAGGGAGCCCGGCCCAGAGCACACTGGCGGCCTTGGTCGGTCCCAGGCACCACAGAGAGACTCAGATTCTTGTTTTCAAGCTTCTAATGTCAACAACTTATTTTTCCCAGCTTGATTGAGGAATGATTGACAAATAAAAATTCTCTATATTTATAGTGTACAGTGCGATGTTCTGCTCTACGTAGACATCATGAAATGATTAGCACAATCAAGCTAATTAACATTTCTACCACCTTGCATGGTTACCTTTGCGTGTGTGTGCGGTGAGACCATTTAAGATCTACCCTCTTAACAAATGTCGAGTATATAGTGTAGTATTAGCAGAGACAGAATTTTTAGAAAGTCACTGTAAAGGGTGGGAGGGAGGGGGCCAGACAGGTCCCCCACAGTGCAGGCCTGGGGTTTTGGTTTCCTTTTGCCTGGGTGTAGACGAGGTACAGACAGGTCTATCTGGCGACAAGGACATTCCAGGAAGCCCTTGCTACAGCTAACTTGAATCAGAAATTCAGTGGTTGATAGCATGGGCTGGACATTCAGGCACGCCTGGGTGGAGACCTGACACTTCTACTTAGCTCTGTGACCTCAGGTAAGTTACTCAGCCTCTCCGAGCTTCAGTTTCCCAATGTGTAAAACCAAAGGGAGGAATCATACATTGGCTATGGCGGGGGGTGGAGGGGTGGGGAGATGGGGGAAGGTGGTGGGGGGAGGGGTTAGGCATGCATGATCTGCCCTTGACTGCCTGATACTGAACTCTGGCTCTGTCGTCATTGGGTACCTGTGCTCCTGGGCACATCGCTTAGCCTTTCTAGGCTCCGGTTCCTCACCTATAACGTGAAGATATTAACAGGACCTGTGAAATACGGTTTGTGAGGAGTCAATAGTTAGTACAATAAAGAACTCAGGCACACGGCACATAGCAGGCCCCCACTGGGTGTCAGCCATTGTTCCCGCTACCTGGGTGAGATCCCAGGACTCCAGGGGAGCTTACACCGTGCCCGGCACTTGGTAGAGACTCAAAGGTCCGCTTGAAAGGGCCGCTCAGCCCATCCCCCAGTCCGGCCCAGTCCATCTCCACGGTGGGTGGAGGGATCCCGGGGCTGGAGCGGGGCGGGATGGGGGGGTGGCTTGTCACCCCAGCCTATCCACGTGGGAGAGGGGGTGGACCACATGGTGCCTTACCCGCCCCATGGCCCAGCGGGGGCTCTGAGGTCTTCCCAGCCCAGCACTCCGCGCTTTCCTTCTACCCCAGCCACCCCCGTGAGCGCCAAAGCCAGACTGTGTTAGACAACCTAGTAAAGCTCTGGGAGGGAGCTGCCCTGGGAAGGTCGTCAGAATAGCCAGAAAAGCGGGAGAAAAGTCAGCGAAGAATAGCACTACACATATATGTCAGAAACGGCAATGAGAAATGAAACCATGATTAAAAAAAAAGAAAAAAGAAAAAGGAAAGCAGGTGCAGCGTTAACAGAATGAGAGGACAGGAGGAGAGGAGATAAGGAACCAAGAGATGGGAAGGCGGCCCTGGGGAAGGAAGATCGAGAACAGCGCACGCATGCTGCCCGCTGACAGAGGCCCTGGGACCCACGCCATCGGGCCCCCCGGGGCTGAGGGGACAGGCCGCTCGGGGCCACCTCTCAGTCCCAGTCAGCAGTGGGCACTCCCGAGAGCTCTCGTAGCTGCTCGCGGGCTCTGCACCTGGGAGAGCCACGCGAGGACATGTGTCCAAACCTGCATGTGGGGAAACTGAGGCTCTGCTTTCTCAGGGGTCACAGTAAGAGAGAGGAAGGCTGGGAAGAGGTGCTGGCGCTCCCCCCACCCAGGCCTGTACCTGAAGAAGTATTTTCCTTGGTTCCTCCTTCCTTTGGCATCATTTAAAATATAATAATAAGGGCAAGTACAGAACGCCAGGCAGAGTTCTAAATACTCATATTCGTTCCTTGACTCCTCTGTACAGCCCTATACGCTGCGTATACGTGATGATTATCCCCATTCCACAGAGGGAGAAATGGAGGCCCAGAGAGGATGTCAGAGAGGATGTCAGAGCTAGAATTCACTCCCGGCGCCGTCCCAGTGTCCCCAGCTACCGCGGCGCTCCATGCTTCGGGACGTGACCGCTTTGGCTTTGGGATTGTTGTGATTCTTAAATTGAATTAGCAGTTCATTCATTTCACACCCCCATAAACTGCTGTTACTTGATGAAAAGGGAAGCAGAATTTCTGTGCCTCTGGAGTTGGGGACATTTACTGGTTTGATTGAGATTTAATGAGTAGAAATAAAAAAATACTTTCAGTGTATATACATGATCAGGTAATATATATTCAAAACAGGACATTCAAAACTTAAACATCTGCTAAGATGCGTTAATTCGTGCGGGAAAGCGATTGCCTCGTTCTGTTATAAATTTAGTGGCAAAATCCATCACTCTGTATTTACAAATTGGCTTTCGCCTTCTGGGCAGGAGGAGCCTCCCTCTGGGTGGATGGAGTGCGCTATGTGGCATCAGTAGGCTAAAAGGCCATTAACCGCTGGGAAGGTAGGGATTGTAGCAGAGCCCTGGGTACCATGATAAAGTTACGACCGTGTTCCGTGCCTGTGGACGCAAGAGTTTGTACTTGCAACCTGTCCCTCACGGTTGCTAAGTCAGCTGGGCTCCTGCTTACGCCAGCCAGAGCCCCTGCCCCAGCTCGAGAAACTGGATTTCAGATCACACCGGGGGTGTTGTGACAATCGGGTGACACAGAGTATGCTGCTGTAATTAGTCTATCGAGGCAGGCGATTTTACGACGGAGGAGGGGGCCACCCGTGCGTCTCTCCCAGGACGGCAGGCTGGGCCGGGAGGCGTGGGCTGCTGCCCCGTGGGAATGTACTGGAGCTCTGAGGACCTGGTCTGGGTAGAGGGGCAGAGCCCTTTGCCTCTGGAGCTTGGCTCAGCCTCCTGGCAGGGAGTGTGAGAGCCCAGTGGAATGTGAAAGAGGAAGCTTCTGGGCTCTTCTCTCTTTCCAAGGGGGGCAGACCCCAGGCTAGATGAGGATGGCTCGGGTCTGGAAGCTGTGCTTCCCCAAGAAGACTTACCCTCCTGTACTGCAACACGAAGGCCCAGGCTTCTGCTCACCCAGTGAGGGCTCGAGGTATCCGGTTCAGAAAGTGTGGGGGGCCTTGGTACAGTGGGATTTCATGGAGGAGCAGAAAGATTCCTATTTCCTGCACTCAGGTTAGGGGAGAGGTGAGGTTTGCAGCCAACACTTTCTATTACTCCTGGAAATATATATAGTAATATAAGTAGATCTATAGATGCAGATATTAGTTGCTTTTCTAATATATCTATATATCCAATGTGGGGAGTAATAGAAAGAGGCTCATTTAATGAGACTCACAATCAATTATCCAAAAGACATGGGGTGCTGGTTATGCGCTAAGTATCCTATAGGCTCCGCAGGAAATGAGGTCAGTATGTTCCCAGCTTTAAGGAGTCCCCACAAGGCACATACATGTGGACACCAAAGCACCAACACCAGTGATGTGCTAGCAACACACAGGCAGATGTGGAAATACCTGCCGGATGGCGAGTGCTCTGAGTTGAGAGGAGCCAGAGGTGATGGCCGGAGCAGGCTGGAGGACTTCCTGGAAGAGGTGGAACACATGTGCGCCTTGAGTGGCGGGTAGGGTTTGTATGGGCACTAGACCCTGCTGGCAGCCTTTCTTCCCTCACCCTGGTCTCAGAAGAAAAGGATGTGCCCCGAGTCACTGCCTTCCAGTGCTCTGGGTGGCAGAGTGGGGGTGGTGAGCCGCGCCGCCATAATTTGCGGTAGAATCCCAGAGCAGACACACAGGCTCGCCTGGGGCTACAGAACAGAAGCTTCACTTGGAGCAACAGCCATGTTGCTCCAAAGAAGTTAGGAGAGAGGACAAGGGAGAGGGAAGTAGTGGGGGAGACTCACCCCCATCCACAGGATCCATTTTAAACTCTCAGTTGATAACCATAGCTACCATTTATTAAGTACTTTTATTTAAGTACATTTATTAAGTACTTTTTAGGCGCTTTCCAGACTGAATCAGAATGTTTTTTAGTGGCAAATGACAGAAAACGCACTTTAATTTGTTTGAATAAAAGGAACTTTATGGCTCATACAACCAAAATAGTGCAGGGGTCAGAGGTGGCTGAGCTGGGCTCTTTCCCCCTGCCGTCTCCACGGTCAGCCTCCTCTTCAGGTCGGCTTCCTTGGTAGCCAATGGATTACAGGATTTATAGAATCTAGACCATCACGACGAAAGCAAATTTCTCTTCCCCAAACCACCCAAGTCCTGAGCTTCACTCTGATTGGAACAACCTAGGTCGCATGATTGGGATTAAGCCCATCAAGTCCTGACGTGGTCAGTCACGCCCAGCGCCATGGTTGCCACATTCACAAAAAGATGTCAGGAGGCAACTGTCGCCAAGAGGGGTCTACGACGTGCATGTCCTCTCAGCGCCATGGCGTGGCTATTGGTTTTCTTCTCTTACAGATGAAGACACGCAGGCTGACAGGCAAAGTGAGGTACTACGTACAAGATTACTGGCGTATCAGGGAAGCGCTTGGATTGAATCCACGTCTGTGACCCCCCTCAGTTTATGCTTTCAGTCACTGTGTCTTATCGTCTCCCGTTTTAGAGACGACGGTAAGGTGCATGGCTGGGTCCTAGGGTAGCTCTATTTTCAACTTTTTGAGGAACCTCCGTACTGTTTTCCAGAGTGGCTGCGCCAGCTCGCATTCCCACCAACAGTGTAGGAGGGTTCCCCTTCCTCCGCATCCTCGCCAACACCTGTCATTTCCCGACTGGTTGATTTTAGGCATTCCGACCGGTGTGAGGTGGTATCTCACTGTGGAAACCGTCGAGTCTAAGATGCCCCCATTTTGTGGATCACTGAATAAGAAAAACTGCCAATACCTCTAACATACTTTCTTAGCACTGCAAATTTTTCTTTATATTTATTCAAAGAGCTTGTTTGGACTTCATAGACATGCATTTTAATCATATGTCACTCTTGTGCTTACATAAAATTAGATTAGTGAAATACATCGGTTAGGGTATTTCTAAAACTTCTCCCCATTCAGCATCAACCTCCAACTACATGGGATCCACTTGGGTTCAGGGCACCGGACTATGTGTCCCATGGTGACTGGGCCAATCAGGGTAGGAGAGAGTAAGACTTCTTATAAAGATCTTCCCAGGGTTTGCTGATTTCTCAGCCTTCAGTGGATTTTTAATGGGGCTAGGCAGTTCTTTCTCACGTATCACCCTCTGAGAGCGCCTTCCTTTGTTAAGTCACTTGGCTGTTGCCTGGCAAGAAAACATGAAATTGCGATGTGAAATATTTGCTTCACTAACATCAAATTCACACCCCACTGCTCTGTGCCCGTGCTCATCACATACGCGGTATTTTCTCATTTCAAGGCCGAATCATGGTATAATATTTTTGAGAATATTTTTAAATGGCAATTAAACTCACTGGGTGTAGTACCCATAACACCGATAACTCAAAGTGACGACCACAGGATGGAGGTTGTCATGCCTGTCACTTGCTTGACAGTGTTGTGAGAAACGTCCCTATCTGAATCCTACAATGTGCATCTTCAAATCGACTCGGTATGACAGTCATGTAAGCACACGTTACCGAAGGCGGGGTGCGCTCACGGAGATGAGAGTGGAAGGGCTGTCAGTGGGTCCAGCCTCCACATTCGAATCACGTGGGGACTTGAAAAATGACCTATGCCCAGGCCACAGGCCCAGAGATTCTTTTATATGTATACGTAATAGGTCTGATATGGGGCTCCTTCATCAGAATCGTTTAGAAGCTCCCCAGGGGACTTCGATGTGCCATCGGGGTTCCATGTCAGTTGACCATGAGGTTCTAAGGTTTCTGGGAAAGGGGGAGAGTGGCCCCTATCAGGGCTGTTCCTGCTGCCTGGGTGGGTCCCCAAGAGCTGGCTTCATCCCTGCCCCAATACCGCGGCCAGTTTCTACCAAAGCACAAAACCTCGAAAGCTGTACACAGCTGTGGCCCCCCAGGATTCCCTGGCCAAGGGAAAAGGCGGATTGTCCCTGTCCCTTGCTCTGTGGCGCACCTGGAAGGGTGCCACAAAGGTTCCAAGACAAGAAGTCTTGTTTTGTTTTGTAGCCTTGTGCTCCATGGGGGACCAGACACAAGACATCTGTGTGGTCCTCTTTCCACTTCATCACCCCCCAACACACACAGACACACTCCTGGCTCTGCCCTAGGTGTATACCTCTGAGGACCCATTTCTCATGTGCAAATCACTGTCTATGAAGATGCCCGGATACCAGTGCATAAATCCTCCAGCACACCGTGGCATTGGCACAGGCTCAGCCACCAGCTCTGTGTTCAATTCAGTAGGACCTCAGATTCCCTGCTCAGACGTGGCAGATTGGTAGGGAACCCCCTCTCCCCCCGCCCCAGATCAGAGACTGGCTGGTCTCAGGGCTCTTGCAGCCCAAGCCGGCCAGGACCTACAACCTTGGTCCATTCAACTAGCTCTGCTTTTAGGTAGAGCTGTGTTCCATGCCCGCTGCAGACCCTTCTGGGGCATGGAAACGGGGAGAAGTTACATTGGAAACTAGGGTCTCTGACTCCTTGACTAATTCCCTGGGAAAGTGGGAAAATGCTTGTACTGAAGTGAGGGGTCAACATGGGGCCCTGTGGCCAAAGCCGCCAGTGATCAGAAGCAGAGAGGCAGGCATGGGCAAAGACTCCAGTTCGAATGGGGCTGAGGGGCAAGCTTTCCTCTCAAGCGCCTCCTTCTCCGTGCCTTCTGTCACTGATCTCTGTGTCTGGGGTGGGGACCATGTGCTCTGCTTCTAATCTCCCAGGTCCTTTGGAGACGCTTTGTAAATCCCCAAGGTCATCTTTCTGCTATGGTGTTCCCTGTTAGGGAAGTTCCAAATACAGACATTCAGCTTTCTGGAATTGTCAAGCCAGAAGCGATTATTTGCTTTACTCAGCATTTCAACCATATAAATCATTGATTTATAACTTTTGGTGGAAGAAATTAATTATAGCAGAAATAAACCTGTGGTCTAAGGATGGGCTTCAGGGTGACCATGAACATGAAAAATGTAATGTTTGTGGGAGCGTGTGTGTTATTTTTGAATGGGAGAGAGTTCAAAACTTTTTAGATTTTCCGGGCACCTGGGTGGCTCAGTTGGTTAAGTGTCGGCCTTCGGCTCAGGTCATGATCCCAGGGCCCTGGGCTCGAGCCCTCCATCGGGCTCCCTGCTCAGCCAGGAGTCTGCTTCTCCCTCTCCTGCCCTCTCTCTCTCTCTGTCAAATAAATAAATAAAATCTTAAAAAAAACTTTCTAGATTCTCAAATGGGTTGGTGACCCCCCCCCCCCAAACGGTGAAGAACTCTTTTGTACAGAGGAAGGCTCATTTAACTTCGGTATCATATCTCTGATGGTGTTAGAACTCATATTGCTTCGGCAGTTTAACACAGTTTACTGAGGGGCCGTGATGGAGTCCAGTGTTAGTCACAGGGCGCATAAAACACACATGGGTGAGGAGGGAAAAGGAAAACACAGGACTGGAGCATAAAACTAAGACCCTTGAGGCCAATACCAGAATTATTTACAACGGCTAAAAAGTGGAAACAACCCAATGTCCGTCAACCGATGAATGGACAAACAAAATGTGGCCTATACACACAAGAGGATGTCATTGAGCCTTCAAAAGGAGATTGTGATAGGCTATAACATGGATGAACCTTGGAGACATTTGCTAAGTGGAATAAGCCAGTCACGGAAGACAAATTCCGTATGATCCCACTTAGATGAGTTACCTAGAGGAGTCAAATCCACAGAGATGGAAAGTGGAGCGCTGATCGCCAGGGGCTGAGGGGAGGGAGTTTAATGGGTGCAGAGTTTCGATTTGGGATGAGAAAATTCCAAAGGTGGATAATGGTGATGGTTGCACATAATGTGAATGGACTTAGTGTCACTGAAATGAACTTAAAATGCTAAAAATGATAAATTTTACATTACGTATATTCTACCACAATAAAAATGAAAAGAAATAAAAAGAAATAAAAAATAAAATAAAATAAAAATAAATAAAAATAAAAGATGGCATTGGCCAATGTCAAAATGCCATCGGCCTATGTATGGGTTACCAGTAGGTCACAAATCGGGTGCTAAACTTTTCGGCAGCCACGTATCAAGCGTTTTTCCTTGGAGAGTGAGGGGCTTACCTGACTTATGAAGCACAACACTTTGTTATAATGGCCACTTAAGCACTGACAATTAAAACCAATACCTATTACACGGTCATTTAAACGTGTGACAATTTGCTAATGCTTTTATAAGCTAATGGGATTGGAAAGAGAAGGTGAGTTATGTCTAAACGGATATATATAATTTAAAATGAGGGTAATATCCGATAAATTGGTGTTTTATCAAATAGACGGAGACACTGGGATAGTGCCGGGAAGACGAGGAGACTTGGGCGGGCAGGCGCCCTCCCTCGTTAAAGCAGCAGGTGAGCGGGAACCCAGCATTCTGCCTCCGGTCGGGGGGGACAGCCAGCACGTGGGGTGCAAAAACCCAGATCCATTAGGTTTTCAGCCCCAGGAAGCCGTCTCTTCAGCTGGGGGAAGGCGGCACTAGCTCTTCCGCTTTGCCAACCCGTGAGGAGCTGTTAGTTCTGATCCAGAATCTGACGGCCCTGGAAGGGTGCAGAAGCCGTCACGCAGCCCCTGAGTCACACATTCTCCCGCCAGGCTGCGGCGGACCCTCAGAAAGCCCACTGTCCCTGCCGGGGAACGGGTCCAACCTGCCATCCCCCGGGCTTCCTCCTCCGGAGCAGGAGTGTCCTCTGCTGCATTAGCTCAGCCTGGAGGGACCAGAAAGGGGAGGGGCCGCCCTCTGCCTCCCCACGGGGGGGGGGGGGGGGGGGGGGGGGGGGGG
>CM052889.1:51228382-51328641 GCA_028534135.1 Potos flavus | reverse complement strand
CGCCAGGGGCTGAGCTGGCCGGAAGGAGCCCAGAGCAGGCTCTGACCCGACTCCCGCTCGGGGCGCTTCGGTGGCTGCCTTACTGGGCGTGGGTCTTCCAGGCCCCGAGCGCCTGTGCTCCCAGGCAGCTTTTGCAATCTGGTCTGCTTTCCAAGGCCGCTGTTTGACTGAGGCTGTGGGGAAAGCTCTTTCCCTGGCATTCGTCATGTGCTCAAGGGCTCCCTGATCTGGGCTGCCTTTTTCTTCATCCTGTGAATTAGCTGCAAATCCACTGTGTCCCCCGTGGGAGCAAGTGAAAAGAGACGCCTCTGTGGAAATGCTCTGGGGAAGGACTGACAAGGCCAGACCGGTGGCAAGACGGCGGTTCGTTTTCAGTAAGGGGAAAAGGAAGGGAAGCGAAGAACCCACGGATCTTCTCAAAACGCGCCTGTTGCCAAGAAGTGCCTGATTGAACTGTCTGGATGCGGAAATTAAGACAGAGAGATTTAACTGCCCGAGATCCAACAGCCAGAGAGCCAAGTGGCCTTGACTTGAACCTAGGAAGCTGGCTCGAGAGCCCAGGCCCGCCAGGGAGGGCCCGGGGGACACGTGGGTGCCGCTGGCCTGAGTTCAGTCCTGCCGAGGCCCCGTGGCGCCGGTGCAACCTCAGGGAAGCCGCAGGGTCAGTTTCTGCGCCTGCAAAATGCGGCGGATAAAACCAGCTTCCTGGGGGCACTTTTGGGGAATGAAGGTGCTGTCTGCCCACAGAGCTGGTGGAGACCGAGGGCTCCGGATCCAGTTGTTCGTACACCAGGAGCAAGGGGCAACTTCCAGAGCTGTTCTTAATTAAGTTGCTATGGTAATTACATTTTCGTCCTATTATTTATATGAACATAGAGGGATAAAGGGGCATCTTAATGTTGCTTTAATGAACCAAGAGAAAGTATCTGCAGACGCCAAGCAGCGCATCTGCGGCCTGGTTGTGATGTTATCTCTGGTAATGCGCCCAGCCGGCTGCTTGCCGAGCTCCAGGCCTGGGGGCCCATCTCGTTCATGGAAACAGTTGGAAGAGCCCAGAGTCCATGCCGGCATTGCTGCCCAGATGCCGCCGTGAAAAGCCATCTCTTGCCAGGCCTGCCCGTCATCGTTAGTTCCATTAATGACCATTTTATGTACCACGACTTTCCCTTTATCTGGGTGAAAATCTCTGGATGGAGCCTTATGCCTCATACCCATATCGGCTTTGGTTTTCATTCATGGGGCTCTTTTAACGTTGACCACGTCCTCCTATTTCATTTTGTTGCGTGCCACGTCCTTGCGGGAAGAAGAGGGAAGATCCCGCCTTCACACACATGAGGGGATGGAGGCCAGGAAGTGGTCGTCCAGGCTGCCCCCCGGGGGGGCAGTGGCAAGTTTAGTTTCTTTTCCATCTGACACGGGGCGTCGAGGGCTCTGGAATAGTGTCTGCTCTCCTAGGAGAAGAGAAAGTACAGTGGAATGCTGTCTTGTTCTTTTTATAAAGACATTCAACAGGGGCGCCTGGGTGGCTCAGTGGGTTAAAGCCTCTGCCTTCGGCTCAGGTCATGATCTCAGGGTCCTGGGATCGAGCCCCGCATCGGGCTCTCTGCTCAGTGGGAAGCCTGCTTAAAAAAAAAAAAAAAAAAAGACATTCGACAAACATCCAATGACGTTGAGTTTCTAGGGTGACCTATGACTTACATGGTGCTTCAGATTCTTATAACTCAATAGGATGGAGGCAGGGCCGCCTGGGTGGCTCAGTCAGTTAAGCATCTGCCTTCAGCTCAGGTCATGATCTCAGGGTCCTGGGATCGAGTCCTGCATTGGGCTCCCTGCTCAGCGAGGAGTCTGCTTCTCCCTACTCCTCTGCCCCTCCCTCTGCTCTTGTGCTCATGCGCCGTATGTGCTCTCTGTCTCTCAAATATATAAATAAAATCTTTCAAAAAAATAGGATTGAGGCAGCTGTATGGTTTCTCTTATAGAAAAAGGTGAAGGGGTCAAATGGTTAAGTGCCCCCCACCCCACTAGCACATGATTATCCAATCATATTGGAATCGCTCTGTTAGGCTGCCTCTTATATTTAGTGGATTCAGGCTCAGCATAAACACAGTGGCAAGAGCTGGAGGTTCAAGGCAGGGTCAGAGACAGCCATCCCAAGAATAGAAGTCCCCACAGATGGGAAGGATCTGTCCTAAGAGCTACTATCCAGTCTGTTTAGGGCTGACATTCACATAGGCTGCCTGGCATGGATGTTTCCTGGCGGATGAGATCCTACTGAGAGACAATGTGAGGGGGCCCCAGGGATGCTGTGGGTTGGGGTGAGCTGGAACAATCCAGAACTAGAAGTTTCCACAAACAAATGTCCCATCCTTGTTCTTACCAGTCACTTGCATTTGTTGCTTCATGCTGCTAAGAAAAAAAATAAACACTCTGATTCCCATTTGAAATCCTACAAAGGCAAACCTAAAATCTATGGGATTTTAGGAGGAGGAAGGAAATTAAGGGAGGAAATTCAAGGCCACAGAACCCTAGAGCCCTTGCAGAGGCAAAGACTGGGACTGGGATGGGGGGTGGGGATAGTACAGACAGAGAGGCCAAGAGGGCTGGTTCAAGGTGTGCAAGAGGCAGGAAGTGAGCCCAGCAGGTTCCCCAGGCGGGAAGACTTCTCCTCAGGCATTTACAAGGAGGACAAGTTTTTGTTTTGTTTTGTTTCGTATTATTGTGTAAAACCGTACGTGACAAAATTTATCCTTTTAAGCATTTTTTGTTTGGTTGGGATTTTTTTTAAACCTCTGTAAATTCAGATAAGTTTTTATTGCAATATAGTTGGAATATAACATTGTATTAGTTGCAGGTGATACAACATACTGATGTTGTATATATTGCAAAATGATCACCATTATAAGTTAACATCCATCACCACATATAGTTATGAATTTTTTTCTCACTATGAGGACTTCTAAGATCTCCTCTCCCAGCAACTTTCAAATGTACGATATAAGATTGTTAACTATAGTCACCATGCCATACCTTACATCCTCATGACTTATTTATAAGTGGAAATTTGTTCTTTTTGACCTCCCTCGCCCATTTCGACCCCCCCCCACCCATGGGGGTGACGGTTGCACAACAGTGTGAGTGTCCTTAATGCCACTGACCTGTACACTTACAAATGGTTAAAGTGGGAAAGTTTACGTTATTCGTATTTCACCAGCAAAAAGAAGAGACAAATAATATGTATAAGGAACCAACCCCTGATTTGGGCACAGAGTTGGCAGTGGTACAAATGGTACAAGGAACAAGAGCAGAGCTGCCCTGGGACGTGGTGTTCACCCTTCTGCACGGGGCCCGAGGCGACTCCCCGGAACGAAACTGGAAACCCCCGAATCAGCCCGATCTCCTCCATTTACAGCTCAAGAAACTTTATCAATAAGATCATTCTCCCTTCTTCCAAACTGCCTCTCCCCTACCACCTGTAATTCTGATCAACCCTTCCGGTGGAGGGTCTACACTGTTGACCAGAAGGATCGAGTTTGAGGTCTGTTTGGTGAGTCCCGGGCTCCCATGGGGCCATCTGCCGTCTGCCTTTGGAACATCACTGCTTCCAACTTCTGACTCCCAGTCTCTGCTCTTGATCATCTGGAGCGAAAGGCCAGGCTAGAATGTTCCTCAGGCTACAGCTGGGCTATGCTTCCTGATACGCCTGTTGTTATGGGTTGACTTTTGTCAAAACCCCTAAGACCTGTGAATGTGACCTTATTTGGAAATAGGGCCCTTTCAGACGTACTCAGTTAGGATGAAGTCATATTGGAGTAAGGTAACCCTTAATCTGAGCCGTGTCCTTACAAGAAGAGAGAGACACACGAACACGCTAGAGAAGATGGCAAGGGGGGCGACAGACACAGAGATTGGACTGTTATAATTACAAGCCAAGGAGGCAAGGAGGAATCCTTCCTTGCCGGTTTCAGAGGGAGCATGGCCCTGCCAACGCCTTGATTTCATACTTCTAGCTTCTAGAACTAGGGCAAGACATTTCTGTTGTTTGAAGCTTCCCAGTCTGCGGTGCTACACTGAGGCAGGCCCAGGAACCTGATCCACTGGACTGGGGTCGTGGAGGGGGGGGTCCCATGTGGCCAGACCAGCGGGCAAGCTCAGAGATTCACTCATTCACCATTCACACTCAGGGTCTATGTCGCATCCCAGTGCTGTTATTTACAATGTATTTTTTTAATTAGTTTCCTCACTTTTTAATGTTAAATAGATTTTAAAAGGAAGCCATATAACCTTGTAGTACATCCATCCTGGAGACAAAGTCTTGGTGATTGATAGAATCATATTATTAGACGGATCAGATAATATGACAAAGCACTAAATTTGGAACGTCCATGTGAACACATGGACTTCACAGAAATATCATTGACAGTTATTTTGGAAAAAAAAAAGTCCCAACAACATCAACAGGAAATAGCATTTCTTCCAACAGTGGCAACTCATACACACTCGTGGGGCCCACATTTTGGTTTCTAACATTCATCTCTAATTAAAAGAAAAAGACTAAATTGAGGGTTGAGTCCATGCTTTGGAGCAACAATAAAAAACATCAGGATAGGTAATATAAAGTAAAAAAAAATTGGAGTTATTCCAAGAGAGGATGGGTTTAATGGAAAAGGCCCCAGCCTTGTTATTTGCATAATGGAAAGTGTTATCTCTGCTAGCTGTGGAAATCATGTCTTTTTGTCGGCTGTCGAGGTGCACCAGCGTAAGCAGGAAGGAGTGACTTGAAACTCCTATTTTAGTCAGCTAAAATAATCCCAGTATACAATGAAACTGTGCCATGAACAAGAGAGCAAGTGGAAAGTGAAGTAGCCATTGGCCAGCGTTCGTGATCCAGCACAGTAACCAACTAAAGAATATCCAAACCTGAGTTCCTAGATAACACATTAGCCAAATGCCCTTAAAAGAAAAAAAAGCAAGCCCCAGACTTACTCCCCCCCTTTTTTTCCAACAAAACTCTGGATAACACCACTAATTATAACGAGATACTAGGAAGACTTATGTCCCCTGAGCTTCTAATTATGGGGATAGACCAGACCAACAAATCTCAATTATTGGACCATAAGTAGATGCCACATATAAAACCGAGAGACCATTTCATTACTGGAAAAGACTTCGAGTCTCAGAGTCAATGTCATTAAGGAAGACAGGAAGTGACGTGTCCCATGATAGAACATGTGCTGCTTCTTGGCAATCAAAAGAAACTCACCTCGATGACCAGTGGCTCAGGTTTGAATGAACTTGGTCTGTGCAACCACATCCTGGTCGACGACCAGTAAGCTGTCAGCACAAGCCTGTCATCTCCCAGTGGCATCAAAGCGGTATTCCCTCACTCTGGAGTCCGGTAAATTTCTAGAATCCTAGAAAGGTGTAAAATATCAGTTACGGGACTGATAGAGCTATCGACATCCTAGAACGATGTAAATAAAGCACGTGATGTTGGGAATGTGCAAGGGTAAAGGGGACAAACTAAAGCCATGGTACCCGTATCATGGTAACCTCTTTTGGTGTAAGGGCATTAATCCGTTTTGTAGTTTTACATTTCTGGGGTGACCATTTTGCATTTAAAGAGTCTCAGAATATTGAAGGGAATTAATACATGAGTGGCAAGATTTTAATTAGATGTCTAAAAGTGCCAGGTTAGGTTTGTAATCGAGCTTTTTTATTGATCGGGAACATTTATTTTGCTAAATTCATAATTTTTTTATTTATTAGTGGTAAGTAATTGTAAATATCTAGGGCAATGTTGGTTGCTTAATATCTAAAAGAATGCTAATTGTCTAATAAATTCCTAAGATTAATAGTTGGGACATCGCCTGAGTTACAATTAGTAGTGAATATTCTTCTCCATGCACAAATGCCCCTCAGACACTAAGAAATCCATCAGCACTGAAAATGGAAAACCAGTACTTTTCTAATACATAGTATAATAAATTCAGAAATGTTATAAAAATAAATGTTCATCTTTGCACCAGCTATAGTCATCTCATCTGTGGTCTGTGTGCCATACTTCGGGATATAATACCTGGGTAGAAGGTTCTAGAACCTAAGGGATAATAAAGAGCATTGACCTACACCTTTACAATTCTAGACTAGACACACTTTTTTCTGGAAGCTCCTATCAGGTACTGGAATTGGAATCCGAGGCAGAGATACTGAATTATCCTTCAAAGCCTAAGCTAAAAAGAAAAAGTATTTGTTATCTTACGCAGTTTCCAAGGGTCAGGAATCCGGGGGCAGCTTAGGTGGCTGTTTACGCAGTGTCTCTCCTGAGGCTTAGGCTCGGCTGCGGTCGTTTGAAGGCTTACCTGGGGCTGGAAAATCCTCTTCCCACTGAGACTAGACATTGTTGACGGAGGACTCAGTCCCTCACTGGCTGGTGGTTGGGGGCCTTTCTTGGGGTCATCTGGCTGCCCCCCCGACGGGCGGTCCGTGAGGGGGCGAGGCCCCCGACTGTGTCTTTTCAGGACCTCGTCTCGGAAATTACACACACTGAAAACAGGTGCCACCTGTTGTGGGGAGGCTCTCAGAGGGTCTGCGCACCGACCTGCAAAACCACCGCAGCCCCCTCTCAGCGGGAGAGCTGGGGACGAAGCTCGGCTGTTATTGGGAACGGATAACGCGACAGCCTGTGCAGATGTCCCCGCACACTTCAGATTTCCTGGCAGAGCGTGTCATGCGGGGCTGAGACGTGCTGAATCACCACCGTCATTTAAATGCCATTAACTGGAACAGAAGCATCCTGAAAACGACACATTGTCTGCTAATTGCCTGCGTTTTAACTTCTATTCCTTCCGAACTCGCACGCTACTTTCTGCTTCCTCTTCTCCCTCTTCTGTCAGGACCGAGATCAATACAGCTTCCTTTCCTTGTAGCGCCCCTGAGCCGGGCTTTCTCAAGTAAGAGCAAATATTTTGGGGGTTTTGATGTTTCAGAGTCTGTCAAGACCCAGGACAGCGTCTCCAAGTGTGCAGGACTTGCCTGTGCATTCCAAAGGGCGCGGCTTGTTTCTTTGCTGATTCTGCCAGTCTCAACAAACACGATGTGGCGGCCCCATGTCCGGGTCCCTGCCCCTGGAGCTCCTGTCTGGGGGGGGTGACACAGACATCAAATGGGAGAGAGGGTGCATGGAGGTTATGAAGGAGAAGGTAAGGCCCTAAGAGATGGGAGCAATCTAGTCTGCAGGGCCAGGGAAGTCTTTCTGCCATGAGGCAAGATACCTTTTTGTAAAAAAGTATCTGATTTCCCTCTAGTCTGGCATGATGGGGGCTGGAGTCACATAGAAGTTGTTTTGAAAAATAGGAAGAAGCTTCTTGCATCCGCTGAGCTTGTAGTCTGAGTCATCCTGCTCCATGGAGGGAGGGACACTGAAAACAAAGCTGAAGCTGAAGGGTGGGCCCAGGAGAGGAGTCACAGGGTGGAGTGGCTTTCAAGGCTGAGGGAACAGCATGTGCGAGAGGTTTAGGACGATATGAAAGAGGACGGCGGCCCAGGGGATCAGGGAGGCTGTGGGGGACCAGGTGACCAGGTCACATGAGGCTGATCGAAGAGCCAGGGCTTTACCTCGAATACAATGCAGGGGCTGGGCAGGGAAGAGTCAAGCAGACCTAGTGGGCGTGACGGGATCACTTCGGCTTTCTAGAAGATCCTCTGGATGAAGCCTGGAGAGTGGGTTGGGAGGGCCATGATCAAACATGAGAGAGGAGTTTGCCCGCCACCGCGGAGGCCAGAGGAGTGGTGCTTGGGAGAGTGTCGTATTGGTTTTGGTGGGGGTGGGGAAGAGGACGGATCGGAGAGATACTTCGGAAGTAGTGTGACATGCTCAGGTTTCCTGATTAAGCACCCAGGGGAGCGGGGTGTCTGTCAGATGTGGAGGCAGTGAGCAGAAGCTCCCAAAACAGAGAAGAAGGAAACCCACCCATCCATCCCTCATAAGGTCCCGAGTCCACGGCTCCAGGGATGGCTCCTGCCCTCAGGACCCGTCCCTTGAAGGATTCGTTCTCTGAATTTCGTAAAAAGGAAATGAGAACGGACATGGAGACAAATACACGTATAGCTGTGAGAGTGGACCATTTATGTTTCCTGTAAATTAGGTTATAGAGCCATTGCTGCCCCCTAGGTAGCTTAAGCGCGGAAAGTCTTGAACCATAAGATTTTACAGCAGCAATAATACACCCATTTGTGTGATTTTCTTCTTACCAGCTTTAGTAGCTTGGGTGTATTACAGAAAACAGATGGATAGGTTTCTTTATTTGTTTATGTTCAAAGTGGGTTTCTTGTAGGCAGCATATAGTTGGGTCTTGCTTTCTTATCCAATCTGTGACAATCTTTGACTTTTAATTGGGGCGTGTAGCCCATTTACATTTTAATGGAATTATTGATATAGTCTAGTTTAAATCTACCATCTTGCTCTTTGTTTTCTGTTTGTCCCATCTGTTCTTTGTTCTATTTTTTTTTGTCTTATTCTGCCTTCTTTTGGATTAATTGAGTCTTTTTTATGATTCAGTTTCTATCTCCTTCATTGGTTTAGTGGCCATAACTCTTGTTGTGTGATGTTAGTGGTTGCTTCAGCGTTTATAGTATCTTCACTATAACATCTTTAACTTCCTTATCACTGTTTACCTTTAAGATTCTTGAAGGTACATTCTTCATGTATTCTAGAAGACTCTTATAAGACTATACCTCCATTTCTCCCCTCTCTGCCTTTATGAGATTGTTGTCATATCTTCTTTTTCTACCTACATTATAAACCACACCCTATATTTTTTATTTTATTATTTTAAAAAATTTAAATAGTCCATTATCTTTTAAGATATTTAAATAAGAACAAAAAAGGCCTTTTGCATTTAGCCATTAGTTACTCTGGAAAGTGTTCATTTCTTTGCATAGATGCAGATTTTCACCTGAGAACTTTGATTCATTTCTTGTATTCATGAGATGATGAATGAAATTTTTCTGATGAAATTTTTTTTCAGCTTTCATTTGTCAAAAAGCATTTTTATTTTACCTTTTTTTTGTAAATAGTCTTACTGGGTATAGAATTCTAGGTTGAGAGTTTTTAATCCATTCAGGACTTTAAATGGTTGCTCTACTATTTCCTGGCTTTCACTGTGTCCAAAAAGAAGTCTGCTGAAATTTATGCCTTTCTCCACATGCAATGTATTTTTCCTCTGGCTGCTTTTCAGATTTTCTCTTTGTCATTGGTTTTTAGCAATTTGATTATGATGTACGTTGGTGTAGTTTTCTTTATGTTTCTGGTTCTTGAGGTTTATTGAATTTCTTGGATCTGTGCAGTTATAACTTCCATCAAGTTTGGAAAATTTTGGCCCTTATTTCTTCAAATATTTTTTCTGTCACTCTTTCCTCCACTTGGGGGAGACTTCAATAGTTCACTGATACTCTGTTCATTTTTGTTCAATCTTTTCTCTCTGTATTTTATTTTGAATGGTTTCTAGCGATGTCTTCAAGTTCACTAATTTCTTCTTCTACATTCTAATCTGCTGTTAATCCCACTAATGTATTTTTTATTCCGAGCTTTGTAGTTTTCATCTCTTGAAGTTGTTTGCGTCTTTTTTACATCTTTCATGTTTTTGCTTAAATATGCTGTCTCTTCTCTAATTTCTTGATAATCTAGAATAATATTATAAAATGATGGCTTTAATGTACTGGTCTACTAATTCTATCATCCATGTTATTTTTGGGTCAGTTTTGATTGATTGATTTATTTTTCTTTTTTTTATGTGTCATGTTTTCCTGATTCTTTGTGTTCCTGGTAATTTGGATTGTTTTCCAGACACTGTTAATTCTACTTACTTGGATGCTGGATATTTTTGTATTCCAATAAATAAATATATATATATATATATTTATATATATATATAAATATATATATATAATATATATATAATATTATATAATTATATAATATTATATATATATAATATATATAATAAATATATATATATTATATATTATATATATATATAAATATAATATATAATAAATATATTTATTTATTGGAATACAAAAATATCCAGCATATATATATATACACACATACATATTTCTCTGTCAAATAAATAAATAAAATCTTAAATACATATATATATATGTATATATATATATATGTATTTAAGATTTTATTTATTTATTTGACAGAGAGAAAGAGATCACAAGTAGGCAGAGAGGCAGGCAGAGGGAGAGGGGGAAGCAGGCTCCCCGCTGAGCAGAGAGCCCGATGCGGGGCTCGATCCCAGGACCCTGAGATCATGAGCTGAGCCGAAGACAGAGGCCCAACCCACTGAGCCACCCAGGGGCCCCTCCAATAAATATTCTTGAGCTTGGTTCTGTGATGCAGTTACTTGGAAACAGTTTGATCCTTTCAGTTATTGCTTTGCTAGGCAGGGTTACAGCTTTGTTTAGTCTAGAGATAATTTTGCCCCATTCATTGAGGCAAAATCTTTCTGGGTTCTCTATCCAGTGGGAACAGGAGCTAATCCCACTGATTAGCTGAAATCTCACTGAAAATCTGACTGATTTTCCCCTCTAATGTTTTTGGGTGGTTCTTTCTTTGGCCTCAGATAATTTTCTTACATGTTTATACAGATCAATACTTAATGAAAGACTGGATGGGGGAACTCTGCAGATGTTCAGAACTCTTTATACAGCTCTCTCATCTCTGCTGCCTGCCCTGAAAACTAGCCACTTTGATTTTTGGAACTCTCAGCTTGAATGAGAGAACTTGTTTCAAAGGGAAACCACTGGGCTGCATTCGGCTTCCTTTGCCTTGCACTCGTTGTCTGCAAATTCTCTCCAGGCTATAAACTGGTGCAATTCTGGCATCTACTTAATTCGTTTTCTGTTTCCTTTACTACTTGATGTCCAGGGTCTTGAAAAACATTTTTTTAGGGGCACCTGGGTGGCTCAGGTGATTAAGCATCTGACTCTTGATTTCAGCTCAGGTCATGATCTCAGGGTTGTGAGATCGAGCCCTGTGTCAGAACCTGTGCTGAGCGTGCAGCCTGCTGAAGGTTCACTCTCTCCCTCTCCCCCTCCCCCCACACTTGTGGTCTTTCTCTCTCTCTCTCTCTCTAAAAGAAAAATAAATAAAGGAAAGCATTTTTTTTTAACATATGTTTTCCCCCAGTTTCTTAGTTGGTCAGAAGGGTAAGTCTGATCTTTGTTACTCTAGCTTGTCTGGGCTTAGAAGTCCTTGCTGAGTTTCTCTAAAACTGACCTTTTGTGGGATAGATATGATGGGACTATAAGGAGTCAAGAGTGTTGAGGATGTTGGCCAAACTGGATGAAGCGATACATCATGAGGCTTAGGTTGTACTGGGAAAGAAGGTAAGAAGGGGACAGGTCATACTTAAGAGAATGAACTAGAGGGCTTCCAAATTCAAAGAGCAAGGATGGCAGGAATAAGGCAAAGAGAACCTAGCAGCTGAGGAGGTTGGGCTCAGAATTCGGCACGTTTATTTAAGATTTCAGAGGGGAGGCCATTCAAGGTAACAAGCTACAGGATGTGGCTTTCTTTTGGCTCGAGCGGAGTATGAAAGGCAATTGATAAAACCGAGGAAGTATTTGGAATGTGGAAGAATGATTTACCTCTGCTTGGGAGAATTTCAGATGGGGCCATTTCCTTGGGAGTGAGGGAGAGAGAGCCTTATTCATCCAGGCTATGGGGGAAGTTTATTTACACTCGAATAAATGTTCCCTAGAGCACAGTGAAAATGATTAGAGGTAATGTCTGCTGCAGAAGCTGGTAGAACAAAAGTGCGTAGCAACATGGAGAGGACAGCATAGGAGAGGAGTGAGCTTGAGTGCCAGGCTAGGCATTCCAGGGATAAGCTTTACCACGTTGCAGCTAACCTGCCTGCATGAGCAGAGGTGACAGCTGCTGTGGGAGGTCAGGCTGGCAGGTGGTGGCCAACCTCTCAGATGGCCTCCAAGGATTCTCGCATCCTGGGATTTGTGTCCTTGTGTATCCCCTTCCATACCCAGTAGGGCTGACTTCCGTAACCAATAGGATATCGTGGAAACGACAGAACGACTTCCAAGGCTACGTCATAAAAGAACTCTTGGCCTTGTTCCATCTTGGATCACTCGAAAGGCTGGCTACCATGCTGCAGGCACACTTACACAGCGTGGTTAGGTGTCAGAGGCCCACACGGAGAGGAACTGAGGCCTCTGGCCCACAACCAGCACCAGCCTGCCAGGTATGTGAGTGAGCCATCTTGGACGTGGGACCCCTTCCCCCGTCAGGATCTCAGAAGATTGCAGCCCTGACCCAACGGTGGGACAGTCACCTCATGAGAGACCTTAGAGCCAGAATCACGCAGCCAGGCTACTCCGGAATTTCTGACCCATAGAAACTGCATGAGATCCTGAATATTTATTGGTAATCTTTAGCATTTCATTTTGGAACAGTTTGTCTTTCAGCAGTAGACAACTAACGCTGATTTTGGTACCTGAACCTGGGCCGTCTTCACAAAACGTAAAGATACGGGTATGAGTTTGGATCCAGAGCACAAGCAGAAGCCGGAAGGACTGCAAGGCGAGCGCTGGCAGGCAGCTCACCGGCACCGTCACTTACCCGCCGGTTCACCTTGTTGGCACGTGGCAGCAGGTGTGGCTGCAGCTGCACCACCTTCTGAGTGTAAAAACCATACCAGCTGCTGCTTCATTTCTGCCTTCTGCATCTGGCACAAAATGACCCCCGGGGCTCAGCTAACTGGAAGAACAGAGAGAACGGAAATCTGGGAAATAAGTTCAGTGACGCCAAGGGGACATATTGCAAAGCTACGATAGCACGTACGAGGGGTGCTGTTAGCAAGCAGTCCCAGAGCAGGACCTTGTCAAGAAGACAGGGGGCAGGATTCCCTGCTTTTCCAGCTGTCACAGACATCGGTGTGTCTGGGAGGTGGAGGACGCCACCATAAAGGAGAACCCAGAATACCGAGAGAAGAAACAGAAGGGATGCTGAGCTGAGGGGTTAGCTTCTTTTCGGGGCAAGGGGCAGGGATTTACTGTGCCCTGAAAGAAAGGAGAATCTCAACCATGCAGCAAGGCCTCACGGGAAATCAGAAAAAGCCACAAAGCGTCCCTTTTTTTCTATCACTATTTCTACTAAGAGGTGAAACCAAGTGAGAGAAAGGTAAAATTCAAGAGATTCAAAAGTCTATAGAGAGAACTATTGGCTTCAATACAAGATGGGGCTTGATAACTAGGAAATGGGTTGAATTTTCAGACTCAAAAATCTCAGGCCACTTCCGCATGGCGCTGAGGGGACGAAGATCCAAGCCATGACTTCATGGGAAAGAACGGAGGGCACCATCTTCCCCTCCTCTCACAGGCCAGCTGGCACACACCGGATACAGCTTTCCGTATGTATTCATCCCTAGTCCTGTGTCCTGGGGAAGCCATTTTGAAGAGTACACAAAGAGCAGTTTTTCACATTTTAGTTGTTTATCAAGAGAATTGTGTGGGGAAGGTGAGAGGGCAAGGTGCGGGAGGAGCCCAGCAGTGAGGCATTTCATCTGGACCCCCAGCTCGGCGCTGGCCTGCTCTCCCTGTGTCTATGGCATCCCATCCCCTTCAGGGGCGCTGGGAAATCCCTCCAGTCAGGGTAGTGTGCAGCCTGTACTCACGGCGCAGCAAAGCAGTGCGGGCCTGAGACGCAGGCGTTAACCTCACTCCCCTCAGTGGACAACCTCTGCTCTTGTCCTTACTCACCAAGGTCCCCAGAGCGGGCAGGAATGACCACCCTCAAGCCCCCCCATTTTCCGGAGCGGGCGATGGGTCCCATCTCCCCGTCTCAGCAGGACTGGCATTTCCTTTCACTGTGTGTTGTAACAAGGGGGCCTGTGCTCCTGCCGCGGTCCCTCTGCCTCCCCCCAGGCCCTGGAGGCACCTGGCACCGACCAGCTGGAGTGACTTTGGTAAGTTATTTAATGTCTTCCAAACAGAGTTTCTCCAGCTATAAGATGGCTCCATTGCTGTCATGGGAAGGACCCGCTGCCTGTTGGGTAGGAGTCCCGCAGAGTTTCTGACATTGAACTGGGTATTTGGTGAAAGTTCATCCTCATGGTCTGTTGGAAATCATTTACCATGGCCTGCAACTCAGTTTGAACTGATACTGTAAGTGCACGGCCCAGCCTCCTCCTGCAGAGGTCCGGCAGAGCCCTCGAGGAGCGAGGAGCAGGCTGCCCTGCGTGATCTTTCCCTCTGGCAGGGACGGTCTTGTTCTGCTCTGTGTCCGGCTTAAATGCACTCTGATCCTTTAACCCTTCAAAAAGTGTTCTCTCAGCAACTTTCAGGTTTGAATGCAGCCTGGAGAGGACAGAGGTCACCCCTGCTGACTGAGGTGAAACAGATAAAGGAAGAGGTTGTTCTGGTCAGGAAGCCGGGCCCTGGCATTGGCCCAGCGCGTATGGCCACTGGGTTAGGGGGTGGGCGGCTCTGGGGCTTGGGTTTCCTCAGTCCCGGGGAGGCTCCCAGGATGGGCCAGGATTTCTCATTGACAGACGTTCTCTCTCAAAAATCCCAACCCTATCTGCTCCAGGCCAGCAGACCCCAACTGTCTGCCAGGGGCCTGCGGTGACCGGAGCTGCCCCCATCGCCGGGGCGCCCCAGCCCCAGGAATACAGCAAGACTGGTCACGGGTCTATATTTATTGAGAAAGAGTTCACACAAGGTCACATCGTACAATCAATCATTTCCTGCGCTTCATAAAAATGATTGTCACTCACTGTGCTTCACAAAAATTTCTTTTAATGAATAAATAATTTGATGAAATCAAAAATATTTACAATATAAACAAAGGGAAAAGCTTTGGATCTGTGAATCTGATCGTCGAGCTTTGCATTTTTTGAACTGACTTCTTCCCAAACTTTTCCCTTGGAAACAATACAAATCTGATAGAAACAACAACTCATACAACATATCTTTGTTCATTATACGTTTATCTGTTAGTCTTGGAAAGGTACATAAGCTTATATTATGCAACATGTTAAAATACAAATATTAACTAAAATAATATATTATCATAATGCCAGGTAGCATTCTCCACAAAACAAAAATGTACACTCAGCCGTAACAATAACAAAGGTTCACGGGCCACAAAATAATACCCCAAAGGTACAAATTCCTTCATAAGAATATAATTGTGCTCTTCAGTTTACCAGATGTCTACGCTGCTCTAACAAGCCGACGCCTAGGAGGACGGTATTTGACGACTCTGCTGTGTGTGTGTTTTTCCGTCAGGCAGCAGCATTGCTGGGAATTGGGCAGTGCGAAGCAGTTTTAGAAATGCTTTCTTGGGCTCTTAAAAAGAGCCAATTATGCAAAGCAAAATAAGCATACTGAGAAGTCTTCATCTCATCGACACAAATACCACGGAACGTCTTGGCTTTGTGGGATGAAAGGGTTGGTGTGCGGAGCTCTTTATGCCATCAGCCAGAATTCAAGTATTCCAGAGCCACCTCGTAGCAGAACTTGTACTGATCCTGGAAAGCAGAAGGGCGAAGATGTCAGCTCTGTGACAGCCAAAGGCCGGTGCCATTCAAGCCATCATGCCAGATTAGGGTTCTGATCGGAAGAAATCAAACTGAGAAGGATCTGAATCAGCAATGAATCAGAAAGTCACGGTTGTGAACCAAAACATATCCGCTGCCTGGAGACCTTCCCCACAAGGCCTGATGAAGGGTATTTTGACATCTACCTTCACTAGAATTCCTGGAAAGTTCTGGAAAACTGGAACACATATATAGTTTTGTCCACACATATAGGTTTACCTGGACATCAACGTCCTGAACACAAAGTACGGGGAAATCAAGAGGGAGGAGGAAAAAAAATGAAGTCTGGGGGAAATAACTTTGTGATTATTATAAATAACTTTGCGATACAAGGGCCTCGACAAATAAATGCGTCACTCCTGGCCCAACTACACGCTCAACTTTCAGTCAGAAGGATGTCTTCCATTTTATGAGAATTTATCAAGCACCTCTTAAGTACCAAGCACCTCGACCTGGTCCCTGACTTTGAGAAGTCCATGGTCCAAGGAGGAGGCTGAGACCAGTCCCTGATGATAACACACAGGGCAGAGTGGAGCAGGGCCCGCGGATGGTCCCCTGACATGGGTGCAGTGGAGAAGAGAGCAGAACTTCCTAGAAAGGACCTGCAAACAGGTAGCAGGTAACTGCTAACTCCTGATGGGGATCAGAACACGCATTCCAGGTGGAGGAACGGGATAAGGAAAGGCCCAGAGGGGAAGCGCGGGATGTCCTCTGGGAGGCACCTAGCAGTTGTTAATCGGGCAGTGAAGGCATTTTTCTCGAGCACAGCTTTCTCTGATCACCTTGGCCTGAGAAGACCGGCATGAGGTCCTGGCTCAGCTGGGGCCTCAGGAGTTAGGGGAGGGCATTCTGTGCCTGTGCGTGGCGTGCTTTTGGAGGCCAGGCCGGGTGGGGTCTCTGCGCCAAGCAGAGGGACAGAGCAGATGAGGATGCTTTCCTTGCCACCTGGCAGCTCAGCAGCTGGGACAGAGGGGCTCGGCATCTAGAAGGCTCTCTTCCGATCTCCGTAAGAGAGAAGCTTTCACAAAGTCTGAGTGCACGCCACTGTCTCACTACCCAACACAGTGGCCGCAACCAAGGAAAAGGAGCTCTTATTTCTGGGTTTGCCAAATTAAAACTAAATTTCCATTTTTGGGATATGTGCCTCTTAATTAACTGGTCATGGCAGTTTTCTGGTCTTCACCTACATTTTCTTCTCTATATGCCCCACTAGCCCAACCTATTTAGTTGAAGACAAGAGCCATACTTTATCCCTTTGTGTGTGATACACCGGTCTTTAGCCCAGAACCTGACGTACAGTCGGAGGTGTCACATGTCGGCTGCATATGTAAATGATGACAAAATAAGGGTTTAGCAGCATTTGATTCAACCCAATAAACACTGAAGGCTAGAGACTAGGGAGTTTAAGATGCAGTTTTAGTCCTATGGCAGTTTTTAATCTGGAGGGGAAGACGGGAAGCCAACAGACCATCTCCACATACTAGAGGGGCCCCGAGATTAAAACATCAGTAGCAGTAGCAGCCACCAGGAGGGCTAAGATTAAAAAGGACAGATAATAACAAGTGTTGGTGAGGACAAGGAGAACCTGGTGGGAATGTGAAAGGCGCGGCTGCAGGTCCTCAAAAGGTTAAATGGAAGAGTTACCCCGTGACCCAGCAATTCCACTCCTAGGTGTACGCCCAAGAGAATGAACATATGTCTACACCAAAGCCTTCTGATTCATATTTCAGGATTTGATACTTGTATCTTCAAAATATTTAAAAGAAACCATTGGCATTTCAAAATTTTAAAAGGCCACGTTGTCAGATCGACGGGCTGACATATTGGCTATGAAAGGGTTAACCCAGTTATTCTCTCTCCTTCATGGAGACAATTAATGACAATTAATGTTTTTCATGGAAATCTGAGAGATCCGATTACTTACTGCATAGACACGGGTTTGCATAAACCTAATTGCGCAATTTCGGCGCCTTCAATGAACCATCCTTTTAACAGAAGATCATGCATTTAGAGCATCCATAGCTGCTGGCCTCTGGCTACAACCCCAAAAGGATTTTGGGCTTTGCTGCCAAGGGGCTGCTGTGGTGAAAATCACTGAAGCTGCCCTGTCCCAGGCATGACTATAATTTTGAAAATGAATTCGCCATCATCTCATCCCTTCCTAAGCAAACTGTCAATCCCAATAGATTCTGTGATGACTGGTTTCTGAATCGGAAAAATAAAGGGAGTGAGAAGGAAGACCATCAATTGTTGCGTACCCCCCCCCCCCCCCAAGCACCTCAGGAAATGCCTGAAATCCTCCTGTGTTGCAAACTATTAGCCTTCTGCGTTTTCCTCTCTCAGCTCGCTTGCTTTTCAGCGGTGTAATTAAGCCACATGAGCTATCCCTGTGCTTCAGGGGGGAAAAGAAGAGTATTTCTGCCTTGGTCCCAAGTTGTCCTGACTTGGGCGACATTAGCTGGCTTTGGGCATGAAAAAGTGACATGAGCAGGGGTCTTCCTTGGGTAGGACCGGAACCAGGGCGGGTAGCTATTCCCCCCCTCCCAAGCCCCGACCCCACTTTCACTGCAGCCCCACCTCCTGTTCTCCTGAAGAAGGAGAACGTGAACTCTAAAGAGGCACGTACAAGCGAGGTTCTGTTTTAAAGCACCACCCCCGCCCCCCATTCACTCGGTGAGGACATCACGAGGCCACGAGGCCTGCAAGTGGCTCTGGGAAGGTCCCTGAAGGGCTCGAGCTGTGCCCGTGCCAGCGGAACTCAGGGGCCCTGCAGTCCCTCTGGACAATTCCAACGCCTGCCTGGGAGATTCGGAGAGCAGTCCGCGTGGCTCACATGGGGCAGCTCTGCCCTCCCTGATGCACTTGCTTCTTGAACCTAAAACAAGTTTCACAATTTCACCTGGATCCCGTGCTGACAGGTCCCACAGTCTGGAAAAACCCTTTTGACTGACGACACTGCCCGGAGGGTCAAGTGGCCCCCAGTGTGCCACCATCACGGGTGGGGCTGTCTGCTCCGAAGTTCCCAGGCCATTCCCAGCCAAGGAGACCCCTCGATGAGACAGCAGTGTGTCTCTGACGACAGACAGAATGGGTCGTGACTTTCATCTCTGCCTTTAAAACCGTCGGGAGGACGTTCTTCCTTCAGAGGCCCACACACAGTTTGTGCCTGGTTCCCTAGTGAGACCCCTCCGTGTGTAGCCACCGCTTCCCCACGTTCTCAGAGCAGCGAGGGGCCGCTCGGGACGGGCGACGGTCCGGGTGCAGGGAAGGAATGTGCTGTCGCGCAGCAACTATCTACGGGGTTCTCCTTGGAGCCCGGAGCTCCGCTGGCGCTGAGGGCTAGCCAGCCCCTGACTCGGGGGCCAGGGAGGGCACCGGGCTTTCTCGGACATTCCTTCCTTCAGAGTGCAGGATGGCTGACAGGGGGGACTCCAGGAGAGTGGCTGCTTCTCCAGGGGTGGCGGGGCCAGGCCCAAGGGAAGGGGAATGCCCCCAAGTGTCTCCAGAGACGGGCCACACTGGGCCTCGGTGACTCCCCGTCTGGGGCCTCTGGGCTCTGCTCCAACACTCGCACACACCCACACCCACACCGACTCCCCTATCCACCCCTACACACGAGCGTGCACACATGCACACACATACTCACGTAGGCATCCCCACCCCCACCCCATTCATGCATACACCCCCACACTTACACACCCCCACACCTACACACCCCCACACATCCACTCTTACAATGTACACACGAACCCCCCCACACCCCTACACGTGCACACCCCCCGAACCCACACATGTGTAGACGAGATCAGGCGCATTCAGGGTGGTATGGCCATGCCCACACATGTACACACATAACCGCCCCACCTCCCGCCCCCACCTCCTTTCAAATAGCCTGGATATTTCAAGTTCATGGGTGACCTCTGGAGGGGCAGTTCATACACATGGGTTAGTAGATTCACTGTGTTGTCCACGTGAGAGGGAGAACTGCAGGCCCCACACTGCACGCCGTTTCGTAGGGAGTACCTTGCACCGAGTATTACTTTAGCGTACTGAAGGGCCAAGTGGGGCTGCGTGTGGGTAGCCAGCTCCAAATTACAGACGTAGGGAGATGCTGGCGGAGGGCTGGGTCTGAGCAGGAGGGACGGAGGGTTAGAGGTGGGGAGGTGGGTTTGGACAGCATGAGGAAAGGGACGGCCCGCTCACCCTGCTGAGCCACGCTCTCACCCGCAGCCCATGGAACCCACTGGTCTTGGGCTCCATCTGCTGTAACTGGTCTAGGGCGCGGCCTGGGCCTTGGCATTTGTGACAGCACATGTGTGACAGCGCCATCTGGACGGGGCACTAAGGTTCTTAACCCCACCACACATTAGAATCCCCTGGGGTGCTTTTAACATCCGGCAGCCGCGGCCAGGTCCCAGATCAGCTGAGTCATGGCTTCTGGGGTGGGCCCAGGGCTCAGGATTCTTTAAGGCTTCCATTAAAAAAAAAAAATTCCGTTTATAGAAACAGATTAAATGGTGGTCGCCAGGAGCTGGGGGTGGGGAATGAGGTGATGTTGGTCAGGGTACAAATTTTCAGTTTTAAGAAGTTCTGGGGATCTAATGTACAGCACGGTGACTAGAGTGAGTGATACAGTATTGTACATTTGAAAGTTGCTGAGAATAGATCTTAAGCATTCTCACCACAGACACACACCGGTCAAGTATGTTAGCAAGCTGGGGTGACGGCTGTGTCAACTATCTGATCTTGGTAACCACTGTACAATGTGTACGTATGTCAGATCTCATCACGGCGGCTGGAGTTCCCCCACCTCCCAGGGGGTAATATGTTTCGTGAGGAAAGGTCTGTCCCCCAAAGGCTGTTTCTCTGATAAAACAGAGCCTGGGGGGGGGGGGGATAAAACAGAGCTCTGGAAACTTCTAAAGCCCGGTGAGGACAAAAGTGAGAGAGGAGATATTTGTTGAAGCAGCCCATTTCCCCGGAAACGTCAAAGGAACTCAGGTGCTGGGGACGCCATCTGAATCTAACCAGGCAGGTAGGAGGTAGGAGGGAGCCCCCTCTGACGGAGCATAGCCTGTGGGGTCCAGGCCTGTGCCCCCCACACCCCATTCCCTCTGCCCTCCCTCAGCTGGTCAGCACAGAAGTGTGCTCCAGGACTTTCTGGAACACATTTCATCATTCTAAGATGCAGCCCAGGAGACTCAGTACTCTGTGCTTTTCAGCTGCTCTTACAACATTTTGTGCTTAGGAGAGACTTAGGTCTCAGATGGTCTTTTATGCCCAATGAAATTGTATTGGGTTTTATCACCCTGACCTGAATTAATTAGTTCCCTCAGCCAACATACATATATATGACTGCTAAACTAATAGAAATTGTACTTGTAAGCAAAAACAAACAAACGAACAAATGACATGGGTCCTTATTTTAATTCAGGAAGCTTCAACCCCCTGAAAAGAGCCCTGTGACATATTTTTCCTCTGGTCACCAGATTTTACCTCTTATTTTGCTAACAGGCACTGTAGCACATTTATCAGACATTCTTCCAGGAAATCGAAAACTTTCTTTATGTTTTTCAGCACTGATCTTATCCTTAAACTGGTGCTGACCCTAGAAATTTGGGCATCCAAAGGTCCTGTTTTCTCTATTAGAGTAATACCTCATCACGGAAACACCTGAATTATTATAGAAGAGTGGGTTCCCTGCTGGTCCAAGCACCTACATGTCCATTCACTTCACGAAGAATCACAACCATCCTTTAGTTTGCACCACTGATTTGGAAAAAGCCACATTGTTTCTGCACATAAAAATTCGTGAGTGATGAAAGCTGCAGCCAGAGCCATTAGCGGAAAGGCCTGGAAGGGTCTATTACTAATGACCTGCTTAATTCAGGCTGCAGTGAGAGAGAAATGATATATATATATATATATATTTTTTTTTTGTTTGTTTGTTTGTTTTCATCAAGGTCAGCTTTGCCCGAGTACCAACCGAAGTTTGGAAGCTACACATCTGTCCCTGAATCCCAGAAGTTAAAGCCAATGAAATCAGAATATTTTAATTTAGGCATTTGGTCCATCTTTTGCCCAACTTCTTATCTGTCTTAAACTCTGGCCAACTTCTGACGGCCCCGCTGCCCTCTCTCACCTGCCCCCAGCCCAGAAGACTGAGAATTCCATGGTGGTACGACTGTTCGAAATTCATGGGTGGTCCCAGGAGGTGAGATAGTTCTCTGCCTCCGGAGGGGCGGGGTCTACTGAAGCCTGCAAACGGGCCATGCCAGCCGGCCTTTCAGCCCATCCACAGGAACACTGTGCCTCCGTAAAAGGCACCGAGCATGTGGCCTGGGACATATTAAGCGCCATGTGAATGTCGGCGGCTAGCTGCCCCCGCCTCCTCCTCGCTCACTCAGCTCGTCTATACTTGCTGGCTGCAGGATGGCCTGTAGACACTCGGACTCTCAAGAAACACTTTCTCATCTTCGTGTTTTCCAGAACACTTTCACATCTATTGTCTCACAGGATCAGCTCGATAAGCCAACGTTATCCCTGGCTTACACGATTCGGGCTCAGGAAAGCTAAGTGCTCGGCCCGAGAAGACTTACATTGCCAAGTTCATTTGTCTGAGGTCACTCGACTTGAATTAGTAGCAGAGCTGAGATGAGAACTTGGGTTTTCCTGGGCCTCCCCTAGGGCAGGGAGGAGAGGGCAGCAGTCTCGGGGGGATGGTCCTTTCTCCACAGAACCCGAGGTGCTAACTGCTAATGGTTTCAGGAGTCTGCACCTGGCCAGACAGGCATCCCTTTCCCCAGTTCCCCGGGCAGGAACTAAGTACCTGGGGGAAGCAGGACATAAGTACCTGGGTGAAGCAGATGCCCCCGAAGAGTGACGTGTGCGGGGGAGGACGCGTCCCAGGAGTGGGTCGGCATCAGGGACTATCATTACCCAGCCTGGGGCACGGCTGGAATGACTGGGATTGCAGTCCCTTCCTCGACTTTAGCGCGAATCTCCACTCTCTCTTTAGTCCCTTCCTTATATTTTAAATTTGAAGCCTGCCGCCGCACGGCCGTGGGCCGGGGCGTGCAGGCTTTCCAGGCCTGGCGTGGGCACCAGCCATGACTTCCTCCGTCTCCCCACCCCAGGCCATTATCCCAACCTCAGGATCCGTCCCGTTTCCTTCGGATCCTTCTTCCACTAGCAGAGAAGTACAAACACCTGATCTGAAAGCTTCCTTCTTTAAGCTATTCTATTTGCAAGTCGCAGTGGTTGGCATTTTAATAGCTGCACACAAGAAAGACATTTCCAGAAATATTCTAAGAAAATCACTGCACGCAGTCCTTTGTTTCTCGGCTCCTCCGTCCTCATCTCGGATATGGCCACCAGAATTAAATGCAATATTCTGGATGTCAAACTCAAATTCGCAGCTTTGATAAATATTAGGTGATTAAGCTATTTATAAAATCTATAATTTGGAAATCTGGCATTTCGGGTGCTATGATTATCCCTTCCCTGTGAAGACTAAGTGCTTAGCCCCGTGGAAAGCGCTGCCAGGACCGGAAATTAATAAGGATGTTCACTTGTGAGTTTCAACTCTTTCCACGTTGCCAACGTGTGGAGACGAAGTCTCCCCGTGAAAAGCCAAGTGAGAGAGGAAGAGGGAGAAAAGCCCTCACAAGGAAAGCGATTCCATTATGTTCCTGAAAAGGAGGTCTCATCCCCCCGTGAAGCAGTGTCCCCGCCAACTACGCCAGCTCGGCGGGAAAATGCCCCATTCTGCAGGACGGGGTGGCGGGGGGCCTACCAGCAGGTCCACCATGTTGGGCTTGTTGTTCCTCAGTGTCTTCACCGCGTGGAAGACGTCCACCGTCCTCTGGTGCCGGAGCATCTCACAGACGATGCTGATGGCGCAGAACGTCCCACTGCGGCCTCCCCCGTTCCTGTGGGAACAGAAATCAGGCGGTCGCGTTTGTCCTCACGCTGCCCCCCCATGTACCACCCAAGCCACGGCGGTCACGGTGAGGGCTTCCGAGGCCAGGGCAACGCTCCCTCCGGGCCGGTTCTTTCAATGAAAGCAAATGAGCCTCAGTGCTGGGCCCGTGGGTCACCTGACTGGAGGTAACAATCAACGGGCCCGTTCTGCTCTCCTAGCTTTGCCTCCGCCCTGGATTTTATAATCTGATACGGCGTCCTCTCAGTTTTTATTCAAGGGGCCCGCTGCAGAAAATTTCCAGTGAACAAACACCTCATCTAAGATCTGCTACCCAAACTGGTGGTGAGTGTTGGTTATGTTTCAAGATGGACTTGGCCTTAAAAAAAGTCCATTAATGTTTCATTATTTACCTCTAAAACATAAGGGCTCTTCTGAATGAAACTTTTCATTTTGAACTCATTTTAGATGTACAGCATCGTGGCAAACAAGAGCATGGCGAGTTCCCTGGCATACCCACCTTCTCCAGATGTGAACATCTTACAGTCATAGAAAGTGCTGGGAACCAGGAAATTAACCCTGGTGCAATACTATTAACTAAACTACAGGCCTTGGTCAAATGTCACCAGTCAAATGTCACCAATGTCCTTTTTCTGGTCTAAGATCCAATCCCAGACCCCACATTGCGCTGATTTGTCTTGGCTCCTTAGTCTCCTTCGTCTGTAACAGGTCCTCAGGCTTTCCTTGTTTTTCTTGACCTTGACACTTCTGAAGAGTACTGCTCAGTTATTTTGTAGAATACAAAATATAGAATGTAGATGGAGAAAGTAGCCACGGTCCCCACCCACAGTCTGAGAAGTCATTGCAAAATACAAATTGCAGAATGTCCCTTCATTTGGGTTTGTCTCATGCTTTCTCACGATTGGGAATGAGGTTATGCATTTTGGCCAGAAAACCACAGAAGGGCTGTCCATCCCTCCAGCGGTTCAGGATGCTGAGTCATCCTATTGCTGGTGATGTTGACCTTCATCACTTTTTAAGATGGTGCCTTGCAGATTTCTTCACTGCATAGTTATCTTCTCTTTGTAGTTATTATCTTGGGAGAGATACTTTGGAATTCTGCAAATATCTTGTCTCTCCTCAAAGTCTCACCCACCAGTTTTAGGATCTATAAGTGGATTCTGTCTGCAACAATGATCAGTGTGCTGTCTGCCTAATTGATTTTTTAACCCCCCTCTCTCCCTCAACATTCTACTGTAAGAGAGAACTGTCTCTTCTCCGCTATTTGGCTAATTTAGTTGCTTACTTCTTTTATCTTACTATTCATTTATGTCAGTTTAGACTTATACATGCTAATTTTGTTCAGTGAGCTAAAATCCAATAGTATCAATATTTATTTTGTTGCTGGAATTGTTCTGGCTTTGGCTATTAGGAGCTCCATCAGACCTCCATTCTTTTCTGAGTACTTCCGTACTCTCTGGAACTACAAGGTGTTCCAGACTCATCTTGTATCTTCCCTGCACCAGCTCTGAGATCAACCATTTCTCAAGGAGCTAAGGGATTTTTTTTTTTAAATAAACACAGTATCATTATTACATCTAAAATAAATATTACTGTATCAATATAATCGGATTTCTAGTTACCGTTCCAATTTCCCAGATTGTTTTGGATATTTCCTTACAGTTGCTTTTTTCAAATCCACATCCAAGCCAAGTCCAAACATTGTAATTGGTTGATATGCCTTACAAGTTAATTTTAATCTATAGGTTCTTCTCTGCTCTCTTTTTCTTGGCAATTTATTCGTTGAGGAAATGGGGTCCTCTTTCCTGGAGAGAGCCCCGCATCCTAGGTTGTTCTCATTCATTGCATTTCTGTGAATCATTTAACATGTTTCTCTCTAATCCTTATTTCCTATATATATTGGGAGTTAGCTCTGCAGCTTCATAAGAATTACATGTTTCTTTAGACAAGGGTACCTTACAAGTAACTTTCATTAGGAAGCAGGCACAAAATATCAAGTTGTTCTTGCTTTGTGATTTTAAGATTGATCATTGTGTTAGAACGCCAACTTGATCAGTTCATTATTAAGTCCCAAATCAGTTTTTTAAATAAAGTATAATGGAACTACACTTAAGTCCACAAATGGTAAATATATATCTCAGTTAATTTCCAAATGCATATGCCACATAACCACCATTGAGATCAAGATGCAGACCATGATTAGCCCCCCAGACCTCCCTCAGACTTCTTCCTCATCAATACCATCGATAACTCAAAGATGATCCCTGTTCTCATTTTTGGCATTATAAATTTCTTTGGTCTGTTTTTGAATTTTGTATAAATGGAATCATCCAGTACATACTATTTTGCATCCGGCTTATCCTACTTACTATTATCTGTGTGAATCATCTATCTTGTATCCGTGGTTCGTTCTTTTATATTTCTCAGAATAATCCCATTGAATGGATATACTACTGTATATTTATCTACCAGCTGAGGAATATTTGGGCTGTTTCTAGTTTTCAGTATTATGAGTAAACCTGCTATAAAAATGTCTCCTGGTGCACAGATGATTCACTTCTGTAGTCATGCACCCGGGACGGGAAGAGCTCAGAGAATATATTTATATTTAGCACTCAGCATTGCTGTCAAACAGATCCAAAATGGCAGTACCATATTTACTTCCTGCCAGCAGGGTATGGGAGTTCCGGTTACTCTGCAGCCTCACTAACACTTGGTATTTTCACTTTTTTGTTTTTGTCTTTTAAATTTCACCCATTCTCATGAGTGCGTAGGGGGCATGTGATCCTGGTTTCAGTGTGTATTATCCTGAAAATGAATAATGCTGAGTACCTTTTCTGTGTTTATGGGCTACATACATCTTCTTTGTTTAAAAAATGAAGTTCCTGTCAAGTCTATTGCTCAAACAATTGGGTCGATCTTTTCTTATTGGCTTGCAGTAGTCAGGCATTCTGGCCATGAGTCGTTTATCAGATGCACGTATCACAAAACCCTTGGCCCACTCTCTGTCTTGCTTTTTCACTCTCCTTGGTGTCTCTGGACGAACAGAAGTGCTTACTTTAATGAAATCCAATTTTTCAATATTTTCTTTTGTGGCCAGTGTTCTGTGTCTTGGGTGACATCATCTTTGGTTACCTCATGGTCATGAAGATTTTCTCCTGGAAGCTTCATTGTTTTCCTTTTCACATTTGGGCCCATGATCCATCTGGAAAGGACTTCTGCATGCTGCATGAGGAGGGAGACCAGGTACGTGGGCTGTCTTTTCCTGCCGCCTGCCCTGCAGGAGGTGTGTTGCAGTGGGGTCTTTGCTGTAAATCAGGTGACCCTGAGGTGTGGCTCCATCCCTGGATTTTCTCTTCTGCTCCATTAGCCTACTTTCTGTCTTCGCACTGATACCACACTGCTTTCCCCCCACCACCTTTTCACCTGATGCTTTCAGCAGCTGTTGATGACCATTGTCTACACCCATTATCTTCATCAAGGGTTGCAAAATGGTGATGTCTTACTTCTATCCATTTCTTCTTGTTTTAGGAGCTGGAAGAGGTATAAAGAAAAAAAACCCCCTATTTGCTCACCGTGAGTGTACGTGTGGCTCAAGGAACCATTCCATTTACAGCACCTAGAGGCTTGTCTCGGGCAGAGACTGCTCTGCCCACAACCATTAGGTGGCGCTATGCTATGCTGAATATAATGTTCTTATCTCAGAAATGAACAGCAGAGAGCTTTTGCTACCCATTCTTTCCGGCTTATGTTGGAGGATACGAATTCGGCCTAACTTTGTTTTTCACAACTAAATAATCTTCCATTTAGATTTCTAAATCTTAACAACGATAAACGCTCTTACCAGGCATGGGTCTCATGCCCACCCTAATGCCAAGAGAGCAAGAGGCAGCCCCACGGGAAACACAGGGACTTCAGAATTGGAGAAAATGTTTTCCAAGGAAAGGTCAAGTTTCTCTTACTGTAAGAGGGGTGGGTGTTGGGCTGGCAAGAGGGCAGAGACATGCCCACCACTGTGCACTATAGAGAACTTCCCGCTGTAGACATCACGTGAAATGGCACCGTAATGGCTTAGTTCTGGCGTCACAGCTGGGTCTTGGGAGGGTGTAGTTGGTTGTCTTTGAGGTGCAGTGATTTAAGGGGTCTCTGTAGCTTCCCTTCAGGCCTGTCCTGGTGCCTCAACTTCCCCCAGGGTGACCCAGTCCTTTGAGTTATTGCACTGGCCCTTGTTAGAAAGCTACTAATCAAAGGGGGTACCATGCATGCCTCACATTCCTAGTTCCAGATGCTGGCAGACTCCAGACACAGAAATGGGTATCTGCAGACTATTTCTAGTTTTTTTCAAAAGACCTAACAGATAAAATACAAACCCTAACTAAAATGTCAATTTCCCTTGCTGGGACTGTATCAGTTCACACCGGTGATCCCCCGGGTGTATTCTGATCAGAAGTTACATCTGCACTCAGAGAAATAAAAATGGGGACGTGCACTGTTAATCTTCTTTGGCATCTTCTTGGTAGAGAAGTTTTTAATGAACTGGGTCTATGAGAAGGAAGGGACAAGCAGTAACTGGAGAGGACAAAGGATTGGGGCCTCTGGTTCAGGCTAAGTGTGAATGGGTTCCTAACACTGTTTTCAAGGGAATGTCAGTTTCTGTAGGATGAGACACTGCTACCTTTTGACTCCTGGGAGGCAGGGCAGAGTTCTAGGGTATCACAGACTGTCCTGGGTCCCCGGGTAGGTAGCATGGTGTGAGGTACGGGCACCAAGGGGAGAAATCGAGGTCCCTCGGCAAGCTTACCATTTTAACTAGTGTTGGTCTGCCCAGAGTTAAACTTTGTTTTCCCTTCAATCTGGGAGCGATCTCACTGTGTGCTAATGACGCTCCACTGAAAAGAGACATAAGCTTATACTTGAAGTTTCCACAAATTCTTGAAACGTCTTCCCTAACTGCCATGACTTTCTAATTGCTTGTTCCATTAAGCAAATCCCAGCTGGCTGATTAGCTGCATATCATCGCCAATGAGAAAATGCAGGTGAAAGTACTCTGAAAAGTGTGGCTGTCTCTATTCAGGGGCTCTCAACCTTGGCCGCACATTGAGATAATCTAGGAGTTTGAAAAAACACGATGTCCGGGGCCCATCCTCAGGGATTTTGATCTAATTGCTTTGGGTGTGGCCTGGGCACGGTTTTTGGTTTTTGTTGTTGTTGTGGTTTTAAAAATCTCCCCAAATGACTGTCAGTGTGCAGCCACAACTGGAAATCACTGCTCTGGAGCAGAGGTTTTCCCAACTGAGCACCTTCTAGAGCTTCTGGCCTACAGACCGTACTTTGGAAACCCTGGTTCTAACCAAATCTTCCCTATATATGAACATTCCCAGGCAAAAACCAAGACAGAAACAAACACATTCTCTTAAAAGACAATTTCTGTGAAAGACACTTCCTTTGAAACTTCTAACATGATTTCCTATAGAATCACCAACTAGTGTGGCGGTAAAGATGCTCTCACTGGCTTTGCAAAACGGGGAGGGGGCCCCGATCCACAGTATTTGCTGATGTAGGTGATTTAAATGCTTCCACTGTGGATGATTTCAAGCTACTAACCAGCTCAGAAAATTCCCCTAAACTTAATCCTTGGCTTTCAGGAACTGGTAGGAGCCCAATGAACCCACTCAGCTGTCTTTTTTGGGGGGGGGGAGGGACAATCTCAAGGTCAAGCCTTATTTTCATAGCAGTGATACCCCATCTGAATGCAAAATGTGCATATCTTGTTTTCTGCAAAGCAAACCGAATCCTTAACAAGGACCTACTGATTCCTTCTCCATTCATAGACAAAGGGTAGTAAACCAGCGGGGGACAGCAGAATGCCAGAAGGGCCCTTCTGAGGTGCAGAGCTCCCCTTCGCACTTACAAGCAATGCACGACTGTGCGGCCTTCACCACCGTTGTATTCCTCCTGCCACTTGTCCACTTGGCGGATGAGCTTCAAGAAGGAGCGCTTGGACACCGGCGTGTCCCTGTACATGGGCCAGCCCAGGAACTGGAATTGCTGCACCATCCGATATCCATCTTGGGGCTGGAGGGAATCAGGCAACAATCAAGGAGTGGAGAGAAAACAGGCATTGTTTACTCGTGGAATTCTAGCAGGCTGATTCCACCTGCTTGGACTTCTCTAGCAAAGCAGTCCATTACTAAAGGAGAGGCCCGCCTATAAATACCGAAGGAAACTTCCACTGGCCTGAAGAGTTATGAGTTTTAATCTGGAGCTGTTATATAAAAAAAAAAAGCCAGAGGTTTTAAATGACAGGCCAGACAAATAAAAGTGAAGCAGAATGCTTACAGTTTTGCAAAAGCCAAGTGACAACACACAATGTGAGCGTTGACCACGTTGTGCAGTAAGGGGTAAAATGGGTTTCCTTTAATGGCAGGTAATTAAGGGTAAGGAATAAATTATAATCTGGAAGCATTTGTGAGCTCAGGGTGATAGAGGTTACACGGCGTTTGTTGTGAGCACAACATGGTTTTGTGTATCGGTGTGAATCTTGCTAAGAGGTTAGTCGTCAACTAATCTTTACTTACAATTAAGCAGAATCGGAGTATTCAAAGAAAGTGTTAGAAAAATGGCAATAGATTTAATCTGGCTGTGGCTAAATCACTTGGATCACATCTCCCACGGCCTTCGGCACCTTTGACATGAGTGATCGCTCTTGCTCTCCGACACTTTCTTCCCCCAGCTGTTCCTTCTCCACTCTCTGCCCTCCGTCTTGGCCTCCCTTTCTCCCCGACCTCTTGCTGATGGAAGCCCACGCTCAGTCCTCGGGCCCCTTGTCTTCTCTCTCTCCGACCTCATCAGCTCACTCGGTCTTTCAAGACTCCAGGAAGTCATCAGTTTACATCTCCAGGGTGGGCCTCTTCTGAACTCCCCCCTCAAAGATCCAGGCCTACTTGACACGTCCACTCAGGGACCTAACAGTCATCTCAAACCCAGCCCGTTTCCTGGCCTTCTCTCCAATGCATGCCCTCCACCCCAAACCCATAGCCTTCCCCAACTCGGTTAATGTCAATTCCATTGGTCCATTTCTCAGGACCTAAATCTTGAGACCAATGCCCTACTCCCTGGGATCCAGCCTATTCCCAAGCCCTGTTGGCTCTGCCTTGAGAATATATCAGCATCTCTCTGCCCCATGTACCTCCACCTGCTGCCACTTCATCCTCCTGTGGTCCCTTCTCACTTGGATTATTAGAATGGCCTCCCTGATGGATCTGTTCTCAACCCAGAAGGTAGAGTGCTCCTTTTTAATCATGTGATTCTTCTCTACTCAACCCTGTACTGGCTTCTCATTTCTTTTATAGCAAAAGCCCAAATTCTGGCAGTGGCCTGGAGGTCCTACACGGTCTCTGTCCCCTAGCCCCCCAACCCTTGACCACTTTCCCTCTAGGTGGACAACTCTATTAGCTACTCTCACCTTTGCTTACTGTGCTCTGTCCATATCAGCCTCCTCACTGTTTCTGGACCTTACCAGAGAAGGTTCTACCTCAGGGCCTTTGCACTGACCATTGCTTCTGCCTGCAAAGCTGTCTCTACAGAGAGCTGTGTGGTTGCTCCCTCACTTTGGTTGGGTCTTTGCTCGCACGGACATCTATTTAAGACAGGGACTTATTCTCCCTCCTGTTCATGGCCTTAGTGCTTTCTACCTCCCTACTTTTTTCCCTGTGGCATTCATTGCTTCTAACATACTATATCTATTATAATATCTATTATATCTGTTATTTGTTGTCTGTTTTCTCCCATTAGAATGTAAGCTCCATAAGGTCAGGGAGCTTTTTCACAAACACCTAGAATGTATTCCAAACTCCTAACCGGTGACTGACACAGAGTGGGCACCGTAGGTGTTATGCGAATGAGAAAATAATGAAAGCAGAACGTAAGTGACGTTGGCTGTGAGTCTTACTCTGGCTGCATTATAAATACGGAATATCCTGCTGATGATGTCTTCTTCTAAGTCAGCAGAAACGAATTCCACTTGGATGGGGCCATGTCTGTGAACTCCGTTCTCTGGCCAGTACTGCGGACACAACTGAATTCAAAACACAGAAACGTGAGGTTAATTGTAGGAATTAACTGACTCCTAACAGTTTGGATGAGGTCACTGTCGACATTCAGTAAGCCTTAATACTTCCTTGATCCATTTCATTTTCTTTTCTCTCTCTCTTTCCCTCCCAGCAAGTAGGCTTGAGGACTTTCTTGTTGGCTGATTCCTCAGCTCTACCTGTCCTTCTAGTACTTTTGTCTTCATTTCCTCAGAAAGCATCTTTAAGCCTCGAGCCATTCTGTTTTCCAAGGAGGCCATGTGGATGCTGTTCGACACGGCCCATTGTAAGGCCCCTTCTGCATGCCTTTACCTGGCCCTGGGGAGACGCCACTGGCTCCTATCACAGGAGCGGAGATACTTGAGATGGTGACCTTCCTACTGACACCCAGATCTCTATCCTCCCTCACGTGGGCTTCCTTGTAATCTGTAATCACTTTTGGGAATAGGGCCATTCAGGGACAAGACACTGATAGCCGTGTTAGGTGGCACTTTCATGATCTGGTCCAAATCCTCCCGGCTGAGATCTAGGAAACCTGAGGTAGTAAGAGTAAATGCTTTGCTGTTTTGCTTGAAGTAGTTTTAATTAAAATCACAATTTCCTAGAGTCTCTAGTGCCAGGTATTGGTGATACTGGGTAACTAGAACTTTGTGTGAACGTGATGTACAACTTGGGAGAAGGAGGGATGCTGAGAAGGGTGGCTTATGAGAGGCCTGCGTTTGCTGCCACCCCACAGAAATACTAAACTAGCAGATAGGTGGGGAGAACCCCCAGGACGTTTCCTTTTCACAGACTCTTCCTAAAGCCCTGAGATGCTAATAGGCCTTTAAGTTCTGAAATTAAATTTCTTTTGGGACTTCGTAACCAATGATGTTTTCGGGAGCTGATTTACCCGAGGGACAAATGGCTTGTGGGGAGCCAAGAGGGAATTACTTCATTATCTTATAACTGGTTTCTATTGGGCCAAGAGAAGATGAAAAACCTATCTCATTTTAAGCAGAATGATGTACTACAGAAGGAGAATCCACTCATTGAATTTTCTTTTTTTGATGACTTTTATTTTCCAAAGTATCTAAATCTTATTGTCAAAGGTCGTAAAGGTTGATTTACACCCAAGATTGCAAGATAGTTTTCAGCTAACAGTGGGTCAACTGAAACAGCAATCCCTCTCTATTACAAAGAAGTTGAAGGTTTGAACTTTACGACCAAGAACGAGGGTGGAATAACTGAGGATACTTGTTACCTTAGCTAAGTCTATAGTATTTTAAAAAATTACATTTATTTATTTCAAAATAACGCTTCTATAAAAATTTCCCTTCTATAAAAATTTCACCAGCACTTCCTGGTGACAAGTTCTAAGACTGCCTTAAATGACAGCACGCTCATGTTTATTTTCTCTTTATACCCAAGCATGCCCACTGTTAAAATTAACAGGCGTTATGACGGGAAGGTGAGATGGTAATAGAAGTCCTCTCATGCACGTTTCAACCGTTCTGCCCATTTTTCTCCAGAAGGAGCTAGCTGTGCTTCCTGCTTGTTCTCTCGGTTCAAGCCCTGATTAAAGCTCGTCACTTACATCAGAGAAATATGAATGGCCCGGGCCAACGCGTGATTCTTGGCATACGACATTCTGCACTCAGCCCAAGTAAACCGTGTAGAAAATGGCTTAAATGGTACATAACACGGCCATGAACCGGACCTATAAATACTTAAAATAGTTGAGTGCTATTCTTGTACAACTGCAGAGACTTTAAGTTCAAATGCTCAGTTTAAATGTTCTCTAAATGACTGTGTCCCAGGAGCCTCTTTCTCTCACTCTGAAAATCAGCTCTCTCTGCTGAGTGGAATTGGACTCTTTGTCTCTCCTACCAGGGTCGGCCAAGGCTTGGTTTGAATCCAGACAGTTTGGGTTTAGAATGCAGCTTTAGAATTCCAATACCATCGTTCAAAAAGAACATGTGGAAATCGCTAATGTCTGATGCACTGATATGAAAAAGGCAGTGAATCACTACATCCCAGGATTCACGTTTGGGGAAAGGGAATGATTCTGAAGAGGGAACAGTCACTTGTCCTCTAACGGTCTTTGGCTGAAGACTCTTGAGTTCGTGAAATTTAACCCATGGCATTGTGAGTTAGAAAATCAGGGTCCCTGGTGCTATTTTGAGTCGGGCCTTTGAAGTTCCCTGAACTGTGGTGTTTGCTTGTCTTTAAAAATGGCTGCAATCTCTCTTTCGGAGGGGATCAGTGCGGAAGACTTCTAAAATATTTAAGCTTCTTAAGCAAAAAGGACTAGATGAGGACAAGGATTATCATTATTATTTCATTCACTAGCTTTCAGGCTAGAGCCCTAACAATATCATGTAGGGCCTCAAACATAATTAAAAACATTATAGAATTGAAGTGAATGTCCATGGAATTTATGGCAGACTGATGACAATAAAATGGATTTTAGGAAGGAAAAATCTTGTCCAGGCTGGATGCTGAAACACTTCAGACTCCCCCTTTTTTTTTCTTTTTTAAGCTTGTTTCTATCAGTTTCAGAACAAGTTTATTCTTAAAACACGAGAAGCCCACCGTTCCCATAACACCCTCTGTCATGGCGGTTAAGCGTGAGACCGGTGTAGCCGTCGCCGAATGCAATAAATTCAGCTCCTCAAGGGCCACTGTACCAACGCCTGCCGACGAGTCCCTTCAGGGGAATGTTTCTAACCCCATTACTACTACCGAGTCATCACAGCCCTATTCTTTCTCTTTTTATGTGTAAGGACAGCAGCTAGGGGAAAGCCCCATTTATCATTCTGTGCTTCTCTTGTGTTCAAGTCCCAGTTTTATTTCTTTTTCCTATCTTTACCTAAGAGTTGACAAAGTAATCGTTGTCCCTTGAAATCACTTGCCGGTCTCTACTGGCACCCCAGCGTGACCCTCTCCATCTGCAGGCTCCAGCGAGCTGTGCCAGGAAGGACATGGCCACTCCTGGATGTGCTCGGTGCTGCTGCACTTTCTTTGGGGGTCCCTGGTTTGCTAGCTCTGTTTGGTGCCGGCGGGGCGACTGCCTCATCCCGCAGCTCTGACTCCACCCAATACCCTGCATCTCCCTCTAGTCTGTACTTCCATCCTTGGGGAGCAGCCAATTTCTGATCCTGTCTTGCCTGTCACTTCCACCATCTATGATCTCAATCTGCCTTTTTGGTTTCAGATTACTTTAGCCCCCATCCCCAATTCCATCTGCTTCTCATGTCTGCGTTTCAGTTCCGGCTGCCACCCGTCACGTGGTGTTCAGGACCTGACACAGGGGCCTGCGCTTCTCGAACCCAGAGCTGACCCCGGGCAGGAGTCTCACCTGGGCAGGATCCACATCATTGAGCATAACCACAGACGTGCAGTGATAATCCAGGACCAGTCTCCAGAAGTCTTTCACTGTGTTTGGCAAAGGATGCTGGGTGACTATGAAAGCCGAAGGCTGTTTATAGCTCTGCAAATACAGACAAGAAAGATTCAGATGTACCCGGGAAAATGGAAAGGGAGGAAGCTTCGGTGACCTTGTGCACATGGAAATCTGTGACATGGAACTCTGGGCACATCTAACAACTGCTGAATCCCAGCACCCCTGTCAACACCCAAACAGACTAAATATAGACTCATCTGCAGAATAATAATGATAAAGTATTCTCACTTCGACACCCAGAAAACTTATTAAGTAGCTCTTAGAAATTTTTTGATGTAGCTGCTAGAAAGGCAATACCGGCCCTATGTGTAAGCATTTTAACAGAGAAAACGTAACTTTACAAAGTACGTACGATGAAAATACTTCTGCTTTTCCTAAAATTTGTTCAAGGGTCATTTATCTGGGTGACGGTGTTACTCATTCCTGCCACAGAAGGGTACACAAGCTTTTTACAGCTCTGGAGAGCTTCAAGTAAATTTAAGTACCTTTTTACTGATACCACACCAACAGAATTCGAGTTTCCGTATTAGCCCTGAAAATATCCATTTACTTTTCCCATCAATCGAACAGCAAATGTTCATTCAGTTGGAAGTAAACAGACTGACAGGAAGTAATGAGTTGTGTGCTATCTGTCCTGACAGACCATTTTTCCCCCGTGTTAATTACTGCCTAAATTAGGACGACGGGGGATGAAAATAATGCTGCGAACCATATTATCCCACTTCACTGGCTTATTGACTTAATAGCTGTCTCTCGCTCTCCGGCCAGTGGGTTAAAAATTTAAGTGCTCAGAGAGTCACTGGGACATGTTTCAGTTGTCAATACTTTCCCGACTGGTGGTCTCCGAGAGACCGAGATTGTCCACCCCGAAGCAGAACCGTCCGTGGCATCTGAAATGCGCTTTGCGGGGAAGATGGTTTGTGTCTTAAGAAAACCAACAAACCGGGGCGGGGGAGAGGGAGGGCTCCCCGTTTCCTTCGGGGCAGGGCGGGGGCAGGGCGTGCGGGCTTACGTCCATGAGCGCGGCGTTGATGTAGTTGCTACTCTCCCCGTCGATGGTGATGAGGAAGGGCAGGCAGCGGTCCGGGGGCAGGATGTCCATGCAGCGGTTCTTCTCGTGGTTCCGCGGCAGCAGCGCGATGCTGCAGTCTTCCACGCGCAGTGTCGGCGTCACCATGTTCAGGGTCTGCACGACAGTGCGCGGCCACGGGGGTCACTGTCTCACCTTCGCACTTGGGCAGAGCTGAGTGTCCTCAGCCGCCGTCCGGGTGCTCCCCGCCCCCACCTCCCCCAGCCCCCCACTCAGTGCCCTTTTCTCTCCCCTGGATTTTGTCCACAGACAGTGCCCATCACATGGATGGATCTGGAGGATTGGATTATGTGCCATCTGGTCTGACGAGGGCTGGACTTTTGGGTGCTTGGGAGAAGGAGGTTGGCTACGGTTTGACTTAGAGTCAGGTACACTTAGACCGCCCACCGAGTAGGGTGAGTGCGCCTGGCTGGGTCCGACTGTACCCATGTTACACTGTCGGGCTGCCTGGTGTCTGCCTGCAAAGGGGGTTAATGGCTCTGCTAGACCAGTGCTTCTCGACCAGGTCCCTTTGCTCCCAGGGGCCCCCCATGATGTCCACACACGGTTTTGCTTGTTGCTACTGGTGTGGTGGAGGTCTCCTGGCATGCAGCGAGTGGAAGCCAGCGGTGCTGTCAAACATCCTACAGGATAGCACCCACGGCCAAGAAGCAGCCAGCCCAAACTGGCAGTCATGCCGAGATTGACAAGCTCTGTATGGGCTCAGGGGTTCCAGAGCTGACTTCGGGACACTTCGGGAGGAGCGAAGCCACAGCCAGCTGCCTCTCCCTTTCACACGACTTACCCGGAACTCCTCTTTAATCTGGCTGGAGTTAGTCTGCGGATCCAGTTTGTTCATGTCATAATACAGAGACCTCACTTGGGAAGCAGGGACCGAGGTGTCGCCACAAAGACAGGCTTCCAGGATGGCATCATGGATAAACACATACTGCTCCTGGAGAAGCAGAGGGGATGGGTTAGTAATAGAGAGACCACGTGGGCTGGGAGAACCGGAGAACGGGACAGTGGTCCGTCAGGGACAATCCATTCCCGCCACGGCGAAACCAGGTAGAAGGACCTGACTGCTGCAAGGGGGGGATCCCACTACGAGCAGTGCTGAAGCCCACGAGGGACGGTTGGCACGTATCCCAACTGGCTACGGGTGGAAGGCGACAGGAGGAAGAGACACCCGGGCCCAGCGCAGAGGCATGAAGCAGACTGATGAAAACCACTCCGACACTGATAAATCCCAGGGCAAGCAGTGTCATGGTATGGTAGCTGTGCCTTATACCTCTGTCATTCTGAGCCCACGAGTTTGGGACTCAGTATTTCAGGTGAGGAGAGGAGCAGAATCTCACCTGTCTATCCTGAGAAGAGGCATTTGCTAACCAAATCAACAGTGCAAAGAACGTCCAGGGAAACTTGACATCACTATGAAAATAAATAGTTCTGAGCACTTAGAACTACTTCTTTTGAAATATTAACGTGCTAATTACAAAAGTCCTTATGCATCTGGGGAAGAGCTCTTGTAGGTATGCACTAGTCCACAGCTTATGAAAGGGCCCTCTCATTCTGAATTGGCATGGACTTTCCCTACAATTAATCAGTAAAGTTTTCCTATATTTATTATTGATCTTCAATTACATGAGATGCAAAAAGAGTCTCATTACTTTTTACTTTAATTTCTATAAATTACGAGGACTCTTAATTCTCAAAAGGAGTCCAGTCCTCAGAAACAGAGCAAGTGGGAAAAGGGGATGTGGCAACATTTGATTGGCTGTAAAATGCATTAAAAAATACATTACTATCATTACTATCATCATCATTATACAATACACAAAAATACATTACTATCATAAAAAATACATTATCCATCTTTAAAGCAAAGAATCCTTATTCTAGAGAAAAAAGATGATGAAAATGTTTAGAGTTTCCGCTATTTTTATTTACGTTATTTGAAAATGGAATTTGGTTTTTGTAAACTTGAAACCAGTGGCTTTTGTAAACTTTAATGAGAAATCTAAATGGGAGGGATTCTTATTTAGTCTTCATTCTACTTTTTTTTAAGAAATATTTTATTTATTTGAGAGAGAGAGCATATGTGTGGCAGCATGAGTGGGGGGGAGGGCCAGAGGGAGAGGGAGAAGCAGACTCTCCACTGAACAGGGAACCTGACACCAGGGGGGCTTGATCCCAGGACCCTGAGATCATGACCTGAGCCGAAGGCAGACGCTTAACGGACTGAGCCACCCAGGTATCCCATTCTGCTTTATGAATCATTTTTCCTAGGCGGTGGTAATGCCTACTTAAAACAAGCAAATATTAAGTAAAAATATGAATATCCTTGGGGCAGGATGTAATTTTTTTTCCTCAAACCCTTAAATTCCTTTCACACCTTGAATTCTAATCTACAGAAGTACTAGTCAGTACAGAGCATTTCTACAAAATGCAAATTCCCATCATGCCAAGCCACTGGGCAGAATTTGTAGGGACAGTAGGAAAAGAATAAAGTGTACAGAGATTAGCCGTAAGCCACTTGGCAAACACCTGGCTATTCTCAGGAGTCATCTTGCTCTGGTTATGAGCTAGTTTAAAGAACATAATAATAAAAAAATAGTACCAAGTCCCTGAAAGCTTAATATAGAGACTCTACTGGGGCCCTTGGTACAGAAGCGTGGGGAAATTAAGGCTCCTGGCTGCAGATTCTGTTACCTGGGAGACTCCTGGCCTTTTTTGTTTATGGAAGGTGAAGAGAAAGAAGGGAGGGAGGGAGGGAGAAGGAAAGAGAGATTGCCAGGTCTGTCACTTTTTCTTCTGGGGAGTTTTGAAGAGAGAATTGTCAGTGCTTCTTCCCCGCGTGGCTCGGGGAGGTGGGGTGCGGGGGGCACGGGGGACCAAGCCCGAGGCCGGGTGGGAGCAGGACTACCTCTGTCTGCACCATGTTCACCCTCCGGGACCGCAGCTCCCGCACGCAGTTGTAGATGTCGACCACGCCTTCCCGTTCCGCCATGTCCAGCATGATATCGATCACGATGAAACAGCCGGTCCTCCCCGCGCCAGCACTGGGTCAAAAGAGGGCTCTGTCAGCTGAGGAAAAAGGACCCCTGTGCTTCTGCTTCTTTTACATGCGCGCTATGGTGAGAGTCCGATCCCATAACGTGAACCACTTTGAAGTGTATGGTTCAGTGCCATTTAGCACCTTTACCATGTTGTGCAACCAGCACCTCTATCGCGTTCCAAAAACACTGTCATCACCCCAAAAGAGCCCCTGGAGCCCCCGGCCCACGGCGCTCCCACTGAGAGGCTCCGGGCGCTCTGCTTACCTGCAGTGCACCACCAACGGGCCTGCGTTGGGCGGGCTCTTGGATTTGACCTGCCGGACGAACCCCAGCAGCCCTGTGGCATGATAGGGAACCCCGTGATCCGGCCAGCCAGTGAAGTGAAACTGTCTGATCTCGCGGATTTCATGAACACCTCTCTGCCATCGGTCGGTCAGCAGGGCAAGCAAGAGAACAAAGCAAAATAAATGATGAGCAACCAGGAGAACGTCAAGTATGCCTAAACATCGGTAAGCCTAGGGCTAGGAAGCTAGGCTTTGCTGGAGAGAAGGTCGTTCTTAGATTTAACACACACTTGGGAAGCCTTATTCCAGGTGGGAAGATGTTGGTGGGGGTGCAAGGGAGGGGATGTTTGGGGGGAAGTGGCGATTTACAGGTGCAATTGTAGCAAATGGGTGCATCTCTGATTCCTCGAAGTTCCTTTCTACAAAGTAGGCTCTATTAACAGTTTGCGTGTCACTTAGAGCCTGTGGCATGAAGTGCAAGTCCACAGAGAGAGAGGCACAGAACAGGGGCCTGAAGGAATTCAAGGGTATTTGTGGGCTCGAGACCAGCCACTGAAATGCAGGAACCTGGTTTAGATCTGTATTCTGGTACCCTTTCGTACCAGGCACTAGAGCAAACACTGTGGGCGACAGAGAATGTCCCTGGAAGAATGAATGGGGACCACTTTTCAAGGAGAGAGAGGCCAGAGAAGGAATTTTCATTTGCACCTCAAGTTTGTTAGGCTTCTCTTTCTAATTTGGATGAACATTTACTCCGTTCACCCAATCACCAGCCATCGGAGTGAAGGCAATGCTGCGAGCATGACTCTAGATGCTGGGGACACAGAGCTATGAAGACAGTGTTTCCCGTCTTCAAGCGGCCATAATGGTCGGCTTGTGGCAAAGAGCCAGGGCAGCAAATGTCTACCATGGAAATCAAGAGGCATTTTTCCTGGAATTCTATGTTAGATCAGTAAATTGAAGAGGGAAGGTTGCCTCCCTCCTGAACTGAATGGAAGACAGAAGGAAAAAGACTTGAAGAGGTTTTTTTTTTTTTTTTTTATTTACTCTTGTTTTGAAAAGAATAAAGTTGATTTATATCCATCAGTTTTTTTTTTTTTTTTGTGAACCTATGTATTAAGGCTGTGTTGTAAAACAGAAATCTGTTTTTTTTTTTTTTTAATTTTTTTTTTTAAGATTTTATTTATTTATTTGAGAGAGAGTGAGAGAGAACAGAAGAAGGGAGAAGGTCAGAGGGAGAAGCAGACTCCCCGTGGAGCTGGGAGCCCGATGCGGGACTCGATCCCGGGACCCCGGGATCATGACCTGAGCCGAAGGCAGTCGCTTAACAAACTGAGCCACCCAGGCGCCCCAGAAATCTGTTTTGAAGAAAACATTTCTTCCAGAATCAAGGCTGGATTTGTAAACCTGAGATCAAATTTGACTTTCTCCTTTCTCTTATTTAGTGACCACTTACTGAATACCATCTCTGTGTTGGGCCCTGAGTTCGGGTTTATTCTATCTTAATATTAAATACCCTCTAACCTTGTCACATTCTCTATTGGTCATTGTTCACACATACTTAGTAGCAAAGAAGAAATTCAGATTTTTTTTTTTAAAGAAATACAGAATATTTAATGTGTCTAAAAAGACTAAAAGATGCAAGCTCCCTGCTGAGCAGAGAGCCTGACTCGGGGCTTGATCCCGGAACCCTGGGATCGTGACCTAAGCCAAAAGCGGACACTTAACCATCTGAGCCACCCGGGTGTCCTACAAACAATTACAGATTTTAAGATAAGACTTGTATGCTGTCGAGGTGTTAATATGCCTTAGTTTAATAACCCACAAATGCTGAAGCTTTATTTCTCTTTGAAAATCATGCTATTCTTTAATGGAGTTTAAGCCTTAAGGAATTAAACCATCAGAGATACAGAAATGATAATCCACACTGTCGTCTACTAACTATGCTCTGTGACTCCAGAGTAATTTGACTCGGTGGTTAGGAGCCCACATCTCTTACCATTTAAACCATGCTAACATTGTGGCCAGGCCCAAAGTCTCCACCAGAAGACAAATGGTTGAGGCTGTATCACCCTCCAACCCCCTAGAAAGCCCCCTTGACCTTTACTTATGTCTGGGGCAGGGGTGGTTTCATGAGGCAGGAAAGCCTATAATAAATATTTATTTATTCCCAAGAGGATCAAAGGGCGTTTATTTTTTGAGATCTTCACTTCCTAGCTGTGCTAGATTTTATCTCCAGCACCCTCCAAATCCGAAACTCCAGCCATCAGGAGATGGGCCCCCAGATGATCTCTCTCAAGACTCGTTTTCTGAGCAAGGTACGTGTCAGTTTCCGGCACGCAGAAAACGTTTTCCTAAAATAAGCCTGTACCTTCTGAAATGTTCACTATTGACAAGATTAGCAAAGGCAATTGCTTCTGAGCCAACTCTCATTCCTGTTCATCAACATGGCAATTTCTCCTTTTGTTGTTCTGTAATATATTTTGGGGAAAAAAATCATCGATGTGATCACTGGTTACAGTCCGAATATCCCAACTTGATGTCGATTATATTTTTTGTTTCCTTTTCACTGTAACAAGTATTAATGCTACACAAACAGGTGACATTTACTTCATTTTCCATGTAAATACAATTGGAAGGAAGAAGCCAAGACATAACAGCGCCTAGCTCCAAGTGGGGCATTCATAAACATTTGTGGAATTAATCAATCGCCAGCTACATGTTCTGCCTTTGAGAGGAGGACCATATTTCCACTGCCTCCTCTCTGGCACCTCCTGGGGAGAGAGATTTTGGTGGCCATTGTCAACTTCCTTTCTGCAGGATAGTCAGGGACAGATTCACTGGGCAGCCTTCATCCGTGGAGACTTTTGAGCTCTGTCTTCTTTCAGACAGGACGGCAACTTTGTTATTTAAAATCTATTTACTTTGAGTCATCCATTGCAGGACAAAGGAAAGATGACAATCCCATGCCAAACAAGAACTCATCAGTTTCAAATTGCAATGTGTCTGCTTGTTTTGCAGACTGGAGACCAAACCCATTTTTCACCTTGGGTCCCTTGATGCAACATACTCTCAAAATAGAACCAGAATTGCAGGGCTCTCAAAGTATATACTTGACTGCTTTGTTTTTTCCCTTTCTCTCCTAATGAGAAAGTTTAAAACCTACAAGAAGTGATCCACAGAAGTACTAATGATTTGTTTTCCTTAAAGATTTCAATTGCCCAGTTAGGAAATCACTAACATGTCATTTTGATTTCCCCCAAATCCTTAATAAGCTCCTCATCCTTCCCTTTCTTCCACAGACTCTTTGCTGGTTGTCTGAGGACTAAAATAACTGAGTATTTCAGAAACATTTCTGTGCAGCTGGGAATGTAGGAGAGCACAATAAGAGGTTAAAAAAAAGAGCAAAGAAACAAACAAACCTTCCTTTAGCAACAGAGATGCATTTTCAGCTTATTAAAGAACTGACTATTGTTCAAAGAACTCCATGTTTAAGTGATGGCTTTGGATGACTTTTTTCCTAAAGAAAAAAATATTGAGGGTCTTTTATCACTATCTGTTTTAATGCAGTTATTCATGAGTGCTCTTGCCAAGAGCCATACAAAAATCCTCCACATTTTTTTTTCCAATCCTGCCTAAGAAGAAAAAAAAAAAAAAAGACATCAAAGTGTGAGGTTCAGAACTTGAAGAACTGAGTCAACCAGAACTCCACATTCTTTGAAGTCTCCAAGCCTCCTGCCTACTTATTAAAAAAGACAGGCTAAGGGAAAAAAAAATGCTAAATAGTATGAGAAACAGATTAAAATAAACTAAAGTCTTTTCAGCCTTGTGATTCTATGACAAATATGGATTGGAAAACCGGGATAGGTAGTTCAGAACATTAGGGTAAATTAGCCAGAAAGCTGAGGCTGCCATCTCTTTGATTTTCCAAAACTCGTCTTGTTAGTCCAAAAAGTGCATTTAGATGCAAGGAAAATGAGAGAGGAAGGCCAAGGGCCAACTGCCCAGCAGTGCGCTTACAACCCAGGTCCCCCAAGGTGACCTGCTGGTACTGAATGAGTGCAAGCTTTCCTCGTGCACCAATTTGCAACAGAATTGTTACATCCGGTGCAGGGCTCCGCTATGCGGAATCAGCTCTTGATGGAAAAGTCTGCGGACCTCCGAGACAAAACTGTGTGTCCCCTTCATCAAAGGCAAGATGAGGATTGGAAGGCAGAGTGTTTCTCCCCACAGCCTACCTGTGCCACTTCTCTGGATGGACTGCAGTTTGCTTCACCTCCGGCCCCTCCCTATGTCAGCAGAAAGAGGGGGAATAAGGAAATTCCCTGTTATGCCCTACAGTGTTTCCCAGAGAAGAGGCCCCATCCATGCACATGGGATGAGGCAGAGTAGAGCCACAGCACAGCATTCATGACCCAACACCAGCAGGTACATAGGCTAAAACCAGTATGAGAGTGAGGATGAATGAAAGGACTGATTCATGCAAGAGCATCCCGTGTCTACTTCTGCTTCCAGGTAGGTCACTGCCCCCTGCAAAATCCACCGGGCCTGTAAAGCCTCGAGGGAGAAGAGGGATTCCAGGAGGGGTTAGGACCTGTGTCTCAGCACTGATACTAACTCACCACTGGGAAACCCATACGGACATACGGCATGAAGGACATTTTATCAAACTGTGAACAAAGAAAGAGAGATGGGCCGAACGATGTCAACCAGGTTCAATAGAAAAGGGAAAGAGACAGATCGGCCTTATCTTTTGATTTAGTAGCCACATTAGAGATTCCTATGAAATGGGAATGACTCGCTTCAAAGATGGAACTGAGCTATTATAGTATCGGAGGGAAGATGCAAGGTGGGGGCATCACTAGATAGAGCCTACCTGCATTCAGGTGTGACCCCACAGAAACTATCCCGGGGAAGTTAATGAGGCTCGTCTCACCAGCATCTGACCATAGCTTTTCCAAGTCGTGTGAAACTTACCTTTTCGACAGCAAATGTTCTTATCACATATTCTGCCAGTAGTTCTGTTTCTATGAGGGTGACTTTAATGTCTTTGTATATCTCTGTGTCATCTGGCCAGTATTTGCAGCATTTGACCTTCAGAAAACACAAAGGAAATGAAGGGTTTAGGGTGTTTTGTTGTTTTGTTTTGTTTTCTCTTTGGGAGTTGCCCATACGATGGGTCACATGTGATTTACAGAATAAAATTTTTGCACACAAAAACAGAAGTTAAGCTGCACACACTTAAGAAGGAGGTTAATTTTTAGATCACTCGTGTTTCTTTTCTCGCCCCAGAAGAAAACAAAATTTGGGTTCTAAGAGTAGTAAAGCCTAGGAAAATTGTCTAAAGTTAACAAGTTGTATTTCTACTGCAAATATCCCAGTTAACCGTGACCATTCATTTCCTGTTTATTCAGGGAAGGGCCTGGAAAAATAAACAATAAAAGGTAGTTTACAACATTTTAGCTCCTCTGAATTTAAAATTCCTTCTAGGTCAGAAGTTGCCTAAACATTTTCGAGGAGGCGTGAGCAGGAAATCAGAGCCGACAGTCCAGATTAGAGATTCTTTTCTGAAGAAGGAAGTCACCATGTGGTTTTCCCGAGTTAAAATTACACATTCATTTTAATCTAAGTAAATTCTATATACAAAACTTGGGAAAATATGAGCAGTCTTTCCGTATTACCAGAGCCTCTCATTGAAAGATTTTTCAGGTGGAAGGAATTTGTTAGACTTGACCCCTTCTGGCAAATTGCTTTTTTTTTGTCCTGTAGCTCTTCCAGACCTCAGTGAAAATCTGGAAGGAGGGAAGAGCAGGAGGAGGCTGGGTCGGGCCAAGGTGGTGGTCTCCAGGGCCCTCTCCTCAGCCTCTGCTCTTGGGTCCTGAATTGCTGACAGGTCTATCCACCCGTGTTGCTGTTCCTCTGTGGAGGGATGACTTTGGTACCTCTGCCCTGTTTCTCCAAGTGCTGAATTCAATTTCTGCCTTGTTCTGCGGGCATTTCCTGTGGAGATCCTTCCAGCACCACAAAGACAATACGTCTAAAAGAGAATCCTTGATCCCCCACCTACTGGCCTCATCCAACTGGTATGTCAAAGACGCCATGATTTCTGCAGTTACCCAGCATAGACTCTGCCGATTCCTTCTCCGAAACCAAATGCCAAGTCTAAGAGTATTTTTGAATGATCTCTCAAATATGTTTTCCAACTTTTTATTCCCTCTGTCACAATCTTAGTTCAGGCTCTGGTACTTCCTGTGTGGGCACTGTCCCCATACTAACCCAGAAGAACCCTTCCAAAGTGTAATCCCAGTGGCATTCACTTGCCCTGCTTAACGAGCTTCTATTTCCAACTACTACCCGTGAAATTAAATAGAAATTAAATTTGGCTCGGCATGTATTTATTTGGCCACAACTAACATTTTTTGCTACATCTTTTACTACTGTCCTTCTTATCCACATATATTTTACGTTCAAAGACAAGTGGTTCGCCCAGATCCAAACTCCTACTCATGCCACTCCTTCTGCTTGGACTGTTCTCCTCCCACTCTTACCTTCCCAGCTGCAGATTTTATCCATTCTTCAAAATACATCTCAAATACCACACCCCGTCAAAGTCTTTCCTCCATAGATGAGAGCTCTCTCTCCTTGATCCTCTGATAACATGTGTCATTCTGTAAATAGGACCCCTTCTTACACTGCCTGATCCCGCTTCCTACCTGTCCACACACACGAAGGGGGTTGTATTGTATTGCTTATTTCTGCAACATCCACCAGCGTGCCCTGTACACACTAAACATGCAATAGATCCATACAGAATTGATCTCATGGAGAAAATCATAGGGATGGCATAGGAAGAACAGTCCCAGATTGGGAGCGTTTACAAAAAGAAGTATGGGATGAGATGACCTTTTCCAGAATGCCAAACACCTTGGTACATTGATGTTTCCAGGCTGGTACGTGGCTGGTCATTATCTTAGCTGCTGCCTCAAGAAACTTTTTGGCAGCTGATTCAGTGCAGTTTTACGTGAGCCTTATTAGCTTTACTCGGCAAGATGTAAGCCAGACACGGTAGGGGCCGGGGACACAGTGGAGCATTAGACAAAGATAGTCCCTGTCCTCATTAAATTTTTAGTCTTCTTTGGGAGTCTTTTTTTTTTTACTCATGGGAACATCATCTGTGACTTTATAAAGTATAAATATTTATAAGTATTATGGCTTATATATAATATTTCAAAGATTTACATTATGGCTACCTTTGCTGCATTTAAAATACTCCATAATAAGAAGGATAATTTCTCTGGTTCCTTTCCTAGATGTAATGTAAATCTGGGCAGATCATGCATATTTGTGATGGTGTCTAACTTGATAGTGCCCCTAATTTCACTCATAGAACGCCTAATTACTTTCACAATGCTAATTAACAAAGATGCTTACGTGGTACATACTGGAGTCCCTTCTATATTGGGAGACTTGCCTTTACCTTTTAGTGATTCCAGTTATGCAAGCAGATGCTAGTGGATGGGTACAAAGGGAGTATGTATGTGCATGTCTAAAATTGAACAGTTTTCAATGGAATGACTATACAATTCAAAAACCTATGTATTTCTCGGAAAATTACAAGAGAACAAAACACACGCCAGCACCTGCATCCTGTTCTATATGGGGCGCATCATATCTAATGAAGACACCTTAATCGAATGCAATCGATGTACGACATATCGCACGGTCACTTTCTATTTTAGACTCCTTTCCCTGCCCATCCCAAATTTGCAACAAATGTGGGTGTGAGGGGCTTCAGTGCCTTGGAGTCAGGGACACCAGAAGCCCCTGCAATGTATTGATGGCTTAGAGATTCTCTTCGGGATGGTTCTTCCGATTCGCTTGGGAGAGCTAGGGTTCCACTGGCACTGTGACCCTGATGGGCCATCCGTGGCCGGCTCTGCCTGTCCCTCCAGATCCCCTGTGCACCCTGCAGCCCCTCCGGCCACATGCACCCAGGTGCCCCCAGGCATCAGCGGCAGAAAGCGGTGGTGGCGGGGTCCTGGGGAGTTGCCTAGGGCCTCTAACAAGTGCCACCGCCCTCCAACCTCCAAGAGAAGAGCGTGAACAAGGAGAGACACTGGCCGCTCAGAGCGCTCCGCACAGGGGGCCCAGAGCATCACAGGAGCAGAGCAGCGATTAACAGAAATGAAGCCATGGGGCTGATTCCTTCCAGAACGTGTTTATGGGCAGAGCCTTCTCCCATGCAGAGGCACCTGGCTGGGCGGGCCCAGAAGAGGCGGACGAGCCATTTCGAAGCCCGCTCTCTCCATCTCATCTCCCGGAATATCCTGAAATGGCTTGCCACATCTGTTTTTAGCCTACTAAAAACCTTTCTAAATTGGGTTCCTTTTAGTGTATTTTTAACTGCTTGGACTGGTGTCAAGTTATTATTCTGCTAAAAAAAAAAAAAGTAAGAAGAACGTATACTTTCCTAGAGGCAAGACTTTCCATGCCTGGGGAATCTGGGGCCTGAGTCACCTCCCGGCCTCTAGGGTCTGCATACAGAGTTGTTAAGACCGGTGGTTTGGGGGCACCTGTTGGAGCCCGGGAACCGCAGAACCAGATGCTTCTTTCCTCTGATCGCCGGCCAGGCTTGGCTGCCTTCTGCAGCCTGGTGCTACCCGCACAGCTGGGACGGACCGTGCCTCCCATGCATCCCAATTATCTAAGGCAACAGTTTCGACTCCAGAAAGCAAGGCTCTGATCAGGCTCGTCTAACTACCTGGATGCCCCAGCGGCGGCGCTGGTTCCACTGGGCTATCGATCAGGCCCCAGCCACGGGGTACGGTTGCCTGTGCCTCACCGGGGAGAGCTGCGGGGGCGCACGCGGCTGCCTCCAAGTGTGTGTGTGGGGGGTGGCTTTGTTGGCTTTAAAATTCACAAACATGGAACAGTAGAGAAAACAGTAATTTCAGGATTTTTAGCTGCCTAAATAAAAAAAAAATTGTTCGAGGCTGGTCATTTTTCACCAGCCAGCTGATCCCAAGTACAATGAAGGCAGAAGACCTGGGGGGCTTTATGCTCCTGAGGCTGACAGCACATTACCATCACCATCGGGGCATCCTGACTTTTCCTGAGCAGGTTCTCGAACTTCGGCAGGCATCAGAGTCCCCTGGAGGACTTGTTAAAACAAGCAGGGCTACACCCCAGTGTCCGAGTCCGTGTGGGGCCCCAGAATTTGCATTTCAGACAAGCTCCCAGGTGATGCTGCTGGCCCGTGGACCACACGCTGCGTTGCAAGGATTCACACAACGCAAGCTGACTGCAGAGCCTGGCCCTCTCAGAAGGTGACTGCAGAGGGATGGGGACCACGGTAGTAAGTGATATCCCGCAATGACAACATTTGCTCCAGTGATGTTTCATTAAAAAAAATATACGGATATTCCTTCTCTTCTTTTTATTATTAAGTGATGATTTTGTGATCTGGACTACAGGTGACCACAGGAGTTCAAGGGCAAGAAGTCCACGAAGGGCCTGGAGAGGTGAAGGGGGGGTTTTCCGGAGGAGGAAGAAAAGCTTTGGCATGTGTGCATGGTTTCTGAAGGGAAAATGAAACAAACAGAAACTCCAGTGTCCCCTTTACTCTTCTTTCCTGCAAACGATCTTCTGGGGACCGGGAGGGACATGGAAGCCATCCATTCTTCCACTAGGGTGGTTAAATTTCCTAGAATTTAGGAAACAGTGTCTATGATTTGCAGGGAAGAGACCCCTCTCCAATAGAGCTGGGAGGAATCCCAGAGACAGCCAGTTTACAAACACTCATTTTCAAGATCATTACAACTGCCACGCAGAAGGCTTTCGTGCTTGGGTTTCAGCACTTGGGATGGCTGTGTTCTCCTGACTGTGGCTACGCACAGAGGCTCAGAGAGGGCAAGCGATTGGCCGGAGAGAAAGAGTGGGCGTGGGCCATGATCGGCCTCCGTCCTGTCCAATTCAGTCCTTCCATTTGTTGTGTCCTAAAATGAAGAAGCGGAAGAAAGGCAGGAGCAGGGAGGGCACGTGACTTGCTCCAGGTAATGAGCTGGATGGGCGCGAGGGAGAGGCTGTAGACCCAAGTGCCCGTCCCAGGTCCAAGGCTCTCTAGGAGGAGGGAACTCAAGGTGGATTATACTTTCTTCAGTCTTGCCAGGTCTGGCTTCGGGAACCGGTCCCAGGTGGGAAGCTTTGCCACGGTTTTAGCCAGCTTGCCTTTTCAGGAGCAAGAGAGGGTATGATGGACGCCTGGGACGAGTGGGAAGAAGAGAGACACACTCTGAAACCACTGCTCATTTTTATCCAGGATCACGACCTGCTGTGTTTCTCCCGGTGTCTTCTGTATCACCAACTCTAGCAGCTGGCAGGAAGGAGCCTGGGGCAGACCGGGAAGGTCTATTTACGTGTGCTTGGGTCCAAGGACTCACTTTGCTAAGAAACTCATAATTAAGAAGGCTTAAGGAACTGAATGTTAGCTCTTAAACTGGGGGCACCATAGTGTGAGCTAATAAACACAACCGTAAAGGGGTAGAACAGAGGAAAAAGAAAAAGTCACTGTTAAAAGAGTTTTGATTTATCAAGAGGTTTTCAACAGACTTTCTTTTTTTTTTTTTTTAAACAAGAGCCATCCAAAGAGAGAGTGACCACAGTCCTATTAATAGCATGTGTGGGGCCAGCTGACTACAGCTTTGATACAGATCTGGGATAGCAAGAGCTAGAACACTGCTAGAAGCACAGTTACCAAAAAGATCCCCAGCTAAGAGCAGTTGCCAGCCAAGTTTCCAAGGGAGCAGATTTATTATAACCCAAAAAAAATCTTTTACAGTGCTCTCTCAACAATAAAAACATTCATTCATTTAAATACCCCCAAAATACAGATTGCTTAGGTCTTAGTGTGATGGAGTCATATGGACAAGCATTTTTTTTTCTCCTGCTAGCTTGTGGCGTTGCAGCCAGTGACTTACACTCTCTGAGCCTCAGTTTACTCCTAAATAATATGGGATGACAGCACTGATTTCATAGGGAGGTTGGGAAGATTACCCGACATAATATAGATCAAGGGTTTGCTTAAGTACTTGGCTTATAAGAGGTTTCCTAGTTCTTAGTTCCGGTTGCTTCCTTTGGCCCTGGGGCTTCCCTTGGGCAACATCCTTGAAGACAATTTTGAAACTGTCACTAAATCCCAAACTTCTGAAGGTCTGGATAGTCTGAATTTGGGAAAAGCATTTCATAGCCTGAGTGAATCCCCCTTTCACATCTTCAAGCTTCCGTTGAACACCCCCTTCCCTAAAGCTCCTGGGTTTCTATCTGGTTTTCCAACGGTGCCCATTAATGAATATTACATACAATACTTGTAATAACACATAAGGTCACACCCATATCCATAACATTTGTTATTTTTCATCAACTGCAAAGAAATGGATGGACTGATATGGCCCTGGTGGCATTGTAAGGGTCATCTCACAGACCATCTGAAGAATCTGTCTTGTTACTTTTCTCTCTAGTTCATGTGGATGAAAAGAGTCCTACCCAACTAGATCAGAAAGCATCAGCTCTTTCAAGGAACACATCTATTCAGACGGCTCATTCCCACCTTATTCAGTAGATTTGGCTTTGCCTTGTAGCCATTTCCCAAAGGCAAGTCCTTCTGCCATAGGAGGGAGATTCTCCATCACTGAGGACAATAGGAAGTATGTGTCATGTGCTCTAAAGATCATTCTGAAAGATGAGTTTTGGAAATCTTTTTTTTTTTTTTTTGAGTTTTGGAAATCTTTTAAGCGATGATAACATTATATCTGTATCTATGTCTACATCTATATTTATATTTATATATCTCCCAAGGAGACATTTCTTAGAGTGAAATCTCATAGATCTTTGAGGAAAAGGATCCATATTTTCTCTCACTGGGGTCACAATTGAGATTTACGCAGGAGTTTTCAGGTTTATAAAGGTTTGAATCTGTTCAGTTTATGCAAGTCCGGAGACTCCTCTGACTCGACCATATGGAGGTTACGATCACCCTAAGTCCTAGAATGATCTGGGATTGCACGCCACCTCACACTAATTTTGTGGTGGTCACAGTATTATCTCTATTTTAGGAACACATAATCCGAAGCTGGGAGAGATCAAGAGGCAGACGAGGAAATGGAAGGGGTCCACGTTGTGACTTGAGTGTGGCCAAGCCGGTGTCTGGGCTGGGGGTCGTGGTATCGAGGTGGACATTTGGACATGTCATTCGGTCAGCCTGGAAGCCCATGATGACAGTCATTGCTGGAGTATAGAGGGGAATGAGCTATGGTTCTAACGCTGGTGAAGAGACAGGCATGTAAATAACAAACCAAACTCAGACCAGAATGAGAGGCAAGGTTAGTAGTCGTGAGCGCGTTACCCAGAGCCACACTGGGTTCAAAGCTTGGCCTCATTTCTCAGCTGTGTGACCTTGCGCATATTACCTAAGCTCTCTGTGGTTCTATTTTCCCATTTTTATAATGGGGATAATAATGTTTTGTGAAGATTAACTAGATTCTTGTTTCTAAAGCTCTTAGATAGGACATGTTTGGCACAAGTAAATGTTTGCTAAAATTAACAAAATGAAAACAGCTATTGGAAGTCAAAGGAAAGAATATGAATTCCAAGGGAAGAGATTCAAAGCTGTGCAAGGCAGCCCACATTACAGGTGAGATCAGAAAGACGAAGTGCAGGTTCCATGGATGGCTGGGGCAGAGAAGGCATTCTAAATGGAGAGAGTTGGCGTGGGCATCTCTAGAAAGCCTGAGTGGTCCTGAGTCCCTGTTGGGGTGGTGGGGGTGGGGGAGAACAGCAGTAGGAACAGTCCCTGTTTCATGTTCTCCAGCTGCTTCTGACACTGTCCTGGCTGAACTTTGGTGCTGTGTTTTAAAATAGCAGAAATGGTGTTGGGAATAGAAGGTGGGTATTGGAGGAGAGGCGGAGAATGCAGGAAATGGATTTCTGCAGGACTGGTCCCTTTGTGAGAGTGCATGCCGTCCCTGGAACCATCCTGAGGCTCTCTGCAGCCGAGCCAGCTGCCCTGCTGGTTTGGGCGGCTAAGGGCAGAGGGCAGGCTGGATGTGGGGTCGCATAAATGAGTCGGCTGGGCTTGGGGGATCTAGGGGCAGGTGACTGCCCAGGTTCATGGGTTAGGCGTTTCTGTCACCAGCTGCAGAGTAGGCAGTGGCCAACCGGCCACAGAAGCCTGCAGAAGCCAAATGGGGTGATTACCATAATGGATATACCTTAGGGTTCCTAGAAGTGAGCTCAGGGACTTGGCCTCCTGCCTCTCCTAGGCTGCCATGATATGACCTCTCTGGCTTATTTACAGACCAGAAATGTTCTTGAAAACATGACTCCCAACACACACACACACACACACACACACACACACACACACACATAATTTTTCTAGGCAGACGCATGAAATTTATTTTTAAGGACCACCAATAAAAAAGGTAACCTCTCTAGAAAATCACATTCAGTGACGACACAGCATGGTGTAATGGAAAGAGGCCTGGTTGGCCTGCAGGAGAGCATGGGGCTAATTCTAGCTGTATTACGATCTAGCCATATGACCTTGTGAAAGTCACAGAAAGATTCTGCTTCTCAGTTTCCATATTGGCAGATGAGGAGAGTAGGTCATATGACTGTTCAAATTATCCCAATAGAATTATCCTGATTACATGACTCTAGAATGAGGTTTTTGGGAAGCCATAGAGCACAGTGGTCAAGAGCGTGGTTCCGGAATTCTAATTGTGAGTTGACAGCTGCTAGCTGCATAACCTTGGGCCAGTTTCGTAATGTCTGAAATCTTCAGTTTATTAGCTGGAAGGTGGGGAGAGCATAATGCTTACCCCGCAGAGCCATGGCGAAGGCCTAAGGACCCACTACGTTGGCTGGCACAGGAGACATTTCCACTAGCTCTTAGTGGTAGTTCTCATTGTTGGCCCCCTTACCATTGGGCCAGCACCCCTGTGGTTCAGAAGTGTAGCTCACTTCGTGCTCTACTGATTACAATAGCTCACACTCTATGGTCGATGCCAGGATTGGGAAGACAATCAGCTTCAATTTCAGAAACACAGCTGGGCTAAATTCCTGTAAGATAGTCCGAGGATTTACACCTGTTCCAATGAATCTCTTTGGGCAGGTCAATGGCTCTAGTAGGGTTAAGGAAGCACCAAAGAGGAATGTACATTTGTCACTGGCTTCCCTGGCTTTTTCCTCTCTCCTCCTCCTCAGGTTATCAAAGGAACTGCTAATCAGAGCAAGAGACTTTGAAGAATTTAGGGACATGGAGAGATGACCTACCTAATGACTGAGCGACCATCATATAAGTTACCCTGACAATATGTGATTCAACCAGTTGAATGGATTGAAACTCCCACAAACTCACTCCTGATTTTGGCTTCTCTACCCTACGACAGGAATCCAGAAAAGAATCTATCTTCGCTGAGATGATGAATGTACCCTGCTTTTCTAGAATAAAAATTCGCTGTCCATCGAGAATTGTAAGGGAACAGGGTTCCATTTCTATCTCAAAGGAGACAGTGTGAAGTGAAGAGAGGTAAACCCAAAAAGAGAGAAGCTGTGTACAATCCTCAAACCGCTCACGGCACTGTTTGCCCTCTTCTCCGGAAGGCGCCCAGCGTTTACTCGCGTATTTACTCAGGCAGGTGACCCCAAGCCTTTAGGGCAAGGAAGGGCAAGGCCTCAGAAGATGAAGTTAGCAGATCTAGAAAGTAGAGAAGGGGAAAAAAAAATTTGCATTCAAGATAGGACATCATTTACTGTGGGCTTCAAAAAAATTACCGAAGAATGGGATATAACCGCAGTGTGCAAAGTGGGGAAAAAAGCAGTTTTCAGGGGCTCACATGAGCAGAACAAAGGTGGAGGGCTACTGCAGCCTTGAGATCATCCCGAATTGCATCCAATGACCCTGCCAAGAAACTACAGCTGTCTGCTGCCCACGCAGGTACCCATGTGATGGGCTCTGCTAGAAAACTCTCAGGCTAGGAGGCTCTGGTCCCCGGCGCCCTGGCCATCTGCTGCCCACGCAGGCCACCCCCCTGCCTCCCGCTGACACTAAGGCAGGTAACCACCTAGACAATGGCCGACCAAGTTCAAGGGAAGAGGGTGAGATGAGAGAGAGTCCAAGTCCAGGCCAAGAAAGCCATGACTCTTCAGGAAGCCCAGACACAGACGAGCGTAAGGATTTTCCAGGGCCTGTCGGTTGTGGCAAAACAGCGAGCGACAGGGCTTGACGGCAGTGACCGAGAACACCGGCACCCCCAGACCATCATCTCCATGGGGTCGGCTGGAGAATGCTGAAGAGCTGACCCGTGCGCCGCTCGTAGTTACCTAGGGAGACAGAAGAGCGTGTGCCCAGAGACACGTGGTATTCGGACCTGCAAATTTGCTTTGATCCGCAATACCCTGCACGGTGGCAGGATCAGAGATGGCTGATAGGAAAGCGTCAGAAAGCTCCTAGCAGGCGAAGAATTGGCTCCAAAGCCTAATTTATAACTCATCGTCCATTAGGTAAAAAAATCACTTCGCCTTTTTTTTTTTTAAGGGACATAATGGATTAGGCTGAACTGCTGAGAATTAATACAAAAGAGTTAATTAGGTAGGCTAAATGTAGATTTATTTCTGTCCTAGCCACCAGAGCTGCAGTGAACCCCATTCGCACCCACGATGACTTCGTTGTACAAAAATAGGTGACTTTAGGTTTCAGCCTGTTCTCCCAACATGGAAGACAGCAAAGGCAGGAGGGCTGCCAACAGAGATTCCCCTAGAATCAAATAAGTTATTTTGCACCAGCTTATCTAGTCCCTCTTCCGCTTCTTTGAAAAACACTTATTGACTAATTTCCAGTACTTTCTATGTGTCCAGACCTTCGGGAATCACAGAGGAGATAAGCTAGTCTTTGCTCGCAGGGGCCACAAAATGGTGCCCAAGGGTGTTTTATTCCTTCTGGTGTACAATTGTGTGCCACGCCTCTAATATTGGATTGTAAATGTCTTAAAGGCAGGGATCCTCCCTTCTGTCTTCCTGGGCCTCCCCTCTAGCAGGTGAAGAGGTCGCCTGATACCCGCACGTGCAACAGAGGAACCACAGGAGAGATGAACAAAGACTCTGAGGGGATAAGGTTTCTGACGCAGACAACGGCAGGGAAACAGGAGGTGTGTGGAGCAGATAGGAGACGGATTCTGTCCTCCCCACGGGAAATTCATTAATTCACGGTGACAAGTCATACAGAATCCAGAAGAAAGACACAACGGTCTGCGCTTAGGACGAAGAGCAGTTGGTTGTTCCCAACAAGGCAGAGAGCATTTCTGAAACTGAGGGAAGGATGTGTGAGTGAGTGTGTGTGTGTGTGTGTGTGTGTGTGTGTGTGTGTGTGTTGAATATATCTGGGAAGAATCTTTTATGAGGTGCAGGCATTGTGAAAGTTGTGAAAGAGAAGTCTAGTCTAGTTACCCATGTGGGCAAATGTGAGGGGACTAGCTCGCCTTTCACAAAATGCAGTATGTGTACACACACACACACATGCACACACTCTCTCACACAAATACAAATATTAATTGACAGGAACACTATTCAGAATAAATTTTCCAGAAATCAGGGTTAGCATTATAGGTATCAAAGTTTACATAAGAAACCTCGTGACTTTAAGCCTTAAAAATGCAGTACTTTGTAATTTAAAGCACACACTAAGCCTTCAGTAAGACTGGAGAATAAAGTTATGTGGTTTTCTCCTCGCTTCGTTCTGAGAGTATTTGTTTTCCTTTCGTCTCACGTTTTTCAAAATCGTCCCCAATTTAGTAGTCAATGAAGTGTTTCTTAGTGGAATGAGTTTGTTTTACAATTGTGCCTGTTTTTCCAGGTCCTTTATGCCAGTTTACCTTTCAATTACATAGATTTTCTACCCAAATTAGATTGATGGGCATTAAGTGACAATGCTGCTTCTCTAACGGACTTGAGGGGAGCAAAAGGACTATTTCTGTGCACCAGGAGATAAGTCTTCCAGATGTAAAAGTCACACTTGCAGCTACATAGACCAGGATGGGCTGTGCACCGATATCTTTATTAAATAATTGCAAGAGTTCTCTAAAGGAGTCACATTCTCCCCCAGGTCCCTTTCCTGCTGCATGCAGGGGACAGAGGTGGTACCACTGATCAGAAATGTAAGACTGCTCGACTCTGTCCCCTGACAAACCAGTGGATTGTAATAGGCAATTCTAAGAACTTTTGAAAAGAATAATACCTTCTCTCAAAATAATAATTGACTGTAGCCCGATTAGATCATTTTGAAAAGAAAGCTTATAAATTATAGACTGAGCGTCTTTTACGGTCTGCATAAATTAAATATACATAGAACACCAACAGAATTCGTCCCATCGGTACCTAATGACACATCGCAGTATTCCACTCTAGACCTACAAAATTCGTGTATCACAGTGCGGAAGAAACAGGAATGGACAGCTCTCTCCCGAGGAAGCGACACTCCTGTCTCTTTTCCTGAATCATTCCCTTTTGAAAATCCAGACTCCGGGCTTTCCTCCTGCTGCGGGTGTTCAGAGCGGACACAGTGAGAGCGCTGGGGAGGTCCCAAGGCCACAGGCATTAAAACAGAGCTCAGCTGCGGATGCATCTGTTATTCAAACAGATCTTGGAGCCAGAACATAAACAATAAACATACAAATATTCTTCATATAAACATGGAATTTTAGAGCTCATTGGGCCCACGTCCCTTCATTTCGAGGATGCGTAAACTAAGGCTGGGCGGTGAGACCCGGTTGGTTTAGTCCCGGAGAAATGCCCCCACGCCCTCGTGTTCACTTCGGTCAGTTCTGCGAGGACTCTGGCCACTTGCTGTCCCAGGATCCTCGTGCAGCCTGGCCTCTCTGGTCGCCACCTGCATCTTGCTTATTCCCTTTCCTAGTCTTACCTCGTTCCTAAGACAGGAGCATGCCAGTTCCTACCCCAGGCGAACCCCCTTCCCCTGTGTTCTTGGGCCTCCCTAAAATAGCTATTTCCCCAACCTCCTCAGTCTTTCAGCCCACGGCCTTGCTTGTATCATCATGGGGAAAACGAATGTCATCAGGAGAGGGAGCAATTCCAAGGTTGTCGTTTATCTTTTGGCTCCATTTATTTAAATGCATCGTCATCTGTCTGTTCTCCCGGCTCAGAGGACAAGATGTCATCGCTCGTAAGGCTGAATCGAAGACCAGCACTCTGCGTCCCCTTCCTCCTGCCTCCTCGGGGGAAAAACTCCCTCGGCTGCCCACTTGCTAATGTTCGATTTCTCTCTCTCTCCTGATTCTTTCTTCCACACATAAAATTTTCAAAGGTCTTCCACCTATAACACATCCTTTGATTGTTAATGCCCCTCTGTGGGCTGCCATGTTTCTCTCTCTCCCCTTCTCGGCTAAGCTTCGACAAGTTTAAACTCAGTCTGCACGTCCTCATTTTCTCCTCTGGCCTTGACCCTGCAGACTGCCTTCAGCCCTCTCCGTCTGTTGCGAATATGTGTTGTTTGGTCACTCGACCTCCCTAATGTATTCTTGACTTCCTTTCGGGGAGTTCCTTCTTCCCCATGGGGTGGCTTGTCATTTGGGATCCTGGACAGCGAGGGACGAGCATATGTACCAACCTAGAGGAGTCAGATGCTCTGTCCCCATTACGGGAACCCCGAGCACAGTGAAAATGGCCCGGAAGTTGTCGGCACGTGTCCTCTCTGTACCAGCACCGTGACCAGACTGGCTGTGACCTCCCTCTGCTCACTGGCCCTCGGGACACTGCCTTTGCTCCTGTCTGTTTGCAAGTCTTCTTCTCATCAACATGCTGAGCTCCTAACATTCTTCCAGATTTCCCTTTGGCTTAAATTAGCCTGAGTTGATTTCTGTTGCACGCAATCAAAGGACCCTGATGGGTCATCCCTCTGAAACTACTCAGGCAGAAGGTCACCAAAGACCTCTTCCTTGTTACCTCCAGTGGCTATTTTTCCGCCTTTAGATTACATCCTCTCTTTCTGCAGCATCTCCTCTGTGTCCCTTTCTCCATGTCGCTCTGTCACTCAGTCCTTCGGGGTACATTCAGCTCTCCTCGATAAAGCGTTCGTTCGCTCCATGTTCATTTTGAACACATTTCTGCAGTTTCCCTTAGGGGACCTGTGGTTCCCTCTGCCTAGAGCACCCTTTCCTCCCTTCTTTGCTGATCGAATCCTAGTTGCTCTCCACACTCAGTCCCATGCACCACTTTCTCTGGGAAGCATTTATTGACAGAGCCCTCCAACCTCGGCTCCCAGGTTGATGAGGGGCCTCTTGTAGGATCTCCCATAGCATTCTGAAACCTCTGTCATAGACCTGAGTTGCCTTGTTTGCTTCCCCATTCCTGTGGACACGCTTAATTTGTCTTTGTAGTTTCAGCCTCTTGTGCCTATACACACTGATGGGCGTACAGCCCTGGCTCGTTCCCTGAAGGAATCCCTTCCCACCTTGTCTGTGACCTTCCTGTCCCCTTGCCCCTTTCTTTTCTTGTACCTTCAATTTTTGCTTCCAATTGCATTTTCTCTTCAGACTCTCTGCAGCTTTTGTCTACACTGCTTACCCTCTCCTTCTCATTGAAACTTTATTATCTCTTACTCAGGATTCTGGGATCTCTTAGTGTGTGCCTTATTTCTCTTGTACACCATTTTCAGTCTCCATTCTGGGCTCCTCTTTCCCTGTCTGCCCCTAAATAGACATTCTCTAGTGCTTTGTCTTCACTTGTTCTCTTCTTTCTCTCTCTGTTTTTTCCCATAAATGCCATGCTTCTTGTGGTTATTCCTTTGCCTTGTAACTTTTTTGTTTGCCTGTCTTTCTATCCCTTAGATCATGTCATATCATTTCATCTTGCTATCCCCAGTCTAGGCCAAAGCCTAGCACATGGTAGATGCTCAGTAAATGAAGGGAGAATCACACATTTCATAGTTAGTCTCTATGTCTTCAGCTCATGTATCCCTCCAGAGCTTTCTGGAAAGTCCCACATTGTTCATTCAGCATCTCAAACTCAGCATGCCCAAAATGAATCATGTTGATTTCTTCTTAAACCAGCTTTTCTTTTTTTGGAGGGGAGGGGTAGAGAGATGCGTCACTCTTCCTGGTTAATACTCTTCACATCAATCCAAGTCATAATGGTAGAAACCTTGTTCACATTTCAGTTCTTTTCCCTTATTAGCATCTCCAGATAACACCGAAATTGTGTGTCTCCCATAAATTCCCAACCCCACTGCCACAAATCAAGTCCACGTGATCTCTCCCCAAGAGTCTTACTCTGACTCCATGCCTTCCGTCACCTTTCTAACCCTTTCTGCGGTGGCCGCTCGAACTGTTTCTTTCAACAACACTAATTAGAACATGGGATTCACCAGCCTGACGCCTTCCATTACAACAAACACACCACCACTCCCCGCATCTACCTCCGCCTCTTCCTCAGGAGGCCCCAGCTAGCCTTCCGGCCTCCGCGAGCTGCCCACCCCCAGCAGCTCTCACCGCTGTATCAGACCACTCACTCTTTTGCTCACCATTTGCTCCCTTTCTCCGCGTTTTTCCTACCGTGGTTACAGCCCCGTTTCTCCCAGACAGACCCAGGTCCTGGCTGTGTTCTCCTTGATGTCTCCTATGCTTCCTCAGGCAGAATTAGCCCTGCACGGGTGCTGTCATCCTTGCGACTCTCCTGTATTATAGCTCATTGCTGAAATGGTTCTCTATTACCATTTGTATGTTCCTTGAGGACAAGTGCATCATAAACATCTTTGTATTTCTTAGTGCCATGGATACAGTAAGTATATCATTACATGTCAGAGATGTCGTGCTGGAAAGGGAGTAGAAAGCTTACTTTTGGATTAATTTGTGAAAAAACAAATTGGGCTCTTTTGTTAGTTTTCTAACATTTTAAAGAGGGTTGCTGAGAAAACCTTCGGGCAGAGACACCCTCAAAGGTTCAGTGGGGCAGCTAGGGAGTCATCCTTCCTGGAAGGGCTGGCTGGCATGGAAGGGTCCATGGAGGGTCCCTCTCCTGCTGCTGAGAGCTCAGTACCAATGAGTGCCTGGCTTCCTGGGTGATATGCTGGTGGCAGGTGCCGTGAAGTGTGGCAGTGCCTGGGTGGGAATCATCATAGGTTAGAGTGCCGACTTTGCTCTTTTTTTCCCCTAGTTTTGTGTTAAAGTTATGGAGGGAGCTAAGGCTTGAATCAGTTACATTAATATGATCATTGAAATGGTTGATGGTAGATCAAAATGGTGAGGAATGCTTGTTGAATGAGTATAAAGTAATCAAAGGCTAATACTATAATTATGCAGTCACGAAACATCCATCTTAAATACCCGGTTCGTTAAAAAGGATCTATAAAAGGCGATAATGAGAGTTCAAGACAGAGAAACTTTCATAATGTCTATAAAAAGAATTTGTCTCTTCCCTTTCAGGTATGAGTTTGATGTCTTAGAAGAACTTGAGAGATTTTGTACAAATATTATTGGTATTTTGCACTGTCAGGCATTACCTAGGTTATTTCTCCTATCAAGCATTACTTCCACATTTTATAAAGGGGCAACCTGTGTCTCTTTTGCTTCTTCCATTGATCCTGGATCTGGTGGCTTTTGGAGAGAAGCAGATGTTCTTTGTTGTAAGTGACGGGGGCACTTGGAATCTTAATATACCTTCCTTGCATGTGAATTAGAGAGTTCATTCTGATGTTTAGTGTTCATCTTAAGTTTCTTTCTTTTGTTACTCTTTTAGTAACAAATACTGTGAAAGAAATCACAAGTCAACCTCTTTGGGTTGATAATAATCTTTAAAGCATCCGTTCTAGTGGTGCCATGCATCCTCTCCACTGATAGAGGTTAACCTCTGTCCTTGGCTTCTCTTAGCTCCAAACCGCTTTATCCCCTGTTATCAGAACTCTTCAGAGCAACTCAAAAATAATTTTCCTATATAACTACGAGACCTCATTTAAATTTTTAATAAACAGTCACATTCTAATGAGGTCTTCATAAAACTGACTAAATATGTTTAGAAATCATTAGCTTAAATTACCAGCACAAAAATCTCCTTTGGGAGTCCCGCAGATTTGGTTATAAGATTTTTGGCAGATGGATTAGTACAACAACACAACAGAGTTTCTGAATCTCCACACAAGCGGTGTAAATGGGAATGCCTGGGAAACAGGCGACTGGATAAAAAGCTCAATGTCCCTCAGGTGGATTCATTAAAGAGGGAAAACAACCACGACACATTCCGGAGCAATTTAAATGCCAGGTGTGCAGCTGTCGGCAGGTGCCAGGAAAACTGACAAGGGTCCCTTCCCAGAACACATGGGCTGAAAGGGGATGCGTGGTGGTGACAAGGAAGTCTTAGATAATGACAGGTCCTGGCAGATGTACCGGGGACCCCGCTGGAGGGAAGTGCAGCGTCTGTGTCTTCGGCACCAGGTGCTGAGACAGGGAGGGCTTCCCAGTGGCTCCAGCCCCGGCAATTACAGCCGCCTAATGCAGAGCGCTTCAGGGCAAAATTCAGGGGAAAGCGGGTTCCCAGCTCTGACTTAATGAATCAGCAGCAAGTCTGGGTAAACACAGGCATCCGCCTAGCTCATGCCTAATTCATGAAGGACACACCATGTGCAGTAAACATGGTAAGTAGGTAGTGGTTGCCCTTAAAAACCGTGTCATTTTGATTTCTTCGGCGGTTTGTTGTTGCTGTTTTTAAGCATGGAAAATGGGGAAGTGATCTCTAAACAAGTGTGCGGGATTAACGATGGGAAGTGGCTTGGAAAAAGGGTAGTGCGTTTTCCCGGAGGGAACGTGACCTCTTGTCAAAACCCCCAAATCACGCCAGGCATTTCAAGGACAGATGCCATTAAATTCATTACTAATTGAAGGCAGACCCATCCGTGTTGCTGATGTAACGAGGTGAGCATTCTTCAGAGCTGACCACATCCCCACAAACCTGGCAAGGATTCGGAAGGATCTTTTTTTTTTTTTTAAACAAGCTTACCAGACCTAAACTTATTGAGTTTCTTTAAGCCTATGGGCTTCCATTCGTGGGTAAACCTGAAACCTCGTCACCCTCTCCCCTTCAGCTGCCTACTTTAGCTGGGATTTCCGTGGTTACTTGTCCGAAGGAATAGTTTCCATCACAAGAAACAACAGTGACCACCCTGTATGGGGAGGGTCCAAGTACCTGATGGAAGGAACAGACCACCGCTGCGTGGCCTTTATTTTTTATTTTTCCAAAGCCAGGTAACTCAAAATGTAAACGTGAATATGTACAATTCGAGGTGGTGAATAACTTTTAAAGCGTATGGTCACGGCAGAAATAAGGCACTGTGCCAGCAGTCTCCAAAAATCTCTCTCCTTATCATACACGGGCAGTCAGCAGATATTTGTGAAATGAAGGATTCAGAATCCATCATACGTGCATTCTGGGGAAAGAAACCCACGTACACAAAAACAGAGGCAATCTTTAGCTTAGTTCTTTCATATTACCCTAGCATAGGCTAATTGCTGACACTAAGTTGGAAAGAAATCTCCCTCATTCATTTCACTGGGCAGTTACTGAGTGCCCAGAAGGCAGAGACCAAAAATTCTGGTGACGTTGAACATTTTTTTTTTTTTTTTTGCAGGAGTCATTACTGCTCTCATAGCAAAAGAAGGGGATGGAAGAGGTAATTATAGACATCACTGTAGGTCTGAGGTTTGTTGGTGGAAAGGTAAGGGTGACACTAATACCTCTATTTATGAAGTCCTCAGAATGGGCTGGGAACTTCTCTAACCACCTGATGCATAGAAATTCACTTAATGTTCATAAGAACCCTAGGAAGCAGGTGCCATGATATCCTCAGAGCCCAGGTGAAAGGTGGGTGGCAGAGAGGTTGGGTGGCCCCTTCTAGGCCAGGTATCCGGTGAGCACCTGCCACCCAGTCCCTAAGCCAGCTCCCCTGCTCTGGCTCCCAGCAGAGGGAACAGAAAGACGAGAAACAGTTTTTTGTACTTTCAGGACATAAAATACTGCTTTGTAAGTTTTTATACTTCACGTATTGGTCTCCTGGTATCTACCCCATTGTCTTATCATCTTATATCTTTTATCATAAAGTTTTCCACTTCATAAAGTTTTCCATATCATAAAGTTGTCCCCATTCTTTTCTTAGCATATTAAACTTTTGGTATCTTTGAAACATTCTTTAAAAAAATGTCATAAATATTTTCCTTCATATTTTCTTCTACAAGTTTTACAGCTTAATTTAAAGCTATATTTCAGTCTTTATTTGGTATTCATTTTCGAATGTTTTATGATTTTTTCTTTTTTGTCCGCATGAGTAACCAAATGTCCCAACTTAACTGATTGCGAAGCGCATGCTTTCTCCACATACGGCCATAGTCAACATCCGGGCTCTTTTGACCTGTTAGTCTATTTCTCTCTTCTCAGTTTGTGGGGCCTATAATCTTCTATTTTCCTATGTCCTTGTCTGGTTTTGATGTCAAAGTTATACTAATCTCCTAAAATAAAGTGGGGGAGCAGTCCTGCTTTTTTTCTTCTCTTCAAATAATTTTTATAAGATCAGGATTCTCCATTCCTTGAATATTTAGTAGAACACATCTGTAAATACATCTGGGACTGGTGCTTTTCCATGGGTCAGTTTTCAACCATAATTCACTTTTTAATTAATGTCTATTCAGAGTTTCTGTTTCCTTTTGAGTAAGTTTTGGGAAATCGTATTTGTTAAGAAACCTACCTAATTTATGTCAATTTTCAAACTTATTGTTAGTTTTACATATTATCTATTATGATAAAAGAATCTTTATCCTATTTCAAATATTGAAAGCTTTTGGCTTTCTATTTTTCACTTCAGGTTGCCAGGTGACTGTCTATTTCATGAATCTCTTCACAAAGCCTTTTTGATTCTGTTGATTTTTTTTATTATCGTTTCTTTGCTTTTTATTCAACAATTATCCGCTCTTCTATTTATTATTTCCTCTTTTCTTTAGTTGTACTCTGTTCTTCACATATCTTGAGTTGGATGCTTGCTCTCTCTCCTTTTCTAACTACATTTAAAAACATACACATCCTTTTAGGTACTATTTTATTTGCATCATATAAGTTTACTCTCTGATACTTCCTTTATTCACGGTTCAAACTATGTTCTGATTTATATCAGGGTATTTTACTTTGACCCATGAGTTAGTGAAAGTGCTTTTTCACCCAAATCCTCAGTGAAGACTGATCTGCCTCCTTTTCACTTCCCAGTTCTGGTGCCCGGCTGGCTTTCCCCCTTCCACCTCCCTCCACCTCTCCCTGGACAGTCCTTTCTCAAGGGTCTACCTTTTACAGGCTTATTAGGTTTCCTATGGCAGCCTCAGTTCAATTCCTAGTCCTGCACAGGCCTATCTCCTATTCTCAGCAGGCTGTAAAACCCAAGATCTAAGATTGCGAAGGCTGAGGACCTCCCACTTCCTCCAAGACTGACCCTCCCCACCTGCCCAGCTCTAGAGAACAGCGGCCGTGTCGCTCTCTGTCTGGTCCTCATTCTTCTGGTTTCTAGTAGTCTCCTTTTTTGAGAGCTAAAGCTAAACATTTTTAACATACATATTTACAGTTACACGTGATTTACGCATATATTACATACAAACATATGAAAACATATTTATATTTTATCTAGAATTTCTAGATGTTCGTAGGAGGAGGGTTTTCAGATTATTTAGTTTGTTATTTTTGCTAGAATTGTATCTCCCACTTCTTAATGTCTCTCTTCTTGAGTTGCACCTCCAGATACTTCTGAGAATCCTTTTTTGTAAACAGCTTTATTGACGTATAATTGATAAACAATTACAACATACAAGGTTTCATGTGTATACTTGATGAGTTTCGACATGTGTGTACCTCCTGATGGCATCACTATAATCAAGATAATAGACATATCCAGCACCTCCCCAAGTTTCCTGTGTCCCTTTGTTGTTTCATTTTTTTGTAAGAACACTTAACATGAGATGTACCCTCCTAACAAATTAAATGCACAAAACCATATTGTTAACTATTTTCCCCAGCAGATCTCCAGAATTGATTCATCTAGTGTAACTGAAACTTTGTACCCACTGAACATCAACTCCCCATTTCTTCCTCCTCCCGGTTGGCAACCACCACCGTATTCTCTGCTTCTATGAATGTGACTATTTTGGAAAATTCCTATAAGTAGAATCCTGTATTCTGTGACTGGCTTATTTCACTTAGCATGACGTCCTCCAGATTCATCCACATTGTTGTAAATGACAGGATTTCCTCATTTTTTAAGAGAATCATAAGAAACAACCTCTGGATGGTGTCTGCCCCCATATTTCACTTCTAGGCTAATCTCCAGGCTGCCTTTGCTGCTGAGGGTCAATCTCACAAGGTCAATCTTCTCTAAGCATAAGGCTTCTTGAGTGGAGCAGAGCCATGAACCCTACTATAAAACCAAGCACCTGAACCCTGTGTATTTTCTCATTTTTAAATTCCACTTTGGAAATAATCCTACCACTACCGAGGTCATAACTATGTAAGCATTTCCTGGTTAAATAAAACTAGCTCTCATGACAAGTTCCTCCAGATAAAGTAACACAAGACTTTGGGGGCAGAGGGTGATCTCTGTTTCACAGGTTAAGAAACAGAGTACCCCGAAAGGAAAAAGGAAGCCAGAGGAGATGCAGGAATGCCCACTAATGATTGCACCCAGTGCTGTACACTGTTTTTAGAGTCAATTTTCCAGAGTTAGATGCAGTCGCATCTAATGCAACGCCCACTGAGTTTTGACACCCAACAAGTGTTCGTGCTCGGAGGTATTTTTGTGTGCTCAATATAGCCAGATAACAACTGCTTTTAAATCTTGAGTGCCTTTCCTGTCTGTTGCTATCGCAACAAATGAAAGCAATTCAGTCTATGTTTACTGATAATTTATAAGCAAGTGCAGCAAGTGAGAGGAGGTGGCGCAGTAGTTCATGATTTCTGGAGCACACATGATACTTTCAAAGCCTCTATTTGCCTTACTTCATGTTACCAGCTGAGCAAGGAATACGCGGCCGTGTAGGTGCAGAGCCGACTCACCCTTCCCACTTCCACGAGGTTGGTGACCATGATGATGCTTGCGGTATTTTCATGCCACACCATCCTCCAGAAGTCATAGATGGTCTCTTGCATTGGTCCTGCAGCAAAACGGAACACAGGCCTTTTATTTAAATTTTGCAAGTCTGCAACTAGAAAATTTCTGGGGCTTGCAAATAAACCGATGAATACGCACTGGCGGTCCCCTCACTTTTATGGATGGACGTGGCTCTCCTTTCTAGTGTGGATGCAAATGGGGACTCTTTCTCAAACGGCACCTATAGAAATACTGAATTTTTCATTCATGGTTGAATTTTCTCATGTGATCAAACGTATCTGCATTCGAGCTCTTTCTACCCCTCTTAAACTACTGCTGTGAAAGAAAGTTATTTCTCCATCATTTAGCTATTTATCTCCATAATACTCGAGAGTGAAATCTTAAAAAATGGATAACATTACTCTTCCTGCTAACAACTGGCAGATATCCCAGGGAAATGGTAGATAGAATGAAATGAGCCTCTATAGGAAAAATGGCCTTTTCTTGTTTCTAATATTTTTCTTTTTCTGTGCTGTCAGATTAATCCTTTTTTTCTTTTTTCCACCTGATTTCCAAAAGTGAGAGAGAAGTTAGACTTTTAAGCAGCTGTACTTCCTGTCCCTGAACATGATCAACAGCTTGGGGTCAGCTCTTGGGTCTGAGTATTCAAAAGCACTTTCTTATGGACTGGGAAGAAAAAGGGGAGACAGGCATTACAAAATGCCATTTCTATAGGTACTAGGTACAGGAAGTTGGAATATAAAATTTCTTTGAATCCAGATTTGTAAAAACCCTAATCTCTATCTTATGCTCATGCATATTTGAGGGTGTAAGTGTCACAGTAGAAGTCTTTATAAGACAAGCAGAAATGGAAGGAAATGAGAGGAGTATAACTTCAAAGGCACGAGAGTCCCATGGTACGTGTGGAATCATACGAATGTTCAGGTATATGCCGGGACCAGGACCCAATCGTATCGTAGGATCTTGACATTGCAGATTATTGGATTTGAAGCTCCGATATTTGGGTCTGAGATCTGCCTCTGCCTTTTAACTGGCTGTGTGATTTTGGACAAGTTAGCCACTGTGAGCTTCCGTGTCACCATCTTTCTTTATCACCATACTGATCTCAATAACATTTCTCAGGGTTATTCTGAGGATCCATGCAGTTAATGCATACTCAAGTATTTTACACATAGCAGAGCATTAGAACAAACACAAGGTGTGTTTAAAGATATTTATGAGTGGTCCCTCCTCAGCTAAGGTTTGGACGCCGAGCAACAGTGGCACATCCCGGGGTCCCCTTCAATCACCTTCCATTCCTCTTGACAAATTATCAGCTGGTTCTTGTGTAATTTTTCTTCTCCTGTTTTACCGTCAGAACCTCCTTCCCTTCCGTCCACAATGGAAGCTTCTGTCGTTCCCCCTTGTTGCTCTGACTACACTCTCACCCTTCCCAAGAAAACTGACACCACCTCCTGATCTCTCTGCATCTCGTCCCTTTGTGGGACCCTGACGCCACCTCTCACGAAGCTGGGTCTGCCATTTCAGCCCGTGTCCCTTGGCATGTTTGTGCCATTCTCCTGATGCATGGGCTGAAGATCTTAATGACTTTAGTCGAAGGTTACAGAGCGGACAGGTAAACATTGGATCTTCTCCGTCACTACCTTTCTAGCTTGTGGACAGGGACAGTCACTGTACTGAACAGCTTGCTACTTATTCACAAGAAAAAAATGCCCTGAGTTTATCTTTGTGTAAACAGATAGTCTTCCCAGCATAACCCCCAAACAAAGGGGTGGCCCAGACACTTTCTGCCTCCTTCACCAAATCCACAGTCCTCTGCTGCCTACTCTGAAAGTTCCAGAAACAGTTCTGATGACAATGGCTAGAGGGGATGAATTAGATACTCCAGCATCATGGAAGGCGCGTACCTGAGGAAGAAAAGATACTTCTCCCTTTAGTGCCCGACAGGAGGCAGCCCAGAGATATTCCAGGCTCCGGGCAAGTTCCCAAGGGCAGCTTGCTTACCCTTCCTTAGCTTTAGACTCTCTTGTGATTACTTCATTTCAGTTTTCCCTAGAGGGAAACACGGCTATTGAGGTTTACTACACTTTCCATAGCACCTTATGGACTACCTGGGACATGGCAGGAGCTCAGTGAATAAATGAATTAGTCCGTATGCCTATGTATAAACTGTATTATTTATTATTAAAATATGTCTAAATATTAAATAGTATTAATATATCATATTTGTATGAATCCCCTCCTTGACGGATATTTCGGAGATTATCTGTAGAAGCTGGAAAGCACATTGGTTTTACTGCTTTCCAATTCATGGAAGGGGGGGACATCTTTTGCAAGGGTCTCTTCAGAATGAGAGTGACGATCACGCAGGCCTCAGAGAGCTATGATGGAACTGCTTCCAACCACTAAGTAAGTCACTCCTCATTTCCTGGACTCGAGGCTTTGTATCTCAATTCAACCCATTTCCCTACGTAACCAGAATGCCATCCTAACCTCCAGTAACTGTTCTCTACCGAGGGCCATGGTTCTTAACTCTGGTTGCGTATTACAATTATTGTGTAGCTTTTTAAAAAGTTCTGAGATCCCCTTGTTCCACCCATGTCGTTTCGAATGGCAAGATACCATTCTTTTTGATAGCTAAGTAATATTCCATTGTATATATACACCACATCTTCTTTAGTAAATGAACATCTGGGCTCTTTCCATAGTTTGGCTATTGTTGACAGTGCTGCTATAAACATTGGGGTGCAGAGGCTCCTTTGAATCACTATGTTTGTATCCTTTGGGTAAATACCTAGTAGTGCAACTGCTGGGCTGTAGCAATATATTTAACTTTTTGAGGAACCTCCATACTCTTTTCCAGAGTGGCTGTACCAGCTCGCATATGCTAAGCGAACTAAGTCAGTCAGAGAAAGACAAACACCATCTGAGTTCACTTGTATGTGGAATTTAAGAAACAAAACAGAGGATCATAGGGGAAGGGAGGGAAAGAGAAAATAAGATGAAATCAGAGAGGGGGATAAACCATAAGAGACTCTTAACTCTAGGAAACAAACTGAGGGTTGCTGGGGGGGGGGGTGGGGGGATGGGGTAACTGGGGGATGGACATTAAGGAGCTCACGTGATGGAATGAGCGCTGGATATTATATAGGATACTTATATAGGGTATAAGACTGATGAATCACTGAACTTTACCTCTGAAACTGATAATACACTAATGTTAATTTGTTGAATTTAAATAAAATAAAATTAAAAAAATTCTGAGATCCTAACCCAAAAGACTGCTTTAATTGGCCTGGGCTGAGGTGAGGTCTGGGTGTGTTTGTATATCGGAGAACCACAGACCCACAGCGGAAAGAACATTTGGCTCCACCTTCCATCCTCTCAGGTGGTCTCATATGGAGATGTAACGTGGAACCCCAAAGATTTGTTTTGAATCTACTGATTAGTCTAACTTTATATGCCAGCAGTTTGAATCAAGGAATCCCATTTCTGACTTAGAAGGAACTTCACGCATAGAATGTCATCGAGGAACATGGCTATACCACCTCACCAAGGGGCTGAGGCAGTCGTTGTTGTTTTTAATGTTGACCTAACTACATATGGGTTATCTTGAAAACAAAGGGCATTTATAAGCATCAGTAGCTCACTTGATGATATAAATGGTAGTCTTGATGATTTTCTTACCTGCTGACGTAAAAAAAAAAAAGATTGGAATAGACTAAAAAAAACAATTAGGATAGAAAAGTTCAACAACAACAACAAAAGACTGGGATAGAAAAATGAATTGGCTGATTGTTCTTTTCAATGCTAAAATCAGGACGGTTATCCAGAAGAACTAAAACAGCTTGGGTTAAGATCTGAAAATGAATTTGAACGCAAAGATTATTCTAAGCTGATTCCAGAAAGAAAAACAAAAAGAAACGCCATGCAAGGCGGGGGTCCCGAGTCCCCATCTCCCCAGTTGCGGATTTGCTGTGGTCTTCCTCGTCTCTTCTGTCCTCCCGCCGCGGGGTACGCACGCCATCCATATCTGAGAGCATCCCTGGCTGCCACACCGCGTGACTTTTCCCTGACCTGGTCATGGTGGCAGTTCACCAAGAAAACTGCTCAGGGGCCGGCACTAGAGAGTCTTGTCTTCTTGGCTAATGATGCAAGATATTTTCACGAATGCTTATTTCAATCTTGTTTTTTGTTTTTGTTCTTTTCAGAGGGGGGAAGAAAAGAAAAAGGAAGGCACCCCAGTTTAAGGTTTTTAGGGCAACACTGTTCAATCCTGTTTTTCTTTTCTCTTTGAATTAGTCAAATTATACTGAAAAATATATTTCAAATGATTTCCTGAGACAGGGATACATTATGACTCAGAGATCTAGGTCTTCTAACAAAATCAAAAAAGCGTGCCAGAGGCCAGGGCGGGGTAGGCTTTACGGATCCTGAGAGCCACTCCCTTTGATTTTTGGCAGCTCCTGGTGGGGTCTGAGAGACCTTGGCCACCAGAAGCCTACTGATGCATGCCTGGGAGGCAAGGCCATTACCCCTGGCACCACAGCCTCACAGGGCTGAGATTTGGGGAGGAACACCAGGCGAAGGTCAGTATTCCTCTGCCTCTGATGTCCCTCTCCCAAAAGCTGGTGTGGCAAACGCCCTTACCAGGAGGACAATAATAGGTCACTGGGGTTGCTCCCAGGCTGGACAAACAACTCCCAAGACAAGGAATCTGTAACAGCAGACAACGGACTCTGAAAAACCTCCCTCGCTCCAGGGACCAACGGCGGTGACCCACAGCCGCGGTGACCCACAGCCGCAGTGACCCACAGGCCCACTGTCTGATTTCTGCAGTTTGTGGGAGCCGGAGGCTGCTGTGGCTGCACCTTACAGATGTTCCAACAATAGGCAAGAAGGCTATTCTCAACAGTCGTCCCCTCGTGGGACTAATAAAGCATTTGAAAGGTAAGGTCTTGAAATTTCAGTATCAGGCCAATAATACATTCCATTTCCCTCACAATAGTTGGCTTACACGGACCTCTGCTGAGAAGAAAATGTATGTGGGGGCCATTCTGGCCACCATCAAACCTGGAAGGAACAGCAACAACGAGAAAGGTCAGGGAGGACTAGAGCGCAATAAAAAAAAAAAAAAAAAGAAAGGCAATGAAAAGCGTAAGTGAAAGCTATTCAAGGATGGGCTCTATTGTGTTCAGATGAGTTCTCTAGTTTGTGGGAAGTGAGAGATATTAAAAATCATCATTTCAAATCTTGATAGAAGACTTGTGTCTGTCTCTTCTTTTCACATTCTAATTTCTATACTGTGTGTTTTCTGTGTTAACTAGAGCCGCTGAGAGGTCAAGGTCCTTAAGCTCCCAGTGGCGTATTAGAGTTTTTTGAAGGAAAGAGAGGTAGTACACATTCAAATCGCTATCCATCGTAAATAGAATAATACCTAACTTCTTTGGGACACTGCCTATTGGCCAGGTGCTGGATGAAGTATTTTATGTATCTTATCTCATGCAATTAAAAAATTGCAATCCTATTTAATAGGCACTATGGTTCTCCCCCATTTTACTGAGAGGAGGGGAGGCTGAGGAAGTCAGGCACGTTGTCGGAAGGCACACGGCTAGTGGGTCATAGATCTAACCTTTGAGGTCTACCCCACCGTGTGACGCTGCTTCCACGCCAATGTCAAAAGCAACTCAGAAAAGTTCTAGCTGATAGGTGCGTGTGTGTGTGTGTGTGTGCACGCAGTCATCTTAACCTGGCAAGAAGAGAAGAAAACCCATATCAACCACCTGAGACTACCTCTTCAAACATGTGTTTTTTTTTTTTTTCTTTCTTTTTTTTGAAACCAGGTTGCTTCCTGCCTTTAAACCTCCCATGGGTCCCACTGCCACAGAATCAAATCCAACTGCTCGACAAGCATGGCCAGCTCCAGCCCCCTTCTCCACCACCCCAACCTCTCCTACGTCCTGAGCTGCCCCCACTCAGGAGCACTTCCAGAGCAGAAGCCCTCCTCTCGCTGCTATCAGCCTCCTCCCGAGCAGGCGTCAGTTCAAGCCTGCAAGTCCCGCGGTCTCAGCTTGGCCCCCTGAAGGTCACCTAGTCAGGCAGGTGTTCCAAGCCCCGAGCCACGGCTCCCTGTTTCTTCATCTACCGTCAGTTGTGATGACGGTGTGTTTTTAATGCACGTCTTCCTCGGTGGTCTATGAATGTGGACCTACCCATTCAGGTCACAGTTTCTCTGTGCCTGAGGTCTTCTACCGAGCTTGCTTCCCTCATTCATACCCCCTTGCTGGGCCCTGGTGGGGATCTGAGTGTGCAGCCTGTGTCTAAGGTGAGCATTCGGCCTGCTCTGTGCCAGGCACCCCTCGAGGTGTAGAAGGGATGCCAAGGTGAGTGACAGAAACATAGTCCCTACTTTCAAGAAGCTTGTACTTGTATAAGGTAGAGAGAAGTCAGGAACATATCACGCTCTCATTTAAAGGGCAGTAAGGTAAGTGTCCTAAGATACTTGAACTTCAAACTGAGCTATGCATGCCTCTGGAGACGCATGGAGATTTTCCGTGGGGCACATGATTACTTTTTAAAAGGGTTAATTTCTAGATATTTAATTCTATATGGATGCTACCCAAACTGATCTCCCTGAGAAGGAGCCCCCATGCTCAGCGGTCTTTCTCACACTTAACCAAACCTTCACCCATCTCAAATACTATAATGGGGCCCTGCTCAGGTATACAACCTACAGGTCTGAAACAAAGCAATCAACTGAAAACACACAGGGCTTTCTGCCTTCCTTCTCTGACACATATTTCTGTTATGGGTAAAATCTGATGTTAGAAATGGGGTATATCTTTTTTTTAAATAATGGGAAATTTTATCTTTTTAATAATGCCATTCAAACCTGTACTTGATCATATTAGAGACTGGGGTATTTTGGTTCATGTTGGGATGTTCTGAATTTAGAACACTTGAAGCAGTAGAGCCTAGTAAGGCTTATTCTATTTTTTTAGAGGGGAAGGAGGAGGGAGAATCTTAAGAGAGGGAGAGAGAATCTTAAGCAGACTCCATGCTGAGCATCGAGCCTGATGTGGGGCTCGATCTCACAACCCTGAGATCACGACCTGAGCTGAAATCCAGAGTTGGACACTTTACCGACTGAGCCACCCAGCTGTCCCTGGTAATGCCTATTCTTTTAAATGGAAGTGGAATGTTTTGCTGGACCACCAAACTTTTCTGGATGAGACCCATGGCTGAAAGTTTCATGTGTTTCCTTTCAGGTTAGATATGCTTCAATCCGTAAAGTAGTAAAAATATATTTATCACATATCATAAAATATTTATTCTAATTATATCAATCGTCATTTTATCTTAGAAAATATTTAATATTGTCTGTCTCCTTTTCATACATGGGCCCAGTGGGCTGGAAAGCTGAGTCTAGCTACCCAAAGGCCAAGTCCAGAGGGAGCCGCTGAGCTCTCCTGCGGGATGCAGATGGATGTATGTCCGTAGTGGAGGGACCTATTTTATTTATGGAACAAAAACTCCCAAGAAATAGGAATATGTTGAATACGAAGACTAAAAAAGGGTAAATAAAGTGATGATGCTCTATATTGATTAATGAGAGGGAGATTTTTTGAATATTTTACTCTAGATATATTAAAAAATGTTAAAATATCCCCAGGATGGCTCCCTGGGCATGTAGGTGGCTGGCAGAGACCAGCGGTGGAAATGTCCAGGCAGTGTGGAAACGTCTGGAATCCCAAAGATAGTGGCAGCGCGGCTCCAGGTGGTGATTCCACTCGAGCAGGACATGGAGTACGGGGGTGCGAAAGTCAGAGCAGTGGTGGGCAGGGTGACAGTCCTCTGGGTGGCCTCGCACGGCTGGATCACTCAAGGTCACCTGGCGCAGAGACGAGGCTCACATTTGAATCAGATGGGGGAGACTGAGGCTGCCTCTGGAGGGAGTTTTGGATGAAACTGAGCAGGATTCTTGCTGTCCCTAGTGCCAAGGAGCCCAGGGAGGGCCCTGGGCTGGAAGGGGGACCTGGGGAATGACAAGGATGGTGACCAATTAACTGAGGCACAGGGATGAGCCCATCAGGCCAGGTGTGATTTCTGTGTACTGTCTCATCTATTCACCACCGCGACGGTGTAAATTTCCATTTTAAGATGAGAAACAGGTTTAGGAGAATAAATGCCCTGGAAGCTGGGATGGCAACCCAGGGCAATCCAGCTGCACTTTTTAGATTTCAGAATGACCTCGGCAGCCTGGGTGGTGGGGAGGCTTGTCAGCCAGTCCTCCAACCGCGACGGGACTGGGCCCGGGTGCAGGAGGAGGGGCTGTGCATGGTGTGGGTACACACTGAGCGGTGGAAGTACAGATGCAAGGGGTGGGGACCCTACAGGCAAAGTAGCTGCAGAAAACCTGGGAGTCGTTGCTCTGGGCACTGGCCTGGTTCGGGCTTGGTCAAGTCCTCAGCATCCGGTTCATTCCATCAGCACTGAAGACCACTGAAGGTGGAACTCGGATATGGAAAAAGATGAGCCTAGGACTTATGCATTTATTTTAAAGCTCTTGCTCATAAATAAAAGGGTCCTAAATATTTGATCCATTATTGTTATTGTTACTGCTGGCAACAATCTAGAATAAGTATTATGAAGTTTGTTATTTAATATTCAGAGCGTTAGATGTCTCTTCAGTGGTTTCTGAATAAGTCTTTATTACAAAACTTTATGTGATTTCTCAATATGATAGTTCCATAACACATCTATAATTTTACATTTAGTAGCTTTTCATTTGTGCAGTAGTGAAATGTAAAAGGTAAAATATGCCACCATGTTTTACGGACTGAATCTGCCTCGTGTGTCACCAAAGCGATAATGGTGACATAGAAAACAGTCGGCTTCTGCATTAATAATCCTTAACAACACTTATTTGATAGGTGCATTTGCTCTTCCCTGAGGCTACTTATGTTAAAGTCATGGAATTTTTATGAATAATTTTTGGTATCAGCTGCAGAAAGTGGAAACCGAAATTGAGATGGCTGGGTGCATGAGATGTGATTTGCTCATTTTCCTGAATTGCTAAGAATGACCTTCCCCCCACCCCCCAGAAATTACCATTTAAAAGAAACAATACAAATCAGCTAAGGAATTAGAAGCACACACTGAGGATTGTTCTATGATGGGGAAAACTCGAGAATATTTAACTTCAATTCAAAAACATAACTAGTAGCACGTTAAAATAGGATTTCTAAGGATAGCTCTTACGTGAAGCCCCCTCTACGTCCAGAATTACAGGGTTCAGAATGTTCACCGGTCTACTGGAATTTTCATTTAGTGACAATAAAAGAGAAAATAGGCATTGGAGCTATAATAAAACACACCTTTTTAGAAGTAGTGTCAAAAGCGATGACTTAAATAAGGACATTAAATAGTGTTTTCAGCTAATAATTTCAGTGGTTCGCACACAAAGATAAACCCTTTCTTACCCTGGAGTAGGCTTTCCCACTGTGAGTCTTTTCCCTTTGCCTGGCCCATTCAGGTTAGCAGCTACTTGCCAATTACCCCGTTTGTTCTAAATTGGCTCACAGGTGTGTGTTCTTCTTATAACCAAAAACCAGGCACACACTTCCGGCCGTATCCATTAGTAACATTTCCCCTCAAACACATAATCCACATGTTGATGTTTACACTTGACTCATACCATTCCCTGAAATTGTCCTTTCAGACTGAAATAAGAAAGTGTGCCAACGTCGACTGTGCAAATACTCGTGGCTCTCCCTAGATGATTAGTTTCATGGAATGTTGGTTTCCAGGTGCATTACTAGAACATATGCAATCCTGATTGGACACCAAAAGGTCATGTCAGATTTAATTAAGAGAAAATTGGTACAAACCAAACACTAATAGACAGGCTGCACGCAGATTCTCAAATAGCCCGGGAAGCCTCTGTCTGCAGCATGAGTCACAACCCTTCAAACATTATCTCTGTTTTGGTTAATAAGGTGTCTTTTGTCTTATTCACTTATTCAATTAAAGTAGTTATAAAATATTTAAAAACAAAAACGATAAAGAATAATATAGTAGATACTCTTTGCTATGTCTTAATAAAGATACATTTAATCAATACCCATTTTCAGCCTAAGAAATATAAGGCACTTGGTATTTTAAAATTTAGTGTCTCCCTTCCCATTTTTCACATTCATATTGTCTACTCTACTACTTCAGTTCCAATGTGAGTTCATTCTACCTCCATTAGTCATTATTGTAATTCCTTTCTTTTCTGTTGTAAATTTTTATATGCCTTCATCGTTTTTATTGTGGTTTTCCCTTATTTATCTTTGCTAGGATAAACTTCCTACATTTCCACATCACTCTTAACTACGTCTCAAGTCATAGCAAATATAGATAAAGAAGTACATTTAAAAAAAAAAGTAAACTGGAAACAAAATGAGTCAAGTATTCTGAGTACCTTCTTCCTTTCCCCTACCAGGAATTTTTAGAACTTTAAACAAGGAAATAAATGAAAATAGTGGCTTTGAGACCTAAGTTTGCCATAATATTTTTAGAAGTTTTCTTTTTCCTTAAACAAAAGCTACATGTGTTAAAATTCACTAAAATAAGGCATTTAAAAATAAAAATCTGTAAAATCACCCTTGGGAGTCTTCAAATAAATTATTTCTGACTCACGAACATATATATACTTTTAACCATTTAGAAACATTAGTGTAGCGATAAAATCCCAAATATGGATTAAAAAATAAAAAGTCATTCAAAGAATAACTGTGATGGCTCGCATACCACATATGAGGTACAATGACTTAAATTACAATTGTGGGTTTTGTTAAAAAGAAAAACACCAACATATTTTTATCTGTGAACATGTTGGCACACAAACTCAAAACTAAAAAGTTTTTGGAAGTGATATAAATGTTCCGTTAAGAAAACTTAGGAAAAAATCTTTCTAAGTGTCATACAAAAGTAGAATAAGGTGATCTGATTGTGTTGCCAGGAAATTCGTTTTGGAAACTTGTTGATAAATCATTGGTGAAAAATTTTAATATCCTGTTTGCTTTCCCCTGTGTGAGTGGTGAGGCTTTGGGTGTGGGTCAGGGTAGGAGTCACCTTCACTCTAAGCCATGGGCATGATGACTCAGGAGTGAATTGTCTACATTTTCTTGCCTGTATGTAAATCTCTCAGTGGGTATCTCCATATTTTTTAAAAGAACACAACCATGATACTGTTTTATGATTTTACAAAGAACTATTGTTCGTTTTACTTTAAACTCATTGTGCAAGGATTAACTATTCCTCAAGTGCAATGTGCAATGTGCAATGCTTGGGGGACATCTGCATTTCCTGGGACTCTGCTGTGTGAAATGGATCTCAGAAGTGGTCTGCAGGAATTCCTTTTGGTTCAGCTCCACACTGTCTACTAGCTCTTTGGTGCAGATTGTAACTGACCACTTGTAGGCATCTGGTCAACCTCTAGCCAAGCAGAAGATGGTGCCTGCCTAACTAGCCTCTCCCAACACAGACAGGTTGAAGGAGGAGCCCAAGAGCGCACATCATTCCCTTTATTCTCCCCACTGCTCCTCAGTCATTATTATTCTCTTTTCCACAGATCATTTCTCAACCCCATTTGTTATCTAGTGGTTTCTTAGCCTTCCAAACTCCTCTCTAAACTATCCTTGTGTATTCTTATTTCAGAAATTGGTCTGGACAAAGCCTGTTGCGAAAAAACTTGTCTGGCCTTTGGAATTAGCGGTTTTCGCCTCCAAGTGATCTGACTATGTGTGTGCTTCGGGGAAGCCTTCAGAACACCAAGACTGGTGTCCTTTGCTGCTATCAGAGCTGCTCAATTTCTGCAAGACTTCGAAAGCGGAAGGAAAATATGTTTCTCCAAGCTTATGATATAGCTTATTGTCTTTCCAACCCATGTCTGTCCTTTGTTTCGAAATGATGATAATCTTTGCACTTTGAGGAGGATGCAGGATAACTGGTGAAAAAGTAAGTGGTTCCTTTTGATACATCCCTCTGGAAAAAAGCATGAACAGGTGTAGAATTATTAATTTTTATGAAAACTGTATAGGTATACACTATACCTACATTAAAGTCTGCACTGCCTATGTGTCACTGAAAGTGTATCTTTTGGAATCCACATGATGATAATGATAAGAATCGCAGCTAATATTTATTGAGCAGTTGCTTGCAGAGCTGGTATCTGAGCCTAGAGAGTCTAACTCTGGAATCCATTCTCATTAGCCTCTCTTCTCTATTGCTGCTTGGAAGGGAAAGTCTTATCTTAGCTACTGACATAAAAATAATGTTTGTATATGGAAGGAATTTGTGGACCCCAGTTTCAAAGATTTGATCATGGCCATGTTGCATAAGCAAAGCGATATGTGTGAATAAAACCAGCAATGGGGTGATCCTTAGCATGACCCGTACTCGGATCTGAAATGTTCCAAAGCATTTCTCGAAACCCTGTCTACCTAAATGAACCATTATTTGGATTTTGCTCTTTGTGGCCTATATTCAGCTCTCCTCTAGAATCAGGCCTTCCTGGCAGTTACGTAAACATTTTCAGCGTGCAAAGGCACGCTGGGAAGGCAAAGGCTGCTATTATTCCTGATGTGGAAAGCTGAATGATAAAGGAAGACAAATCAGATTTGAGTGACAGGGGTAAAGATCAGGCCTCCAAAGAGAAACTCTTATATAAAAAAGAATGAAAGGATTGGTAGGCAGAGTGTGGCAATAATCTACTCCTCCCCGCAGAGACAGAGGCTGCACTACCGGAGGGACCTTTGGTCCTTGATCCCTGGGAAGGGTTGTATGGCAATATTGCTTGAAGAGCTGGGAAGAGGCACATGAGACAGTGTTTGGAGCCTCAGAAGGGAGGCACATGACAGATGTTCACACCACAAGAGCCTCTTGCTGGCTGAGTCACCGAGCATTCATCAGGCCTGTCTCTGAAGAGAACCCTCATAAACTCATCTTGAGTACTTGTTCACGCTGTAAAGAGGGGACCAGAGAGAAGGCAATCAAGGAGAAAAAAAGAATGGCGGCCTTCAGAATGGAGGAGTTTGGTGACCCAAAGGAGCTGGCTGCCTTCTGTCAAGGAGAAATAAAGCAAAGGGAAAAACCTATATTCACATGCTTCAGGGGCCACTGCCAGAGAAATAAAAGCTTTCATTAGTCTCTGTATTCTTTAATTAAGCCTTTCTTAGTATACAAGTGGGATCCGCTTTTATTTAAGAAAAAAGAGAATAAATCTAATAAATGAATAAAATAGAGATAAGTTGATTCCCTAGACATCACACGGTGTAGGCAATCTCAAATTTTCAATGGCAGCATGGGGCATCGCATCAGAAAATTTCCAGAAGCATCCTTTTGAGTAAGAAGGCGAGGCACAAAAGTAACTTGTGATGGCCAGAAAGTTCCTAAATTGTCTGCTGCAAACTTGTTCAAAACTGTGTCGGCGTGTGATCAAGCAACCTGAACACCAGAGTCAGGAAAATGGCTCCAGTTCTGCACTGGGTCTCATTTTTCCACTGGCTATGGAGTACGGGCAAGGGAGAGAAAGAGCCTAAACCAGTTCCCAGACCTGGTCTTATAGCAAAATCACCACTTAGTACTAGTTGTTTATATATATACCAGCACTATGTAGTTCCTGAGGTCAGCACTATATTTCCAACCCTGTCCGAGCCAGATACTTGGTACACTCACGGAAACATTTGTTCAGTTTTGGATGAATTGGGTCTGAGAGCACTGTCTTCGCTTTGAAAGGGCCCATGATGCCGCAGGCCCCAGAAGCCAGCACTGGGGCCTGTGGCCCTGGGGCCTCACCTACAGCTCTATTCTTTTAAAGGGCTGAACCTGGAAGAAAGACGCGACCTCCTATTTTGCCTCAATTGGACCGAAGGCCCCTCAGGAGATCAGACACCCATTTGGTTTCTCCAAAGTTGAACGCTGCATTCAATCTCTGAAAATATTCATGAATACAGTTTGCAAATAATTCTGTATACATGACTCACTTGAACTTATAGAGATGAAAGTCACTTAAAGCAATTTGTGCTTTAAGTTCCAACTGTCTCAATGACAAAACAGGGGAGCTGGACTTCAAGACTTTTAGAGTTTCTACCAGCTTGAAAAGATTCTAGAATTTTCTACTTCAAATGAGGAACACTGGTAAATTATTCTTACAGATTAAAAAAGCATTTGGAACAATCTAAAATGGGGTGCCTGCTTGACAGCAGCATCGTCTGTCTTCCAATTATTCTGTGTTGTTCCATTACTCAAGGGACATGTTTCCATCGTGGCATCGATAACAATATGGGTGGATGACACCTACTGCAGTCTATTTTTGGTTTTATCTTTTAATTTGCAACCTGTCTTTAAACGTTCTCACTACTAATGAGCAGGTTTATTAAGAGCATAGGGTGAGAAATGTTTGTGATCTGACCTTTTGGCTAATTGGCCAGTCTCTGTTGAAATTAATCTGGTGAAGAAAAATTATGGTTTCAAAGGCAGTTTATGGGGAAGCTGTTAATTGCAATTGTTCATTCTTCTTTGGAAAACTGTGCAGGGATAGTAACATGTAGTGGGTCCTCCATGGAGAGTTTGGCCCTGGGCATACGGAATGCAGACCTCACAAAGGGTCACTGTTTGCCTGGGTATAAATGACACTTCCTCAAAGACCCCCTATTTAAGTTTGAAAACTAGAGACTACTCCACTTTACCAGGCAATACTTTTAAATTAACCTCAAAGATGACACAATAAGTGACTCCAGTCTACAACCCATTGGCAATACGGCGGCCACTTAGCTGGGAAGAACAATGGCAGCCAGTGAACTTGTACCCACTGGTAGTTGACGGAATATAAACAAAAGTTGTTTACTGAAGACTAGCTCTTGATTAAAACTTTTTTCTTTCAATTCTACGGATAAATAATTTCAAGGTTTCATCTCCATCTGGAGGCCAGAATGCAGGAGACAAAAGCTTACTCACAAGTATGTAGAACTTGCACTGACAATGACAAGTCTCTGCTCCAAGTGTGACTTGCTGAGGAGGGTTAAGTGTACCTATTCTAAGCACCGTTATTCACTGCTTCAGAGGCTAGAGGGAGAATCTGGAGCTAGGAAAATAGAAACCACATTCATCTTTCTGAAAAATCCTTACAAAAAATAGTCATACTGCGTGGAGTATGTGGAAGACAGGGAGAAGAAAACCAGATCAATAGCAAACAGAAGGAAGTCACTATAGCAAAGTTTCAACCGTAGTGCAGTCATTGACGACTGGGAGGTGTTTCTGCTAGAAATCTTCACTCCCCACATTTTTGTTATTTTCATGTTAGAAGTCTGCTCCTGGCTCAAGGTCTCTGGAGGACATTTCTTTCCAGGCTTCTCTTTTTTTCTCTTTATCAAATTATCAATAAATAATAATGTGTATTATAATAATAATAATAACTGTGTATATGGGAGGGGGATATGCACAGGTAGGGTCAGGGCAGAGATAAGCTGAGCTGTTGAACAGGATGGATTATCTCCAAAAACAGTGCCTGGATTGTTGGAAGAAAAAGTGTTAATAAGAATCAGAGCTGATCACCTGGAACTCAGAAAAGACAGAGTCACAGACGTTGGAGATCAAGATCCCCAAATCCGCCAGGGAAGTAGATGCTGTGTCAGGCCAACAGGAGATGGCCTTTTTGCGTGGTTGGAATGTCCTACCACCTAACTGGTGTCTGGCACACAGTGACTCCTAATTCATTCATTTATTCATTTCTTCCCTCCCTCCCTCATTCCTGTATTCTCATCGGGCATCTGCTTCATGCAGCTCTCCCCCAGGCAGTGGGTATGTGCCTGTTGAATTAATAAATGATCTCTGTGGCCCTTCCTCTGATGCCAGGACGTGAAGCAAGATGCCTTCTGCCCAGGCATCTTCCTCTTTATTTTTTTGGCATCTTCCTCCTTTGCTGGCCTGCAATGCAGAATGTCCTTGCCAGGCGGAGGGCGGTTCTGCCTGATGGACAGTGATATTTCTCATGATAGACAGCTACCCGGTAACTGGTTTTCTCTATCAGTCCCAGTGTGACCGGCATCCAGAAACATGACACTGAGCATCAGAGTTTCTGTGAACAAAAGATGTGCTAGCTTCCGATTGTTAAAATCCACACATTTCACTCTTCTTGAGGATAGGTGCCTTGATACCCATTTCCTCATTTATTTTTTTTTTGGGGGGGATTGTGCTAATTTGACAGGCCTGGCTATCCCACTGAAATTCTGACTTCAACCTTGCTCTTGCTGCCACACAGTCTCTTCCTGTCACCATCAGTGTTCGCTCCCTGGACTAGCAGCTCTCCAAACAGGTGCCCAGAGGCCCGCTGGGAAACAGGGAGACTCTGGAATCTTAGTGTCATATTTCAGGAAATCTGAGACAATTTTAATTAAGAGGTATTTTCAGAAATGACTATATCATAGAAAATTAGATTTTTTTTTTATTTTTTTGAGAAAGATCATTAACTTAGAAGGAAGGCATTGGATTTTGAGGGGTGAGCTTCAGTCCAGGAGAAAGAGCGTAAGCCCTGAGCCTCTTATCCAGGGTGAGAATCATACAGTATCACGCAGCACTTGACATGGAAAGGAGGAAAAGCGTCCAGAACCTTTGTGGGTGCACTGCTGGTCCTCAACTACACGTTAGTTCTGTTTTCAACCCCTGCTGCTTCCCGTGGCCCTCTTTCCTCTATTTATGAAATGAGATGATAATACCCAAATTCATCCGAGGATAGAAAATTAGTTACACCAGAAAGCCTAGCACTTAATAGGCACTTAATATTTATTGAATCAATGGACAAATAAAAATTCTGAGTTTCAAAAAGAAGTGTATTATATCAAGCAAAACTACGAATATAGGAAGAAAATATATTTATCACTTTTTATTACATGAAAAGGACACACTTAAAAATCAACTGTTTTGACACTATATTTAATATTAGAAAATATATTTTAGTTGTATGCAACTTAGATTATTGAGTAAAATAAAAGCTACATCTGCCTCGCTGTCATTATTGCTGTCTGAATTATTCATTTATACTCCAGATTTTTTTTTTGTGTGTGGTTATTCCCTGTTACCTCTGTTTCCAGTTTTCTCTGCAGGATAATTCCATACTAACTAACCCTTTTTTTTTTTTTTTTTTTTTTTGAGAGAGAGAATGAGAGAAAGAGAGCTCAAGTGGTGGGGCAGGGACAGAGGGAGAGAGAGAGAATCCAGAGCAGTCTCCACGCCCAGCTCAGAGCCCAATGCGGGTCTTGATCTCATGACCCTGAGATCATGACCTGAGCTGAAATCAAGAGTTGGACCCTTAACCAACTACGCCATCTAGGTGCCCCCTAACTAATCTTCTTAAAGCACTGTTTTCACCACCACATGGCTCAGAAACATCCTTCCTCTCCTGTCTCTGCCCTTCTTCCTTTAGTTAAATAATGCTCTTCATTCGCAGCCTTTAAACCAATGTCCTCACTTTACCTGCTAGTTTTTCTTATCCCTCTAACTCAGGACTTTTTTTTTTTTTTTAAATCTGGGTTGTAGAGATTTTTCAGGCTCGATTTTATTGTCTGTGAATGCCTGAATGTCTATATAAAATTGTATGTATGTATGAGCTTTTCCTGAGAGAAGATCCATTTCGACCAGTGACTACGAGGACCCAAGCCACCACGGAGGACCCCTTCCAATCTTCAGTCAGGTCTCTCTTGTGCCCTCTGCCAGGGCTCCGTGCTCCTGCCTGACCTGGGGAGTCCTCCTGTTCGTCCCGTCCTCTGTCCTCTGACACAAGAACCCTCCCTCAAGGCTGGCTGCAGACCTGCCTCCCCCGGTCACCCCACTGATGCTCTTTACCCCTCCTCTGGCTCCCAGAAATGGCAGTCAAGTGCTGAGGCACCACCACAAGGCTGTGACATGCCCTCCGGATTTCATGATGGCTCCCCTGAGGGAATGACAGGCAAGTTCCTCCGGCGGGATCCGCGATATTCGTGTGCCCCCTCTAGCCCACAAACAAGTGGGGACATGAGGAAGAGGGGCTGGGTGCTGGGCAGGCTGTGTCCCTCACAGACTGACAGTGTTTCCTTCTTCAACTAGCTGACTCCATCTTTCCTGAGGTTTCTAAAGCAGGACTCTTGAAGTCAGTTTTAAAAATAAATCCAAACAATCGTAAAAAGAACACTTCTCCAGGGCCCCCTCATTTGCATACCACATGGCCGGCAGGTGTTCTCCCGAATCATTTTGGAGGAGCGATTCTAAATGTGTGCAGCTTCCTCCACCTCATGGCCCACAAGGGGGTCTCCATGGGGTATCTCTTGATGGTGAAAGATGATCGGTTCTGGGCAATCCTACCCACCTGCGTACTCATCCGCCCCTCACCGTGAGCCCTGCTTTTGGAATCCGCACTCTGAGTACAGATATGCATTAACAGACATGACTTCCCCTTCTCCGATTCCTGGTGTGCCCAATCATAAATCCTGAACATTACAATTGTATTAACGGTTGGTCAGGCAGGTGTGATGAAATGAATACTGGGTCATTGACATATTAGCTGCAGACAGAAAACAATTAAACGGAGCGGGAGGGGCAGGCAGGAAGAACATAGTAAAAAAGCTACAGACTGGCTTGATTGTGGTCCCTTCAATTTGTAGAAACATGACCGTTATCATCAAAGGTCAAAGTCGGTTACTGGTACAAAAATCAATTAAGTTGAGGTGGGGCAGGAAGAGATCGAAGAGATAAATTGAGGACATGTCTTCTAGATTGAAGGGACTTGGTGAAAATCTACGTATTTTCAACTCTTGGGAACAGACCTGGTTGTCAGTAAATTGGACTGTTCACGTAGTTTTGTGGGTTCCTGCTATGAATAGGTTTGAAAGGATTATATCAGCGCACACTAGGAAAGATAAGGAGCAAGGAGAGATTTTAAAATTGCATCTGCTTTATCACCCATTTTGTTGGATTCTTAAAATCAGACATTTGTGGTTTTTGTTTTTTTACGAGGGAGATCCATGGGCATGATCTACCTCTCCGCGCCAATCTCTGCAAAGGATCAGAAATCCTCTGGCATTCTGAGGCTAACAGTTACATGGCGTTTGTGTAATAAACTAGAAAAGCAATTCTAACTTTTTAAACCAGACCTCGTGGTCTGAATGCATTAATCTTAACATTATGTGTACTGCCTTGATTGAATGTTCGACTTAAAATATGTGCTCATTTCTGGGGCGCCTGGGTAGCTCAGTCGGTCGAGCATCTGACTCTTTATTTCAGCTCAGGTCTTGCCTTAGGGTTGTGGGATCGAGCCCCACATCAGGCTCTGTGCTCAGCAGGGAGTCTGTTTCTCCCCCTTTCCCTCTATCCTTTGTCTCTCTCCCAGCTCGCACTCTCTCTCTCTTTCTCTCAAAAAAAAAAAAAAGTCTTAAAAAAAAATTTGCTCATTTCTGCCTCTCTCCCTGCACCACCAGCAGTGATGTAGTACTGCTGGTTTTCCAAGTGCAATCTGTAGACCACCCCCGTGCCGGGTGGTCTGGCAAAGAGGGCATTATGTAACATCCTTCTCCATTAAGGGCACATGGGTGGTCTACCACAAAGTGATTACATGTGCCATTTCGTAGCTGCCAACAAATGTATTTACTCATTAACACTTGATAGGTTGAATGCTCCCAAACAGGGCTACTGAGCAATTAAGTATGACTCAGATGAATTCTGAAGGCACCAGAAAGTGACTTCTCTAATGGCAGTTTTCTTCAAAGCATGATCTCCCTTGCGGGGAGAGCGGCAGAGAGGATGAACGACGGAATGCCAGGTGAGGGGCCGCACAGAGGACTCTGGGGGTTTTAATCTCTACTATGGCTGGCTGTTTAGTCACAGTAATCTAGAGGTCCTCACTTTTGAAAATTCAAATAAGATTTAACTTTAGAAAAAAAAAAGATTTAACTTTAGGTTCACGTTATTTGTGAAACATGGACTGATAATCAAGAACTCAGTATTTTGTGTATTTTACGATCAAATTTTCACATACATTTATAAAAACTAATTCCAGATTATCATCAAATTTATTAAATGAGATCTGTTATGACCCTTACTTTAGAATATTTTGGAATCCATTAGCAGGATTTTAAGGAACTAACAAAGGGTTCCTTGAAAAGCATTGATTGGTTCAGCTTGAAAGCAGCAGGGTATAGGAGAAGGCAACCAGGATTGGACTCAGAGGCCCTGGACACACGTCCTCGTTCTGTCCCATCAGGTTAAGAGTTTGTGCCACGCGCTTGCTCTCTGAAGACCTTAGTAACTCCTATAAAGGTTTGCTTCCTGTCAGGTTCAAGCTGGGCGTGCTCCATGTGACCTTTCTTTTGACTAGCCAAGTGACCCTGGAAGGAGCCATTACTGACTTCATTTCAGGGGAGGAAACATACTGGAGGTTAAGCAGGTCGCCTAAACCCAGGTAGAATTACAAACGGTGACACGAGACTGTGGACTCTACGTATGGTGCCACCCAGGTTCTTGCCGAGGCTGTCAGGATTAGGAGGAAAAGACCCCATGGTGACTCCATTTCAGCCGCACTTGGAGGTTTCTACCCCAGAGCTCTGCTGTCCAAAACTACCAGTAGGGAAGAGCCAAATAAAGCCATTTAAATCAATACTAAAATCTAAAATTCAGTTCTTCATTCATAGTAGATACTTTCAGAGTATCAACCGTATCAACCAGCACAGATATGGAAGATTTCCACCATTACGGAAGGTTCTGCTGGCTAGTGCTTCTCTAAGTGTTGACATTCTGCTTGCCGACTACAACCTATGACTCATTAACTGAAACTGACCTTGGTCCTTTAGCTACTTCTCTCCTCTTGTGGTACAACAAACACCTCCAACCCCCCTGCCTCTAAGCCTAGACTTTTAAGCCATGATTTTCTTGGCATCCTTTATTCTCTTGCTCCTTGATATTCTTTTGGGCCCCCCCTGCCAATCCCTAACCATTGGCAAGTCATATCCTTTTGATTTCCCTGCTCTTGTTTCTGGGATATAATGCAATACTAGAAACAATGATAAGATAATAAAATGAAGAGAATGCACGCTCTCAACCCTAACTGGGTTGTCCCTGCTTCTCAGAATTTCTTTGGCTCATCTAACAGATGCACTAACACATCCTTTATGATTCCTCCTTCCCAACACCCCAGACCTTCCATGATCCTCATTCTCCATAGATGACCCACCTCACAGTCAGTGTCCCAGGAGGACGATACAAAAGCTGTTGCCATGAGCTTCCCCAACACGTTCCTCTAGGCTTCTTGTTCCTTTACCCCAAGTGATCCACCAACTGCTTTCCACCCCGGAGCACTAATTGGCTGCTTTCGATCTTTGCTCCTGTCTCTCCCATTCAGAAGTTCTCTTCCCAAGCCCACCTCTGCCACAAAGCAATTTTTGGATCATCCCATCTGAAAGCAACTTCTATCTTCTCCAAGTTTCTCTAACATTTTCCCTGAACCTCTCACACAGATTTCTAACTGGTGTTGCTTGTAATAATGCACAGGTCACCCCGTACCTTCCCCACCAAACCAAAACCAACGTGAGAGGGCGTGCATGATGGATTCAGCCTGCACCCCTGGAGGCAACTAGCACAGGTCTTTGTATAGATAATGCTCAGCACATACTTATTTAGTGAATATCTATATACCTATTTATGAAGATGTCAGATTAATTCCTAAGGCAGACAGATTTAATTCAATAATAGTTGATGAATATACTTTTTCTAATGATCACAACATGAAGTTCTAGCTAAATGACTGTATTACCAGATCTTCTGATGGGGAAACAAGTGGGGGTGGTGTGTTGATGACGAGAACTGTAATAAATGGGGCCACGGTAGTGTAGAATATCATTCTGCTGGGTGGGGGGAGGTGTGGCACAGGGACAAAATGATAGAGAGTGGGCAAACAACCAAAGAAAGGCATCAAAGCTGTAAGAGACTTACCTTGGGTAGCAATGTAATGATTGGGTCGATGATAACCCTAAAAATAAATGAGAAAGAATATTTGACCAACTTAAAATCGATAAGCAGCAAAGTCACACAGTAAGTCTGCCACAATGAATGCACAGAAAAAGACCAACAATGGCGTCGGTTGGAAGTTAAATGACCAGATGCAGTACCACGGAGTTCCTCGTAAAAAGCAAAGGTGCATCACACATCACAGTTCTGTTGCTTACACGGGGGGTGGGAGTAACTTAATCATACACTGGCTACGAGATGATGGGTGAGCAATAAACACTAACAACTTATGGATTCTCTGAAATAACATAACCACGACTCTTATTAGATTGCAAACAGGCTGGGAATGTGCAATAGGATTTCATTTGTGTTCGGGATGTTATTGGCAACGTGCCAAGGGCTTTAACACCTTTTCTGTCCTTCTGGTATAGGCAGCTGTATCAATAGTGATACTGAACATCATTCTTAAACACTACTAAAGGCACGCCATGCTGCTGTAGCAAGGGCCAGAAATTTGAAGAGGCAGAAATTCTGCAAGGCCCCTTCCTTTTATCATGACCCTGTGAGAAGGGGAAAAGATGAAAATTGGGACGAAAGAAAGAAGGGAACAAAGAACACTGGAAGATCAATATCTGGGAGAGAGAAAACCAATTTAAAGAAAATGACACACAGGTAACGGAATATCACCATGGACCTTCCATTTCTGTCTCCCGAGATTACTCAATATACTGTGTGCTCAAAGCCAGATGGGAGACAGGAGAAACTTGGAGAGGAAATACAGATATCTCAGACAATTTAAATGCATGTCTATTAAATGTTTTTGCTCTTAAAAAAAAGTAATTGCTAATGAACAGCAAAAGCAAACACATTCTTTATACAACCAGTTGTAGGTCTCAAAGATAGACTCTTGATAGATACTAAATAGGATTATTAAATGATCGCTCATTTCTTGCCAGCTGATAAGTACCAGAAAGCAAGACCCTGTCTGATGTACAGTCCCATGAGTCAGCCCTAGCAAGGCTAGGAGATAGGAGGAACTCCTTTACAAAACAGAAATAATCCCCACGGCCCACGAATGACCTGGGCTGCTAAATGCAATGGTCATTTTTCTGTTCTCATCTCTGTGACCCGTCACCATCTATGTGACATGATTAATACCTTGAAATACTTTCTTCTTTGCCTTCTGGGATATGACGCTCTCCTGGTTTTCTTCCTCCCTCCCTCCCTGGCTTATCTCCCTCATTCATTTGCCCATTCCTCCTGTTCGCCTTGACGTTGATGTTGGAGGTCTGCTTTTGGTTTTGGTCTGAATCGCTCACAGCTGTAACTCCGATATCTACAACGGTAACTGACATATAATATAATAGGCTGCTCAATAAAATCCTATTGACTAAGTGAATAAAGGGGCCCTGAATATTGACTCTCTTCTCTGTTAAAATTAAAACTAATTAATCTGGTATTTTCATTACTTTTATGTCTTTCCTCCGCTGCATCTCTACCCGCCCATTCTTTAAAGCTTAGTTAAAATCACTTCTACCACAAAGCCTAATCTGATTACATTTTCTCCTTCAGGCTGTGACTCATCAAACACTTGCTAAGTGCTTATAGTACTGCAGGTCTGGACCCGGTGCAGGGGCTATACTGTCCCTGTGCTTGAGGATTCTGCAGGGGCTCCAGGAGCTGGGACTGGAGCAGCAACAGGATTCCCATGGAATCTCTTAAGGGAAAGAGTGTTACAGAGAAGATATTTCTTACGTTAGCTTCTAAACTGTGAGGTCTTAGGGAGAAAGTAATAGGTCTTGGACACCTCTGAATTCTCCCATAAGGTACTCATTAAACTGCTGGGTAAAGAAATAAGTACAACGTACTTTAGGAGGAAGTTTTGCTTTAATAGAAAAAAAAATCTAACTTGGGATGGGTATGTTTTGGGTCTTTATGAAGTGTAGGGGTGTAGGGGTCTGCATTTGAGGAATGGATGGGAATTTACTCCGAACGGTCATCCTGCACGCCCCACCCTCGGATCTATAATCAAAGTCTCAAACCTCTCCAAGTAGTACTAAAAATAACGTTTCTTCTGGTTTGATGCTAGATTGTGATGCTAGTACTTTTAGTAGCATCTGATTCATACTCAACCAAGAAAATAAAAGAACCCATATATATATGGATACGAACCCATATATATATACATAAATATATATATATATACTTCCCTGTCCATGGAAGTATTGATGGGCTAGAAGACAATGTGGCAACCAAGCTCACTGCCTTGGGAACTGCAAGAGAGCTAAAGCCTGTCTAATGTGGACCTAGGCCTTGAAGGTAACAGTGACAGTGACTTTCCCTTCATTTTCAGGCTACTTTTGATTTCATTCATTCTTTCAACTGAAAACGTGCTGTCTCCTCAGGAATTTATTCTAATGTAAGACATTAAGTTAACATGATGCAGAATGAACAAAGAAGCCGTCTTCAATAATTAAACAGCCTACATATTTAATGACATGTCTTGTGTCCTGGTTAACAGCTGCAGACTACTTTGAAGGCAACTTAAAAGTGCAGTAAGGACGAGAGATTGCAAATCATCGAATTAGGAATTAGAGTTTTATCCTATTAATATGTAAACGGATTTTTTTTCTAAGTGTCAAATAATCTGAGTTGTTGACAAAAAAACAGAAACATTTTTCTTGGTCCGTAGGAGCGCAGGACAGCAAGGGAGGCACGGAAGGTGAGAAGGGAGCTCACCAGCCCATAGGCCCACTTGAGACAAGGACTGGCCACGTCTTCAGCATAAAGTTCTGCGGGCTGTGGGGCCAGAGCTATGTGTTTGCTCTAGAGTTGGAGCAATGTGCGCCCACCCATGTCATAGCAGACACACGATGTCTGTCAGAATGTGTCAGAACGGTTGGGCTTACTGACAGTTTCAAAATACATACATCGATATAATTTCCATTGATATAGTCTGAGTTGGTATCTCCTTCTATGGTCTGCAGCCTCACCCGCGAATGATCATCTGCAAAGGAAAAAGAAAACAGTCATTGAAAGGAATCTGCTGGGCTGCTCAGAGCCCCGGAATGTAAGCCCATGACATGGAGATCAGCCGCATCCACGCTGCTTTAAAGATAAACAAAGAATTAAATACTACACACCTTCTATGCTTCCTATTTTGCTCTGAAAATTAGGAAGGATTTATAATTATTTGCATTTTACAGCAATTCTCATTAACTTATTCTTTGATCAGTGACAGGCGTGAGGCATTGGCAGAGATCTGAAACTTCCCCATTGAGTCCCGTGAATCACAAGAGACTTATTTCTCGGATTGAATGTGTAGCGACTTCACTAAATCACATACAAACCCTGAGATTTTGATGGCTGCCTACGACGTCCACCCTGACAAATGATGGTTATAACCACGGCCCAGCCTTCTGGGAGGTGCAGACACGTACCTAACTAGGACCGTCCCTCAATTCCCTAAGCCGATCTCTACACCATGTGTGTGAGATTCAGAGTCCAGGTGTGCAGGTTAGAATCCCTCCCCTGGGGTCTGGGGCACATTACTACACCTCTCTGTGCTCGAGTTTTCTTATCTGTAGCCTGGGGATTAACAGTGCCCACCTCAAGGATTACTGGGAGCATTAAAATAAAAAATAAAATCAAACAGAAGAGAGCCTCGTATACAGTAAATGATGGATAAATGTCAGCTGTTGCTGCTGTCACGTGCTGTGTAATGGACACACGGACTGTTCTTCTTGCTTCTCATCTGTACGGCTGAGGTCCACACACACAAGAGCAAGCCAGGAACGGACCCGTATGCGGTCGGAAGTTTTCCTTGCGGTGACATACTCTAAGATCTAGTTTCTCAGAGTACATTTGGCTTAAAACCAGAGGCCCCCCCGTGCATGTTTTTGTTGGGGGCGTGGGGGAGGTGAGTCACGGGGGTGCTGGGGATGTGTGGATTGTTCCGGCTTTTACATTTGTTGGGAGAGCCGGTGCACACACACACACACAGTTACCGCAGAGCTGGGCGGTAAGCAATTGCGGCAGCAAAGCCATTTGAGCCTCCCGAATGAAAGATGTTCCAATAGACCTGAATCATGGCCATTCTGCACACAGCAGGCTTTTAGTCAGCTCCTCTGAAGGGAGATTAGGTCTGCCTTCCTATACTCCTTGACTTTCCCAGGGCAGTTTTTTTTTTTAAAAGGCAGGCATCACATTAGAAGCTCCCAATCTTTAGAAGCAGTGCTCTCCTTGTCAGATCTATTGTACCTCCTTGTCAGAATTCCCCCCTCTCTCACACTTTATTTCTCTTAGAACCTCAGGATGAACGCCGCCATTCCCTGTGATTTACCACCCTTGGGCTTCTCAAATTGTTCTGGAATGTTCTGCAAAGGGACTTCAATCTCTGATAAGACCACACTCTCATCTCCCATAAACAGAGCCTTTGAAATAAAGAGTTTCCCCATCATCTCCTACGGTTCAGTTGGTTACCTCTCTCCCGCCCTCATTTTTTTTTTTTTTTTTTTTTTTTTTTTTTTTAACTTGGCTGCTAGTTCTCCACATTTAATTGCTTTACTCTCCTCCTGATGGGGAAACCCACAAGACAGATGCTGAGCGTATTTCCTAAGCAGACTGAAACTGTTTTTATTTCTCTTTTTATGCACGGTAGTATCTTCTCCTTATTCTAAGGCTGATTTTACTAGATTATAACTTCTTGGGGTCAGAGACCACGTAGCAGCCATTCTGAACATCCCCGTGAGCACGTTTCACCCAGGCCACAGTGCCCAGATCCACGGCCTCTCTTCACAGCACTGCCTGCCGCACACACCCACACACAGTGGTCCCAACACACAGCAGGTGCGCGCAAACCCCTTAACCCCCCACCGCACTAACGAAAGCCCTGTCTTGATTGTCCCTGTCTCAATGGAAGAAGGGGCAAGTTGTGGTCAGGCGAGGTTCACTGGGGCTTTCTGGGGTGCTGGAAAGGGTCCTCTTGTGGACTTGCTTAGTGGTTTAATGAGTTTGTTTGCTTTACAACAAATCTATTAACCTGTATTTGGGGGCTTTATGCCCTGCTGTATACCTATATTTCACTATTTAAAAATAAAAGGGTCTACCTGGAGGGCATTATGCTATGTGAAATGAACCCAACCCAGGGCAAATACTGCATGATCCCACATCCATGAGATCCTTAGAGTAGTCCCTTCACAGAGACAGAAAGAAGAATGTGGTTGCCAGGGGCTGAGGGGAGGTGGGGAATAGCGAGGCGGCGGACTTGGGGAAGATGAGAAAGTTCTGGCAGTGGGTGGTGATGGGTGCATGACAATGTGAGTGAACTTGCCCACTGAACTGGACGCTCACATGTGGTTAATGTGGTAAGTTTCATATTATGTTCATTTTATTACAATTTTTAAAAAAGTGAGAGTCCACTTTCTCCACCCCCTCCCCTTGTAGGATACCCCTTCAAGTTCCACTCTAAGCCTGGGTGTCCTGAGAAACAGCACCTTCAAAGCTGGGAAGGGCATGGCCGGACTTGATGTCTTAAGAGCCCTTAGGGGTTCCCCCGCGACCCCTCTTGCTCCGATGAAGGAAAGGCAGTGGTGACAGTGACTCTAGAGCTTGCCACTAGAGGACAACTGTCAGACATTACAGATGTGTATTCAGGAGATGGCTTAAGAATTACTGCAATGAGGTTGAGGAAGCATTTTTCCTTTCAGTGATAAAATGCGTGAATATTGATAAGTCAGTGTATCTTAAGGCAGGGAGACTGAGAGTTTAGTGGGATGAATGGGCTTAATCTCTCAGAGGCAGGAGTCAGCTGTGGAGAACAAAAGGACATGAATTTTGCCCAGCGAGAGGAGGTTGGTCATTGCATGACTGCCCTCTTGGCTGTCCCAGGCCCGCAATTATCAAGGTAATCCTCTGCCTTGTGGCATGCCAGTGAGAGCACCATCTTTCCTCCACAGCAATGAAATAAAAAGCCAAGTCTCACCATCACTCATGCTGAGTCAGTGGAAGTAAAGGCAATAGAAGTAAGATGATCTGTCCCTTCGGCCAGGAGAGTCTTCCCTAAACTCCTGCTGCACATCTGAAAATGCCTCGGTGACAGAAACTGGGGTTCTCAGGCATCCTCTTTTAAATCAAGCTCTCAGTCGGTTATGAAAACAATAAATATAGATGGTTGGGGAGCAAGTAAGTCAGTACATGGAGGCTCACCGCCATCTTTTCTAGAAATCTTATTCACCTTGAATCACAAGCCAATTAAGAAGACTCTCATACATCAAGTATTCTTTTAGGAAAGCTCAATACCTTCTCCTGGGGCACTCCTGAGGTGAAATAGTATCGAAGGACTATGAGGAAATGCCTGGAGGACATTTCCGGCATATGGCAAATATGGGAGACGCTCAGGCAAGGGATCCACAGAAATGCCGTTGCCCACTGGTTGAGACCCTGTCCTTCCACTTTGTTTTGGAGGCTGACCAGCTGGGAGAGGGCCTTTCTCAGTACCAGGGGCTATCGTTTGGGTTGAAAGGAGGAAGCAGTTCAGAGAACTCAGCTGTTCAGGTATAAACGTATGGGAAATCCAGTGGGATTTGTGGCTAATAACAAGTCAATTGTTCATGAAAGCCAAGGAGTCGAGACTATACAGATTTGCTATTTCCGGGAGACACGGCCTAGTAAGGTTGCAAAGACCTGAGCTTCAGAGTTATCAATTACCATCCCTAGTTCTCCTCCGGTATGGGTATTTTTTCCTTCATTATTCCAAAACCATATCATGTTGATATTGTGTAGTGTTTAGCTTTGGTGTCCCAGAGACCCTGATTTGAATACTGGCTCTCCACTACTCCCCCCAATTGTGAACTTAGACAAACTCTGAATCTCGCAGAGCTTCATCTGTACAAAGAGGCTGATGACGGGCTACCTTCTCAGGATCGTTGGGTAGACCAAGTGAGAAGTACATGTCAAGCGCGTGGAGTATAGGACAGTTTCCATTAAAAAGGAATTATCCCTCTTATGTGAATAAAAGTGACATCCTTGTTGTTTAGCAATTCAAACTATAAAGGGCCCAGGATGCTTGTTTGGCGGTCAGCGGAGGAGGGTAAAACTGCCCACTCTAAGCAGCCCACCTTTGGGAAAGATGAGCTTGAGCTACTTTTAAAGAGGAAACAGGAAAAAGATTTGGGAACAGGATGAATACTCCCAAATAGCTCCTACGTCTTGATCCCCTGGCATCTATTCAGGAATTTGTCTTTTTATTTAAATATTTTTTTTCTTAAATCGAGGCATAATTGATATACAGCATTACATTAGTTTCAGGTGTATAGCATAACGATTTGATATTTGTATATATTGTAAAATGATCCCCACGATAAGTCACTAGACAAAGTTACACATTTTTTTTTTGTTCATTGTGATGAAAATTTTAGGATTTACTCTCTTGGCATTTTCAAGTATGTAATATTGTCAACTATAGTCACCACGCTTACATTATATCCCCATGCTTTACTTATTTTTCAGTTGGAAGTTTGTACCACTTGACCCCATTTCACCTCTCCCTCAACCTCCCTCCCTCTAGCAACCACAATGTTGTATTAGTTTCAGGTGTACAACATAGTGATTCAATATTTATCTACATTACAAAATGCTCACCACAGTAAGTCTAGTTACCATCTGTTATCATGCAAAGTTGATATAATATTACTGGCTATATTCCCAGTGCTGTACTTTTTATCCCCATGTCTTATTTATTTTATATCTCAAAGACTGTACCTCCTAATCCCCTTCACCTATTTTGTCCTCCCCCCCAACCTCCTCCCTTCTGGTGACCAACAGTTTGTTCTCTATGTTTATAGGTCTATTTTTGTTTTGTTTTGCTCTGTTTTGTTTTTTAGATTCCAGATATAAGTGAAATCATATGGTATCTGTCTTTCTCTGTGGGACTTATTTCACTTAGCATGTTTAGTTCCACCCATGTTGTTGCAAATGGCAAGATTTCATTCTTTTGTGGCTGAATAGTATTCCATTATATCTATATATCTGTATCTATGTATATGTATTTATAACCACTATATATAGACACAGATATATTTACATCTATTTATATATATGTCTGTTTATCTATCTAATGTATCTCTATATTTGTGTGTGTGTGTGCATATCTTCTTTATTTATTCATCCACTGATGGACACTTAGGTCGTTTCCATATCTTGGCCATTGTAATGATGCTGCTATGAACACAGGAGTGCATATATCTTTTCAAATTAGATAATACCTAGTAGTGGGGTTGTTGGATCTTATGGTAGTTCTGTTTTTAATTTTTTGAGGAGGCCCCATACTGTTTCCGTAGTGGCTGCACCAATTTACATTCCCATCAACAGGACATGAGGTCCCCCTTTTTGCCATATGCTTGCCAATACTTGCTATTTCTTGTCATTTTGATAATAGCCATTCTCACGGGTATGAGGTGATATCTTACTGTGGTTTTGATTTGCATTTCCTGGATGACTACTGATGTTGAACATTTTTCATGTGCTTGCTGGCCATCTGCATGTCTTCCTTAGAAAAAATGTTTATTCAGATCTGCTATTTTTAAATTGGATTATTTGGGTTTTTTTTCTGAGTTATAAGAGTTATTTATAGGTTGTGGATATTAACCCCTTATCGGATATATGATTTGCAAATATTTTCTCCCACTCAATAGGTTGCCTTTTCATTTTGTTCATGGTTTCCTTTGCTGTGAAGATTTTTATTTTGATGCAGTCCCATTTATCTATCTTTGCTTTTGTTGCCTTTGCTTTTGGAGTCAGATCCAAAAAATCATCACCAAGACCAATGTCAAGGAGCTTACCACCTGTGTTTTCTTCCAGCAGTTTTATGGTTTCAGTCTTATATTCAAGTCTTTAATTCATCTTGAGCTAACTTTTATACCTAGTGTAATATAGTATCCTAGTTTCATTCTTTTGCATGTGGTTTCCCAGTTTCTCAACACCATTTATTGAAGAGACTGTCCTTTTCCCCTTGTATATTCTTGCCTTTTTTGTTGTAAGTTAATTGACCATATATGTGTGGTCTTATTTCTGGGATCGCTATTCTGTTTCATTGATCTATGTCTGTTTTTATGCCAATTTCATACTGTTTTGAATACTATAGCTTTGTAATGTACTTTGAAATCAGGGAGTGTGATGCCTCTAGCTTTAGTTTTTCTTTCTCAAGATTGCGTTGGCTATTCAAGGTCTTTTGCGGTCCCACACAAATTTTAGAGTTGTTCTTTTTCTGTAAACAAATGCCACTGGAATTTTGATAGGGATTGCATTGAATCTGTAGATAGCTTTGGGTAGTACAGATATTTTAACAATATTAATTCTTCCAATCCATGAGCACAGAATATCTTTCCATGTATTTGTGTCTTCTTCAATTTCTTTCATCAATGTCTTATTGTTTTCAGAGTATAAGCCTTTCACCTTCTTGGTTACATTTATTCCTAGATATTTTAATATTTTTGATGAAATTGTAAATGTGATTGTTTTCTTAATTTCTCTTTCTAATAGTTTGTTGTTAGCGTCCAGAAATGCAAAAGATTTTTGTATATTGATTTTGTACCCTGAAAATTTACTGAATTCATTTATTAGTTCTAACTGTGTGTGTATGTGTGTGGAGTCTTTATGGTTTTCTATATATAAAGTCATGTTTTTCACAAATAGTGACCATTCTACTCCTTCCTTTCCAATTTGGATGCCTTTTATTTCTTTTTCTTGACTAATTTCTATGGCTAAAACTGCTTATACTTTATCGAATAAAAGTGGCAAGAGTGGGTGGGTATCCTTGTCTTGTTCCTGATCTTAGAAGAAAAGTTTTCTGTATTTCACCATTGAGTGGGCTTTTCACCATTATGTTAGCTGTGGCTTTGTCATATGTGGCTCTTATTACGTTATGGTACATTCCCTCTATACCCACTTTGTTGAGAGGTTTTAACCTAAATGGATGTTGAATTTTGTAAATTCATGCTGAAAGCGGCTTTTCTAAACACAATTTATTCTGTCCCTACCTACCTAGTTCAAAACATTCAAGGATATCAACAGGGAACTGATCAACAGTGCTCTGTGTTGGGGAAGGTCATCAAAAAGATGTGACCAGTGGCTGACCCATGAGCTGGACCCGGGCATTTGAAGTTCCTCACCCATCTCCCCATTATCCTCGGAATGTGGGTTCTGCTTGTTTTTCCTTCTCTCAGAAGCTATTCCAAGGACATAGTCTTGAGATAGTTGAGAACACTTACACAATATAGGTGATTGAACCTAGTTAAGATGTCTTCATAAACTTTTAAGATTTGGCAGGCAGATGCAGGGATCCTCTCATCTTGCTGCCTTCCAAGACAAGCTCTGTATATAAATTCCCTATACTTATTAAAACTCTCAACTACGATCCTGGAGTGCGCTGCCTCTCTCTTTGGTCTCTCCCTTCCCTCTGTGTTTGGGAGCTGGTTTCAGAGGACACCCAGGAAGCTCAAAGAGGGTTGTGAACCAATAGTCTTCTAAAACAATGGAATATGATACAATCATCAAAAAGTATTACTATAGCTTTAATTTCTTTACCTGGGAAGATCTCTGCGACATATTGTGGAGTAAAGTAGAGCAGGATACAAAGCAGCATGTCTCTTAAGAGTCTGCTTATATGAAATAATTGTATATGTGTGTAGAAATGCATAGTGGGATAAGTGAAAGTATGGGATTTCTGCTGGGTAGGAAAATTTGGAGTGATATTTATTTTCATCTTTATGATTTTGTGTACAATTTTAATTATCTACACAGTTTATACTGCCTTTATAATCAAAAATAAAACAATAAACCTATTTTTACTTTAAAAAATAAAGCCAACAACTTCATGGCAGAGAACAGAAAGAGATCAAGGAAACTGAAAAAAAATGTTAGTAGGGTTCAAACTTAGTTGGTGAGGTTCTAAGCAATTTTCCCCAACTTTTCATTACTGCATAATTTTTCCTTAATGTGTATGGATTGCTTTTATAAAATTGGGGGAAAAAGATATCCATTTAGCCGTGGATGACTGGAATACGATCGAAATCCAACAAATGTTTATATTATAATCACAACTCAATGTTAGCTCATCAAAAAGGGTAATGAACTCTGACATTTTGAGAAAATCTGCATAAAGCCCTTGTTGCTATTCTCATTCCTTTCAAAAAAGCCTTTACTATAAGAAATAGGGCAAAAATAGTATTTTTGGGTAAGAAACAGGCACCTAAAGATGTGGTATAAAGCATAACAAACCATTGCTTACTACTGAAAAAATCTGCTGTTGTTTTTCCCCATGTTCGTATATTTATGTATGCAAGTGTGTATGTATTTATGTGTATTTATGCATATATGTATGTGGGTATTTTTGTGTATGCATGTGTGTATTTATGGATGTGTAAACACATGCATTTATGGCTGTGTGCTTGCACACACTAGAGGTGGGATAACGAGATATTTAAAGCAGCTCTAAGTCTCTAAAAAGGCTTAATTATGCCCTTTTTGTCACATAACAT
>CM052889.1:51212219-51227882 GCA_028534135.1 Potos flavus | reverse complement strand
AAAAAAAAAATAAATGAAGGTTTACAACAAGAGAATATGAACGATGTCAAGTAAACTTCAATTAACTGTTGATTACTGTTACAAAACAGGAAATTTTCTTATCTCATAGGATAATGGGATCATGGCAGGGAAGCAGCAGCAGGAGAGCAGAACTGGGAGGGCATTCTTGCCATGAGCCTTCCCAATTCCCTATCCAGGAATTATGTGAGTTATGTTTAAGTGGCAAATGTTATTTTTTCTTAAAAGCAAAACAAAACACAACAAAAAGAGCTGCTCCAAGAAAAAGATGGAATGACTAGTGCCATCCATGGTTACCTGGCTCTCTATGGACATTGTGACAGGGTCTTGCATTTTCTGGAACAGTTCTACATGCAATTATATAGCCAATCTCCCCATGAATACATTTGCAATTATTAGAACCACATATCCTTATCTTTGGCTTGGAAAATAAGTAATATACCGATGGGGAGCAGAGAGAGGAAGAAAGGGCTTTCTGGATTGACTAACTTGGCTTCTGTTTCCTTTTGTTATGGTGATAAGTATTATTTTTTATTTTCTAATGTGGACCCAGTTTTAAATGTTATAGCTTTTTGTTAGCATACTTCGCCTGTTTAAATTTCTAGTTAGAAAATGAAACTTTACCTACAGCTCTAGAGCCATGGGCATTCCAAGAGACTATGACATGATACAGAGGTCTTCCACACTGTGAGCCCCTGTTTTCCAGGTTCAGGAATTCTAAACAAGAATCATCATCAAGGCAGGAATACAGTTCATCGAGGCTATAGAATACTGTTTCCTATCTGGTCCACAGGGAGGCCTGGCATAGACGTGTGACTCTGAGGCTGCGGACATACTTACTACCTCTACTCCTCATTCTCCCAAGAGACTGAGCCTTTTTTTTCTTTTTTAAGATTTTATTTATTTATTTGAGAGAGTGAGGAGCAAGAGAGAGAGAACGAGCAGGGGCAGAGGGAGAGGGAGAAGCAGACCTCCCGTCGAGCAGGGAGCCTGGCAGTGGGACTCGATCCCAGGGTCCTAAGATCATGACCTGAGCTGAAGGCAGATGCTTAACTGACTGAGCCACCCAGGTGCCCCTAGACTGAGCCTTTTTGACTATTATGACCCACCTCTCTCTCTCTCTTTTGGCAGACCATGAGATGGACGGTTAGTTCCTGATAAATCCACCAGTGAAACACATCTAACTAAAATTAAGTAATTTGGTTATGCAATCATTCTATTATGTCCTATTTCACATAACTTTTGGCTTTTAAATATTTTTTCTTTTTCCAGTTTTACTGAGATATACTTGATATGCAGCACTGTATAAGTTTGAGGAATACAGCAAAATGATTTGAGTTACGTATCTTATGAAATGATTACTGCTGCAAGCTTAGTTAGCATCCATCAACTCATATAGGTACTTAAATATTACTTAATAAATTAAGCAAATCAACGTACTTTTTATGTGACTTTCTTCTGTGGATTTTTTTCTTTGGGCAAGGTTCTTTAGCTATCCTTCTTCTTCTTTTTTAATCTTCAAGACAGTCAGAAGTTTTATGTGTCCATTTAAAATTACATAAATTGCCTGATGTTTTGAGAAGAATTCTACTCTGAACCAATATTTTTGGGACATGAGTTATCACCACATATTTTATGTAGTGTCTAGAGAAGGGCTGTTCCTATCAGATTTGTTGAAAGTAAAGCCAACAAGGTTTTGAATTCTCCTAGTGTTGAGAAAACAGAACTCCATTCCCTTACAAACATAGTGATCCAAAGGGGCACCTGCACCCCAATGTTTATAGCAGCAATATCCACAATAGCCACACTATGGAAAGAGCCCAGATGTCCAACAATAGGTGAATGGATAAAGAAGATGTGGTATATATACAATGGAATACTATGCAGCCATCAAAAAACCTGAAATCTTAACCATTTGCAATGACGTAGATGGAACTAGAGAGTATTATGCTAAGCAAAATAAGTCAATCAGAGGAAGACAATTATCATATGATTTCACTGCTATGTGGAATTTAAGAAACATAACAGAGGATCATAGGGGAAGGGAGGGAAAAATACAATGAGATGAAATTAGAGAGGGAGACAAACCATAAGAGATTGTTAACCACAGGAAACAAACTAAGGGTTGCTGGAGGGGAAGGGGGTTGGGGGAGTAACTGACTGATGGGCATTAAGGAGGACACGTGATGTAATGAACACTGGGTGTTATATGCAATTGATGAATCCCTGAACTCTACCTCCGAAACTAATAATATGCCATATATTAAAAAAAAAAAAGAGTTCCATTCCTTGAAGGAACCAGAGGATTCCTAAGCTCATGTCAATGTCTGGCATCTGTCTGGGGAGGGCTCTCTGGGGTTCTCCACTTACTGCCCCTCACATTTCCCTGTGTCTGAGACAAATCCTTATATTCAAGTGGAAGTACAACCTCCAACTCCTTCATCTCTTATCTCGTAGTTTTTGCTTGATGGTTATGAGCAGGTTCACTAAATTCAAATTCAGCCAAAGCACAGGCTTGCTTTCACAAAAGAGGTCCAACGAGAGAGCGCCAATGTGATGGGTAAGGGAAGAACGGCTAAAATCCTGTAGCAACCAATGACTTCATACCCTTGGGGCAGCCACATAAGGACAAGCTTGGGAGACTGATGATGACAGCCCACGCTCCCAGGACACTTTTCATAAGAGGAATTTAAAATACAATATGGACATTTAGGCAATATTTAGTGTTTAGTGCAGATTTTTAATATGCAGATACAATTTAATACGCCAACGATGGACTTTTTATTATGAAAAAACATTTTATGTATTTTCAGGATTTAAGTTAATGGTCTCACTGCACCTTCTGTTAGAATTTTCATAAATATACTTATGCTTCGACCCTACTTAAAATGTAATTAAAGTGTTTCCTCTGACTACCTTAGCTCATAAATACTGAGAAAAGGCAGCAAACCTGGGAACCACTCAGAAAGAGTAATAAGTCTCAGAAACAATAAAAATGAAACCAGGCAAGCTCTAGTGAATACCAATGACTGCTCTACTTTAAAACGCTGGGCTCTCCATGGGCACGGAGCAGAAGGAAATTGAACATCCTGCATACAGTCATTTTTTTCTGAATGGGAAACATGTTTTTGTGATCCAATAACCTCCTCCCCCAGCCCACACACCACTATCATTTTCCACGGGATATAATTATACATCTCAGTTGCCCACCTCGAGAGAACGTTACTCCAAAATGATGCAGTCTGTTACAAATGCCACAGCTCCTAGATATTAAAAAAGGAGCAAAAAAAGAAAAAAAATCCTATTCAACAGAAAAGCTTCCAGGAAGAAAGGGATGCAGGTCAAGACTGCACATAATGTACAGTATGTTTCTAGGCAGTGCAGGGTCAAGTTTTTTTAGAAGCGTCTGAAATGGAATTTTTCCTCCCTTTTTCCTATGAATAAAACTGGGCACATAAAATGACTAAAGCTATCACCCTGGAAGATGGCAGATGAACTTGCTGGGGCATGCAAAGTCTCTCAACTTTCTTTGTTTTCTGCACATTCTTCTTGTGGTTCCTCCAGGCACTGCATTTTATCGGGGCCATATAAACTATTTATTGCTATCGTACTACGGCAGCTGAAGATGTCTAAAATTGCCTGATGGGCCACAGGGTGGAGTGCCGTTGGGAAGGTGGCCCCAAGATCTCCCCCAGTGTGGTCTTCAGTCACTGTCCTTAGCCAGTGTCCCGGGCAGAGGCAGCCAGAGGGAGCATGTGATGCTTTAAGGGCAAAAGACGTGAGGGCGGGGCAAAGGCCAGAATCTAGACACACAAACTGTGTGATGTCTAAATCAATTGAAATCTAAATGTGAACACTGTTAGGTATTTTCAAAGAAGGCTGCTAATCGATCTCAGTCCTCCAAATGGCCACATTTTAGTGAAAGTTAGTCCAATTCCCAATTTTGCAGAACTTTTCTATTTTGCAAGACAATCCAGGCATGTGATGATCTCAGCAATAGTCATATTGCATTTCTTTACCTAACATCACTTTCTCTTTTGATAATGGAATTGAGGTTTGCAGCCTGAAAATAGTATATGGTGTTTTCATGCCCAGAAACAGCTTTCCCCTGCCCCCTGATATTTGGTTGAGCTTTAGAGCGTGTTTTTTATTCTGTTGAATGTATCTCTGAATGAGTGACTTTTCACAGCAATGTCATATATTTCCTGTTGAAAAATATAGCCTTATGGGGTTTTTGAAGATCTCTCAGGTAAGTCTCTTCATTTCTATTGCACAGATAAGGGAATTGAGGATCAAAGGCATGATGTGGCTTGCCTGAGGTAGTCAGTGAGCAGAAACTAGGACCTGGACCCCAGACCATCCGGCTTTGAACTCTGTGCTGCTCCTTCTTGGCCACAAAGCTGGCTGAGAACATGTGGCTTTGTGCCTTCTGCATTGCACTGTGCACGTAGCATTCTGAAGTCACCCTGGCCGTGGATCATAAGTCACCAAGCATTTCTAGTTTCCACTTTTTATGGAAGAAGCCTATTTGATTACACACAGCTCCATACCACCTGCACAGTGAGTTCCCAGGGATGTGAAGCTATGTGCACTCCGGAGGGACCCTCAATCTACCGCTTTTCTTTAAATGTGCCCAATTTCAAAGTCCCCTTTCTTTCCACCTTCAGAATCACTGCAGTAGTAAGCTCCTGCTAATGATGTGACATATCCCCTCAAGTGTACTGAAGCAGAAAAAAATCTGAAAAACCACTGTAAACGTGGCCAGAAAGACAAATACTCTTCAGTTGAGTGACAGAGGAAAAGGGGTGAAAATGGTAATTGGGCAGCACTGATTTTGGTGCTGAACATTCCGTGGTTGGGGCCAATATCCCATGGAATTACAGAGATTGATGGATGGCAATGTGGTTTCAAAAGCGGGGGCTGTTTTGGTGAAGAGACACATGCAAATATGCTCAACGTCACTCACCATCAGGGAAATACAAATCAAAACCACAATGAGATACTACCTCATACCTGTCAGAATGGCTAAAGTGAACTCAGAAAACAGATGTTGATGAGGATGGGGAGAAAGGGGAGCCCTTTTGCACTGTTGGTGGGAATGCAAACTGGAGCATTCATTCTGGAAAACAGTATGGAGGTTCCTCGAAAAGTTAAAAGCAGAACTACCTTGTGACCTAGCAATTGCGCTACTAATCCAAAGGATACAAAAGCGCTGATTTGAAGGGGCACATGCACCCCAATGTTTACAGCAGCAATGTCCACAACATCCAAATTATGGAAAGAGCCCAGATGTCCATTGACAGATGAATGGATAAAGAAGACGTGGTATGAATGAACAATGGAATATTACCCGGCCATTAAAAAGAATGAAGTCTTGCCATTTGCAACCACGTGGAAGGAACTGGTGTGTATTACACTAAGCGAATGAAGTCAGAGAAAGACAAATACCATATGGTTTCCCTCGTATGTGGAATTCAAGAAACAGAACAGAGGAACATACGGGAAGGGAAGGAAAAATAGGTAAATAGAAAAAAATAGACAAAACTTGGTTGAAGCTTACTTCTTTGAGTTGGGCATTGCCTACCCCTTGATCATGGGGGACATCATGAGATCAATCAATCATGCAAAGATTCTGGAACTGGGACCTGGTCCTGTCCTCACTGCGTTACCCTGGGAAGTTCAAAGAGGCCACAATCATTGGATGGGGTATCAAAATAGTGATGCCAGTGAGTGACCCATCTCAGCCCCAACGGGAGGACTGACTTATTTTAAAAGCAGGTGAAAGCATCTGATTTGACTGCTTTGTAGTTTCTCCAAATCACTCTGGCTTTGAGTCCTTCCTCCAGGATTGCCACCCACAGTTCAGAGACAGCACTTTTCATTTCCTCTCTGATGCAGATCTTGCCAGGGTTTGAGATGTTAATACGTCTCCAGAACTGTAATTTCCTCTACCTCTGCACCTGCTTTGAAAGAGTGATTTGTCAGGGAACCTGGGCGTCTACATCTTCTGAGATAAGCAAGAGTCCCTTTCAGGAAAAAAGAATCTTTAAAACATCTAGAGAACGAAGAGATGCTTCTGTGGAAATCTAGCTGCTCCTTTCTTTCTGGGACAGAAAAGCTGAGTTCCACTTACTCTTGCCTGCATTATTGCGGCAGTACGTTCCCATCTGGGTCCTTTACTGCCCACCGGTTAATCCACTTCTTCCAGAGTTTTTAAAAACACACTTGGGCACCTGGCACTCTCCTATTTGAATACCCAGCCAGGACTCCCTACTAACAACACGGCGGTCATGAGGATTGGGAAATTCCACACGTGCGACACACCTATTACACAGTAAGTGCTCGATCCAGGCGCTGGCGAGCGCTGCTCAGACTCTAATAGTAAAGCTTCAGGCTTTGGTGGCAATAAATTCTTAACTGATATTGCTGCCATTTTTGTTACGGTCACCCTGCCAATGATCCTTTCCATTTTTTTCCCCCTCTAGTGAGTCTATATTTTCCCTCCACTGATTCTATAAAGTATGCAGAAGTGGGGTGATTATTGTTTTGTTCTTGCCCCTCTCTTGAAAAATCACACATCCTTTCCATGGTGTTTCTTGGAGAGCTGGGAGTTTAAACATGTCCTCACCTCAGAAATCACAGCACACTGATTCTATCAAATGTGACTAAAAATCTAAGGATACATTTTTAGACATGACAGGCTTGGAAATGAATAAGCGTAGCAGTAAAGGAAATTTTAATGAGAGGTTTGTGGCTCTCTTTTTGACATCTATTAATTTATAAAATCTATCAGCACAATTCCCAGGCTCTTCCAGCAGTACCTAAGTCATGGCGATTAAAGATAAAAAATTTAGAAGGGAGAATTACTTTAGAAATTTGGAATTCAAGGTTAGAAATACCTTTTCAAATAGTTTAGTGAAGAATAATTGCATTTCAATTTACGCTGTCAAAAGTTCCATTTCTACTCTTAAAAGAAAACATTTTTATTGAAAATTATAACCCATTATGAAATTAGAGTCCTAGATACTTTCCTTTATTGACTGATGTTTCGCCAAACATCACCTTAATGAAGACTGGGGACACCATCACTTTAGAGGTCCACAGACTACTTCTCGTGAGGCGAGTCTTGGCTTTCAGCCCTAGTGTATGGCCGTGAGGAGGAGATTCCAAACAAATCAAAACAGTGAGCCTGTATTAGGCACAGAACAGAAATCCTGGCATGGTAGAAATTTCTGCAACTTGCGAACCACACCCCTCATCCCCTGCCCTGAGAGACAGAGCCACTCACAGCCTTCACAGGGAATCCTGAAAGAGCTACTTCAACTCTCAAAACAGATGGAACATTATCGGTCACAATCATCTTCACACAGACCTTGGGTGGAACGCTTTGTTCATCTGAATGTACTCCCTACTGTTAGCGTCTCATTAAGATGCTCTGGGATCGAGAAGTTGCAAGTGGGTGAAGGGAAAGATGAAACAAGAATCTGGAAGGCAAGCGGTGCTGGGGGAGGAAATAGCCGCAAGCCGCATCACTGTGCACCACCTTCACTGCTTCCCTCGCCCCTTACCTCTTTCTTCTAATTTATTTATGGATTTAAAATTAACTCTTATACATTTAAATATATTTATTTGGAAATGGAATTTCATAGCGTAAAATTTCCATACATGGAAAGCCAAGACACTTGCTGCAGGTAAAGATGACAGAAGTAGTAAGCAGAGTGAAAACAGAGTGGTGTTAATTTCAGCCTGGTCCTACTGCATGGGTGTGGTCTGAGTCTTCGCTGGGTGAGAGAGAGGCAGAAGACACTCTAGCCCCAAATCAAAGCTCACTGATGAATCAGGACTGAAGAACTAACTGGACAGGTAATGACTCTCCCACCCTGTAGTTCAGTGGATCTCCTAGAAAGTCACCTTGTACATCATTGGTTGTTTGCATCTCACACTTGGGGAGGACTCTAAACTCACCATCAATCTTGGCTCACAAGACAGGGCACAGAAGAGGAGAGAACATGGGATCTCGGACCAGAAGACTTGGGTTGAAATCCCAGCTCTGACTGACTCCTTATGTGACCATGGGTTAGTTACTGAATTTGATTTTTAATTTATACAATAGGAATGCTATAACAATTTAAATTACTTCCTGGGGTGGTTTTTAATATTAAAACCAATGGATTTCAGTTAAAAGAACATGTAAGGGGCTTTTACCTAAAAAGTGCTATACATGTTATCAGTATAATGTACATAACTTGGAGAACTTTCACAGAAATGCACAGGGCACGGGAGCATGGATGGCGGTCTCTAACCTGACCATGAGCCCCTGGGAGCAGGGGGGAGGGGGACGGAGCCTCTACACATCCTCAGCATTGAGCATCTACCTGCCACGTAGAAGCAGCTCTGTAGGTATTAAAGAATCAATAGGTGACAATGACAAATTGGAAGATTCCTACATCCTAAATTTGAATTTAATATTTTTGAGGCCTGGTTCTTAAAAAAAGTTTTTTGAAAATTATATGCTCATGCCTAGTTTTAAACAAATTACCATCTTGATTGAAAGAGTAATCCTGAAAAGGTACAGTTCACGCGGAGGGCACTGTACTCAGAATTCTGAAAATCCCTCTAATGTTCTTTAGTAGAGTTTTTGTTGTTGTTGCTTTTAAGAATCACAATCTGCTGAAAGGACAACAATTAGTTTAAGTGAATCAAGGTCAGATGCTAAAAGGAAGTAGCCAAAAGTTGTATTTAGAATCTGCTGACGCTTTAAAAAATGAAAACTTGGCCCTAATTCAAGGAACCGCATATTAAATTAAAACCTTGGGGGCACATGGTTCAGTTTTTTTTTTTTTTTTTTTTTTAAATTTTATTTAGGCCTACAAGGTTTGGGATTGAACTGGAAATAAGATGTTTCACGCCATTAGAAGTACTGCCTTCCAGTACTTTAGAGAAGGCAAGAGAGTTGAAAGTAAAGTAAATTTGAGGGTCAGTTTTGAAATGCAAACAACAAGGATCTAATGCCCTTGGAGGACCTCTGTTACCAGCTCCATTATAAAACAGAATGAACTTTCACACAATACCCAGAGACTGTTGTTTCAGCAAAGAGAATTCCTGAAAGGGGATCTGAATTTTTGCCAAGAAGGGTCCTAAGGAAGAAACTTTGGCTCAAAAGATTTCGATTACATAAGAATTTTCCTAGTGAAATCACAAAAAACTATCAATTCACTAGTATTAACAAGAATAACAGATAATAGTAAGAATAGACTAAATGGCACTGATAATAGCACAAGATCACAAGTGCGGCATATGTGCTGTCTTCTAAATACTATTACAGGTGCTTTACCCATAACATCTCATACATATTATTATCCCTATTCATATTGACACTCTTTGAAACGCTGCTGACTGCACTTATGGCTCAGCCAAGTTCCTTAAACTCCCCAAAGGGGTTCCAGCTCTGCTGCCCGGTTCCCAGTCACCCCAGCCATGCTGAGAGTGCTCAATGGCACGAGTGGCTAGTGGCCACAGTACTGGATAGTGCAGATCGCTGACCTTCTAGGAGGGGCCATGCTCAATGATTTGGCAGTGGCGAATGTAATCCCTGCCGCATACGAGGAGGACAGAGCAGTTCTAGGGGCAGACAGGAAGATGAAGGAAAGCTTTGTGGATCTGCCAGAATGTGCCAGAGCCCAAGGCTGTACTAGTGAATGACAGCAAAGGCTGAGAAAGGAACAAGAGAAGCTAAGAAGCTCAACTAAGAAGGAAGAAAGCAAAGCAACATGAATGTAGGTCCAAGATAAGGGCATGATAACAGCTGTTGTCAGGATCTTTCTGTGTTCCGATTCTGGGGGATACGATGTGGCTCTAGCCGGGGCCCTTGTTCGCCCTAGCATTCTAGCGCACTTAGCATACTTAGACATGAACTGCTTCCGGTTACGCATGCACAGATATTAAACTGAAGTGACTCTGATGGGTAAGCCAGAATGCTACCGTACGAGTTTGAAATGGGGATATTCTCTTTCGGAGACACAAGGTCCCCCTCTGCAGGCTGACATACGGTGCTGGAGAGGCCCATGCAATTTCTGCTTCTCTGCACATCTTTTCCATAGTGAACATTCATGGTCTTAATATTTTTTGGGGGGGAGGGTTGTTATGACTGACTTCTGAGTCAAGCCACAGTTCATGCAAGTAGGGAGACATCCTTCCTTCGTACTACAATCCTGGGCCATGCTGATTAAAACAGGCCTACTCACAGAGGCAGACACACCCCACTGCCACGGGCGTCACAAACGGCATCAAATGAAAGGCAATGTGGCCACTGGCTCGCCACGGCTATTAACCCACTCCTCAGGTAGGGCTTATTTTGTCATGATATACTGTGGGCTACTCCGGCAGCTAGAATTAATTAAGAACTATATGGGGATGCTGAAGAGCCAGCAGCAATCTGCAGAGTCCCGCCAGTTAATTAAGGGTCCGAAAAGGGCCTTTCTGCTTTCTCCAGCTCGGCTGGCCATGTCTGGCCTCAAGCTACGAAGTCTTGCATGTGCTGACTTTTCCATTTCATATTCCTCCTGGTGGAAGATGACCCAAGAGAGGTCATTACCGCATGGCCATCCTTACAAAATGCTCCCATTTAGATCATCCTTGAGAGATGGGAACATTTTCTAGGATCTATGAAAAAGCACATTGCACAACCTTCCTAAAGAGTGTGTCTATGTAGACATGTTTGCAAAGGAGGCAGTTGCAAAACCCTTTGAAAGACGAGTCAACAGTGTGTCATCCACATAAATACATCTCTGGGCAGAAAACCAGAGAAGAAGAGCGAACCCCTCCACAGGTGGGAGAGTTGGGGGCTGACAATGACAGGCAGATTTGAGGAGCAGCAGCACCGATGGCGATCCTCGTCCTCACGTCCTGCGCCTGTCCTGTCCGCGGGATACACACAGAGTTCCCCAGAACGCCACGTGGCATGGCCCCTTCCTTATTTTCAGCAGCTTCTTTGCACGTACCCAAGAACTTCAAATGAACTTACGAGCCATTACATTTCCACTGAAATGTATAATGTGATCAGGTCTTTCATTTATTTATTTTTTCATTTTGCCTCAGCTCTCACTGACGACTGCGGCAATCCCTCAGTCAGAAGTGAAGGCTGAGGTTTAATGAGTTTATGTATAATTTAGTTTTCTGCAATAGGCCTCTTCGCTTTCTGTTTTGCATAAGCTGGGGGAAGCAGAGCAGTTTATCAAGGACACCGAAGATGTACATTTCAGCTCCTCCTTCTTGTCCTCCAACGACCTTCGTTAGGCCTGTGCAGTCACGTGCAATTAGCTGCTGTAAAATATGGCAAAAGTTCAGCCCAGGAGATAGCGGGTGGATTTGGTTTTGCGTTGCTCCTCAAATAAACATTTTTAGGAAGCTGTGGCTGCTGCTACATCAATACTATCTTTCCAAAGACTCCGGGCCCTTCTTTTGCATTAGATCCACAGGCCACCGATTTCAGTGGTTTCTCAAATGGCATAGGGGGTATGTCCTGAGCAGGATATAGGAAGTTGGTGAAAAAAAGACCTAAGGAAATACTGTGTCCAACCTATTCAGAATGCCAAAAACGAGATGTCTTGTATCAAGAGACCAAAATCCCACCTCCAGACATCTTCGTGTTTTTCCATTTTTTTTTTCCTTTTCATATTCTACTTTTCTTCCTATTCATGCAAAGTTATAGGCACACAAGGTATATTGGCATTTCCATCTGAACTACTGTTATCTGAATACTTTAAAAGCAATTACTGTGCTAGAAACAGAAAATATTTAAAAAGCTGTAGCTCTTCTAGCCACACACTTGTGATAATCACTGGCATACTTCCCAGTTTGCCATGCCAAGAAAACTTTAAACATGCAAAAACACATATGCACACAGACACACAAAGCAACAAACTTTTACAAATCTCGATCAATTAAAGTTTTGCATTTACCCTCAAGGATTTTAATTAGTTAGACTCTGAAAGTTTGTATCATTGGAAGTTTGACTTTTGAAATATGTTTATTTCTACGTATCGAACATTGACAAATAATTTCACTGTCTCCTTTCCACTGTTCCTTTACATGAACACATGAACTGCCTTATTGGAATAAAGCATTATAGTGTTTTGGGGGGGACAGGCACCCATGGGTGGCCAGCACCAAAGGATGAGCCCACCTCCCTCTCTTTAGCCTTCTGGTATTGACCGGAGCAAGTCTACACTCAAGTTTGACTTTCAACACTTTCAAATAAAGGGAAAAGTATATATACAGAACAAATAAAGCAAGGTCAGTTTGCAAGATAAAAGTTCTTACATCAACACCCTATAGTCACGCAGTCAATAAACTTAATTTCCAACATTTCTGCTATTTGTTCATACTTTAGGAAATCATGACTGACCTGCCATTCACAATTGAAAGAAGGTTGCCAAGCATTCTGGGGATCTGGTGCACACAGAGCTCCTTTTCCAGCTGTCTCATTTTCTCCACCCCTTGAGGTTTTACAGGCCCAGAATATGGGGGAGATGGTGAAGGAGATTTTACTTCCTTGCGGTAGCCAGAACGTGGCATGGCCCCTGGGGTCAGTGGTCCTGGGTTTAAATTCCACACCTCTCCTGAATTTTGTGGCACAGGGCTGAGATGGAACTCACTGGGCCTTGGATTCCCCATGTCCATAGTGAGGAGGGTGTGGGGAGCTCTAAGTGAGGAAATGCTGGGCCCAGTGCCTGGCCCATGGCTGATGCCCACCCAAGTCATGTTAGTGGCTATTATGATAAAAGTATTGATTAGTTTTACCACCATGAAGATGCCCACCTCTACCTGGTTCTAATAATTTTAAAAACCATGAAATTATAATGATAAGGTTGTTAAGCTTCAGCACTGCGGGTCTGCGTTGGCATATAAGACAATCCTGTAAAGAGTTCCTTGCCCTAAATATTTAACCACTGTGCCTACCAGGTGCTATGCAGAGTGCCGGACACCGCAGAGACACACCATAGAAGAGAACGCCTCCTCCTTGGGGAGATACAGCTCAGTGCTAACATTCCTGAAACAGCAAATGGGACAGAGCGGAAAAAAGAGGTGAAATTCTATGGCCCGGACGCTCACGTGTGGCAAAGGTTTGGAGAAAGGAGAGATCCATGAGGACCTGATGGGTGGCTGGGGGAAGGCTTCACAGAGATGGTCCAGCTCGTCCTCACAGAACCAACCAGAAGAACATGGATAGAGAGAGGGGAGACAGAGATGGGCTCCAAGCAGAGGCAAGCGACCGATGCCAGCTATGAAGATGGAGCTGTGGCAGTGAGGAAAAGGGAGGAGATGATCTGACCTGAGTGAAGGATTTTTACTACAGAACAAAAGGCTATGAGGAGAGGTGGGGCAAAGCTCACCGAGGGGAGGTCGGAACCCCCCGGCGCGTCACACACTGGAGCTAAGCACGAGGGAGCGCATACTATTTCAGTGGGTGAAATATTATTCAAGACAGCGAAGCCTGGTGTGTACACATAACACCATTCTCATGGCAGACCTATGAGGGAGACATTAATCCCCCTTTGCTAAATGAGGAGTTAGAGGGTTTGAGAGGTGCGCCAGAGGGGACAACCAGAGCAGAGTGTGTCCTTATGCAAGGCAGTGCCTGAGGACGCTGGGAGACGGCTTGAGATCTGAAGGCAGGCTGCCCCCGTTTGTGCCTTGCCTAAACATCAGAGCTGTTTCTCTACCCACCTGCTTTCATATTTGCTTTCCTGCAAAGGTCTGAACACATGAGAGCCTCTCGGATTCATTACGGTCCTATTACTAACCTCCTCATAAATCAACTGGACGTATCTGAAAGAGGATGCTTTGATTTTTATTATCCATTTAATCACCGTTTTAAAATCTACTACTCATTTTTTATGCAGTCACTTTCTTACAGCTTCTACCAGTTGCAGACTGCAGAAGAAAGATGCTTTCCACGACCACCACGGTGGGCTGAAGGATAAGCACATGTGTCCCATCAATTAAGGGGAGACTCCGCTAGTGAGCCTTCAACATGTGATACTGGGTTGGCAGCTGATGTCAACCAGAACCCCATGAGTTCTTAAGTATTAATTACGTATGCAGGCTCTTGCAGGAATGGTTCCTGAGGAAACAGAACTTCTAGACTATTATTTACCCTGGCTCTAAGTTTTCTAACTTTTCTTAACAGGGTGATCTGGCACCAACAGTGGCCCACGGACTCTGTCCCCCAGGCTCCGAATGTCTAACGGTACTTCTGAGGGTCCTTGTGGGAAAAGTGTTTATAAGTCTAATTATTTAACAAACGGTTAGAGGAATGTCATACTGAAAGATGGTCTTCCAAGAGCAATGCCAGCACAGCTCAGGCATTGATTAAATTGTTTTGACATAATTGCCAGTTCCCAAGAATCATGACGGCCACTGCTCGAACAATTTTGGAGGGAAAACTACTGGAAAGAATCACATGGGAAAAGCACTGGAAAATCAATTATGAAGAATCATTTATTTATTTTATGGGAATACTGATGTCAAATATTGGCATTAAAAAAAACGCACTAAATTTATCTGACCAATGAGGTAATCATGGTTAGAACTCAAATACATAAATTTAAAATTTTTATTTAGTGCAAAATAGATCAAATCCCAGGCTCTGCAACCCCTCCTCTCATGCTCTTTAAAATGGTTAAGAGGTCAGTAATATTAATGAGACTTTTGCCAAGCTATAAATAAAAATTTGGACAAGGAAATTGGACATCAAGACCGTACACAAAGCATAAGCCACTGAAGACCCCACAAAAGGTTTACTCCCTAGCAAAGGGAGCTGCCTGATAGTGAGCAATGACAGCCAGCTTCACCTACCAGGGGCACCGGTGCTCCGAGCTCAGTGACAATGGTCACAGGTACACTGGGAGCGGGTCAGCTGCCCCGCCATGTAAGCGCTGGATCCTGAAATGAGACATTATGGGACCACGCACTAAGAGAACCTCCAGAGGAATTTCAGAAGGGCAGAGGAAGATGGGCAAGCCATACAGGGCTCTTCGGCAAAGCACTTCTCCATTCATTTAAAATCATTTATCCAACTCCATTTTCTCCTCCTTTCTGCTCATCAGACTTACAGTACAAGTCGTATCGTTTTTAAATACAGGCAGCCTTGAGCCACAAACACAATGAATGACAGACACACATACACCAGCTATGACTACTGTAGCTCCTGATTCCCCCCCCCAACAATGGGGGAGGTGTTTCCACTGGGATGATCTTGTTAGAAAATGAGAGCTTTAGACAAGGACCTGAGCAGCGGAAGAAAAAGGTGGAGGAATGGGAGCTGCGATGGCAGAGTGTGGGCCTGGCTGCAGTCCAGGCTGTGGGGCAGTGCGGAGAAAGAGGAAGGTGAATGATGAGCCCCGGGAGGCATAAGAGAAGAGGTGACTGAGCACATGGAGTGGAACATATAATTCCATTTTTCAAAACCCTTGCCACCAGAGAGGAAAACTGAGCTGGCAAGGTGCTCACACAAATGGTTGAGATTGGAGAGATCCATGTGATCAAGGAAAAATTAGGGCGTTGACTGCATTTCACATGTATCTCCTATGTGGAAAGGCAAGGAGCAAAACCAGAGGGCAGAGAGGTCAGGAGTCCGCTCTC
>CM052889.1:51183413-51211719 GCA_028534135.1 Potos flavus | reverse complement strand
TGTACATAACAAAGTTAGAAAAAATGCACAAATTCCTATGAAAATATTAACTATAACTATTGAAAACTTAGTAATTAAAAATTTTACCATGAGGAAACTGCCAGATCTAGTCAGTTCCACAGGCTACTTTCAAAGATAATTTGAAACCTTACCAAAAAAAAAAAAAAAAAAAAAAAAAAGATACAGAATGCTAGCCCATTCATAAAAAAGTACATATACTTTTCATTCTAAAATATAAAAAAGGGAAATAGAAGGATAATTAAGGGACTAGTTTCACTTGTGAACACAGATTCAAAAATCATTAGTGAACAGTATTCAGCAATGTTTAAAATGTATCATGACCAAGTTAGGCTTATTCCAGGAATGAAGAGTTGGTTCAGTATTAGAATATTAATTATATTAATGAACTCACCATGCTAACATATTAAAGAAATCAAGTAATTATTTTATATAACAATAGATGCTGAAAGAAAATTCTATCAAATTCAGTTTATCTATCCATGGTAAATAATATCAATAAACCAGGGATGGAAAGGAATATCCTCAACTTAATCCCAACTAATTATTAATCATTAAAAGAACTTTCTCTTAAAATCAGGACCAAGACAAGGACGCTTACCAACGTAAGCTTTATTCAATGTTATACTGAATGTTCTAGTCAGCTTTATAAACAAGAAGAAATAGATTAGATGTATAAGGATTAAAAAGAAACGAACGGTCATTAATGAGAGTAGACATGATTTCTCCACAGAAAACTCTAGAATAATCTACAGACAAATCACTGAAATAAAGATAGCTGAAAAATGTTTCTGGACATAGGTGCAATATACAAAAGTGTGTGTGTGCCCATAAACATATATACACACCCACATATATATACACACACCTCTATGTATTTATGTGTATATTTACATTCTTGCAATAAAAAGAGAATATAAATATTTTTAAAGATTTTATTTATTTGAGAAAGAGTGAAAGAATGAGCGGCAGGGGGTGGGGAGGTGGGGCAGGGAGGCAGAAGGAGAGGGAGAGGGAGAAGCAGACTCCCTACTGAGCAGGGAGCTTGATCTCAGGACCTTGAGATCATGACCTGAGCCGAAAGCAGACATTTAGCTGACTGAGTCACCCAGGTGCCCCACTTCATTTTTTTTAAGATTTATTTTTACTTATTTTAGAGAGAGAGAAAGAGAGAGAGGGCAAGTGGGGATGGGCAGAGGGAGAGGGAGAGAGAGAGCATTAAGCAGATGCAAGCCAAGTACAGAGCTTGATGTGGGGTCAATCTCATGACCCTGAGATCACCACCCTAAGATCACGACTTGAGATCACGACCTGAGGTGAAACCAAGAGTTGGATGGTGGATTGACTGCGCCACCCAGGCACCCCAAGAAACTGTAACTTTAAAAGATGCTATGCCATAACAAAAAAAGTACACATAGCTAAAAGATGTACAAGATTTTACGGAGAACTTTTTGAAACTTTACTAGAAATTATAAAGGAAGATCCAAAAAATGGAGACATAAGCCATATTAACAAATAAGAAAATCTAATATTGCCAAGAGGTCAATTCTCTTAAGATTTATAAATGGATCCCATGCAATTCCAAACAAAATCACAGTTTTCCATGAAGTTGACTATATAAAATGTCCACATGTTCCATGGACAAGGTGATTCGTGGATTATAAAAGCACAAAGCCTAAGGACACAAAGCCTAAGGACTGCCAACACATTTCTAAAGAACAAGGTAGGCCATCAAAGAGTGCATACAAGTCAGCAAGAGACCTTAACATCCTAGTGAAAAGAAGAGGCAAATGATATGAACAATTTGCTAAAGAAAATTTTCACATGGCCAGTAAACACATGAAGACGTGTCTAGTTTCAAATGGAACAATAATGAGATACTCTTACTTCACCTGTCAAACTGGCAAGGATTAAAAGTAAAAACTGACTATTGCTCATTGTAGTGCTGGTACATTGAAATAAGCATTCTCATGGAGACTGCTCAAGATGAGTGTGAACTGGTACAACCTTTTTGGAAAGCAAGTTGTCAATATTCGTGAAGAACCTTAAGCACCTTATACACTTTGAACCAGTGAATCCATCTCTTGAAATCTATATATAGAGAATAGTGGAGATAAATCCAAAGAATTTTTCATAGCAGTGTTTGAGATAAAGCCATGGGAAACATTTGAGATACAATATTAAGTGGGAAAACACGATATGAAACTATATAATGCTTTTAATGCATTAAAATATTGGATGTACTGAAATATACTGAAAATTGATCGTGGGTTTGTGGGTGATTTTTCTTTTCTTTTTTTCTTTATACTTCTCTTAAAATTTCCAAATTTCTTTAAAAAATTATGTGTTAATTTTATTCATTTAAGATTTATTTATTTTAGAGAGAGAGAGAGAGAGAGAAAACGAGTGGAGGGAGGGACAGACGGCGAGTGAGAGAGAGAATCCGTAAGCAGACTCCCCGCTGAGTGCGGAGCCCCACATGGGACCTGATCCCAGGATCCCGAGATCATGACCTGAGCTCAAATGAAGAGTTGGATGCTCAACCAATTGAGCTACCCAGGTGCCCCATGTTGCTTTTAAAGGAAAACAACAATAAAATTGGAATTTGGAAAGCTTTAAAAACATATTTAGTTACTTTGTATCCTACAACTGTTTTTTGTCATTAAAACAGAGAAAAAATAAAAGCAAGAATTCTCTTTAGGCATAAAATTATGTTAATTGGATTTATAGTATGTTCTCTTCATGTTTCAAAAAATAGGCTTAAAATACATGTAGTAATCAGCTAAGTGAAATACTTTGGCCATAAAATTGGCAAAGAATTCAAATGCATAATTACCTAAAGCACATAAATACAATACATATAAAAACACATGCTGTATATTTATAATTAACCCTGAATATATTATAACTGTTCAGTACCTCTCGTATAACTTCCCAAAAGTAAACAGATAAAAGGATCCCTAAAAGGGCAACAATAAAAGATAAAGGGAGTGAGAAAGTTTTTAAATGCACAAGATACTGAGTAATATGCACAAATTCCAACATGGATGTAAAACTACTTTTATTTCAAAAGATGCAAAAGAAGAAATTAGAAAAGTCAGCACATCTTTCTTTTCAGTGATATGGCAGGGCAAAAAGATTATGGGCTCTGTTTCAATATTATTTTGGTCTGAATAATACATGGGACGATCATGTGAATTGATACAATATGACATGTGAAATAAATTAAGTAATTCAAAACATTTAATCCATATAGTTCCCTATTATTCATGATCCTTAAAAACTAGGGCAGTGGGGATTAAAGACTTATTGGAATTATGATCATAAACACATTTCAGACATGGTGAGGGCTTGCTATAAAAACATACTAACATTCTTACCACATCCTCTCCATTTAGAGTTCTCAGTGTTTTGGAAATGGGGTGGGGGTTAGAAGTCAGAGTGGGAAGGCGTTGAGTTGGAGGAAGAAGAGAGGTGAGGAAAAGCTAGAAAGGTTATACTGGGGTGGAAACCACCTCCTTCAGAAATGCTGAATAAACTCACAATTGGCAAGGGAGAGCCAGAGAGCTGCCCGTGGAGGCTGAGGGATGGCACTCTACACAGTGACTTCCGGGCTGTGGCTCTGAGGCAGCCAGTCAGTGTCACCCACTGGAAAACATCCCAACTGTGGACATTTGTCAACCAAACTGGAAGTCCAGCAACCCTGATGAACAGCACTACCGATGTCAGAGACAAACACTGAGCACCGGGTCTCCACAACTGATTTAGTTGCTTCAAGGGAGGTGAGTGGTTTGCTGGAGCGTCCAGCCCTAGGGTCTTAGCAGACTCTTTAGTGACTTGAGGGCAAAGGCTTGGGACCCAAGTCTTCTGATTGCCAATCTATTGTCCTTTCTACTGGACAGCACTACTGTTGGGAAAAGTCAAAAACGATTGACTTTTCAACTAGTGATTTTTTTTGTATCATTCAGTCAAAGCTTCAAGGTGTTATCTTGGTTCTGTCTGGAGGGCAGAGAGCCAGGTAACAACATTGTCATCCTTGTGTTGTATCATCTGACTGAAAAGAGATTCAACATCTTCCAGAAAGGGTCTTTCAGAACACAGTAGGCTTTCACACACAACTGAAGTTTAACGTTCATTTTATCCCTCTACTGGGTTGGTTGGCAGTAATGATCCAGGGCAGCAGCATATGGAAACCCCACTCTCCAGAGCTATAGCTTGATTTTAACTTATCACTGGTCCTGGTGGGGTTCTGAGGAGCCAGGCGGGCTGATATCTGCAGACGGAGTCTCCTATACATCTCGACAATGAAAAACTGGAGCAGGAGAGGGGCAATGTTGGAGTGACTGCGCTCTCAGAGCTGGGACACTGAGCGAGATTAATGGGCAGCATCTGCTGCTGCCAAGATGTGGAAAGGCAAAGCTGGCACTGTCAGCGGGACCCCAGGGCTAGGTGGGTCCTCTGCCAGAGGACAGCACGCTTCAAAGCAAACAAAACCACAGAGAGGAAAAATAATACTCTTGCCATGAAATCGCAAGTCAAATCAATAAACCACAAGGTTAATTTCCATAGGTTTGTAGCTCTGTGGTATTGCATGGGGAAGTGACTGGCATAATGGAAAGGACATGGGCTTTAGGGTCCACAGATATGGGATAAATCGATGGAGGGATGGCCTCGGGGAAGTGTTTTAAATTTGGCATCATTTCTTTGTCTGTAAATGGGTATGATAATGATGTACTAGCTTTGTGGTTAGAAAGATCCCTGTGCGTGTATGTGTGTGTGTACGTGTTTGTGTGTGTGTGTGTACGTGTTTGTGTGCGTGCGCATCTCTGGACAGGGCTGAACACATGAGATGTTAGACATCATGATCAAAACTCTAAGAGCCAATGAAAACTTTACAAAAAGTCTGCTCCTCCAAACCTTGTTTCCTGCTCAAATATGTCCATGATAACACAAATTACTTCAATGAGCTTTCAAACTGTGTACGATGATAATAGAGTTTCTCTCTTGGAATAGTCACGTTAAAGTCTCACCTAAATAATTCTATATTCTTTCTATTGAAATTAAATAGGAAATTTAAAGCAAGCATGGATTACAAATATTTATACTAAAAATTTTAAACACATGGTTGGCATTCAGTGAGTGGAATGATCAGCTAGACCCACGTCCATTAGTACCAGTTTTAAATGATTGGTTATTGGTAAGGTTCAACTTGGTCAACCCCATTTTTTCCTGGTTGGCTGTTGCTAACTCACTCGATCCTGTATTTTTTCATAGTTCTATGTGTGTATTTTGTCATAGTTCTATCCATCTTTAATTTCGTCTTCCCTTCTAGGGGTGTGTGTGTGTTTAAATGCACAGAAATCAATTTAGCAAATACAAAGTAACTTCTATTTAGCAGTGTTTGTCAAATATCTATTGAATAAGTCATCTAATACATAGCCGAGCACATTACCAGTTAAGATACTGGCTGCTGTATTATCCGTTGATATGTTACCTACTAGGTTACTAGAACGCAGAGCTATGAGACAGCGGAGGCCCAGGTTGCTTCTGATTGCGAGAACCAGGCGAGCTCCCAGAGGAGATAACGTCTGAGTTGGGTCTAAAGGAATCAGGGCCATGAAGAGGGAGCTGGAAGTCAGTCCAAGCAGAGGCCACAACGTGAAACACTGCCCAGAGTCATGAAGGTGCATGGGGCAGAGAGATGACCATAAGGCACGTGGTGGAAGTGGCCACCGTTCAAAATCAAGCCTGAAGAACAGCCTGAGGTCACATCATGGAGGTCTGAGGAGACCATGCTAAGGAGTTCCTTGGTCTTAGAAGGCATCCACAGCAGAGTTTTGAGCACCACACATGATAACATCTACATTTTACAAAGAAAACTGAAAGCAGAGTGGAGAAGGAAGAGAGGACACGAGGCGTGGAGACGTAAGTTAGGGTACTCTCGCGATGGCTCAGGCAAGACGTGAGGACCAGGCAGTGGGGTTAGAGAGGAAGGGATGGGATTGGAAATGCTGGGGAGGGTGAGCATTCAGGACCTGTAGGCGGCTGATGTGGCGGTGAGGGTGAGGGAGGGGGCAATGACGGCTGTGTGGCTCGCTGGGCCAAGTTAGTGGGTGGTGACACCATCTGATCCCAAACGAGATCGGTCAAGTGACAGCTAGGACACAGGCACATCTACAGTCCCTTCTGGGCTGCGTCCTGTGACTAATGGCATCTGACACTAAAAGCATGTTAACGACTGGGAAAAGTACTCAACTTCTCCCAGGGTAGAACATTCTAACAACCAGCTTCCAAATGGAAACCAGACAGTTGACCAGAGGTGCCTGAAACAATCTGGTAAATGTCTGCTGCCATCAATTCTCATCAGAGGGAAGCCATACTCTTGTAGGAAACAACTTTTAACCAAATTTTCTAAAGTTCGAGCTCGTACGCGATATCATCAGGGGCACGGACAAGAGGCAACTAAAGGAAAAAACCAGCTAACACAGGAGAGGTCCTGAAAGCAAGCACGACAACATGGAACATGCGATAAAATAAAAGAGACACTTTCATATTCGCAGTGTAGAAAAAAAGAAAACTACTCATAGTAAAATCAACCCTTTCTATTGCATTATTTAAAAGCATGCAGAAACTTTTATCTACTAAGAAAGTATCTATAAACACTTGCACTTGACTTGCCCCAAATAGCCTGAGCAACTTCAAAATTTCAGATACAAGTTTTTCTCATTTTCTCGCGGACCAGCTCAGCATCACCATAACAATTAAAGGAAAAAACATGTCAAAACTCACTTGGCTGCTCCAGCCACTGGAGGCACAGCTGTTGTGATTCTTAATGCATTTACGGGGCCTGCCAATGCTCCCTCTAACTGCACATCCTTAAGCTTTCAGTGGTTTTGCTTTGTTTGTTTTGTATCCCGTGGAACAGAAAATAACCTGCACTGATTGTGGCGATTGATTGACTCAGCTGGGGCCTCAGAATATGAAATGGGAACTGAAAAGCACATCTGAAAGTGTGTGTGGGATGGAGGTGAGCAGGAAGGGGGTGCCCCCACCCCGGATTGCGCGCCGAAGCATGGAACCAGCTGCGTCAGGCAATGGTTCTATCAGCTCACAAAGTACCTTTTATTCCGCCTGCCCCTCCCTCTGCTTTCAATACCCAACAAAGAGGTGGCGGGCGCAGGGCTCTGAAAACTTTTCAAGAAGTACGTACAGTTCTCCCTCTGCCCCCTAACCTCCAGCTGGGGAGAGGCAGGCAGCCCCGGGGAGGGCTGTCCTCCCAGGCTCCGCGGCTGTCCCCTCTAAGGATCCACATTTGTCTCCCCTGGCCTGTCCTGTCTAAAGGCACCTGAACCTGAATGAGGAATCATACCTGCGAGGGCCACAGAGTGGAGGTAGTTTTCTTTAACGTTTTGTTGGCTTCCCTGAGGTGGAGGCAAGTAAGCAAAAAACAGACTTTGAAGGGCAATTCAGATATTTTGATAATAATCCCTTCTTCACTTGCTACAACTTGGTCAAATGTGAAAAAAGTGCCAAATGTTAATAATTGGGCTCCATTAAACAAAATTGGCTATTTTACTCAAAAAGAGGGGGAAAGTTGAGAGGGGAAAATCTCTAATTCATATATATTTTTTAGAAGACTTATAAGGGGTTACCAGGAGATACACATGCTTAAAGACAACCCAGGTTTCAGAAAAACGCATAGGTTGTACTTAAGCCTGAAGATTTGGGCATAACATCTTCAATTTCCCAGTTTAAATTGAGCTGAAAAACAGTCTCCATGTTCAATTATAAAATTAATCACCAGTGCTTGTACCCTTGAGAAATACACAGGAGAAAAGTAAGTGGGATGAGAATAATACTTTCCTAAATATATTTAGATATATATGTATACACTTTTTTTTTTCTTCTCAAGAGCAGGCTGCAAAGTGTTATTTAGGTTTATAAGTTTTAGCTCCAGTAATTGGAAAATAAATTTTTGTGGCCCAGAGCAATATTGATTATTAGCTAATGAAACAGTGCCATCTGTGTTTTTCAGGATGCCCTACCTGGGAGTAGTTTTAAAGTGCCATCCCTTCCTTTCTCTTAATTTTACAGTGAGAGCAAAATGTGTTCTTCCAGAATTAAGCAACTGCGGTCCTACGTAAGGTTAATGTCTTTTCTGCTTGGATCCTCAAAGGGACTTCAAATCAGTCATAAAATAGAGGACAAAAGAAGGCCTTCTGGGGACCCAAGAGGGGGAGCGATTCGTTCTCCAACCCCGCAGGGTTCCCACTGAGACTCCCTGGGGCAGTGACAAGTGATAGGGCACAAGTCACCTGTGTCTGGGATGGGGCCTGTCGGTTCAGGGAGGAGCAGCAGAGTCACTGTGACTCCAGGGGACCAAGGCCCAAGTCTGGGGGGTGGGCAGGACGGCACAGTCCTACCTTGTATTCCTTGTTCGTGCTATCTTTTTTCTCCCATTTTTGGTAAACTCACAGATGTTCCCCAAGGGGTTAGCACGGATTGCTTGCTAGGAGAAAGGACCAGCTCCTCTCTGCAGCAACGTAAACAAACTTGCCCTTTCTGTTCTGTCTTTCTCCTGAGATCCCTGATCCATTCTCCGATGACAACCTGCCATTTTCTGTTCAATTCAGCAGGTTTACTTTTTTATTGTGATTCATGTCTGAGTTTCTTTTGAATCAAATTACTGCATTTCCCTGGTGAGGTAGGCCATATGACAATCTTGTTAGAACAACATCAAATAAAAAATTTGCACTCAGTGCTGCTCGGTCTCGTCCCCACCACATGTTTTCCCTTTGGTTTGGACACACTTCTGTTGGCTACTTGAACAGTAATGAGTCCTTCCAGCGCTTAGAGGAGAATTTTCAGACATTTCTGTCTTGGAAACAATAAAAACAGATGGGTTGAAACAGTGTCAACAGAGAGAAAGTCACTATTTCAAAACTAGTTTACAATGTAGATGGCTGGTTTTCCCCAGTATGCATGGGTTGAAGAAAACCAGAAAGACCAACTGATTGACTCTGGTTGAGTCACAACAGCCACTGGAGACTTGACATTTTATCCCTGGAGATGTAACATCATTCATTGTTTCAGCGAGTCTGAAGCCAAGCATTCCACAGCATTTTTTTTTTTTTTTTTTTTTTTGAACGGGAATGGAGCAATGTAGTTCATATTACACTTTTCAGTGACTAGTTTCCCTCTCCCCTTTACTTTTCTGGATGTAGATTATTATCTTTCAAGCAACTTCTGTGTGCCTCATACAAATAACTTTAAAAACTAGGTTGTATTAAATAGTGCAGGAATGAGTCTCCATCCAAATATAGGAGAGACTTATGTTACCTGAGTCTTTCTTCAGTTCCCACCGCTTCCAGAGTGACGTTCAAGCTTCTTGGTGGGATGCTTTGTGATCAGAGCCTGTGACACCCTGCCCTTCCTAGGATGCAGGCACATAGCACTATCGCCATTTTGGGGTACGCTCCATTCTCTAGCTTTTGTGTCTGCCCGGAATCTGTCCTCTTCCACTTCCTGGCCAACTCCCGCTCACTTTTTTGAGGAAAGAGTCATCCTAGCTCAGTCTGGTGCCCCAGATTAGACGACGCGCCCCCCATGGTCTTGAAAGGACTGCTGCGAATCTCTCTCGTGGGGTTTAAGCTGGCAGACATGCAGTACTCCCCGTACGGCGTGAGCTTCCGGCGGGTGAGGGCGGGGCCGGAAGTTCTCCGCGTCCCCAGCACCCAGCCGTGTCAGATTCACGGCACCTGCTTAGTACATGATGGCGAATTAACAAGCGCAGCAACTTGTTAAATTAACCGCCTCTCCTCCATCTTTTTTTGCCAAAGACGCCCTAGAACCTTTTTAAAAAAATAAACAGTATTTGGTGGTCTATAGTCACATCATTCCCTAGGACTTTCCTAATTTAGATATGAAAATATTCTTTTAGCAATAAAAGGTGACAACATCTATTTTGAAATACTTATTTTCTCAAACCCTTTGTCCGCAGAATCAAACCTACCTACTCATTTAAGTGACTTTTTAAATGGGAACTTTGGATGATACACGGTAAGGAAACCATCGAGTGTTTTAGATGAAGCAAAAATGTATTGAGCCATAATGTGACTGGCTCACCCTCTCCTCAGAGTGCTGAACACAAGAAATGACAGAGATGGACTGAAACCACAAAATGACAATTTCTCCGTAAAGAACATGGTGTGAACTTTTCTCTTGGCTATTATAAGTCAGTATTTTTCCTTTTTACTGGTTAACCTTTGAACTAAATACCAGATTCAATTCTAGCACTTATGCTGCTACATGAGGTAATCCCCACAACAAGCTTAGGAGGCTGACACTATAGGTATTCCATTTTATGGATGAGGAAACCGAGGCCCAGAGAGGGTAGATAGCTTGCCCAAGGTCACACAGCTAAAAAGATGCAGAGCTGAGCTGGAGTACAGTGTTTGGCCCCAGAGCCTGTGTCCCAAACCACAGCGAGATGCACGTTGCACAAGGCAGCCAGGGTACGCCTGACTTCCGGTGTGGCTTAAAAGAAAGGATGCACACTCAGCTGCACAGCTCACAGAGGTGGAGCGCGAGGATTACCCCCCAACAAAATCTTCCATTTCATAATTCTCCCCGTAACACCTTCCTATTTTTTCCTGCTTTCCTCTCTAGCATATGTGCTTTTTAACTTTTTCCCCCTTCTTCTTCTTTCCCTCTTTAAAAAAAACCCAACAAACTGATAATGGTTTTGGTATTTAGAAGTATTTATCCCCACCCAGTTTATTGAGATATAACTGACATGTAACATTGTGTCAGTTTTCAGGTGTGCTATGAGATGTTTTGAGACACATATGTATTATAGTCCTCTCTGATCCACTGAATAGCTAGAATGAGAAAAAGAGTTTCTTGAAATGTAATTAATTAATACGTTTTATTTCAGTGCAACAATCCTTAATAAATCATCAATTATAAACTGCTTCAAATGAGTATACCCTATTCTAGTTTGCACTTATAAATCATCTTTCTTCAGAAGATATGATTGGGAAATGAATTTTTTAGATGCTTTCAAATATGCATCATCTAGTGTGTTATAGGAAGTCTTAAGGTATTTTTATATAGTCCATGAAAAATGGGACTCAGGTGATTTTATGAATTGTTATTTGAGCCTATAATTAATCTCTTTGACATTAACATCTTTAATAAACATTTGAGCAATATCTGCATTCAGAATATTGGCTAGAACTAAGACATCATCTCTATTCATTAGGCTTATATTTTCTCACTAACCTAATTTTGTCTTTCATAAGATATTAATGCTTTTGGAAGTCTTACTCTTAATCCTATTAATTCCTAAGCTAGCCTTTAAAAGTGCACGAGGAAATATGCAAAGGCAGTCAGTTTCACCGAATTACAAGCTAAATTGCTAAAGGTAGCTCTAAGAACTTCGGGGTCACTAAAATGAGAACTTTATTGAAAAATATTGCCTGGACTGAAATCTGACCCTCGAGGCCCAGTTTCCTTGGCACAGTGGCCTTGTGACCTAAGGTCACTGGCAACAAAGAGGATGCTCATGTCAGCAGAGCAGAGTGTGTGTCTATCCGTTTGTCTGCGTTGGCCTAAAGACTCAGTCTTTTTTTTTTTTTTTGACAGAGAGACAAATTAGAGAGGCAGGCAGAGAGAGAGGGGGAAGCAGGCTCCCAGCTGAGCAGAGAGCCCGATGTGGGGCTTGATCCCAGGACCCTGAGATCATTACCTGAGCCGAAGGCAGAGGCTTAACCCACTGAGCCACCCAGGCACCCCTAAAGACTCAGTCTTAAAAGCCGCATAGCTGTGGCACGGCTCTGACAGCTCTAAGGAAATCTCTGGCGATTCAGCTCAGAAGTGGGGCTAAACCCAAGACAATACCGCATCTGGGGCATGAAATGAAGCATCCTGAGTGTCCCCGAGAGGAGAAAGAAGCGGAGTTTGAAACTCATAGGGATCTACGGCCATACCACCCTGAATGCACCCGATCTCGTCTGAAACTCGTAGGGTACAGAAGTGGTAGGAACTGATTTTTTAAATACTCTTAATTCCAGACAAAACATTTCCCAACTGTGAGCTGGTTAGGGAGACATCATATCGCAAACACATTCTAAAATGCCCAAAGCCCCCTATCTATATAACCTTGTTTGCACTGTATGCAAGCTGCTACTTTTTTCTCCACCAATGCATGTGAACTAATCTTATTTAATCAGGTGAAAAGAGAAGTCCACCCCCCCCCACCCCCACCCCCGCTATCTTTCTCCCCCTCCCCGGCCTCAGCCATACACACACACACTCAAGGGATGGGATGCTGCTTTGAATCTGACTTCATATCAACTAATTCTTTCCAGTTCTTGAATGGCTTTCCAACAGAATTAGCTAATGACTGAGGTGGTAAAGTGCGCCCCACATTTTAGAGAAGGTAAGAGAACATCGCGGTGCCTGGAAATGTCCCTGGAAGCCGCCCGCTCTAGATCCCTGTACAGCCATGCGCTCTGGGCCGGCAGGACAGCAGCTGTCGCGGCCGTGACACTAGCCAGCCCCTTTCCTGGGGCCTAATCTCCACCATATGACATCACTGGTTGGTCTGTAATTGCTTTAAGTGGACAGTTTCTTCCTGGATAACTACTGCAACATTATTAGGATTTAACATCATAATTATAGAAAAAGCCAAGAAGCGTCATCATGAACGAGGAAAGAGCCCGCTCAGCCCCTGTTCTGTTGCATATTTATGAGGACGAAGGGAAATGCGGAAGTGGTCCTCCCTTTTCCATTTCACATAGGTTTCCTTCCCGGTAAGGAGTCTCACCGCTGGATGGATGGAAACAGGTCCCTTTCCGCTTTCCGGCAGCTCCCCCCCTCCCCCACCCCCCGCCGCCCCACTCCACCCCCGGGGTCCTGCCGACAGGCTGCAGGAGTTGGGAGCACAGTCCTGGGCATGGTGCCCAGGAAGGCATGGCGCTCGTGCTCACCTCGTATTCCTCCTTGAAGCCGTAGCCCTCGGCACACTTCATCTGCGTGATGTGCTGAAGCAGGTCCGCCACGCGGATGGCGGGGTGAAGCTGCCCGGTCTGGTAGGGCACGTCGGCCGGCTCTCGCTTCTTGTAAGTGTGCGACTGCACCAAGCTGCTGGTGTCACTGGCCATCGTGTGGCTTTCGTCTAGGAAAAGAAGGCCACGACGGGAGTGAGGGAGGACCAGTGGGCTAAGAGGGGGTCCCTGAGGATGCTCAGGATGCCGCTGACATCCCCTCCACCTATGGCTCCAACCATCCCCATGGTGGCTCAGCGAGAAAGAAAAGTTAGATGTTTAGAAATTTACATGGGATCGGCAATACTGAGAGGAATGAGGCAGAAATCTTTGTTTTTACAAAGCAGTCCAAACGATATATTGCTTTCACAAAGCTAGTTGGTAGGAACCCTTTAGCCTTTGGGCGCTCGAGTTTATAGAAGTTTCCTTCTGAAACTTCACCAAGGCCTGGCGCAAAACCAGCCTTGTCTTCTTCCGAAGACTCGTTAACTAGATTGTATGATGAAGTAAATAAACTCTGTACAAATGTTCTGTGAGCAAAATAAAAGTGCACAAAATGGGTTGGTTTATAAAGCTAGCAATGAAAATGTGGACTTAACACATGGAATCCAGAAAGAGCAGAAATAGAAAGCCGATGATGAGTCACTCGCATGCTCCAGTGTCAGAAAGCTTGACAGAAGGTTGTGGACCAGCACATGACACGTGGAATGTTCTACAAGAGCTAACATGCAGGCCGACACACAGCAGAACCAGCTGGCTTTGTCAGAATCTACAGATAAGACACACACTCCCACTCCCTCCACACCTTTTCCGTGGGCGAATGGGGGAACTTACCATTTATTGGCACTTTTAAGAAGGTACATATCAGGAGAAAAGAGGAGGAGAAAAAGGAAACAGGGCATAAGCAATAGTACTGTGTGAATAATTACAGGTAGTTTTTTTACTCTGTGCTTTACTTTTATGGTTAAGTTTTCTATCTGCAGGTGATCAGAGGTCAAAGCCTCAATCCTCCCATCACCTTAGGACGGGGGTGTTTTATTGAAGCACTCAAAACCAAAAAAGGAGGTTAAAATAGTATCATAATTGCTTTTCATCCCCCATGAACTAAGTAATGATTAAATAAGTCTTATTTGTATTCGACACATTTTCTCATTTAAATTTCTTGAACACATCAACCAAATTGTAGTATAAAACTAATGTCAAAATTTGGTCAAATAAGCCTAAAGAGGCTGTATCTTAATGGAAGACGCCTAGCACATTAGATTAACGAACTGCAGAAACTGTAGCTATTAAAAAATGTCTGATGCAGGAAGGTGCTATTAGATTAAGGGTTCCACGTGCTACAGGTTAGCTCATTATAATGCTGAATCCCTTTAGCCATTCTGTGATTGAGGGTGTGTCTCATACAATATAATGCAAACTTCACTTAAAATGACAATGTTGAATCAAAACTGATTTCAGGTATAAAGAATTAAAACATATATACAAAGGGATATGTTCATTTTTTTAAAAAAAAATTCCCAGATTGTTTATTAATAGGGAATTCAGCTATGGGTATTATTATTATTTATTTTTATTATTTTTTTTAAACAGAGATTCAGCTCCAGGGGAAATTTCGTTCAGGGGCACTTGGTCGGCTGAGCCTGGTTTTCCAACCTCAGTTCTATCTGCATTGCAAAGCACCTGGGGATGCATGGTATGGAAGGTGGTACACGAGTGTGTAGCTAATGTCGCTGTTGCTGAAATGGCACCTGGATCACCACAAGGTGGCTAAAGACACAAAGACAAAATAAAAAGGAGTGGTACGCTGATTTTATGATTTTGGTTTTCATTTGGATTTGCTTTGAAATTAGCCATTCAGATGTCCCCATTCTATTCAAACAGTCACAAAGAAACCAGGACGTTTTCTCATCCGATCTGCTTGCTGGCAACTGCCAAGCCCCTAATGTGGGGTACAGGGTCCCTGCTGAAGGACTGACTCCGTGGAGCTTCCAGCTACTCCAGCAGGAAGTTCTGTTTTTTATATTAAAATAAATGGAACATTAATTAGTTTCCCCCCTGTGCCTCTCTCATTCTCTCCGTTTTGTACCTTTTGGGATGAATGTAATTAAATGCCCTCCATTGTGGACTGACCTTCTAAACTTCCCCTAAATGAATCATCTGGGCCTTTCTGGTGGAGACACTGCAGCCCGGTGGGGCTCTGGTCCTCGGGCGAGGCATTCTTGGAAGGTTTAATTCCCAGGGCGGCCACCCCTGTTACCACCGTACTGATAGCGCCCGCCGCATTATGAGCTCGGCCTCATTACTAGTGTGCAGGACCCGTCCTAAAGCATTTAAACACTACCGAGGCCATCTCAGAAAGGAGGGCTATTATTGAGTATGCAGATATCGAAGAGGGAATAGAAGGCTTCTCGTGCCATCTGTGGTATGAAACTGGGTCACTCACACTACTAGAAATTCTTGATGCCACCGAAATTAGTGGTTAATCGGTTTGCTCTGACTTAAAAAGAATGATTACTGATAAAATATGTCATTTGACATTGATTTCCTATATCGGCTTAAAAATTACCAACAACGTTTTCAATTAAAAATTACGCCTAGGAGGAAATCAGAAACAAAGCTTCTCACTAATAGTTCTGATGGTTTTTGAAGAACTGTGAATTAATTCTACCTATATTCTTTCATAGGCTATCTTCAGTTCTCCACGAACCAGCTGAAAAATCTGGAACTGAAATGAGTGTTCTGTTTTTGAGGTGTGTGTGGGTGTTCTATCTACTTATCTGTCAATATCTGTCTATGTATCAACATCTATCTATCAAAATCTGTCCATCAACATCTATCTACCTACCTACCTATCAATCTCTCTCCCTTTCTCTCTCTTTTATTTATTTATTTATTTATTTTTGGCCAAGAAAATGACGTAAAGGCATACTACAGCTCTATACATTGGGCTGGGCACCTTAGCACATAAGCATAAAAGGTGGAGATAATACAGGATTTCAGGGTGCCAAGCTCCAAGTCATAGCAAAACGCTCTTGTGTCTATGTAAACTGTTAATAGTGCTATTTCCAAAAGTGCCAGCGTAGATGTCTGTCCACCTTATATCTTCCCATGGTGTTCAGGGATCACCTCATTCATCCTTACTATGCAATATATAGATTCATATCTGCACCAAACACTGTGGAAGGAATGGTTCCCAAGCACCGCCTTTTGCCACATTGGTACATACATAAGCCAGACGTGATAAAGGTTATTTGTCAATCTGGCTGACTTCCTTTTCACAAATGTGCATCATTTTTGCTACTTGAATCATCTGTTCAAGTGATTCCCTTTCGGCAAAGAAGCCTAACCAAGTTTCAAAGATGTCCTTAGTGTTCGTAATAACAAAGCAGCGACTTTAAAAAATGGTATTTCTTTAATAAGCTTATCTTAATCCTGCTGTGCAATCTGAACATTTTCTTCCCTCTGACAGTGCACGTCTTCGCCCTCCCCACTCCAGCTCCCCCAAGGTCAGAACATCTACTAAAGGAGCTGCAGAATGAAAGCCAGAGCACACAAAGAAATCACAAATCTCCGCCTATCAAAAGATTCTGCAAATGTCATCTGCATGTAGATTACATTGTTCGGGTGCCTAAAATTAGCTTGTTCCCCTTACTTAGGAAAAGAATAAAAATGCAGCCTTTTCCCCATATAGCTGGCATTAAAAGGGGGGGAGGGCTTTAGTGAGCTGTGTATGTTAGCCATCAGAATGATGCCAATTCAAAAATTGGGGTTTATGACCATTCTTACACTTCTGTCTGAGTTCTCATGTAACTCAGGCAACAAACTTCCTCGAGTCCAGAAAACACCGTAAGAAAAACAAATCACCCTCGCTACAAAAATCATAATAACTTAGAGAAAAGAGAAGCACAGGGGGAAAAATTTATGTTGCAAAGATATCAACCCTTGTGAAGAGAATTAGGAAGCAGAAGTTGAAGAGCTGGGGATGGAACTTTGGCTACGATGAATTGGTATATACCTTGAAGTCGATTTTGTTGTGCTCCTTCTCGGTAAGGTTAGTAGTAGAAAGAGAACACAGCCGTGATACACTCGGGTTATTGACGCATCTCAAATGCAACAGCAGCTCATGCTTACTTGGTTATCGGAGTCAGGTAATGCCATTTCTCCAGAACCTTCTTACATTGCACAAACGGATTTTTTCGGCTCCCCGCGGGGAACATTTTATATTTTCAATGCATTCTGCCCCACTGGGCTAACATTTTATTTTATTTCTAGTGACATCTGACACATAATAAACCATGTGATTAGAAAGTGCCATCTTGTCACTTTGCTGCTGAGAACACATCAGCTCCTTTGAAATTCCACTGTGTGACAGACACTTTGGAATGCTGGGGTGCCCTGAGTGGCTCCAAGGAGGGGTAGGGGGCCCAAACTCTACTGTGATCATTTTTCTGCATAACGTGGGGCATAATTAGAAAAATGCTATTTTTGAAATTGAAGTTTTTAGTGCTTGTGATAAGTGAAAATAATAAGAAGTGATTTTTACTTTTACGACTGTCACATTACAGAATTCAGCTCTTGGAAGTACACAGCAGACTGATGACATACTGTGTCTTCCCTTGGGATCAAATCTGACTTTAAGTTCTGAACACAGAAAGGAAAAACACTAGAGCCGGGCTTGTTCATTTGAATCTTTTGGTATTGTTTCCAACATGCATGAGGCAAACCCTTCTTAATGGAGACTGTTTGGAGAGTCTTTTTTATTATCTATGCCCTCCCCCCAGGCCACCCACCACCCCCTTGTCCTGCTTACAATCCCGGCATCGTACAGAACAGAACTCCAGGCTCCTAAAGAGTGGCCACTGACTTTCTAAATTACTCCTGCAATAAACTGTGATAAAGGGAAATGTTCTCACCTAAAATTGCAGTTGGCACAAATGGGTCTGTCATACATCATAAGCGGGTCAATGCAGAGAAAGTAAAAAGAGAAAGAACAGTAAATGATTGATGAAAGGCCCCCCACTTTTCCCGCAGAAAGCCATAGAAAGCATTGGGTTACAACACATCAAACGTATTAAGCTCCTCAAGCGTCATGGACAGCAACGTGAGAGCGTGGATTGATTCTGACTGCTAAGGGGTTATGAGTGGATGGAACAATGGAAAAATCTGTTACCTGGGTAGTAAGAATTGGGCACCGATGTGCTCAGTGTATTCGTTTTCATTGTAAAAGACGAGGGTGAAGACACAGCTGTAAATGAGAGAAGGACTGGTCAGTAGGGACAGAGAGGCAGTACCGGAAATACAGCCCTCCGAGGTCACTCAGAAGGACACCATGCTGGTAGAGACTTGACTGAAGAAATGCCAGACATCTACTGAAGTCTATATGGTAAATACTATCATTCCCCGCTCTCTCCGGGGAATCATTTATACTTTAGAGGACAAACACCCTTTTATCGCTTAAAAGATTTTCTTACTCTACAAATCAAGAAAAATCCCCATAACTTCTGCTGCCATTTTGAATTGAGAAATTCATTTGTCTTCTATTTTGACTTCTAGTCTTCGTTTGTAAGAATTCTAGTATCATGCCAGGTGTTCTGTTTTGTTTTGTTTTAAATAACTAAGGGTATGAGGGGGTGTCTACACACGGCTTTTGGAGAATTTTCTGAATGTCGATGTTTTCACAGTTTGCTGACTCCTCTCTTTCCTCCTATTTTGGGTATTCTGAGAACTTTCTATAATGTTATGACCTGGTCTACAAAAAATAAAGGTGATGGCTCATGTGCACTATATTTAAGGTGAAAGCTACATGCCTACATATTTTCTATTAGTCTTTTCGGTCTTTTTAAAAATGCTTATTTTTCTTTGAAATAGTCCTCTGAAAGACTCAGGATTTAACTATTAGACCTTCTCTCCCTCCCTGTAATTGGGAGGGAAAGTCAATCCCATCCAATTAATCTGATTTCATTGAAAGTGGGTCCTTCCTTTTTTAAAAGTAGTTTGTGAAATGTCTTCAACATCTTAATTGATTAGTTCTTTAAAATCACTTTCATTTCATTAAAGTATAAGGATAAATGATTTGAATGTGCTCAAGTGTTCAAGTTCGTTAAATGTAAGTCTAAATCTTACTTTCTGATGTAGTTATGTGATTTATTTGATGCTAAAGTTCTGGATTAGGACACTAATACCCAATTACATCGTTTTATTATAGGAAGAAGTACCAAATCCCTGTGGATATTGTATGTTATCTTTATTCTGCTGACATGTTCGTATATTTTAGCTCTCCTGGAGAAGTTCCTCTGTGACAGTGTTTTTTATCTCTGTTTATATTTTTAAAATGTAGATTTAAGAAATGGCAGATCAAGAACCAGAATGCAAGCTGCCTGTCATTTATATTTTTCTAAAATAGAGAGGTATCATATTTATAATGCACGTTGATGGTAAACTGCCAGGAAAAAAGAGGGTAACTGATGAAAATAAGAATAAAAAACCCGAGTACTTATAAGATGTGCTAGGGTCAGCGAGAATAATGTCTATTACCTGCAGACATTTTTATGTCATTGGTAAAAGTGCACAAAGCAGATACAGAAGAGCTATGTTTATTTTCACCCTTTAAAATATATCTTAAATACTTTTGTCTTTAGTATAAAAATGAAACCCATTCCCACTATACATATTTATTTTTCCCCTTTGTATACCATATTAAAAGAAGATGGTACAACTCCCATTTGCTTTGGTAGACAGATTATTCCCCATTCTCGTAAATATGCTTGTGCTTATTTCTAAATATTCTAATTTCATTTTTCTCACCGTCTCATTTCTAAAAGCTGCTCATCTCCCAACCCTAAAAGACCTCAAACATAGCCAGACTTGTAATAGGTTCGGGGCTGGAAGCCTTAGGGGTTTAATGAACCCCTCTCCTGCACATTTCCTCCCCCAGTAGTAGCTCATCTCTTATTTTGAGGGCACTAAGAGAGTAACCATGATAAAATCACCATCACGGTCACTTCGATGCTTGAGGATTGGACGGCACCTCGTCATTGCTTACCGAGTGGGAGGAAAATGGAACGCCTACTGCTGTGTTTCCTCCATCATCTTTATTGACGGGAGGCATAAAATAATGGCTCGTGGCAGATGAGCCGTGGAAGCTGGTGCTGGCTTCTGCAGCAACCTCTCTGCCCGAGCATTTATGGATTTCCACAGATACACTCACTTTGTAAGAAGTAACCGCCAAATCACATTTCCTGTCCAGAGGCAAATATCCCCTGTTGTTCAAACTTCAAAAGCCTAGAAACTAGTCATGTAGGTTTCTACCCTGGGCAGGCAATTCCTAGTAAATGTATGCGTGAGGAATTTCACCATGAAATAGGACATTTGGAACATTAACGGGTTATCCTAGAAAGTGAGAACACCTATCTGAGTGGCCCCTTTTATAATGATATCGAAGAACTAACCACTACTACCAAGATTCTAACCCTGTTGGTGATAGGCAGGACTCTTCCCGCCCCAGCCCACAACAGTGTATCGTAAGTTGCTTTCTTTTGGCCATTAAATGCATTATATATATGATGATACCAAAGGGCAAAGAGCAATGACCCAGAATGAAGAGAGCCACCCTTCTCACTGGGGTGACAGCCGACAGAGGGGTCTGCTACCCTCCTGCTCCACTGGGCTAGGTGTGCATGTAGATGAATGAATGCAGTGCCTCTAAATAGGAGGAGGTGGGCAACTGTAGCCACCATAAATAGAAAACAGTCTTGGGGAGCCCCACTGAATGCAGAATGGCAAAGTGTGGGAGACGTGGACACTGACCACTCAGTGACCAGAGATAGGCAGACGGGGTGCCTGGGAGCTTCGCAGAAAAAGAACAGGCCGAACGGATGGTCCAGACATGGCGCTGTCCACACTGGTTTCAGTCCCCTCCCCCAACCCCCGAGACCCAATTTCTGTGCTTCTCAGTCTTGGTTCCAGACTTTCTGCATTTTTATTAGTGTTGCTGATAGCTGCACATTTGTTCCATCCGCTTGCTGTCCAACATGCTAATTATGTGGCCGGTGGCAGTGGCAGTCTGTGGGCATGGATTTCACACAGTAAAGGAACCTCTGTCCTTGAACCCAGCGTGGCCATGAACCATAGAATCAGGCACCCACATGGGATTTACTTCTGGTCTCTGAGAAGATCACCAGGGACACCGCAACTGCTCCTTTTGTTCTTGATATACTTAATCGCATTGTTAGCTTTCTAAAATAATGCCTTGAACCTGGATCACAGGTGGCAGTCTGGGAAGGCATTAGCTGAAGTTTGGTTTACCCGCCTGGTGTGAGATGTAAGACTTGTGAAGTGGAAACACAGTTTAACTTATTAATTGCCACTAATAGCCCTATAATAAAGGCAGAACCTGTCAGCTAAAAAATAAACAATTAACTTGTTACTGCCATTTAGTGAGCTGTTTCAGAACAGGCTTCCCTGTGTAATTCCACACCTGGCTCGCTCACAAACAGGATCTCAACCGCAAAAAGGATGATGAGAAGCAGGTGCCTTCCTCTTCAAGAAGAGAAAAGCCTTCATGTCAATGCTAAGGCTCCACAGAAACTTACTTGTGGCTTCCTGCGCTCCCTGGTCTGGCCCTATCATCTCTGCCATATCCTCCTCTCCCAAGCAAGCCATGGCACCCACAGAAGTTTTCAGAATTGCTGAAAGGGATGGAGAAACCAATAGGGCGTAAGAATTCTTCACGGAGTTTTTGTTTTTCAATGCCCCAGTACTATCCAGCATCCTGGAAAACCAGAGCAATGTATTCGAAGCTAAGCCATGAATGCACTTACATCTCCCATTCAGATTGTGTGTGTCCATGAACGAGAACGCCTCGTCGCAGTTGGTGCCTTGCTCGGCATAGCTCTTGTCCATTGAGTTCACCATCACGGTCATCTCCTGCCGCGTGCTGCTCATCGTCTCCTTCCGCTTCTTGGCTAGTTTCCTTAGGACAAACAGTTCATTATATAGACATGCATGAGAATGGAAAATGGGGCCTTGACATGTGTACTGAGTAATGATCAGGAATAATTTCTGTTGAATTACTCGTATTCATCCCTCACATCTATTTATGGTGCCTTCTCGATGTCAGGTTCTCTGCCAGCTGCAGAGACACAGTGATGAAAAACATTCACTGCCCATCCTCAAAAACCCACAGTGATATTAGGAACACACAGCCTAAATATTACTTTCTGTTTCTCCTACTACAAGTAAATTAAAAGTACAATGTGGTCATAGTCTAGTTATTGATAAGCTTTTAGAGTTACTAATTTTTTACTGAATTATTTTCTACATTCAGTGGCAAAGAGTAGATACCCTGTTAAATATCTGCCAAACAAAACTGAAAGAATCCAAGGATGAATCTACAAGGCATATTGTTGAACTAAAACACAAAAGTAGACAAGAGGGAAGAAAGTAGTATCATTGGAGGATGTGCAGAAAGGTTGCTGGCCATGACATTCAACCTGCCCAAGGCAAGAGGGGCTCAGGTCTCAGGTGCACAGGAGGACGTATCCCGACTTCTCACGGAGCTGTGATGGGGACTTAATTCCACATGACCCCAGATTAGTTCCTCACCTAGGCTGGTCAGCAGAGCAGAAAGTAATGAAGTTTCAAGTTGCTGGCTTCCCTCGGAGAGTTTAACAGAGGGGTAAGCCCCCATGTCCCCTCCCTCTGTGGAAGAGAATGCAAAAAGGCCAAGGGAGGTAGAGAGATTTCCAATTCTTTTGGAGGCAGTTTAACTCTGGCCTCTGAGTCCTGCTCCTTGACCACCCAAAACTCATAATTACAAGTTACAAATACCTGGACAAAGCCATAAAAATATAAGAGACGTGACATAAATAAATAGATAAAGCAAAAATTTTCAGCTTTTACTACCGGAGGTTGTTTTATGAACCTGGGATAGCCAAGAATAAAATGAGAGATACTTAAGGAAAAGGTATAAAGTGAGAAGGTTTAAGACTATTGCACTATAATACCAAAGATATTATGTCCCAAAATATTCTAATTCTGCCTAAGCACCCGACAGCATTTACAAAAGAAGATGGCAGCTCTTTCTAGTAAATCATCTTGACTCTGATTGACCTAGGACACAGCAGAATTTAAAATGAGCCACATAATCAAAATCACGCCCGTATTAGGTGATTGCTAATGCAATGTAAGACATTGACAACATTAAACCATATGGATAATCTTTATTGTCATTTCCAAATGCCACATAATCCAAATGCTTTCTTGCCTGTAGTTATAATAATCTTTTAATTTCATACTTTGAAGGCAGAAGGGTTTCATTAATAAGTTGCCCTTTTTATTACTAAAAGTTGTTAAAAAATATATTTTAAACAGAAAGACGAAAATCATCTATAACTTCTATGACAGTGCTAAAGTTGTAAAGGTTTTTAAAAAGCAACCCAGAGTGGCTTCTTTGGGAGCTGACATTCTTCTCTTGCCAGCGTGCAGACCATGATGGTCTTCTCAAAAGGTCCCCTTTCTCCCCCAGCAAGCCATGCTGGTCTGAGCGTGGATGTTCCCCACAGGTGTTCTGGACACAGGCAGCAAGCAGGCTCAGGCTCCACAGCTGCGGTTACAATAACACATTTTCTCTCCACTTCTGAATGTGCCAGCTCGCTGGAAAAGCATTCTTAAGCCAGGTCTCCCCAGGAACACTGAAGTGGAGGACTGAGATAATTAGCTCCATAATTCAGGCAAAAAGTCCCCTTTCTGCTAGAATTTCTTTGACTTGCTTTGGACTGATTTATGCAGATGTCTGCCTCCATATTCTCTCTTGTTCTGCCCATGAAGAAGGGCATCGTCAAGTTCTTCCCTCTTTGTCTTTTCTTGCTTGTGTTCTAATCTAATCCTTACAGGTTAGAGATGACAGTGAATGTGCTCCTGGTGTTGGTGGTGGGGGGTGGTGGTGGATGGGGGATGTGTGCACCCATAAAAGCGAAACTTATACTGGAAAAGCTCTATCTCCTTTCTAATCCTCCATCTGTGTGAACTAATTTCAGTGATGTCAAGCTACATACTTCATTGCTGATCATCTTTAAGCACAAAAGAAGCCCATTAAGGACCCATGAGAGCCTGCTGAAATCAGAGGTCCTGTGAGAGACCCACAGCTTTAAGCTTATATCAAGCACACACTCTCTTCATGAACCTTTTTCAAAACCTGGCTCACAATGTCCTCAAGCTCCAGCAGATGGATCCCCCATGGAGGTCCCAGACACCGTAAATTTCAGGAAAAAGTAGAAATCCAGATCTTATGTGGACGCTTTAATTTTTAAGTGTTGTCAAATAACTCAAATTCAAAAAATTAAAATATTGTGTGGTCCCAAAACAGCATGTTTGTGGTACTTCTGCTCTCCATTAATATAACAGTATTTAGATACTTAACTGTATTGGAATGGAAGGGAGCGGAAATTAACATATAGTGCCCAACAGATAGTGAGCGATGGTACTCTACAAGTGTTATCTCATTTAATCCTAGTAATCTTGTAAGAGCCCTTCTTAATTCCTAATTTACAGACGAGGGAAATGGGCCTCAGAGAAGTAAAGTGACTTGTCTGAATGGTAGAGCTGAGATGGCACTCCAGATCTCTTGACCCCAAAGACACTCCTTCTAGAACAGTATGTTATTTCTAGTAAAGTTTCATTACATTATGTTTCCTTACAAGTTACCTTATAATTACCTCCAAGTTGTATGAATACTCTATCTTCCTGTAACTAAATATTATGCTTTGAAAAAGCCAGAGTAATTTACTAGCACCTAACCAATTACACAAAGATGGTATTCAATATGCTTGTTAATTGAATTAATCATTATCATACCACAGTGTTATTAAGGAGAGTTTTTCTACAACCTACTTATCAAAAGTAGCTGGTTTGGTTATGGAGGTTTTGAGTCATTGCTTGGGGTTTTCATTTGTTCTCATATACAGCTCAATGCTGTAGTCCATAATTATAGAGGGCTGAAGAATGCTGGATTTAGAACTGAGGCTTGGGAATGACTGGGGATAAATGGAAGTTCTCACTTTCTCTTTTTTCTATTTTTCTTCTAAACTTTGTGTTTCAGATCTGTATTTTTTTTAGACGAAAACTTTAAAAACTGTCAGGAAAACTTGGTGAACATAATGAAATAAAGTGTTTTGTGCAGGGAAACCACTAAAGTGAAGGGAATTCTCTTTGCAATCTTATCTAAAGATGTAAGGAAATTTATTTTCCATTTTGATTTTTAACAAATTGTTTGCCTAAAGTATTTCAATCTCCAATCTCCAAATTTGGACTGCATGAATCTCAAAGACCCTTAATAATAATGATGATGATAATGATAATAATAAATTCCTAACAATATCTAAAAATGGATCATAAGAAATTAAAGAGAAGACTTCTGTTTACAATGCAACATGTAGCCAATGTCGAAGAGGTTACTGTCTATGTTCTCCTCTAGGATTTTGATGGATTCCTGTCTCACATTGAGGTCTTTCATCCACTTAGAGTTTATTTTTGTGTATGGTGCAAGAGAATGGTTGAGTTTAATTCCTCTGTATATATCTGTCCAATTTTCCCAGCACCATTTATTGAAGAGACTGTCTTTTTTCCATTGGATATTTTTTCCTGTTTTGTCAAAGATTAGTTGACCATAGAGACTTCTTTCAAGACACATCTCCAAAGGCAAGGGAAACAAAAGCAAAAATGAACTTTGGGGACTTCATCAAGATAAAAACTTCTGCACCGCAAAGGAAACAGTCAACAAAACAAAGAGGCAACCCATGGAATGGGAGAATATATCTGCAAATGACACTATAGATAAAGGGCTGGTATCCAAGATCTATAAAGAACTTCTCAAACTCAACACCCAAAAAACACATAATCAAGTCAAAAAATGGGCAGAAGACATGAACAGACACTTCTCCAAAGAAGACATACAAATGGCTAACAGACACATGAAAAAATGTTCAACATCATTAGCCATCAGGGAAATTCAAATCAAAACCACACTGAGATACAACTTTACACCAATTAGAATGGCAAAAATTGACAAGGCAGGAAACAATAAATGTTGGAGAGGATGTTACACTGTTGGTGGGAATGCAAGTTGGTACAGCCACTTTGGAAAACAACTTGGAGGTTCCTCAAAAAGTTAAAAAAATAGAGCTACCTTATGACCCAGAAATTGCACTACTGGGTATTTACCCAAAAAATACGATGTAGTGAAAAGAAGGCACACATGTGTCCCAATATTCATAGCAGCAATGTCCACAATAGCCAAACTATGGAAGGAGCCTAGACGCCCTTCAGCAGATGAATGGATAAAGAAGATGTGGTCCATATACACAATGGAATATTAATTACTAAGCCATCAGAAAGGATGAATACCCACTATTTGCATCAACATGGATGGAACTGGAGGGAATTATGCTAAGTGAAATAAGTCAAGCAGAGAAAGACAATTATCATATGGTTTCACTTACATGTGGAACATAAGGAATAGCATAGAAGACATTAGGAGAAGGAAGGGAAAAATGAAGGGGGGAAATCAGAGGGGGAGATGAACCAGAAGAGACTGTGGACTCCCGGAAACAAACTGAGGGTTTCAGAGGGGAGGGAGATGGGGGGGATGGGTTGGTCCGGTGATGAGTATTAAGGACGGCATGTACTACATGGAGCACTGGGTGTTATATGCAAACAACGAATCATGGAACAGTATAACAAAAACTAATGATGTACTCTACGGTGACTAACATAATATAATAAAAATAAAATAAAATAAATGCAACATATAAAGAGCTTGGAAGTCATCATTCTGTTCTGACAAGTAAAAAAACTGAACAAACTGAAACTTGGCAACTCTCCTTAGCTTTGTCAGATAATTGAGGTCATTGAGGTCATAGGACAAACTGCTGTTGCCAAAACCACAGAGACAAACAGGTGAATACAAAGAATCATGACCCACCAGGGCAGAAGCCCATGAGCAGAAAGCTCTGAGAGAACCAGCACCAGACTAGGAAAACCTAATCAAAAAATTGATGAGTTACTTGAGGCTCAGGTAGACAAGTCTTTGACTTAAGAACTCTAGGGGGGCATCCAGTCTTATAGGATCCCCCAAATTTTTGTGAGTTTTATCCCCAAGGGGCCTACCAGGTCTTCAAAGTAAAGACTGGAGAAAAAAAACAAAAAAAAACAAAAAAAAAAACAAAGCAAAACCCTCCAGCTTTCAGCAGAAGGGGGCGGAAAGCAGCCATTTTGAAATACACCAGAGCAGAGCATTTCTGTGCTTCTTGAAAGGACTGGCCCTCAAGAGGAAGTATTACTAGAGCCTAACTTGCTGGGGTTTTATCAAAGCCTAATGGATCTAGGGGAAGAGAAATACCCAACTCTAGCTCCCTCCAGCCATCCTGTTCCACTTAGTGGCAGGTTACTGAGAAGCACTGGTGAAGGTCACAGCCCAGGGGCATAAATTCACTAAAAGACTAAGACCTAATCATGGATCTATAGAATGCCTTTCCTTCACCAATACCTACTATCACATTACAAAAGACCTATTCACAGCAGTTCTTTTTATTCAGTACACCAAGTCTGGATGTCAATAAAAAATTACAAGGCATATTAAAAGGCAAAAAAAAAGAAAAAAAAAAACAAACAAAAAACACAGAAGAGACAGAGCAAGCATTAGAATAAGAGTCAGATGGCAGGGATTGGAATTATCAGATTGGGAATTTAAAATAACTATGATTAATATGCCAAGGGCTCTAATGGAAAAAGCAGACAATATGCCAGAACCAATGGATAACATAAGCAAAGACGGGGATTCTAAGTAAAAAAAAAAAAAAAATCAAAGAAATAATAGAGATCAAAAAAGCTGTTAACAAAAATGAAGAATGCATTTGATGGGCTCATTAGGAGAGTGGATATGGCTGAGGAAAGAATCTAAGCTGAAAGATATAACAATAGACATTTCTAAAACTGAACAGCAAAGGAAAAAAAGACTGAAAAAACAGAGAATACTCGCAAACTCTGGAACAACTACAAAGGTGTAATATACATGTAGTGAGAAACCAGAATAAGAAGAAAGGGATAGATAGAAAAAAAAAAAAAAAAGAAGAAAGGGATAGAAACAATATTTGAGGCAATAGTGATGGAGAATTTCCCCCAAATTATGTGAGACACCAAAACAGATCTGAGCAGCTTAAAGTATTCCAAGAAGGATAAAC
>CM052889.1:51170513-51183313 GCA_028534135.1 Potos flavus | reverse complement strand
AAATGAAGGAAAAACAAAGATTTTCTCAGACAAAAATTGAGGGAATTTATTGCCAGTAGTCTGCCTTGCAAGAATTTTTAAATGGAGTTCTTCAGTAAGAAGGAAAATAATATAGATCAGAAACTCAGATCAACATAAAAAAAAGGAAGAGGACTAGAGAAGGAATAAAGAAAAATAAAATAAAAACTTTTATTTTTCTTATTTTTAATTGATCTAGTAAATAACAGTTTGTTCAATTTAATAATAGCAACAATATAGCTGATGATAATTTATGTATAAGTAAAATAAATGATACCAATGATACAAAGGATAGGAAGGCGGAATGAGGATTCCTTTATTATTATAAAGTACTTACACTATCTGTGATGCAGTATAATGTCAAGTGAAAGTGGAGTTGGATTAGTTTTAAATATATATTGCTAACTCTAGGGTAACACTAAAAAGTTAAAAAAAACTAAGAAAGAAAATGGAAAAATATAAAATGCTCGATTAAAACTACTAAGGCAGAAAAAGATTGAAAAACAAAAATAGGAATAAAGAAGATGGACAATGAATAGAAAACAGTAACAAATATGGTAGAAAGTAATTCAACAATATCAATAATTACTTTATGTGTTAATGGTCTTAACACCAATTAAAAGACAGAAATTGTCAGAGTGGATCATAAAACAAGACCCAAATAATATGTTGTCTATAAGAAATCCACTTTAAAAATGAAGATACATATAAACTAAAAGTAAAGGGATGGAGAAAGATACACAATATTAATCAAGAGAAAGGAGGAATTACATTGATTTCAGACAGTGGAATGTCAGAGCAAAGAAGGTTATGGGAAGTAAAGAAGGGCATTACATAATGATAAACAGGTCACTTATTCAAGAAGACCTAATTCTTAATGTGCCTAACAATAGAGTCTCAACTCATGTGAGGCAAAAACTGACAGACTGCAAAGAGAAATAGATGAATCTGGTATCATAGTTGGAGACTTCACCACCCCTCTATCAGAAATGGACAAATCCACAAGGCAGAAAATCAGTAAGGATATAGTTGAACTCAAGAGCATCATCAATCAACTTGATATAACTGACAGCTATTGAATACTTCAGTTGACAATATTAGAATACACATTCTTCTCAAGTTCACAAAGAAAATTCACAAAGATAGAACATGTTCTGGGTCATAAAACACACCTTACTAAATTCAAAAGAATAGAAATCATGCAATGTATGCTCTCAGACCACAGTGGAACTAAATTAGAATCAGTATGAGAAGACAGCTGGACAATCCCACAATGCATAGAAATTAAAGAACACTCTTCTTAACACATGGGTCAAAGAAGAAACCTCAGGAGAAATTTAAAAAATATTTTGAACTACATGAAAATGAAAACACAACTTATCAAAATTTGTTGAAGGCAGCAAAAGCAATAATTAGAGGGGAATTTCTGGTACTGAATGCAAATACCAGAAAGGAATAAAGATCTAAATCCAAATACACAAAGAACTCTTAAAAGTCAACAATAAGAAAACAATCTAATTAAAAAGTCAGCAAAAGATCTTAACAGACACCTCACCAAGGAAGCCTTACAGATGACAAATAAGTATATGAAAAGATGCTCCACATTGTATGTCATCAGGGAGCTGCAAATTAAAATAACAAGATACCATTATGAACCTATTCGAATGGCCAAAATCCACAACACTGACAACACCCAATGCTGATGAGGAAGTGGAGCAACAGGAACTCTCATATGTTGCTGGTGGGAACGTAAATTGGTACAGCCACTTCGGAAGGTACTTTGGCAGTTTTAAACAAAACTAAACATGCTCTTAGCATATGATCCAGCAATCACAGTTCTTGGTATTTACCCAAAAGATCTGAAAACTTATATCCACACAAAAACCTGCACACAGATGTTTATAGCAGGTTTATTCATAAATGGCCACACTTGACGGCAACCAAAATGACTTTTAGTAGGTGAATGGATGAATACATACTGTGGCATATCCAGACAATGGAATGTTATTCATCACTAAAAAGAAATGAGCTATCAAGCTATGAAAAGACACAGAGGAAACAAATGCACATTACTAAGTGAAAAAAGTCAATCTGGAAAGGCCACATATTGTCTCATTCCAACTATCTGTCATTCTGGACAAGGCAAAGCTGTGGAGTCAAAAAAAAAAAAAAATCAGTGTTTGTCAGGGGTTGGTGGGGAAAGAGCCATGACCAAGCAGGGCACAGAGAATTTTGAGGTCAGTGAAACTGTTCCATATGATACTGTTAGAGTGGATACATGTCATTATACAGTTGTTAAAAACTACAGCATGATACCACCAAGAGTGAACCCTAAAGTAAGCTATGAACTTGGAGTAATAATGACACGTTAGTGTAGGTTTACCAGTTGTCGCAAGTGTACCACTCTAGTGCTGGGTGTTGAGAGTGGAGGAGGTGGTGCGTGCGTGTGACAGAGGGTATAAGGGAACTCTCTGCACTGACTGCTCAATTTTGCTGTAAACCTAAAACAGTTCTAAAAATAAAAAAAAAAAAGTACAATAATGCCTGGAATAAAATTGGAGGGAGAAAAAAAAATGTTACAGCCCTAAATTTCCAAACTTGAATAAAGGTGGGCGAAGGAGAGAAATGTGAGATGGATTCAAATTAAAAGAATGGTTCTTCATGCTCATTATATTCCATTATTTTTCTTATATTTCCTGGCATAAAAATACGAAAAAAATGTGATGGGGGTGAAAGAAACGGGAGAAAACTTTTTGGCAAGTTATTCAGTATATGACAGTATGAATCGGGACCAGTAAAGAAAGTATGGCGAAGAATGAGCTCTTGAGCTATGTGTCTTTCAGAATGCCTGCCAGTCAGGACCCAAGTGCAGCATGGTTGCAAAGAAAGCAGAAGTAACTCTTCCTCTCATCTCCACTCTGAAACTAAACTGACTGGAAATTGTGAGAGGATCCGGAAGGAAGGGCATGTTGTCCCAGATACCCAGCAAATTCAAGGGGAAGGAATCCAAGGCTCAACCTCAATATGGACTCTAGTCACTCTGTTTATTGCGACTCACCAAAAAGCGTGGCTTCACCAAAAAACATGGCTGCCACCTCTCCCATTTCTATCAGAGACCCTGCCATGTTGGGTTATAACAACAAAGATCGTGACTGAGAAATGACTTAGTGGCACTCACCCAAAGATGAGTTGTCGGCTATAGAAAAGATGTCTTCATTTTTTTAAGCTATTTGTCATTTAAAAGTCTACTGGGATGGCAAAACTTGAGGATTTTCAAACTGCATATAGACAGAATGAAGAGGCAAATGGCTTTTGGGTCCTGGCTTCTACAATTAAGTGTGTGCTCTGACTTAATTAAGGACTGGGGTGGAGGCTGGAACCGAGAAGAAGTATTTAATTTTTCTCACAGTAGGGATGAAATAGATATTGGCTGAGTCAAAGAATGCATACATTATACCAAATTGCTAAGATCCAGCTGAATAAACCTAAGCGAATATGGGGCTGTCTCCTTAAAGATGAATCTGTGAGAATTACCAGATAATGCTGTTTTTAAAGGTAAAATTTTAAGGGATAAAACAACAGTGTTCTGACATTTAATTATTTCTATTCGAAAGAACTAGCACTACAAACAAAAACAATGAGGACGATAATTATAAAAACTTACGTAGAACTTCAGATAAGCCAGGAACTTTATGTTCATTAACTCTCTTAGTTCTTACAACTTCCCAGTGAGGAAATTACTATTATCACTCCTATCTTAGGGAGAGGGAAACTGAGGCACAGTGGGATTCAGTTGCCCAAGGTCACAAGGCTAGAGAACTCTAGACATGTGGCATTGTTTTCCTACATTGAGATAAAATCATGAGTGTGTCATTGGCATCCATGAGCGTGTCATTGGCATCACTGACCAAAATTTATCCATTGCTTAAATCTGGGTGCTGAAAATAAAGGCTATTTGCTTTGCCAGTTGGGACTTTATAGTTGTTCACTGAGGTAAGAGTGTTTCTAATATCACTGCTAACTGTACCATCATCTAAGAAATGCACTCAATCTGTCTCTTATAGACACAGTACTATAAAGCACACTCATCGCCTACCCAGCCGCCTTCTGATTTTCATTGACAATAAACACTGACGAGTGAACGTGGCATGTGTTGATCACAAAGAATACAGTTTCATGTCAAGACGAGTCAAGATTTTGCTGTTTGCTGGGTCTCTTTCAGATTTTACTTCTTGACTATGTGATGAGATAAAATGACCGGCTGATGTGGCTAAAGGAAGACTTGTCTGACATCCTTGTCTTTCTACCCTGCGACTGAGAAGTGGGGACGAATTGTACTAACACATCACTTTAGGCTACAGCTTTATTTCGGGTGACCTAGTGGTGAAGATGCCCAGGAAGACCTCAATGGCAGGTCAGGGCATTAGCAAAGAAACGCACGCCAGCAAGAGAAGTGAAAAAACAATGTCCATCTCTTAGATAAGTACCTGTCAGGATCTCTCTCTCTCTCTCTCTCTCACACACACACACACACACACACACGTGTGTATGAGCATGTACGCACACGCATAACCATGTGTATTTCATGTTGAAGAGGTTCAAAGAACAGAGTTCTATCACACGAATTGAATAAAAAGTTGGTGTTTCTCTCCCAAACTTAGAAAATGGAATATTTGGAAAAGATGGACTTCCTTCTACAAGTAAGTTGAAATTACATGAATTACATTTCAACACACAGCCAGCTCATGGATGTTGATGTTTTACCTTTTTCTAAGTGGTGAAAAGGAATTAAAAAAAACCTCACAACTTAAAAAAAAATAATTTGAATTTAACATTATTCCTATCACAGCCTTGGAGGAAAAAAGCCTTTGAGTCAATCCTGAAATGCACTGTATTATCACCCCCCCCCCCGTCCTCATCTTTACCTATCTGCTCAGAAATGTTGCCCACTTCCCTTGGTTTTCTTTCCCACCAAAGAGAAATTCCTTGTGAGGCCCTCAGGCCCCCACCTGCCCCCGTCGTTCCATATTTGGCTTGTGTGCCTGGACGGTGAGAACTCCTGTTTTGTAATCATTGGACTTGTGTTTTAAGCTGAATTGCTCTGAACACATGCTACAGCAAGGACCAACACACACACATTCTGTTCTCCAAAATCCACCTGCGGATAGCACCCTCGAACCCCTCCTCCTCTTGGGAGTAACTCACAGCTCCCACGAGCACCTAAGGTAATCTCCCAAACCAGCAGAAGATTTTTAAACATTAAAAAAAGTCAGCAGTAAAAATAATAGATGCAGTATCTGCCATCCTTAGTAATATTTTGTTTAGTTTTATTCCTCGTATCAGGGCAATATGGATCCAGAGGGACTGGAACCAGCCACGGCATAGAAAATAAGAAACGGGTACAATCCACAACAGAGCAAAATGGGAATAAAGTGACATTAGTGATGGCGGGTCCCCACTCATAGCCAGCTTATGTTGCTGAATTCCATGTGTGCACATTATCATGAAATTTAACGGTTTCAAAAATGTCACTCTGTAGCAAGACTAAATTGGTGTAGTGTTGATCCTCTATCAGACTATAAATACAAGTAAGAAAGAGAGGGATTTTTAATGCATGTCATATTGGAATGGTACCTCCAGTTTCTTCTTGATGAAGTTTGTTAAGCTCACTGAAAAATTGGCATGTCTAACAAAAACAGCAAGCCATTGGCATCTGCACATAAGGAAAGTGGAGACCAGTGAAAAAGAAAACTGCATGTTCTAATTTAAGCAGTGATATCATCATAAAGTCCAGGTGACTCCTTGGCTATGCAGAACTAAGTATCCAAGAAGCTCATAAACACATAGGATGAAATTTTTGAACAAAATCATTCTATTCCAAGTTTAAAATATAGCTTCTGGTTAATTTATGGAGGAGCAAATACAACCTATTTCTTTAGGAGCTCTAGCAACCATCATGGAACAGAGCAACTAAAAGAGATTATTCCAGAAGCACTAGCTTTAACCCAGAAAGGGATGTCCCCCTGTGCATGGATCCAGAGGTCATTCACTAGGCAGAACGACCCCTTGAAGATGTCCACCTCCTAATCTCGGGACCTATGAGTATGTGTTATACTACGTGGCAAAAGAGAATGAAGGTTGCAGATGAAATTGAGGTTGCTAATTAGCTAACTGTAAGAGAAGGAAGTTATCCTAAATGATCCAGGTGGCCCGAGGTAATCAGAGGACATCTTAAGTAGCAGAAGAGTAGGTCAAAGAGATGTGGTGTGAGAAGGACTCCACCTACCCTTGCTGGCTTTGAAGGAAGGGGTCACAAGCCAAATCGAGTAGTCTCTAGAAGTTGAAAAAGGCAAGGAAAAAGATACTCCCCTGGAGTCTCCAGAAGAGAATGCAATCAGACTAACACCTTGATTTGAGGCAGGGAGATGCACCGGGCTTCCAACTTAAAGAACTGAGAGATAATAACTTGCCACCAAGCTTGTAGTGATTTGTTACAGCAGCAGTAGGAGAATGATACAACTGCACTTAATCAGTGTCCAGAATTTTATTATAAATATTATTAAATTATTAAATATTTAATATTACAGGCATTTCTGTGGTCATTTGACCATTTGGCTTTTTTAAAACATGTATTTACCAATCATTCTTCCCAACCCAGGACTACAGTTTCTTATTAACTTATCCTACATTATAGTCTCTTTATTGTCAAAAATACTCCTTCCATGCAAAGATATAAAAGATCACACTTAAAATATTTTTACCTCAGATTCTGAATGTGTTTAAAATTTCTCCTTTTTATAGATAAAGGCAAGGCAAAATAGATTTATTTTAGTATTTTGGTATACTGGTAGTACAAAGTTCCTACTTGTTAACAGAAATATGAAAAGCAAATAATTTGGCCTTCATGTGCTGTGCATGTGTGCGTGTGTGCATGCGTGTGTGTGTTTATGTAGGGGGGATAATGGGAAACAGAGGGATTTTTTTTTCAAAATTAAAATGAAATCTCAAAGTATCACCGAAGTTGTTCTAAGTTAGCATTTTTAACAAACTGTGTTTTCCCGCATAATCACCAATCCTTGATATCAGTTACAAAAATGTTTGCTAATCTGATGGGTAAAAAAATGGCATCTCACATTGTGCAGATTTACATATACCTGATTATTTGTGGGGCTGGTTATCTTTTCAAATGTTATTTAGCTATATATACATTGCTAGTCTATAAATTGCCTATGTATATTTTATATCCATTTTTCTATTTGAGTTGCCTTTTCTTATTGATATCCAGATTTTTAAAAAGATTTATTTATTTATTTGAGCGAGAGACAGAGATAGAGCAAGTGAGCACAGGGGGGATGGGCAGAGGGAGAGGGAGGGAGAGAGAGAGAATCTCCAGCAGACTCCCTGCTGAGTGCAGAGAGTGATGTGGGGTTCGATCCCATGACCTTGAGATCATGACCTGAACCAATACCAAAAGTCTGATGCTTAACCAACTGAGCCACCTGGTGGCCTGATGTGCAGATATTTTTTTATATTTAGGCTACTAGTAAGTACTTTGACATATAAATATTAAAAATTGTTTTTCAAATCTATGGCTTATTTTTAAATTTTGTTTATGGTGTTTTTTGGTTTATAGAAGTTTATAATTTTGATATATTCAAATGTATTGATTATGTCTATTATAGTTTTGAGACATTTTCTGAGGTCATAAAAATATTCTCCTATATTTTATATGCCAATGACCTTTTTCTTCCTAGTGACAAAGACAAAAGGGATGACTTAGACGTTGGCTTGTCAGATATGGCAGAAAGATAAGCTGACAACAGGGTTAAAGATTGTGGTGAAGGTAGTTGACGTGGGTCTAGAAGCAATGCTGTCTTGATTCAGTGATCACCCTTTGCAGCCCGACTGTGGTCTCTAAATGCCATTTCCCACTCAGAGAAACCAGGGTTTCTGGAAGAAATGGCTTGATTCCAGTCATGGGAAAGACAGTGCACAAAATGCTTTGAGAACATCCAGTCATGCCAGGAAATAGGGAAACTCTCAAAGATTTCTGGAGTGATCTCAAAACAAAACAAAACAAACAAACAAAAAACAACAACACAAGAGACAACCAGAAGGGGCTCCTAATGGCCAAGGTTAAGATACTTGAATATCCAGACATGAATTACTGTAAAATATTCAAAAATATCAAACATGTTAAAATCCCTGAGTCCATAGCGATACTGTTGGCCAATGTATAAAGTTGTTATGGCATCAATTCATTCTGAAACTGGAAAATAATGTTTAGAAATCAAACATTTATCTTGAGTTCCTCTATGAACTATATTTTAAGGTAACCAAACAGTTAAGTAGAGAATGGCACTTAATAAATACAGACAGAATGATAGAATTAGGATGTCACCATTTTGAAACCCCTAATAAAATAATAAATCTAGGCAATCATCATCAGTAGCTTAAAAAACCATTAAGTGACAGGCTGATGTGGAACTTCATAATGGATGCATCAGGTTGGCAAAACCACCACCCCCTGATCAATCTGAGTATTACGTATTTCCTGATGCAATGTATTAGGGAGTACAAAGCATTGCCTATGAACAATTCTTACCAGAACAAGAAACCTGAATCTAATGAAGCCTCTAGTTCTTACCCCAGCTCATAGGAAATACAGATAATAAAAGGACATATTAAATGACACTACAAGAATACATCAGCCAAGTTCACAATGTGGGAAATTCTATAGGATGAATGGTTTACTCCACAAACAAATAAGAGAGAGTATCACATATTAATCTATGTTCTGAATAAGGAATCGTATAGGAAAACTTAGGTGACCAGACCAAAGCCCAGGTGTCCATTATTTTAATTCATTGTTTCTAACACATTCTGACCAAGACCTCTAGCTTGACAAGCTCATAATCAGAACTAACTTTCATACAGGCAATGTGGTTTTTCCATGTTTTGATGGAAATTCGCAGAACTATGAATTGAGATGCACATGCCATATGAAGTCAGGGAACAGACTGCTCCAAATGCAGAGTTTCAAAAGTAACAAAAAGCCTGATTTTTGAAAACAAAAAAATAGCTTTCCTTTTAATTGAGCATTTCATCCTGAAAGGGGCTTCTCCCTTTCCTCATCGACTGTCTTTCCCCTTTTCTTAAGATCGAACAGTCACACGATTTAAATAAAAAGAGAGAAACTGAGCCCGCTCAGGTGATAGCTGTGTGATTCTTAGCAGCAAAATACACACACATGAAAGACATTTCCTGCGACGTATAACAGACTTTCAAATTATCTTTCTCTAACTAATTAGCATTTTAGAAAAATTGGGTTTAATCATTAAAGAAGCCATCTGCTTATCTGGGAGCTGTCTGGTGAACAGTGCTGGCAACTTTCAGGGGATATATACCCAGCAGGTACTGCATTTTCTTTTGATTTCTGAAGCAAAGAGAAAAACTCTACCATCCCCCTCTGCACCCCCAACGAATTCGAACATAACGACCTGTCTGCGTCATGCTATGGTGCTCTTTGTTCACGTCAAAGAGTTAAAGGGGAACAGGACACTGGGTAGAAGGTATTTGAAAGCTTCTCTCGCACATACTATACACACAGAGAAGAGATGTGTGACTTTGTTTAATTTTTAAAACAATTGGTTTTTTCCCCCTCTATATTGAATGGCATGACAGCAGACATATACTGACATTTGACGAGTCCCAATTGTATGAGGTGTTGTTCTGAGCAGTTTGAATAGTTAAGACTCCTGGGGGGTGGGGGAAACAGCAAAGATGGGCCCATCACATGCAGATTTCATTTTCATCCATGTCATGTTGGATTGCTTGGTGGCCGTGCAAGGCCATGTTCTTCTGTGACGTGTCTCCTCACTAAGTCAACGAGAATCCTCAGTAAGTCATTCTGCCAATGACGCTTAGAACTAAAAAAAAATTATGTGAAAAATATCCAGGATATATGAGGCCCATATATTAAAATTAATAGGGTTGAAAGCCTCTTGCTAAACTATCCATTGGAAAGCTTGGTTGCATTTCTATCCAGCAACTCTGAGCCACCGATCAGAAGCCCTGTTAACATTTCATTCCGACAAGACACAACAATTAATACTTCCAGTTGCTATTATATGGCTGTATTTCAGAGCTTATTTATCATAAGTCAACCAACTTTTAGGAAACACATAAGATAGGAGCTGCCCATGGTGAAGGCCTGGTGTCACCCTGTGGAAGGCTCTGGAGGTGAAGCTGAGAAGCTGGGACGTAATGCTTAGACAAGAGTTGTGCCGAGCAGAAAAAAATATAATAGGGATTATAAAATGACTATATAAAAATGAATATACAAAATGAAGTTTCCGTTTTCTCTTATCTCCTCATACCTCCACTAGCCCTCCCTTTCCTGTCAGATGAATGCTTCTGTCACCAAGCAAAGAGCAGCCACCTAGGGATAGCCCCTGTCCTCCGGCACATACTTGGCCAGTTCTGGCTTCCCATGTGAAAGACACAGAAACTTCGTCTTGGTTTCCCCATATAGAAAGGGGAGAGCACACTAGCTACTTTGTAGGGAGAGCAAGAGGGTTAAGTGAGAATACCTGTAAAACACCCTTCCTAATATTTGCTTAGGACTCAATAAACAGGAGGGGAGAATGAGACGGAACCCTCTTCTAACAGCGGAATGTTGTTTACGTAATACTGCTGTTTCTTCATGGATGTCTGGGTATCCACAAAAGATGTCTTTCATTCTTTCCCAACGTTCATTCATTCAGCATTTTGTAAGCACCCTCTGCGAGCCTAGAAAGGTGCTAGCAGCTTGGGATGCGGGGTGAAGAAGAGAGTCCTTGCTTCGGAGAAATTTGCAGCTGTTAGGATAGATGGGCATGTGGACAAAGCCAAGGCAGCAACCAACAAAACATGTTATAACACAGCCTCCAGAAAGTATCAAGGCACATGGGCAAATGACGAAATACACACTGGATTATCACTGGGACAATGCTTTCCTTCCCATCTATTCCTATTCTACCCTGCTCTGACAAATTCTCCTGACAGCAGTTTGCAGAATAAAGACCCTCTCAAATCAGCAGTAGCTAATGGGAGGAAAAAAATAGAAGAAAAAGAGTTCAAGGTCAAGGTAAGCCAAATGCCTCAATTCTCCAAGGGTAATCACTTGATTATCACATCATCTGATTATTCTTGCTTCATTCATTGGGATCTACTATCCTAAGGGTTCGGTGCAGTATTTGATGAGTAAACTGCCCTCACTCTGATGGTTCTTATTAACGACTATAAAGGTGATGTAGTATTTAACAACATCCATTAGCACAGTGCTTACATTTAGTCCAAAGTAAAATTAGGTATTAAAAACATTAATGATCTTTGGATAGGTAACTCAGGAATGATCAAAGAAAACACTCCTATTATAAAGTGAACCAGTAATTATGGTCATAGGTGTCAAAACAGATACCCAAGAGCTAGATTAAGTCTTGGCTCTTTTCCCCAAATGAGTCTTATTCAGGAGAAACTATAGCTTTCCTAACTCAAAAAAATGATATGGATTTAACAAATCCATCTCCCATATGTTGTTTTTTTCCTAATTCTCTCTTGACAGTTACTTCTAATGGGGCAGGTCTCCAAGGGAAATGCCCCAACCTGGCCAATGGGAGAATTGAGTGTAAATTTCTTAGCTTTTTCAAAAGAGAAAATGAAAAATGGATCTCTTTGTGTGTGTGTGTGAGTGTGTGTGTGTGTCCGGGTGTGTGTGTAATGAAAAGCAGGAGTATTTTATGACTGCCCCGTGCTGTATAAAAGGATTCTGATAAATGGCTTGCATTATGTAATGTCGACTAGCCCCCCAAAGCAAGTCGGTCTGCATATCTGAAGGACATAAGTTCAGAAACAGTAGAAACACTTTAGAGTTTCTCAATTCATTACTCACACTTCCCCCATTTTCTTGGGTCTTGTTTTCTCTCTCTCTTCCCCTTTAATCCACACTGTTTCTTTAATCATTTCATATTAAGTTTTGCGGTTCTTCTTTGGAGCCATGTAAAAAAGCCTTACAAGCTAAGCATTAGAAGAATGGGGGATGTCTAAAAACTGAAATGAGAAATAATGCCTTCACCAGAAGCCAGGTTGAGTTCAAACATCCTGTGAGTCTCCATATTGCCGTGGTGAGGCAAGGAGCCCCAGCGCTGGGCACCCCTTCCACTCTCTCAGCATGCTGAAGAAAATCCTGACTTTGACAATTTATGGCGCGTTCTTCTCTTCCTGAATTCCTCTCTTTCCAAGGACAGGTTCGCAGTGGCCTGAATTGTACTTCTTCTTTTTTTTTTTTTTAAGATTTTATTTATTTATTTGACAGAGAGAGACGCAGTGAGAGAGGGAGCACAAGCAAGGGGAGTGGGAGAGGGAGAAGCAGGCTTCCTGCTGAGTGGGGAGGCCGATGCGGGGCTTGATCCCAGGACCCTGGGATCACGACCTGAGCTGAAGGCAGACGCCTAATGACTGAGCCCTCCAGGCGCCCCAATTGTACGTATTTGGAGACCATCATGTCACTGGTCTGCATGAGAACAGCCAAGAGAAGGACCACGGAGCTGTACTGCTCCCGTTCTGTTCCCCCAACACTTTTCCTTTAAACCCCCAGAAGGCTCTGACAGCCATTCCTGACACTTCCCGTCCCAAATGGTGAAACGTGGAAGACAGAGGAAAATGAGAATCAGAACATTTTTCTTTCCGCTGAGCACCACGCTGCCCCTTTGCCATGGCTCCCCAAGTCCCCCATAAAAGTA
>CM052889.1:51118165-51170013 GCA_028534135.1 Potos flavus | reverse complement strand
GGAGCTGTACTGCTCCCGTTCTGTTCCCCCAACACTTTTCCTTTAAACCCCCAGAAGGCTCTGACAGCCATTCCTGACACTTCCCGTCCCAAATGGTGAAACGTGGAAGACAGAGGAAAATGAGAATCAGAACATTTTTCTTTCCGCTGAGCACCACGCTGCCCCTTTGCCATGGCTCCCCAAGTCCCCCATAAAAGTACAGCAGTTAATCTGCTGTTTATTCGAAACCACCTAGAGAAGTTTAATAGACAGTTATGAACTAATTGAGTGCGTCTGTGCTGCTGTCTCCTCATTCATCTTGCTTATTCAATTTAACTCCCCTAGTCTTCCATAAGGCACAGTGTCCCTGCTGCTCAAAACAGTCGCTTGCTGCAAGAAAAGCCCTGGAACAACAGGAAGCTAATAGTTTAACTGTTCCTCTAAATTTGTTTGACAAAACTGACATTTAGTGCATTATGTCACGTTGTCGGTAATCTGCAATTTACCCCTGGGCGTGCAGTGGATGCTCATTTTATTTACCTCTCATAGTTAAAAGCGTAATTAATATTCCACTCTGTAACAAAGATTAGAGATTTGACAAACATTGTAATTTAAATTCTCCATTATAGCAAACATTAAAATCAAACATCTTCCACACGCCCCATTGCATAAAGGACACGTGTAGCTGTAATTTAACTTTTTAGTTTTTAATACGACAAACTAATTTCTGCTGTCAGTTTAATGAGCTGGAAAACACAAATCTTGCTGCTCTCCGTGTGGGCAAGGGCTGTGAGAGATGAACCGAAGGGAGAGAGCACACCAATTTCTTTCAAAACATATTTCCAAATGCACCGAGCAAATTGTGTATGTATAATCTAGCAAATGCGACGTGATACTATGGATTCCTGAGACCATTTTATAGCTTTGAGAAAAAGAGCTGCAAAAATAAAACATCTCAAGAGAGAAACAGAGAAATTACGCTGATATTTTCTAAAGTCAAGGTATGTGTGTAAGAGATCGATGGAAACATAGGCGGATACTGACCACATACAAGACCAGACAACAAAGCCATGCTTGTGCCTATGAGACTTCGGATGAGCAAGGTGGTCACGATGATGTCCGTTCCGATACAGAGCCCTTTCCAAACACCAAAGGTGGGACAAGGTGGCCAGCCTGCTGAAGGGGTTCTCAGAGAAACACTCTTCTAATTCATGCTAATTTTTACCGGAATCTCAGCTTCATAAATTTTATGTGGCTGCTTAAAATTATTGTATGTGGAATACCTTCAGGCAGCTAAAATGCCTCATTAAACAAGGAAGCTAGCTGGGAATTATCAGTAATGTAACAAATTTGTATACTATGAATTTGATGTCTTTAGAAAGGATGTAGGAGGAATATTTAAGTCCCCCTCCTCCATCATAGCTGGGCTCAAAGGGAAATGAAGAAATGCCTTGATCTCCAAGAGGCTCGGGCCACCCCCACTCTTCCTCCCCGATCCGCAGAAACCCACTGGCTTGCTGACTTCCGCGCGAGACTTCATTAGTCACTGCCAACTTCAATCTGCTTCAGTTATTTTACATTCAGATCCCGGGAGGAAGCGTAGTCTCTGGTGCAATTTCAGGCTAAACCAAAGATAAACTGATTCACTTTAGAAAACGACAAGCCAGCATGTCCCAACTTAGGCTAACATCTCACAACATGGAGAAAAGTATGTGTAAATATTATGAACCTCGCCAAAGTCTGAAACGAAAGAGATATGTATATTGCCAAGGAGGAAGGTTTCCAAATGGCCCGAGAGCCAAACACTCCACACAATGTTATTTTCGTAAACAGGGCTCTAGAGCAAAGCACATCCATTTCCAATCTCGCGGGGGGGGTGGGGGGGGGTGGTGTTATGCGAGGGCCCTCCGATAGATTTTCCAGAGAGAAGTCAGTTATTCTCCCAAGCATCCCATCTTAGCTATATTGAAAGAGTTACTTGATAACTCCTGATGAGTATTGATAGCATATTCAAAATGAAAATCTTTGCCAGCTCTTTGTAAAACAAACAAACAAAAAAAAAGAGTAGCCATTTCTATGAAGGGCCTGTAGTTTCTTTCAAAGTGCTCAGGCAAGCCCGTGGAAATAATGTGCCACCATATGATTCAGAGACAGTTTGTAAACCAGTTGGGTGAAAAATGAAAGCAAACCATACTTTGTATTTAAACACAAAATTCTGGAAGAGAGTAATCAAACCAGAGATCTGGCCTTTCAGGAAGCAATGCAGCACAAAACAAAAGCATCTGTCCCCAAAACCATGAAAAATGAGTGAAAACAAACTAAAACAGGCCGATTATCAACACAGTCACACTGAATCAGAGAAAGAGCATCAGAAAGAAAGGAATATGGTTTTTTTTTTTTACCCCTTATGGGATACTGTGAGGGTTGACCTATCTGAATTGTTATTGTTGTTAATGTGTAGATATGACTGTGGTTCTAGAAATAACCTCTTATTTATTTACTGAAATTAATTAAAATAGGATACCATGATTTCCTTTCAAACACAAATTCTCTTTATGCAAAATTTGAGTTCACCTAAATTTCTATCTCCAAATACCTGAGGCCATTGGGAGAATTTCAGATAAAGTGGCCAGACAATCCTATCAAGGATAAGTTAAAAAAAAAAAGAGAGATTTGGGGACAGGAATAGAAATCCAAGGTAACAGAGGTTTTTGCGATAAAACCAATCAACACGGAGGAAAATGAGGAAGAAAGCACAGAAGTGCACTCTCTCTGTGAGGGGGCACCCTTGGCATGTGCTTTAGCAGAGGCTAACTACCCATGGGTATTAGGACAGTGGCGGAGGTCATAGGAAGTATGTTGTAGGCGACATAAGGCTACGTAAAGGTTCTTTCAAGCCTTTTTTCATTCAAAGCAGCCAAGTTACTTTGCATCTCAGGGAAGTGGGAGGTAGCCCTAGAGGAGAGAATTAAAATAAGGAGAGAATAACTGAGTCTTAAAATCAGAAGGTTTTTGAACAACTGTCAATAATGCCTGACATGTGGGACAATGGCCCTTAATATGCATATTCCCAGGAATTAGGGAAAATGCTTTTACAGGTATCTTCCTGAAAGTTGGGGAATGGCAGATCTTGAAAAGTTCCTGTCAAGCAAGAGATGGTAAATGATAATTATTGCATAATATTGGTTATTGCTATTTAAAAATGTTTTTGCAATTGATGGCCCGTTTGTGTGGTGATTCAATCTTTACTGTGTTATAGAATGGAGACAGAACTTTTTTAAGGCTGTCACAGGTCACCTCTTCCCACTGGTTCCCAATCTTGTTCCTTAACCACAAAGGTAATCTTTTAAAATAGCATAACTTTCAAATTTCATTCTATTTGCTAGGGTTAATGAAGCGGTCAAAATGGTGTGCTAGTCAAAGAACATCGAGTTCGATCCTACAGAAATATCTGTTTAAATCATTAACAAAGATTTTCTGAATTTCACAGGCAAAATACAAACCAACCATTGAAAACTCCATTGGAGTCTGGGCTTAAAAGTTCAAAGACACAGAGTCACTGCAGATGAAAAAAGAAAGGATCAATTGAAAAAGAAAACACAAAAAAATACAAAATTATCACTTAAGGTAGTCTGTTCTTTCTTTGCCATCGTGGGTAATATGCAAATTTTTTAACCACAGTTTAATAAAGGAAATTGGAAACAACCATCACTAAAACTTTCCAAGCTGTGGTTCAGAAACTGCTACCTAATGTTATTGCTGATTAATATTGTAACTGTGTCTTTTCAAATGCACCACCAAACAGAAGCAGACCTTTTCTTATAGGACTCCAGGGGTTATAGTTTTATCGGGTGACCACAAGAAGACCCACTTCCCGCATTACTAACAGCTTCTGTGTGCCTTTCATAAGGGCTGTGCTCGTAGGATCCTGGCTCCTGAGGGCCCAACTGCCATCACCGCAAACCCTCAATGGGGGAGGCAGAGCTGGTATTTCAGATGCGGGAGAATCCCTGTGACTTGGGAAATTCTTTTTTCTGGGCCTGGATTTAGAGGGTGGCATGACTAATCTCCATTTTCTGGGCCTGGATTTAGAGGGTGGCATGACTAATCTCCATTTCCAAGTTTAACCCGGTCAAAGTAGTATAAACTTGGGTGACAAATATCCGAATCCCAGGACTCTTGTTGATAACCTGTCATTTGCGAAGTATCAAAAGAATGCTGACAAAGAATCCATTTTATGAAACCACCTGTCAAAGGCGTGCCATAGAATGTGTGCTCAACGAATGCTAGATGGATGTGAATCTGACCACCCTGAATATTTCATGTGGAACACCGCTGCATCGATAGTAAGGCTTGTATGAGGCCAAGAGTCATCATCAATCATTTCTTATCCTGCTCGTCTCCTTTCAGTTTTCTGCATACTACATATTTCTTTCAAACACTCACTTCTGGTACGTTGCCATCACTAGAATGTAAGTTTCTCTAGCTTGTTCACTATGGCAGTCCCAGCCCCTACGACACTGTAGGCGACCAACAAGCATTAGTTGAATAAATGAGTGAATGAGAAAGGTGCCCCTCCGACAACTCTCTCTTCTGAGTCTCTCTAATCTATTTATCACCTTATCAATAGATTCCTATAAACAATTGTGCAAGCATGGTGCTTTTGGAGAATGTACTCCCACAGGGCAGCTCTTCTCTTTGTTTCCCCAGACCCAAATATGCTTCTGCGCCAGGAGTTGTGTTGAACCTCCCTTTCCAATAAGCCTCCTCTTGTCCACAGGGATTTTGATAGGTGGGATTTCTTTAGGTTGATAATTAGTCAGGAGCAGTGCTGACTGGGTACAGCATCCTTTACCATCTTGGGTGTGAGCTTTCAGAACTCTGTTATCAGGAGCCTATAGATCTCAGAGGACTCGCTCATGTTATGATTACTTTCTGCAGCCTGCTGAGTTTTAGTCTACTGAGGCCTTATCATATTAAGTCATGTCCGTACTGCTTAAGGATTTAAGAAAACATCGATGTGTAAGAACTATCCTTACAGAATAGACTTAGCATAGGTGACTTCTGTTATCTTTGTGATTAAATACAAAACAAAAAATTTTAAACCTGCATCATGATTCACAACCAAGAGGTTAGAGAGCCCATAGCTCCATTATATTGTTCTTAATACTTGTGTTATTTGCTCGTGTAGGGGCCAGACGCAGGCTGCCCAAAGATGGGCCACTTTGGCATGAATATTATTTTGAGTTAGAAAGCAATTAAAACCAGCAGATTCAGGAAAAGACTCTTTACTTCCCCTTCAACTGCCTAAAAAGAATTTAGAATGAGGACCTGCTCCAGGAAGACAGCTATCACCATAGATAACTACCTTATGATATGAACTAGTTATGGTAGAGAGGGAGGAACCGAGCAAGGCCTGTTTGATCGAAGTCTACATCCCATGGTTTCTGAGTGGCCTGGCAAACATTTGTTTACCTGGCATTTAACTCTTTCACTTTCCTGTGAATTGCAATCCTTCCCTTTGGGCCCAGACGCCTACCCACGTGGGCAGGCAGCCTACCCACTTTTTCCTTAGCTCAGAATGACATAAATATCTCGTTTTCCCTGTCTTTGCAATTTCCCATGTCTGCATGTACTCCTCAAACATAGGAAGTTAAGTTTTATATTCTCCTATTAATCTGCCTCATGTCAATTTGATTCTTAGTCTGGCTAGAAAGACCTTGAAGGGAACAGGAGATTCTTGCCCCTCAACACTTGGAACCCAAACTAAACATAGTAGAGTTTGAGGTTTGTATTTCCAAGTTGGTCTCCTGGAATATTGGCAGACAGAGTAGCCTAAAGGCCAGAAGATGAGAGATTACCCTAAATGTGGCTAGGAAGAACATTCAGGAAGTCAGAGAAATGAAGTCAGAATGATGATGGTTGGGGGGAGAGGGGGAAAGAGAAACAATGTACTTTTCCTCTGTTTTTATTAAATGTACATGTAAGTTGTAAAATTTATACAATAGGTTTTTACATAGAAGTTCCATATAACAAATTATACACATACACACACACACACATACATACTGGTGAATGACAGGAAGCATTAAACTTGTAATTAGGAAATACAGTAGCTATTGTTTATAATCCTGGAGAGTGAAGAAGGTAGTTTCTAGGTGTGTTAATAAATGCATTACTTGCAGTCCACACATTCATTGTTATCCCTAGGGTTCACATTTGCATATGATGTTCTCTCCTTGTACCTGCCTGTCTGTCACATTTCCATTCATTCTTTATGACTTCCTTTCCGAAGTTGTTCCTGGTCCCCCTCCCCTTGGCAGAGGTGACCTTTCCTCTGCTGGGAACATTCCTATTGTGTCTTCCACGGTCCTCTCTCATAGTGCCAATTGCTTTGTTTTTATGACTCTTTTCTTCACTAGACTATGATTTGCTTGAGATGACAGTTTCTTTTGTCTTTAAAAAATTTTCTACCCCTTCATTCTTCAAGGCCTTCATATCTTTTCATGTCCTCACTTCTCTTCTGACCCAGGTCACATCCCACAGCCAGTCATGACAATGGCTTCCTCATGAACCCCCCAGCTCCTCCATTATATCACAAGACCCTGCACCGAACTGCAGCACCACTCCAGTCTGTGCTTCTGTCCTTCCTAAGCCTTCTCCTTGTGTCTCAACACACCATCCTCCCACTCTATGTGCCTGTCCCCAAATTTCCCCTTTTCATAAGAACACCAGTCATACTAGATTAGGGCCCACCCTCATGACCTCGTTTTGATTTAACTGCCTACATAAAGATCGGATTGCCAAAAAAGGTCACATCCTGAGCTATGGGGAGTAATAAAATACTTAGGAGTAGACTAACAAAGGAGGTGAAAGACTTGTATACTGAGAACTATAAAATAGTGATGAAAGAAACTTAAGTAGATACAAATAAATGGAAAGACATTCCATGTTCATGGACTGGAAGAATAAATATTACTAAAATGTTCATACTATCATGGTCTATTCTTAACATAGCAGCCACATTTATTTTTTTTTTTAAAGAAACTGAAGACAAGTATAGAAAATGTTTTTGTTTTAAAATAAGAATGGAATATCACTTCTTTTTTCAAAATTAATAAAAGCTAAGGTCTTTACAACTACTATGCCTTGCATGATTCCATTAGGTTGTGCATCAGCTCACAGATCTTGTCCCCCAACATGCTTCTTCTTGCTCCTTCTGTTGCAACCTCACTGGCCTCCCTGCTACTCCCTCTGCCTAAAGTCTCCTTCCCCTGACACCTTCGGGGCTCACTTCCTCTCTCCCTTTAATCATGTGCTCAAATGGAGACCTTCTTTGGCCAATCTATTTACATGTTTTACCTCTTCCAACTTCTCTTCCCTCCCCTCTGGTCCCTATACTTCTTCCCAGCTTTATGTTCCTTGAGAATACAGATAAGTTCCTTATTTTCTTTATGGTCTAGCTTTTCTCATCAGAAAGCAAGCTCTACAAGAGAAAGAATTTGGTTAATTCTGTTCTGCAGAGTTTACAATACTGCCTGACTCATTACAGCTGCTCATTTGGTATTTGTTAAATGAATAAAGAACTCATATTTAGCATCTACATATGCACTTGCCAATGTGAGTGTGTTTATTGTAGGATTAGGATGACTCACTTGCACTGCAAATGTATATTGAACGAAGTAGCTGTACACACGGGCACACGTGAGGTCAGGACAGGCATGAGTTTGAACAGACCTTGGTCTGTGATTGTGGTCGTTGACAGTGTCCAGAATTTGTTGTTCCTTTAGGTTCTAACTTCTTGCTTATTTCCTCTGAACTTGGCATTTTCTGTTTTCCTCCCATGGACAATGCTTCAGGTTTAGACATAATATCTAATTTCTGAATATTTGTTAATCAGATGCATATCTTTCAAATTGCTAAGCATTTTTTAAAAGGTTACATTTTTTATTATGGATTTTCTTACTTGTTGTGAAAGCTAGCAAACCAAATAATGGAATAAATATTAGAATTCTGTTCTGTTATTTATTATCATTTTATTATTTATAGCATTTGCTAGAGCAAAAACGAAAAGTTTCATCCTAAAGTTACGGTTTTCCTTTAGTTTTTATCTGTTTGAACACTGGGTTTATACAGTTGGCGATGCTCATAGTAATCCCTAATTAGGGTCATTTTTCCTCCTTTATAATAAATATACAGGTATATTTCAAGTAATTGGTTGAATTTCAACCACAAGAGCCCCCAAAGAGATTTTCACTTGGCTTTGCTGATATTTGATGGTGACTATTTAAAAGTAACCAATGGGTCTGAACTAGAGGCCTGAATCACTTCACCAGTCACTGATGTCATACTGTTGAGATGTGATGGTGACATGTTGACATATTGGCAGTTTAGGCCAAATGTGCAGAGGCCAGAAATGACTCTGAAAAGGGCATTTAGTTCTTAGGGTTTACAAACTCATTTGAAGGTAATTTGCGTGTAAATACATGACAGGAAGTTTCTTAGAATAATTCCTACACTTACTACACAAGATGGGTTCCATTATAGCTCTTTCTCTGAAATGTTTTAGATATTTTAAAAAATGCTGGTTTTTGCTAATTATTTACTTTAATTCCTATGCTATTAATTCCTATGCCTACTAACATTTTTGGCCCGGGTGTCTAAACTCCTCTCTAAGTGCCTTTTTGGCCCCCCGACTGTGGACAAGCCCCAGACCTTTCTCAGGACAAGCTCTATATGAACACTGTTCTTAGTCTTATGACACATCAACACACACACACACACACACACACACGCACGCACACACACACACATTTTTTATTCAATAACTTCATTTCATTAGCTGGTCCAGGGATAATACAGGCATTTACCCATTTATAAAATCTCCTCTTTGGGACTTTACCCTAACTATCTCATTTGTCCTGTTTCAATAAATTTTTTCTAAAAAGATTTTTTTTATTTATTTGACAGAGAGAGAGAGCACAAGTAGGCAGAGAGGCCTTCAGAGAGGCCTTTCCCATCCTTCAAGGCTCAGTTCCCTGATGCCTCTAACCTTTCCATCCACAGTGACCTCAGTTGTGTCTGACCTCCAAAGCAATTGTCATCCTCACCTCATCCTGTCTTATTTAATTAATTACCTTACAGTATACAGGATGCCTTCTGAAAGCCATGAAGCAAGAAACCATTTCTCACACTGCACAGACTTCGCGCGTTGCCACTAAACAATAGTGATCCTAATCATTGGGCATTCAAACATATTGTAGTGCCAAAAAAAAAAAAAAAAAAAAGCACTGACTTAAAAAATGTAATTTTTCTCTTACAGAAATATATTTTTCTGAAGGAAGATGTCATCAAATATAAATAACTCTTAGATAATAGAAGTTCGTTATGCCTCGAGAAGAGATTATTTTATATTACACAGTACAAGCTGACATTATATCCTGAGATGAACAAGTAAGTAATTATGTATGAAAGCTAGCAATGTGTAAGTGGTAATATTTTTGGCAGACATGATATCCACTGAACGAACATAGTGGATGTGTCAAATTATTTTTATAACTCAGGCATAACATATCATTCCAAATATAACTATATATGGATCACAGCAATATAACATATTGCTGTATTCCAAAATGCCAAAATATTGAAAGTTATAAAGTACATAACTAATTAAACATATAATGAAGAATAAAGAAAGCAAATCCAAAGAACTTAGGGTAGTTTATTCCCAGTAATGGAAACCATATGCATGTTTGGTAAACATTTCTAAAACCGAAATATAAACATAACCTAAGGCCATTCATGCATGTAGGAAAAATAGGGAGGTTTAGAGAACCTACAAAGTGACCTAATGGAATTTGTTTTTAGTATTAAATAGTTAAACTTGATATATTTTCCTTTTATGGACAAGAATGGAATATAGCAGTGAGAAATGACTGTTTCTTTGCATATTAAGTGCATAGTTCTTAAAGCTTTCCACTAAGAAGTTTAATATTTCAGCTTTGAACTTTAGATTGCATTCTTAATTTTTTTTATGATGAACATATTTTGCTCCCAAGGCTAGAATAGTTGTCTAATTGTCGAGCAAATTAGATGAACTGAAATCATTTAGCCACACAATATTTTGGCTGATAACAATGTAAGAGCAACTCTGTAAAAAAAAATAGAAACATTTAACTGCAACACACACAGTAGAAAATATCACTTTATGTTAGCAAATGCTTATGAAACACACAGAATGTGGCACATACTGATGACCCAGATTCTTTCCACCCTCTGACCCAGAAGAGTCACAAAACTAGATACACTAGAGAGAACACAAGAGGACGTAAATTCTCAAAAAGATTTCTGGTTTTATGAAGGGAAGTTGTTTTTTTTTTTTTTAAAGTTACCACATAAGGATTACTTATGAAGAAGAGCCCTCACTTCACTGTATGAAATCCAAGGGCAGCTTGGGACAAGTCTAAAGTGAAGCAAAGTACAGGTGAAACGGCCCTCCTGCATACCAACCTCTCCCTGGTGCATTAGTGCTGCCCGCCCGGTGGCCTCACCAGACTGTGGGCCATTTTTCCCCATTTCCACCCCAAAGCTGTAACTGACTTCAAGACCTAGGCTGCATTTTTTTCCTCTCCCTCCCTACTTTTTTTGGGGGTATTTTCTAAGATGGCATTATGTTTTCAAAATTCATATTTCTATTTATATATCAATTAAAAAATTCCCATGGAACTATTTCACCAATTAGAGGGATTTATGAGGAAAACCAGCCTATTTTAGTTCAAAATGTTAAGAGCCAATTCACCTTCCCACATACAATTCAACAGACATGTAAAGAAGAGGGTAAACTACATCCCAAAGTATGAGACCGGATGACAGATAAAAAGCATCCCGTCTGGGGAGGGGGTGCCCTTCCGAAACTCCAGAAAGTAAAGGGTATACAATCACGTGGTTCACCCTTCCCTCATTCCACTCCCCTTGAAGCAAAGGAGTGACACGGCAAAATTGGTCACCCTATTTTAGGGCATCCAGCGTCAAATGATTTAAATTTCTTGGGTTCATTTTTCAAGAAATAGTGGAGAAGAACCTCTTGCAGTTAGCTAGTGTTTGGGTTTAATTCTGCACACGTGGAAGGATCAACACCGCGGAGGATGTGGGAAAAGGTGGTAGGACAGACCTTCCACCCACGCCTCGCAAGGGAAGGGCTCAGGTGTGCTGGCCTCCCCCATTGCCCACACCCTTGAGTTTGCCTCACGAAGTTTAAGAAAAATCTGGTATTTATCAGCAGGAAAGTTAATGTAGAAACCTGTCTTTCCCTCACTTAGAAGAATATAATGACAAGACTTCCTGTGTAAAAGCGTAGGTATGGGCATATGAATGCACAGAAGCATCCATATCTATATTCTCTTGCTGGACCAGTTGGCTGAAGACGTTATGACAATTATCCCAATAACCTGAGCATGTATCACCTAAGAACGAGGAATTTTACATAATTACAGTATTAGGACTCTTAAAAGATCTAACAATGATACAAAAATATTATCTTATATGCATCTTCAAATCTTCCAATCATCCCAATAGTGTCCTTTATAGTTGTTGTTGCTGTTGTTTGCTTAAGAATCAATCAAGAATCATGCACTACATTTACTGGTCATGTTTCTTTTGTCTCTTTAATCTAGAACAGTCCCTTGAATTTTTTTCTTAACTCACATTGACCTGTTCAAAGAATACAAATCAGTTGTTTCATAAAAACTTCCCGGAACCCATGTTTTTCTCGAATATGACACATATTAGAGGAATTCACTCTATAGTAGTTGGGACCACACGTCTCTGAGTTCCATCTTAAAGAGCAAAGGGACTCCATGAATGTTAATATGGACAATCCCACTTGCGTCAGGTTACCCTCAAAATCTGAGGACCGTGCTATGCTAGGAGCTATGCCAAATAACTGCATCAGACGGAACTCCCTCCCTGCGTTTCCCCAAAATAATCTGAACCGGCAGTAATTACACCGATCCACATTCGGTTTAATTTACCGTCAACAAATACTTATATTTTATGTTTGCAAATTAAAGTGCAAACTCATTTTTAGGGGTGATGAATGGGAAAGTAATCACAGCTGTGTGCTGTCAGAGGTGAGCAGGTCCCTCGTGCAGGCAGAGGGATCCTGCGCGGACTAGAGTACAGGAAGGGGGAGGAGTGGTGAACCAGACAAAGAAGTTTTTCGAGTAGAAAGGAAGGCCTACTGGAATTATGTGCAGCTTTAATTATATTGTATTAAGATAAGGAGATTGCCTAAGCGAAGGGGAAGAACGGCACAGCCGAGACAGCATCAAGGAGAAAAATGCTTAAAATAATAGGATGACTTGATCTCAGAAGAAATAAAAGGCTGTTGTAAGACAAGGAACTGATACTGGGGACAAGTTCCATAAATTACCACCAGCATGCTGAACGTTTGGGATGCAGTGAGAAACCTGCCAATTTATCATTTCCGAGACAATAAGAGAAGAAGAAATGCAAATGTGAAGAAGGCATTATAGATTTGACTGAAACCAAACATAAGCATCTTAAAGGGCAGGGGTATTCTAGATATATACGAGCCCGTGTTTTTTGGTGAGTGTGTGTGTGTGTGTGTGTGTGTGTGTGCGTGTTTGTCTATAGACCAATTCCTGCATATGAGCACCAAAAAGTAGAGGTGCTTAATGAATGTGCAGTATTCAGTCCTATAGGCTCAAAACAGATCCAGAATAAAGAGGATATGATAACTACAATACAGCCCAGCAAGGCACCTCTTCTTTCAAATATGACTTCAAAATATTTATTGTAAAACAGGCTTGTATAATATTTAAAAATGTGACTACTATGTGGAAAAGCAGGATTATTATTATTACTATTATTATTATATAGAAAATAGTTAAGAGAGTATGCAGCTGGGGGAAGGAGGAGGGGAGATGGTCAGAACTGGGGCAGGCGTGACCTGACCTCTGTTTCAGATGCTGCCTGACCTCTGGGGGTGAGGGGAGGGCTAGCACCCCGTTCCTCCACATAGGTTCTGGCCCAGGTGCCTCAGATCCTCTTGCTTATCATCCCTACACAACTCAATAATAATTAGTAAATTCGAACAAGTCAGTCCAGCCAGACTAGGTAAATACGTTGACTTAATGCTTCATTTGTAATTGATTCTGGAATCTGGCATTTTTAGAGGCTGTCAGGGATTCAGCCCATCTAACTGGGCAGGCAGTACATATTCAACAGAGATGATGAGGCAGCAGGCTGTGGGAATGGTGACAGCCACAAGGCCAAGGCACAAAGCACTTGTTTCACAATTCAGAAGACATAACCCCCTCAACCTCTTAGGCTACGATCTGTGTAGACTCTCACCAGTGTTGAACCAGCGCTAAGCAGGCTTCTAAGCCCAAGTAGGTGCTCAGGAAACATCTGTTAAATTAATGATTATTGCAGCTGGTTTATTTTGCTGTAAATCGGGGGCATGTCTTTAATTGAAGAAGACATAACTTCGGTTTAAAATTATGATCTAATTTCTAACCAACAGTGGCAAAGTTTTACCCTTGTGGAATGAATGCACGGATCTCTCCGGTTTGTAGTCTAGCCAAAGGAATGGATCTTCCAGTGGCTATCTAGTTACCAAAAATTCCAGAAGCAGAGTGCACACATAGGAGGATGTGGGCAGAGAGTAGGGATGACCCGTTTCCACCCATTAGACTTGGAAGGTTCTCATTCTACCAGACTCCTTAGTGATCTCCAAGAGGCTGGAATTCCTGGAATGAGCTTCCAGCAATTGGTGAAGTCCTGCGTGAAGTTTCAATGAGAGTGTGTTTGGCAGCCGAATGGCTTGGCTCTATTTTCCTATCGTACAGTTAAAGAACATTATCTTGTTCACCAACCGTAACAGAAAAGCTAAACTTCATCTTTAATTATGTCTGAACGTTTGCCTGTTAGGACTGCTTACATACTGCTCTGTAAGGCTTTTTGTGTGTGGTGTGGAAGAGAAAATGCTGATGTAACTCAGAACTATATTAGTGAAACCACAGGACAGCATGTGGCCTGATTAATCTTATGAACTCAGCATTAACATATTGCTGGAACATAATGCAGATTATAAATTTATGAATGTTCAGTACCAACTCCCAATAAACAGAAAAGCTCACTCCTAAGCAACTTCCTAATTCGGTTTCTCTTAACCTTGTCCTAGGAACAGAAACTCAAGTGCCAAAGTAGGGACTCATGAAATTCCACAAAGTGATCAAAAGTAACAGTTTTTTTTTAGTTTTCCTACGCTTTCATTGTAGACATGTCCTCCCAACAATTTAAGGGTAGGTGACCGCATTATAAGTTACACGGAACAGTCAGTTGAGTGATTATCGATGACACCCCGCAGATGCTTAGCTTAGTGACACAGAGTCTGTGGCTCACACGGTTTTCCATGAAAACATACTCTGGGTAAATAGGAACATTGTTACCTAAAATAATACATAAGAACCTTGAAGGATCTGCCTTGTTAGATGGAACATTGGCCTAAGCTGATGAAGAAGACAATGAATGCAACATTATCTGGGGCCTTGCTATTCACTCAAATAGTTAACAAATAGTGTTGAGCGCTTACTGTGGGCACAAAATACTCTAATCTCTCGAAACAAACCAGAATCCAATATTGTCCTTACCTCAAAGTGCTTGACTGGGCATTTATTTGGTTTTCTAGCTAACATACAATGAACATAATCAACTACTTGAAGGCAATAACAATTTAAAAGTTATCAATGGCCCTCCTGTTTGCCTGTTTCCATATGCTCAGGTCAGATTTCTGTCCAGGCTGTGATACAGATATACGGAGGGCTCTTTTCATCCCACCATACACCTCATGCAATTCCAAATTTCTGAGTGCCCACAGCCATCCCTCAGTGTTCTCTTGAGTGACGTCATGGTTCGGGACAGCGGCTTCTACCCAAACTCATGCTAGGGGAGGCCAGGACCAGTATGGGAATAGGGCAACATTGCACACCATTTCGAAATATCAGAGCTGGGGTCCCTTCAACTGACAGAAGTTTCTCCAAACCGCTTTTTGACATAATCTAATGGTCTTCAGAACATACTTGCTGTCAAATGTGAAAAATAATTTGAAAGCCAACTACTGTGAGAATTTTCCTGTCAACCCCTATGCTGGACATTCATCCTAGATAGCTGAACATTCTAGGCAAACGTGTGCAAATGGACACTTTCTGAGTTATCGCAGAAACAGTGTCCTGGGGTGTCGTCCACCTGTGGGACTGACATTTCCTGTATCGACACCGTACTCTTCTCTCAGGGGATAAACACTGCTCGTTTCACTGCCTCAGCACAGTCAGAGCTCTCAAGAACAGAGGGAGAGAGCTTTATCTGAAAAAAGAGACAGGACCTGACAGCTTTTGCTATGTTTGTGGTAAAGACCTTCGACTGACACAAGTATCTGAAGGCAGGCTTGCCCACACCCTGTGGGAAGGCCTCACGCGGAAGAGATGCTGGTACAAGGTAACCCCACAAGCCTCCCTGAGCACCGGTGCCGTCTCGCCCAAAGTAAGCTCAGGCTCTGGATGGCAGCTAACTCAATGCAAGCAGGGACTCTGTAATTCTAGATCTTGAAGGCCTTCCCAGAGTCTGCTGCAGCGAGTTAGAGCGCCTGACTGGAAAGGAACATGAGCGAGTAACACGAAATTACTCGAGCTTAGGTAAAGATTCAAATATGCCTTTTCACTTTTCCTCATACAATGTTAAGAGTGATTTTATATTTTTTCTCTACTGCCCCTTTGTCTCTTCAAAATGGAGAGCTGGTGAGGTAGCGGTAGAGACCTTCCGTGTCAGAACAGTGCTGAGCTTTGGTAAAAGGCAGTCACCCCTTACTGATTTGGATGCTGATTCTACAGGCCAGGGAGCCACAAAGTAAAACAGACACTTGTGACCAGAGGCCAGAATTTGCTAATGGAGTCCATCTGAAAGGCCTCTGCTTTTTTGGTTTTCCCAGAACACAACAACAACAACAAAAAAAGGAAATTCGAAGAGTTGAGAATTTTGACTCCTTTCCACCCTGGCTACCTCCCAGGGCCCCTGGCCAAGTGCAGATAATGGAACCACAGCCCCTGACAGGTTTCTGTGCAGAAATGTCAGAGTCAAGACAGAATGTGTTCATCAGTGGAGTCCTGTCCTGGGCCGATTGGGATCTCAGGTGCCTGACAGGCAGCTTTCCCAGGAGATCTCTGCCTCCTGAGAGGAAGGATTTGTATCCCCATCCTCCCTGTGATAACAAGGGCTCACACAGCTCAGATCTGACGACACACAACCCAAGTCTTGGCTTGACTAACACAATTTCATCCTGGGCACGTGGCATTCCCAAACAGGCCTGCGCTGAACAACCCAGTATTTCAAAAGCAAGAAAAAGAAAACAGCAGCACAAAAATGTCTTTGAGAAGGAGACTTCTACACGGACTTTGAACAGACAGGGTATGTCGGACGAAGGCGGCTGTGGCTGCGGCTGCACCATTTCCTGCTCACGTCGGTTCCAGAGGCCTGCGCCATAAATCACGCCGCTAGGGCCATCATGACAATAAATACGGCCTAATGAAGGAACACCCCGTGCGACCCCAGACCAATCGGCAAGTTCCTCCCAATACAGGGATGGTTTGTATGTTGCTCATACAGGGCCCTGAGTGCAGGCTGCCTTTATGAAAACACTTCCACAGACAGAACTTTCTGGAGACAGATAGAAACTTGCTATTTAAATTTTTCTTGCTTTCTGCATGTTATCGCTTTGTTCTGAACAATTTTTTCATACTTCTGCCAGTGTCAGAACACTACTGGCTAATGCCCCAGGTTTCTCACGCTGGTCACCACAGGTTATAACGTTCAAGGTTGCGTGCAGCCTTGAAAACAGAGAAATCGTCAGACCTGGTGATGGGGACAGGGACAGAAGACCAGGAAAAGGAGAGGGCACAGATGTTTTAGGGCTGAATTGGGTATTCTAAACATACTTTCAACTGTGGTGTTTAGACACGTAAAATAAAGTGGAAACGTTGGAAGGCTGAATGGCTGGACATCAAAGTTGTTGCCTGGTTTCACAAATGGCCTTTTGTAACAAGGAGTTCTGTAGGAGTGTGACATTACAGAGTGTCCCGAGGAGAAGATACTCAGCGTCAGTACAAACCAGTTGTACCAGATCACTATGATCTGGTGCCTTCTTAGTATAGTGCCCAAGATCTGGTGTGTCTGCAACAATTTAAAACACCCACAGCACTTTCGTAAGACAGGCCAAGATGCAGAGTGGGCCACAGGCTGGGGCCACTGAGTTTGGAAGAGAGTCTGCGCAGGACCCTTCCTCTACACCTTGGTGTGCAGCCCCGGTTTCTAACCCCAGAAGCCCTGCGGCCCTCCCCGCCATTCTGCATCTTAATTAAAGCAGAAGCTGCCAGCTGTCCACTGCTGCTCTCGGTTCCCTGCTCCCCACATGCTGGGCCCCTATGACAAAAGCACCGAGTTGGCACAAGAAGCCGCCCCCAGGAGGGCCGCTGGCCACGGGCTGCAGGGTGGGGGTCGGGGGGGGCTGCTTATGCTCATTACGTCTGCCCATAACATGTTGGGGGAAGGAAACCCTTCTCCTATCATCTGGTCATATTTTTTAAAGGGGTTTGGGAGGTACACACATTTTGTTGACTTCACTTTTATACTGGAAAGAAGAATAAAAAGAACATGAAATCAATTTGTAAGCATCTAGAAGAGAAAATGCAGCTGTATCACCGTATTATTCGATGGCTTTCTTCCCCCACAACTTTTTATCTTGAAAATTCTCAAGTCTGCAGTAAAGGCAAAAGAATAGTACAATAGACATCTGACTATTCTTCACCCAGATCCAGAGATTGTAAGCGTTTGCTTTCTCTCGCGCTCTTTTTCAGTATCTATGTATATCTACATCTTATATGTGTTTGTCTCCAGAAACATTTGATAGTTTGGGATATTATTTCTATCCCTAAATACCATCCCAGCATGCTTCTCCTATGTAGCCACAATCCTATTATCACAACTGAGAAATATAATGATTCTATAATGTCATTTAACATGCAGTCCGTATCCATTCAATATCTCCAACTGTCCCCGAATGCCTTTTTAGGAAAACCCTGTATTCAGGTTCAAACACTGATTTTGGTTATGCCTCTTTGGCCTCCTTTAATCTAGAACAGTCTACCCGCTTTTTTTTTTCTTTTAAACAACACTGAGTTTTTGAAGAGTAAGGTGAGTTGTATTGCAGAATGTCTCACCTTCTGGAGAAATATTTCTGACTGTTTCCAGGTTAAACATTTATGGCATAAGTGCTACACAGGTGAATCTGAACCCTTCTAATTGCATCACACTAGGAGGTACAAATGGTGATGTGCCACTACTGGCTTTGCTAAATTTGATGAGTGAGGCATCGACCACCAGATCTTTCCATTGTAGTGCCTTGGCTTCCCCTCATAAGATAATCTGCAGGGTGTCAATTTAAGATTGTGTGACTATTCTGACTCCCAGACTCCCTCTTCCCCAGTTTCTTTAACAAGCATTGATGGTTCTCATCTTCATCAATTCTCATATTGGGTTTTGCAGAAGGTGATCTTCTCCCCTCACTTCTACATTTACCCACTGGTATTTGTCTGTAAAGAAAGACTTCCCTTGTCCCCTTCTCTTTATTCCTTTGTAATTATTTCAGTTTTTAAAAGTTTACCAAAGATGCATGAATTATAAAACACTCAAAAGTGTTATAACCAATTACTACTATCATTTTTTTGGATGATCAAAGTGTCTCAAATTTGGCTCCTGTGTCCTTTTAAAATCATCCCATTACTTGTTGACTATAACCTTGCTTTCTGGCATAACATGTTGATTTTTCCCTGACCTAGACCTGGAAGTAGTCATTTCTCCAAGAACCTTAATTTTTTTTTACTGGGGAACAGCATTTAGAAATCAAGATCTTGGTATTATGGGTGCCCATTGCAACTGGAGTTTCACTGTGTCTAGCTCATTTGAGTGAATGGAACTTAGGATATGTTATATGTATTATATATTGTGTATATTTAAATTATGACATCATACTAATATGACATCATACTAACATTTCCAACTCAAATTTAACATTACAGAGACTTTCTTTTCTTTTTAAATATTTGCATCTTTTCCAGTGAAAATTTTGATCCTAATTATATTCATATATTGGCTTCTTTTCTTTATCCTACTGCATACAGAAATTTTTAGAATAACAATACCAGTATTACTATGAAAAATAAATCTACTAAAAAAGTATAAGATTTTATTTTAGATCTTTTCATCCTTAGACTATATACTACTAAGAATATATAGTCAGGGTTGTGTTCAAACTTACTTGAATTCATTTTTTTCCTCTGGGTGGTAAAATTAGTAATTTGATATATACTTGGATCATATGTTTCCATCTGCATTCAGTCTCAGGGCTAGCTTGCTTCATATTTTTAATTAATTTATTTTTTTGGAATATGCAGAACATTTGTATGATTCAAAAACCAAAACTGTATAAAAATTATATTCTGAAAAGTCCCTTGCTCATTATCTTTTATACTCTCCGCCCCACTGCCATTCCCCTAGCCACACAGGTAACCATTATCAGGTGTTTTGGGGTTATCCTTCTCAGGTTCTCTCTGTAAAAATAATGTGTGCATGTTGGGCTAACAGACAAACGTACACAGATATTTACTTACTCCCCTTTCTTTCTTACTCAGAAGGTATCACTCCATATACAATCACTTGAATCTTATATGTCACTGACCTTTTCAAAATGGTGGCCTTCCAACCCCACCATCCCTTCCTTAATTATTGGCTGGCATCCTTCTATAAAGATGAGATTTTCTTCTGCTTGTCTCCTTCTCTGGAAATCATTCCATGGTCCTTCTGCTCAGAGACGTGGTTTTCCATTGCTTTGATGGCTGTGTAGTATTGCAGTATGTGTACCTTAGTTTCTCACAGCTTTTCAATAAGATGGGCCATTCAGATGCACCATGAGCATCTTTGCTACAAAAGCATTGCTGCTGTGTAACTAATTGGCCTTAAGGTAATTTTGCCATAAAGATAAAAAAATAACAGTTTGGACAGTTTGGCTTGACAGTTTGTTGGTTTCATCAACTGGTTGACAGTTTGGTTTCATTTCGCTCTTGCTATAGTATTCCCATTTTTCTGTTATAGAAATAGCTCTCGTAATGGTCTATACAGTGGCACACACTTCTGAACCCATGTTGCCCACAGAGCTTGGAATGTCTATCAAAAGACACGTGATGATATGCCAAGAACAAACGACAGTGTAGAAGGCTTCTGCGCTGCAATACACACTCAGTCACAAATAACACACCCTAGTATATGGAAACTGGTGTCTCTTTTAAGGAAGGAAGAGATTTTAGTTAGAAAAGAAGTACAATGATGAATGAAGAGATGGATCAACCAGCAAAAAAACCCAAACGAACTATATAGTACTAAGAATGAAAGAAAATCAAAACTGGTGGCATCACAGTTCCGAACTTCAAGCTCTATTATGAAGCTGTAATCATCAAGACAGTATGGTACTGGCATAAAAGCAGACACATAGATCAATGGAACAGAGTAGAGAACCTAGAAATGGACCCTCAACTCTCTGGCCAACTAATCTTTGACAAAACAGGAAAGAATATCCAGTGAAAAAAAGACAGTCTCTTCAACAAATGGTGTTGGGAAAATTGGGACAGCCACATGCAGAACAATGAAACTGGACCATCTCCATACATCATACATAAAAACAGACTCAAATGAATGAAAGACCAAAATTGGGACAGAAATCCATCAAAATCCCTGAGGACAACACACGCAGCAACCTCTGTGACCTTGGCTGCAACAACTTCTTGCTTTATCTCCAAAGGCAAAAATGAACTATTGGGACTTCATCAAGATGCAAAGCTTTTGCACAGCAAAGGAAACAGTCGACAAAACCAAAAGACAACCGACAGAATGGGAGAAGATCTTTGCAAATGACATATCAGATAAAGGGCTAGTATCTAAAATCTATAAAGGACTTCTAAAACTCAAGACTCAAAAAACAAATAATCCAATCAAGAAATGGGCAGAAGACATGAACAGACACTTCTCCAAAGAAGACATCCAAATGGCCAACAGACACATGAAAAAGTGCTCAACATCACTCGGCATCAGGGAAATACAAATCAAAACCACAGTGAGATACCACCTCACACCAGTCAGAATGGCTAAAATTAACAAGTCAGGAAACAACAAATGTTCGCAAGAATGTAGAAAAAGAGGAACCCTCCTATACTGTTGGTGGGAATGTAAGCTGGTGCAGCCACTCTGGAGAACAGTATGGAGGTTCCTCAAAAAGTTGAAAATAGAGCTACCCTACGACCCAGCAATTGTATTACTGGGTATTTTCCCCAAAGATACAAATGTAGTGATCTGAAGCGGCACCTGAACCCCAATGTTTATAGCGGCAATGTCCACAATAGCCGAACTATGGAAAGTGCCCAGATGTTCATCAACAGATGAATGGATAAAGAAGGTGATATATACATATATATTTATGTGTGTGTGTGTGTGTGTGTGTGTACACACACATATATACACAATGGAATATTACGCAGCCATTAAAAATGAAATCTTGCCATTTGCAACGACATGGATGGAACTAGAGGGTATTATGCTAAGCAAAATAAGTCAGTCAGAGAAAGATAATTGTCATATGATCTCACTGACATGTGGAATTTAAGAAACAAGGCAGAGGATAATAGGGGAAAAGAGGAAAAAATGAAACTAGACGAAACCAGAAGGGGAGACAAACCACAAGAGACTCTTAACCATAGGACACAAACTGAGGGTTGCTGACTGGAGGGGAGGAGGGTGGAGGGATGGGGTAACTGAGTGATAAGACATTGGGGAGGGTATGTGATGTAAAGAACATCAATGTAATTGATGGCCAATTAGTTATATGGTGAAAATGCTGGTGGCCAAAAGACTTGTAGCAATGACACTTAAGGCAAAAATACTGGAGATGCATTCAGACATTCTCCTGTGTTCTACCAACCTCTACCTTAAACTCCACCTTCAGCCACCCTGGTTCATTGCCAAGTGACACAGCCTACATGAAGAACATCCTACCAAAGCCAGGGCCACAGGTGAACTCAGGGTACCCACCGTGGCTGGCTGGCAGGGTGACAGCAGCTGCTTACACCGAGCCCTCAGCCTCCCGGGAAAGTTCTTCCGTGGCAAGTGCGGACCTCTCCAGAGGCCCATCTGCTTTCCTGATCATGTTTTTAGTAGATGCCCACCTCATAAGACATTAATTAGTCCTTTCTATGCCAGCCTGTGAGAGTTAAGGTATGACCTATTCCATGAGACATTGTCCCCCCCGCACACAATTTTTTTTCACTAAGAGGAAATTCAGTCTAGTTGTAGGAAAAAAACCTGCCATGACTTAGTAGTTTTTTCATCTTTCCACCTACATTCTCTGGAAGTACAACTATATGCCCTCAATAAAGCAATCATTTTGCATATGACCTTTGATATCTACGTACTGGGAGTCTAAGTTATCTGTAAATTAACTGCCTTTTATATGGAATTACTACATACAAGCAGAACATGGATGTATTATTTTCAAACAGGGTGGACTAAAATATAAGAGATTCAGGTAACATCTAGTTACTGCTTCTTAGACACACTGTATTACCTTTGTCTTTTTGAAATCTAAAGAAGTCTACAACGCACACTCGAAAAAGTATGGTAGCGGCTGTCCCTGTGCTATCATTTCAGAACGAGATAAGGTAAACTCAGTCTTACAGGGTTGGGACTGAATATGGGGACCAGTAGGAAAATTGATTGGCTTAGCCGCAGAAATGTTTTAGCTTTCCTGAGGAGGACTGCATAGACGTGACCCTGTCCACACTGCTGTGTTGGCGAACAGGGTCGCGATGTCCTTGCCTTGACCACTTAGACAAGCGACGGCCCCTGATGTGAGCTGATCTCTTGAAAAATTAGGAGATGCTTTCTTCATTTCCCTTTCAATTCTGAGATCTTTCAATGAATAAAACCAGAATAATTTATACCTAGGGATCTTCAGAAAGGCATTTTCTGAAAAATTTGTTGACTATGCCTACTACTCTTGCCTTATCAATCTGATGGCTTTTCACAGGGAGCGGTGTTAACTTCTTTTATGTTATAAATTTTTAAACATGTTTGTGCGTCATCCCTGGAGATTCTTAGCAGGTCTGGGGTGCAGTCTGAATCTCTGTCTTAAAAGAAAAAGTTCACCAGGTGTTTCTGATGTACACCTTCATTTTAAGAAAAAAAAACATTTCATCCAGCAAACTGGCCATAGTGAAACTAAGAGAAATCGCACAGCGAAGACCATAGGCTTAATGGTCTTTACTGTTAAGTCATTTGCATTTACCAAATTTCAACAGATAGAGCATTTTTCAGTCATTGTCTTTCATGGGCTCAATGCAAACAATATATAGGCCAACCATGGTGACCTCGGACAGATCCTGAAGATAGGCATTCTCTTTAACGTTATGGTAATGCACTGACTGTTATACGCAGGAAGCATTAGGCCCTCTTTTCATTATGGATCAGCATTATTCACTTAAATATCTCCTACAGAGTTTGCTTCAAAATTATGAGTTGGTTCCGTGTTATAGCGTGCAGAAAAATGTTGGCTGCCGTTATAATGAAGGACTGTAAAAATCCCAGCTGTGTGCATCCTTTGTATAAAACGCAGGAGGAAACATCCTGTGACTACACAGTATTCAAATTTTATGCACCACCGTGGCTAGCTTTCTGCTGTAACTGTGTGCCTTCTGGACTTGCTTTGTTTTGTTTTACCTTTTAAAAATGAGACCCTGTGCTGAACATTTCCTTTCTACCTCTCCATCAATATCTGAGAAATAATTAATGTTAGCCAGTTTAATTTATTTTTTTGGATTCAGAAACCTACACTTTCGGAACAGTTTCTTCTGTTTATGGAATTAAATATATTTTTAGCTCATGGGATGGAAAGCTTGTATGCCTTCAAGAATGGCTGGAAAGAAACAGAAAAAAATAGGATATTAAATATAAGCATCTGAAATTGCCATCTGCATACAAATCTCCAAAAGGCAAATGGAATAAAGTATGATGTATTATTCAATGGCCACAGGAGAGCTGTTCTTTAAGGGTAAAGCAGCTCATAAAGAAACGTGTGCGATTCTCGTGACAACCGACCTGAAGGCCACACTCTCGGCAGGTGGGCACAGATGCCATGCCTGGCGATCGACTTCACGGCCATATCTTGGCCAGCCGGGTTCACAGCACAGCCATTGCTCTTGCCAACGCCTCGCCCGAGCTGCCGTCTATCCAAGGCCTGTTAATTTCACCTCTTAAATCTGTCCACTCTTCTCCATCTCCTCATTGCCAACTGGTGTAGGCTTCTGTTTTCTCTTGCAACTGCTTCCCTACAGGTCTCTCGAAGCCAGCCTGGCCCCACTCCAATCGGCTCTCCACACCGTCACCCGAGAGAGCTTTGAAAACACAAATCTGTTCGCATCATGCTTTGGCTTAAAACACAAGAGCAGTTTCTCTTCCTCTCCAGACGAGATGAAAACTCTTCCTCCCCCATCCACCCCGCCGACTACCGATCTAGAAGGCATCCTGCAGTCTGGTTTGACCCTGCTTCCTCACCACCTCGCCTGGCAGGCTCTGCCTCCCTTGCCCTGGCCTCTTCCCAGTTATGCAGACTTGCCATGTTCCCTCTTGACACGGGGCCCGTGGCAGAGGTGTCTACTGCTGAGAATGCTCGACCTTCGACTTCATCTCATTACCTCCTTTCAGCTTGTAGATTTCAATAGCGTCTCTTCCAGAGGGAAGCCTTCTTGGACCAGGCTAAGTCACTGCCCCTGTTATGGGGCTATGGATAGAATACCCCATACCCCACCTTCTGGTACACCAGTCACAGAGCATTTGCACGTTCATGTTGTGATAATTTTATTAGTACCTGTCTTCTCAACTAGAGTGTGAGGCCCACGAAGGCAGGCGTGAGGCCGCCTTAGGCTGTCACTGTGTTTCACCTTGCTTTGTGCCTGGCCCGTTGAGTGTAATATGGTGCTAACCAGATACTCTGGAGTTGGCTGGCTTCAGTTGAAATGCTAGGGCCATCATTTGTCAACTGTGTGACTTTGGAAAGTCATTTAACCTCCTTGTACCTAAGTTTCTCCAGCTGCAAAATGGAATAAAAATAGAGTTGCAAGGATTAAACCAGTTAATTACATAAAGGGTTTAGAATGATGCCCAGCATGTAATTTAATAGGAGTGTTTGCTATCACTGCCCCTATCACCACTTCTTCTGTTGTTGTTATCGTTGAAGCCACCAAAAATGCTGAACGAATGACTTTCCAGGGAACTCTAAAAGACCATAGAATATTCCCATGGAGGTGGACGAGTGTCACTGATGTGGAAATGGAGGTGACAGCTGTCCATGGAGAGCAGCTCTGAGGGCCACACATGAGACCGGTCATCGATGATGATGACATTGTTAAATATAACTCTCGGTGTGGCAAGGTGTTTGTGACATACTATGTGAAAAAAATGAGCTATATTGGACAGACAGACAGACACATGTATGCACACGGATGCACACAGATGGCAATGTATGAAAAGATGATCATGGGAATGATCACTGAACACAGGCGGAGGGGAGAAGATATTAGATTATTTCCCCATTTTCATGGTGTTTTTCTTCTATGATTGAATATTTTATACTAGACACGGCTTAGCTTTCCAAAGACGAGGAAGCTATCAATGTTATCTTGTAATCTGTTATTTTATGCCTCTAACATGTGCTTTTGAGTAAAGTATAGCAGTTTCCAAACAGGATTACCTGTGGTGCTTTTTAAAAAATAAAGATCTCTGCTTATCCTCTATTTGGGGCAACATAAGACAGGGGCTAGATATCTGTGTATCCAAAAGTTCCCTTAGATAATTCTCATTTGGAAATAAATTTAGCAGCAAGGCAGTTCAAGAGAAAAGGGTACTATAACTGGTGCATTGTTCATAACAGGCCACTTTAACTTTAAAATAATTAAAAATACACTACAGTTCAGCTAAAACAGTATCTCAGAGCTTCAGCCCTGCCTTGGAGGTAAAAACTTCTTTAAAATAAATCAGATAAATGCGATTCTCTAATATATTCAGCAACTGTAAATACATCCACACCCCTGTTCAATTCTGCTCTACAGTGAACGAGTCTAAGGGAGTTCCTTTCATGATGTAATCATGTAATCATGGCCCAGGAAACATAATTAAATTAGAATAAGACCTGAAAATATCAAAGGCAGCTCCTAAGGTGAGCCAGACACCCAGTATAATGAAAGCCCCCGAACTCATGCTGCTCATTTTCATTCTAAAATGGAATCAAAACATTTTAAGTGAACAAGCTCCCTTTGATTTATAGTTTTTTTCTTTTTAAAGACATATGGACAGGCTGAACTACTTTTAGGATGCCCGGCAACAAGAGCTATCTTTGCAACATTGCCAGCACCGATGAAGGAAAGTGGGTCTTGAACTAGTAACCTGGGGAACACTTGAGCCAGGTTCACCTTTCCTCAGGGGCCCTGGGTTTGTCTGATCCACCGAAGGTCATGGGAAGTGGCCGATGTAGAGGTTTCCTAATGCAATTTTACTTTTCTGAGATGCACGAGCAGCAGAAAATAATGCACTCGGGCAGAATCGCAGCTGCCCAAGGCAGTCACCTTTCTTGCATGAGGTCATTTGCCTTCTCCACTTAGTCCGGTTCGGCCTCACTGCCTTTCAGCGCTTCAGTCCAGGCTTTGGTGCACCTGGGAAGACACCTGCTCTGATCATCTGCGAGGCCCCTACGTCTTCCAGTGAGATGCAGCTCAGCTCCAGGTCGCACTGCTCCTACGTCTGCATCCACAGAGATCTCTGCCTTCTTGCAACAGGCTCAGGGGTAGGGGAGCGGCTCTGCCAGAGGATGCCTGCTCCTCACGCTTCCCCATCCGCGCCTGTATCTGTGTTCCTTCCCAGCCCTGCAGAAGCTCTGAGGCACCTTCGCCTCCGGTCACTGCCGTGTCTCCTATGGGTTGGTCTCAGGAGACAGGAGTCACTTAACCAACATCAACCAGAATGAAGAAGATTGGGGTACACATGGAGAAAGGCAAAAGCACTCTCGACTCTTCCTTCCCTGATTACTGCTTATTACTGTAAAATTTGTTAGGTAATTTTGGAATCTCCAGAGAGGTCAAGATTTCTGTTTATTTTGCTCACTGCTATATTCTCAACGTCTAGAACAGTATCTGGGTGGGTAATGGGCTCTCGGTTTGTTGAATGAATAAATAAGCCAAGAGGCATGGAAAACTGTGACGAAATGCTAAAGAAACTGCTTATTTTGTTGAGTGGATGATGGGCTGAGAAAGTATACACTGCACGTCTAAGAAAGCTTTTCACGTGCTTTTAAAAAAGCTAAAAGAAAAAAAAAACCCAACTTGAAATAATTTTGCTCGTTCCCAAAGGCTATCCATATTTGAATGAGTAAAAAGAAAACACGTGCCCTCAGAATATGAAATTGCTAGAAAAAATATAAAAAGAAGTAAAAAATAATGAAGAAATCAGTGTACCTACAGAGCAAGGGCAGAACGGAGAAAGGGTAGAAAGAAAAGACGAAAAATATGAAAGAAAAGATCAATCTGATCTACAAGTCATTTGAACTGAAGCCCTCATAAGGCTTTCAAGCCATAATGCAGGATATTATTAATCAATTCGGCGTGGATCTGTAGTGCTGAGTGACGGCGGCAGCCATTGTTTATTACTGAGGCTGACTTCCCTTTCAGAAGGTTACTGGCCTTGATCTTTTTTCCCCTGACTGGCCGTTGGTATTTTGCTAATCAGAGCAAAATCCTTCTTGAGTAACAACGGGGTATGTCTGAAGCTGATCTTCGCGTGACCTTTTTCGCAGCCCTTCATGCAACAGTCATTTGGAAGTTCAAAAGACATCACGAATTACCGTCCTGTTGGGGATGATATGTACTTTGGTTCCCTTTATTATTATTGGGGTTAAGCTTAGTAATTGACAGCAACATTCTATAATGGGAGTGCTGAATTTGAGATTTTTTTTTCACACAGTGACAACTGGAATAAAGAAAATCATGTTGTCTGTATTTATATTTGCACGATAATTATGGGAATTACACAATGGAAGGGACTTAAGAAGTCTCCAGATCTAACTCCCTGCCTCCAGGCACACCACTCTGAAATCTCTCAAGATAGATGGTTATCCAACCTATTTTTAGAGGTTGCAACAGATAGAGATTACACAGCCTCCCTTGTTAGCTTGTTTCCAAAAAGAACTTCTAGATTATGTCTAACTGTACTCTTTCTCTCTATTATGCTGCCATACAACAAGCAATTCATTAATCGCTCAAAATACGGGATGAATTTGCCCTTAGGAAACTATTAACAATATAAGCTCATAAATTTTTAAATTTCCCATTTTGACCCTGGACTAAATCTTTAATTTTTCATACTTTGTGAATATTGCCTCTCTTAATTAACATGCAAAGCTCCGAACTCTTAAAAATGCTGTCCCCCCCCCCCCAACTTCTCAGTCATAGGAATAACACATGCTTGTCTTTTTTTAGTTTTCGGCATTCCAGAAATGAGAAGCAAGGAAGAAAACATGTAACGGCAAGGGCAGACGGCTCACAAATAAATCTGCTTTACATTTTCAGTGAGAAAATGTAATTCTCTGCCTGTGAGACAATCCACGCTAAAATATGCAACGTTTCCAAGTGGAAATCCCTGCAATTCTACTTCTGAACTCTGTGCAACGAAAAAATTACCTTGAGATACCTGTCTGACTCAGCATTCTAAACCAGGCCACCTTGCTTAAGGCTATTTCCTTCGCAGAAGCCGAATACAACTAGTCATAGTTCGCTGGCTGTAAACGTTTGGCTTAAGGTATTAATAGGTGAAGACCTTAAAACAAGAAAATTATACACTGTCTAATTAAACTCCCAACTGCAAATGTTGCTCGTTGGTATGGGAAGGGGGTAGTTACAGACTGCTAGCGAGATTATACTGTAATATTGGCATAGTACAAAACAGCATCTTCCAAAACCAACACAAAAATAAAAACAAAGTAATTACACATTGACGTTTTTATAGGAATTCTGGAGTCTTCTTTTTTTTTTTTTTTTTTTTGCGGGGGGAGGCCTAAAATTTCAATATGTGCTTTTATATCTAATTGCCTCGTAGGACATATATTTATTAACTCCAGTTGTAGAAATCCTTCTCGAGCACAAAACATCATCTCCTTACTTTAGATTTTAGGTCACCGAAAAGGCAGAGAGTAATATTACAAATTAATTTTTCTTGATGATGGTATAACAACCATAATTAGCAGCGAATCCTTTTGCCCTATTTGCATGTGCTGAATTTTCCTTAATTACTCTGCAGTCTAATTATGAAGCTCAGTCTAGAGAGGAACTCACAAAACCAGTGATGCAGAAAGCAGAAGACGACTTTTTCCACCTCCTGGATTTACTGCTTTGGAATCCTATAGCAAACCAGTCGGAACAAACTCTATTTGTGCGGGCACGAACATGTAAACAGTGTCAGGGAGAAGATGCATGGCGCCGAGTGGCCAATGCTAATGGAAAGTGATATTGAGTTTACTAATTCAGATAAAGGCACCCAGACTGCGTTCTCTCCAAAGCACGGGGACTGTCAGAGAAACAAATGCATGGCCCATGTTGCAATTAATTTGATTCTTGTTCTTTTAAGGCTTTCCTTGTAGATTTAATTAAAGCTTTCACACACTGGGCACATTCAAGAAGTATGCGAGTTTAATGGCTTCTTTTGAATGAAAGCTGCAGTTGGAAGTTATGATTCAAACAGTAACAGGCAATCATAAGACAAACCTATTTTTAATGAAAGTAAGCTCATCCTTACTCATGGAGCAATTCTTTTTTTTTTATTTTAAAAAGGGACAGCAAATTGCACTTTCTCCCTGGGCATTTTTCCCCTCCTCTTACTGCCTTACTATTTCTGCACTGAAGAGTTTTCGATGCTCCGTTGGAATTATACTTCTACTGTTAGGTGGATAACTACATTCATCAAATTAATTGTGTTACCCATTCTTATGTCGTGAAATCCCAAACCCGCCTGTCTTTGCTTTGATCTTTAATTTCACTTCCGTAATCACACTCTTTTTGTTTGTTTGTAAATGGACCAACGTCCCCTGATGGAAAGCACTACTCTTCTCCCCTGACCTGTTTCAATCACTCTGCCCACATACTGACATGAAATAAGCAAGCCAGGTGCTCTGTTATAGCAAGTGCTATGAAACACTATGAAAACGATAATTATTAATAATGATAATATTTACTCCAACACACACTGTTTAACATTTTTTATGTTTGAAAATTTCAACTTAAGTGCCACTTCCTCCTTAAAGTTTTCATAATTCCTCCCCCCGAAAGCAAGTTTTCCTTCTGAATTTGCAGAGACTTGATGCACATATTCTATGGTGTTTTATCATTTTCAACCTAATACTGAGTTTACCTGCATGGCTTCTGTGTCCTACTAGACTATAATGCTATTGTGGTTCTTGGGTTAGTCTGATATGTGTTGTTCCCATGACCCCTGCTTAGTGCCTTGAAAGAAGCACACACTCAGGTGTTCCCTGAATGAATCAGTGTGTCACCCTACCGCTCATAAACCCCGAACCGAGCACAATCCCTTATTAAGAACGATGAAACAAGTATATCATAAATTGAGAAAAAAGTGTGTGTGCTTGTGTGTATACATACATACATGTACACACATATACACAGGGCTATGCTGCATGTATCATCAAGCTCTGGGACAATTAACGACAGGGTCAGGCGAGTCCATCTGGGCCCCATTCAAGACTAGTGGTTGCCATACCAAAGGTGCTTGCTGTAGGATGGTCACACAGTACCAGCAAACTCAGAGCCACGGATTGAGGTTTCCTTGAAATTTCTCTTCTGCTCCCATAGGCTATCCTTATCCATCATATACATCTGAGTGACAGGAGGGAAAATATCTGAAAATGTATTTATCAATCTTTGTTTATTAAATCCTGTTTTCCCTTAAGCCCATGATATGATGTGCATGATGCTGGAATGACAATAAATCCTTACTTCTCTAAAAGGAGTAGCTGAAGGCAAGAGCAGGTGCACAGGAGAGTACAATTAATAAGTTCCAAACTTTATTTGTAGCCAAAATGTGGACCTTATAAAGCAGGAAACGAGTTTCCCTATTCATTTGAGGCTACAGATCTGGCAGACTGGAGTGAGTGTCACAGAAATGAACAAATCGAATAACTGGACTAGAGTTCTCATAGGAGCTACCCGTGTTTTCGTTTATTGAATCTATTTCTTCGTTGTGAAGATCAGAGCTGGTAATGTTAGAATCAGACATCAGTAGTACTAAGGAACCAGAAGCATTATCTGTAGTTCTTGACTGGATGGAACAGAGAGGCCCAAAGAGGTCCTACGCCTTGCCAGAGGTCATGGATGACTTAGTGGTCCTACTGGGACTAAAATCCAGGGCCCCGGACACAGCTCAATGCCTGTTCTTCCAAACCAGGACGAGCTTAATCATTTTCAGAAGGAGTTTAACATTTTGCATCCACTGGGATTTCCTTTACTGATATGTAAGAAAACTCCTGTCCTATAAAATGGGTACAAATAAATATGTACAGTCACTGTAGTTTTATCTTGACAAGAAGAGATGTCTTCTCTCCTTTAGCTTTCAGCCTCTTTTCTAGGATCAGCTACTAAGGATTGGTCTGGGACTAGACAGAATTACATGAACAAGATTTCCAACAGTGTCATCCACTCCTTTTCAAAAGTATTTAGAGGAAGCTGATGACTTTCAATTTCACACTGTTAAAAGTTAATCCAGGTTACAATGGACATTCGGTTATTTCGACAGAGAAGGTCCCCATGGATAGGAATCCTTAGGACTTGACTGTTCATCTTTAAACCCACAGATTTTGTTTTAATTGGCAAGTAAATTTGCACATTTAACACAGAACTATGCCAGGACCCTTCTCATCACACGTGGCCCTCGGCCGAGTGCTCTTAGACACTGGTCAGGATGGGCCATGCAGAGTAAGAAGGCTCTGCAAAACAGGACAACTAGAAGGTTGTCTTATTAGCATAGGGGACCAGGAGGTACAGTCTTTAGGTTGTAAAATACATAAGTTACGGGGATGAAAAGCACAGCACAAGGAATATAGTCAAGAATATTGTAATAACTTTGTATGATGATAGATGGAAAGGACACTTATCACGATGAGCATTTGTAAGGTTCATAAATGCCACATCGCCATGTTGTACACCTGAAACTGATATTTTTTTCCCAGAAAAAGAATTAAAAACAAAACAAAACAGGACAACTAGAGATAACTTTTAAAATACCAACTTTTTAAATCTCAAGCAAAATAAACAGGATGATGCTCAAGAAAATGCTGGAAGTTGAAGTAATTGCTTATAGAGAAGAGGGGGAAAAAAATCTCTCTAACAATACTTGTTTTTCCTAATGAGAAAAATCAAAATTTGAACTCACAAGTTGAAGATTTTTTTTTTTTAGTTTGAGAAACAACCTCTTGTCCTGACATTTGGTAATAAAAAAAAAGGGTAAGACTTCTAAAAGTGTTAAGAAGGAGTCTAATTGTCAGGGCTCTCAAGATGACATGTAAGAATTTCATTCTGAGGAGACTATTTTCTTTGCAAAACTCCGCTAGTTCAACCCTGATGCCAATTATCTGATAATATTGTTGAAAACAGAAAGACAGCAAAATCCTATCCAGTGGAATTACAGGGTTAGTCAGAGGATTAACATCGGCCAACAGTAATGACCCAGAAAACCTCAGCCCCTAGTCCCTACCTCCAGACTCAGAGAGTTTTTCTGGAAAATCAAAAGGGCCCTGGGCTAGACACAGCCTCCTATTATTCTACATGAGCACAGGACACGGATGCAGACACATTTATACGAAGCCTGCCATGCTTCCGCCAGCCTGTGACTGACTGGCTTTCACGGAGGCCCCAACGTGTTCCCCCCTCACAGAGGTCCGAGCTGTTTACCAAGCAACATTTCCTCATTTCTCACAGTCCTACATCCATGGCAGACCGGTGGCATCCGGTTCAATATTTCATTAAATCCTCCTGAAAACTAACAGTTCAATCTATTAGAAAAGTACAGTCCCTAAGCAACATAAATTACCTAGCAGGCTGCGGTCATGGCAAGCCACGCAGCGCATTTGCTGTGGAGACATTTATAGCTGGGGCCTCTCTGCACATTCTAGATTCAGCAAGCAGAGCCTTCATAAGCCTCCCTCAGACAGTAAACACTGAAACTTAAAAAAAAAAAAAAAAGTAAAAACTTTTTTACCTTCACAAGCAAAGGTTATTTAGGTCTAGAATGAACAGTTTTTGTTTTGCCTCAATTATCCAGGAATTCAATGTAGACTCTTTTCTTGGGAATGTGAGTGTTTTGGCCCCTGTAGCCCCAGGATCTTCCACTTCTTTCTTTGCCTCGAGCTAAATGACTGAAGAGCATTCACATGATGGCCCCATCGAAGACGCCGCTCTACAGAAAATTCAGAGCTAATTTATTTTTGCTGCAGGGCATCTGCTAGTTATGTGACTTAGAAGTCAGTCTGGATGAACAGTTTCAGTCTGGACTGGTTTTGACAATCAGTGGTCAGTCCACACCACCTTCAAATGTTGTTGCCACTTGAAAAGGCAAGAAGCGTGGACACTTTTGATGGCTATCAGGAGGGACAAGGAGGCCTTCTACCCCAGTTACAATAAAAATGTCAGGACCACGCACAGTGCAAGTGCCTGGACTGGCCCAGAGATTGATTCGTCAGGAATCTTTCTGGAAATTTCTGCTTTAATGAGTTTCTCCTCCTACCCTGGGCCTCGAGTCTGAACTTCTATTTGTGATAAGGAATGCAAAAATAAGCAAACCTCTGTCTATGACTTTTAAGGCCCCCAAACAAACTAGGTCTAGCCCCCCACCTGCCAATACTGTAATTTTGAGGGCGGCTGTCTTTTTCGTGAGTTTAGTGTTACATGTTTGTTGCGTAGAGAAAACAGTACAATGAAGCTTTAAGAACCAGCAACGTTCAGCTCCTGTGCCAATTTACTGCATGCTGGTGTGAGGGAGCCAACACCGTAACTGACTGTAATTGTGCGGTTGGCAGAACAATCAATCACGGCTCGGCCTTTTCCGGGCTGAGCGCTTTCTCCAGGCATCTGGGGCCTGTCACAGATTAAGACTTCTTGCTTAGTGGAGCTCACCTAGCTGCACTAGAAAAATACAGACGTTTTCAAATTAATCGTGTGGCCCCTGCATCGTCAGTGACATGCCATGAAATTAGCATAGCTGACATCATTCAGTTAAGCAGTCCCCAGAAAAGTCACAGTGAAGCAATCTGTGCAGAAATTGCAAATTGGGATTCGCAGCTGTGGATCTCTCCTTCCCCCACCAAAGCGTTTAACTTCTCTGAGCTTCTGTTTTTTCATCTATAAAATGAGAGGTTAGGAAGAGATGAACTCCAAGGCTCCTTGTAGCTCTTGAAATTCTATGCATCATTTAGTTTGGACAATCTTGTGCATTAAATGCATTCCAAATGATAGCAATATGTAGTGAATACTTGCATACTAAATCATGTTTCCTAATTACTTACACTGTTGTTTCAGGAATGAGCACTTACAGAAAACAAAAAATGGACCCAACATTAAAAAAAAAAAATCGCATCTCAGGGAATTAGTATCCATTCAGCCTATGTGAATATATAAGCTTTGCAGGAAAAAAAAAAAAAAATACACATTCACAACCAATCTATACCATTCCTCAAGGGTAAACTAAAGTGCATGTTATGTACTATACTAGATTCCTGCCCTGGGTGAAATCCTTACCAATCCTACGAATTATATGGAATCTCACGATAGCCATAGATTAGACGGTTAAGATTTTTTTCTCTGTTGTTGCTAATGTTGCTTCTATGTCTAAATTTCTGCTCTTTGGGAAAGTTGCATGGAGATACACTTTATGAAGTGTTCAGAGAATGCACTCAGCAGTGAAGGAAATAGTTTTAAATAAATCCACTACGTTTACCCTTCCCTCACCCCCTCAACAAACAAAAAAGTTTTTGTCCTATTAATTTGATTAAGTGATAATTGCCTTCTTTGCTATGGTATTTTTGCAGATGTGACTTGTGGGGCAGCCACTGCTAACATGTGTCTGTCATAGACTGCAGTAGGACTTTCTAAATTAATTTTTCTGGGGAAGGGAGAGAAAATAATGAACATAAAATGGTAGGGGAAAATGAGCCTCTTGTCTCTTGTGTTTCTCACTGTGATATGTCAATGACATTTATCCTTTTTAGTCTTCATTTTCCTTCCATAGACTTAGAATATTTCTTAAAGGAAACTATCTCTAAGGGGGTTGATACGATATTTATAGAGAAATTTAATTCCAAAGTCAAACAGGAATGCAATATATTTTATTTAACTTCTTCCCCAGAGTCTAGGCAGAGCTTACATGTGTGATATTGCAGTGAATCTGGATTAGGGGTAAGCAAATGTCCCTGTCTGGAAGCTACCTGTGGTGATGGGGGATCTGTCGAAAGGCCCGACTGAGGGGGAATTTCAATGCTACGGTATTTGTCATTATGTAGATTTGTGTTACCAGGAGAGGGGTAAGTGGTCCATAAATCAGCTTTGATCTATGAAATTCAGCACTTTCCCCTTATATAAACAATTTGTGATTATCCATTGTTTTATCTGGATCTTTTCCCTCCTCCATTAACACAAATAATTGAGTGTTGATTCTACTTATAAAGAGAACTTTAGAAAATAGTTATTTTAAGAAAAATGAATATGGAGCTAACTTATTTTTCTCACTAATGAAGAAGAAACAGTCTGCAAATTACCAAATTTAGCCAATTTGCGAGAGAGAGAGGGAAAAATAATTTAAACTGAGAGTACCACAGACACTAAATGTAGTCTACGCATTTATTTTTGCTGTTTAATTGAAAATAGTTATGATGAAATTTCAAAGTACATTTTGTAAGAATTACAAAAGATGTCATGAAGACCTTACCGTACTTTCCTATTACTTAGTCTTGGCCATAAAGCAGTCTGGGGCTGCCAGGTTTAATGTGAAAACCAAACAGTTTGGCATAAAATTGAGATTTAGACGTGATCAAAGATGAAAATATGTCCTCATCAAATTCATTTAAAAATACTTAATAGCTCTCAGGAAATACCTTTCAGACTAAGATAAATACTATAATATAGTGTTGAAATAGATGGAAAAAAAAAGCATACAGATGCCAGTAAATATTTTTAACTGAGTGCTAGAAACATAGGCAGTGCTATCCAGAGCTGGGAACCCGAGACCATTTCCTGCCCAGCAGAAGAGAATACGGATGGGAGTATTTACAACTGGGAATAAGCAGGGAACGGCACAGAGCCGGAAGGAAAATCGGTTTAGAGCCCCAATGCCAACCAAAATGGCAAGGCATCAATCACTTCCAAGACTTAACATCCCATTTCCCTATATCATTGGAAGGTATATTCATCTCAGTGTCAGATGCCACACAATGTCAGCAAAGACAAAAAGAAAAAAAAGAAGAGCTACTGTATCACATTTATCTTATGCAACTTTCCATGTAGGAGAACCACACACCCGCAGCCTTGCGTGTTCGTGAAGGAAGGGTCCGCAAGCCCGTGCGGAGCACCCGTATCTGGCTTGCTACAGCTCAAACCTCAGACTGCCTCACGTCCTCCCGGCCAGGACCCTAAGCTCTTTGCCCCGGGGGCCTCTAGCAACTCAAGCAAGGGAGTCCTCCTCCTCATGAAACACAGAGCTGTAGTACGTTCTGTCCACCGCCTGGCAGCTCTCAGGACCTAATGAGTCAGCATGTAAGAGGCGGTAAGGACACAACTGGAGTTACGTGTTCCAGTCTTTTCTGTGGGTTGGCAACAGGGAATTAATTGTGGACTTCTGAGTCCTCAAGGTGAGCCGCGCTGATCAGGGTCATGCTGAGAAGCGGCGAGCCCGGCCCTCTTGGATAGTGCAGTGTGCACACAACAGAAACAGGCCTTGTTTGCTGGAGTCACAGGCTTCGCGACACAAGGGCTAGAAGTGGGGGGAGCCACCAGGATCTCCACACCCCGCAGTCACTGCATTTGGGTGAGAGAGGCTGCCACATCACCTTGGATTTTCCCGATGTGTGTACCGCGGGGCTTGGAATCAGTTACACATGACCAAAGCCTGTCATTTGCCGTGTATTTCAAGCCTGCCGGGATGCTTGCTGCATCTAAAGGAGCCCGGGGAGTGCGAGTCCCCTCTCTACTTCCCGACCTTCCCTGAGCAGAGCCGCGGTCCGGGAAGGCGAAATGTGTGAGGTGAGAAATACAAGAGAGGTCATGAGATTTTCTTGTGGCTTCTTTCCAGCTCAGGGGGTAAGTACTGTGTCTGTCTTTTTCTATTTCTGCTACATCTCAACGAAAGAGCCATAATGGTTCGGAACGGCAGCTCTGGAGACAGGGGGCCTGGTTTCCCTCTTGGTTCTGTTGCTTACTAACCCTGCTACCTTAAACAGCTTATTTTTCTCTGTGTCAGCTTCCTGGACTGCAAAAACAGGGTCACGGTCCCTATGTCATAGAGCTGTTACCGGCCTCACTGGACTAATGCTCATCAATAACTCAGAATGGTGCCCAGTATGAGGCACATGCTTAACATTTATTGGCTAATAATCATTGTTATCATCGCTGTTATCATTATTATTACATAAGTAACAAATAACACAAATGGAGTGATTATTTAGAAGAGTCCACTCATGTTCATTCATGGACGTGTTCATAGCAATTTACGTATTTGAAGGGAAATTGTTTTTATCCTTTTTGGGGTCACTATCATCTCTTTTGGTTAATAAACTTGTGTCCGGGGAGGATGGACTCTGTACGAAGTCTCTTAGAGATGCCACGCATCATATACAGAAACGTGTAGTGCCTCAAATAAGACAGATGAGCAAAATCCCACAGATAGGGCTCTGTTCTTCATGGTGACTCCAGTTACTAAAAGGAGTTCAGGGAAAGGAGTTTTGCCAGAAGAAGACAGTGGGAAGCAAGAATAGGCCTTGCCCCTTCCCTCAGTAAGGATAGGAAGCAAAAGTGTGGAGTCAGCCAAGCCCCTTTTAAAAGCTCGGAGGATGGGCCATGAGGTAGGAAGAGCACTGGGGGGGGGGGGGGCTCACATACCGTATGACCTGCTATTTACTCATTTACTCAATGATCTGCAAGCAGTTACATAGTCCGGGTTAGCAATGGCAGATAATGAAGCCATAGTTCCTGCCCTCAGAGAATCTCCAGTGGACTCAGAGCCATTTTGAAAGGCTGCTTAGAAACGGTCAAACCAGAGAATAATTCAGGATCCACTAATTGAAGCTTCATTCAACCAAGAGGAACCCTAGCCGTAAGTTTTAGGCAGCATATACTGAATTTATTTTATTTTATTTTTTAAAATGAAATCCATAAAACTGAAATTACACACATTCCGAGGCCTGCATGTGGGGAGCAATGTGGATCTGATCTGAAGCACTGTTAGCTTCTAGAATGCTGGGCACATTCTTTTTGTAGATGCTCTCTGCCACAGTCACCATTAGTAGTAAAGAAAAGAAAACAACTGACGGTCGTGTAAGCCACTGGCCTGGCACCACCTGCATTTCACTCTGTGGGGTCTAAAGACAGCGCAGGGAGACACACTGTTTTCTTCCCTTATGAAAAAATACGCCGTGCATCACCAGCGATCAGGGCCCACGCGTCCAGCTGGTTCCAGGTTGACGGCCATCCTGCCTGGCTTCGGGGGTATTCTGGGAACATTTCAGGAGCTACTTTTCAGAGGCACAGGGTGGTTTTCTCACTGCCACCGCGGTCAGTAAAAATGCTGGGATACTCCCGGCTGCACGCTTTGAATGTGGCCCTCCCAGTGTCAGGGAAACATGCATGGACAGCATCCACGTTCTCTTGCTGTAAGCCACGCAAAGAAACCGTCCCAGACAGCCCGGGCCGGCAGCCCATAGGCTGACACTCCATTACAAGCCCTGCGGGCCATACTGTCGGCTGGGCTGGCGCTCTGAGGCTGAGCGTCGATTAGAATGGTGAGGGCTCTCTCTCTCTCTCTCTCTCTGTCAAATAAATAAATAAAATCTTAAAAAAAAGGCGGGGGGCGCCTGAGTGGCTCAGTCGTTAAGCGTCTGCCTTCAGCTCAGGTCATGATCCCAGGGTCCTGGGATCGAGCCCCACGTTGGGCTCCCTGCTCGGTGTGAAGCCTGCTTCTCCCTCTCCCACTGCCTCTGCTTGTGTTCCCTCTCTTACTGTCTCTCTCTCTCTGTCACATAAATAAAATCTTTAAAAAATATAAAAAATAAAAAAAAATGGTGAGGGCAGTGCTGAGTTCAGGAGCTGCCTCAACGTCATTCTGTCCACCAGTAGTAAGACACCGTATACTGTGGGGGAACCACATAACACATTTTCTAACTTAACCATTTTGAAGTGTACAGTTCAGTGGCATCGCGTGCACTCATATCATTGGGGAACCAACAGCCCATCCATCTCCAGAACTTTTTCATCTTCCCAAACTGGAACTCTGTACCCACAAACCAATGAGTCCTCAATCTTCCTCCCCTCAGCCCCTGGCGACCACCTGTACTTTCTGTCTCTATCCATCTGATCATTCTAGATACCTCACAGAAGTGGAATCATCCAGCATTTGTCCTTCTGTGACTGGCTTGTTTCACTCAGCAAAATGGCCTCAAGGGTCATCCATGTTGTAGCCTGTGTCAGACTCTTTACTTTTTAAGGCTGAATAATATTCCACTGCATGTATGTATCTCACTTTGTTTATCTGTTAATCATTAGTGGACATTTGGGTTGTTTCCACCTATTTGATTATTGTGAATAATGCTACTGGGAATACAGGTGTACAAATGTCTGTTTGAGTCTGCTTCTGGGGATATACCTAGAAAGATGTCTTTATAAGTGAAAACAGTAGGGCTGCCTTTCTGGGTTCCAGTTTAGTACATTTTCCATTTCGCACACCTCAAAAAGGGACTGCGTGTTGCTAGAGAAATAAATTTAGCAGATCGTGTTTGCCAAATCACAAAATTAACTCAGGAAGAGACTTCCTTCCCCGTGGGCTCAAGTCATCATAATAAACAACATTTTAGAATTCAAAAATCTAGTTTGTTTTCTATATTCTAGTTAGTTTCTCTCTTAATTTGTGGATCTTCATTATGGCTATTTCATTTACCTTAGCTTAACTTGATTTGTTACCTGCTCAGATCGCCAGTTTAATTGTACTTATTCACATATTATCACTAAAATTAGCAGTATAACTTCTGAAAGAGAAATGATTGCTGGGTGCCCTCAATTTAAACTAAAAATGCTAAAGCTAATGCTCTGGTCAGGATAGTAATTAAAAGATATTTTGAGAATTCAAAATTTTATAAGTCATAGAACACACGGTATTAAAATAATTGTCGGCAACGTCTTTTAGCTCTCTGTTAGCAAAAGGACCTGACCATCAATAAAGACTGTCACACCGCACATAATCAGATCTATAATTTTGACCTTTGAAACTGAACTTGTTAATGATGTTCATTAATCAACCACATTCTTCCTATAGTTGGTTTCTCCCCTCACATACTGATTTATCATTTCAGTTAGCAACTTATAACTTCAGTTACATTTTGTTATCCCTGTTATTCTTTGTATCAGTGTTGATCAAAAAAATAAAAAAGGCACATAGAATAAGAACCATTTATTTATGTTGTATTCCTTTGTTAAAATATTGTCAGCTTCTGCACTTGGCAGGCTTCCCTTGGGACTAATCACTAACAACTGGTAACAGCTGTGGGCAGCAGAGGGACACTTCAGGCTGACTATGGAGTGACAGAGCCTGGACCTCACCATTGCAATACTGACAAGTATGTCCCTACTTGAGGGGACGTTCAATCAGCTAGACTTGCTGAAGGTCCAGGTTTAAAAAAAAAAAAATCAGTTTTAGAATTTAGGGAGAAGTTTGGGGACAAGAGTTAGAAGCTGTCTGGAGACCCAAATGGATGGGTCATTTAAGTTCAGGCACCAGCAATTAGGACATAGAAAATTAAATTGTTCCTGAAGTGAAGCCAGTGGAGCTCAGGCACCTGAGCAATTTCCTGCCACGGAGTGAAAGTGGGTTGGCCCGGCCCTCGGGAGCGAGCTGTGGCATGACTGTGATGTGGCTTGTAGGCTTCTGTGGGCTCCTGCGAAGGTGCTAGGTGCTGGCTGGGGTGGGAGTGGCGGGGCTGGGGGAGGGGGCAGGTCTGCGAAGTGCGCCATGAGGGCTCTGGAACTCACTTCAGACAAAAGCAGCGGAACATTTTCATAACCGTAGCCTGACGTCACGACCAAGTGGGGTCACCACGCTGTGGACCGTACAAGGGGGCAGGTCAAAGCTACACGGCCTCGGAAATTGTTTAAATTTGGATCCTCTTTCTTAAACACAGGTTATAAAGGTGTGTGTGTGTGTGCGTGTGTTGGAGCAGGGGGAAGGAGAAATGGGGAGATACACTATCTTCTTATTCTCTGACTATGGCAGATTGGTAAGTATTACTCCTTCTCAAACTCAGCATAAGGGAATCAAGAGCCAATAGTGCTAGAGAGCCATAGAGCCTGTCCTCACGTGAGCTCCCAGTTTCCTGGCTGTGTTACCCGGGTTGGACTAAGCAGCAACAGAACCTAAGCATTCAGGGTGCGTTCCATCAGGAAGTCACCTTAGGAAGGAAATCCTTGCTGGCGTGGGCCATCTTCCTTTCCAAGAACCCATCCACAAAGATAAGCATTGCCTTGTACTCTATCTCCCACTGGGGGAATTGTTTGAAAAGAGCAGAAAGATGATTTATGTGAAATCTTATCAGTGAAAACACTCTAAAAGGCGTTACTACCTGAGGCGCATCTAGAGTCCAGAGATCTCAAAGCTGGATTAGAGAGGCAGACAGGAGCCAACAGTATTTCTGAGTGCAGAAAGCAGGGACAGCTCTAGCTGTAAACCGGAGACACACTTAATCCACACCACCTGGCAACATCGCCAACAAGCTCCAGCGAAGTTTAGTTATTATGTGTTTCCAAATAGGAACCACCTACTTACGAAATACTTTGCGGACTGGTTTTGCTATTTGAGCGCATCATAGGTACTAATGAGAATGTGGGCAGAGAGGAAGCATGGGCAAAGAGTCTATTGTCCTTTTCTGGGATAAGACAATACCTGTGGCCAGAAACAGGTGATAAAGAATTTTAAAATGTGGTCCTTTCAATGTCTTTTGCTTGGTTTATCTTAAAATAGAATTAAGAATCATGAATTAGTGAGTAGATATTCATTTTATTTGGCCAAAATTTAAATTTAAAAATTGATCGATTGCCAATAATAAAAAAATGAGAAGATGTAATGAAAGAAATTAAGATTTCTTCGTTCCCTGGGGTTGGAAAGATCTGTGTCTCTGTAGGATACCTGAGCGAAGCCGAAAGGCAGCTGCCTTCCTGAGACTCACTCTTCACCAAGAGCCTCCCCTTTACCCACCTGGCTCATCTTTATAGGTCCCGCAGGCAATGCTGATTGTGACCTTTAAACTGTACCTACTATGACCTTTAACAGCAGAACTCTGAGTCAACCCTGGTTTGACAAATTATAAAAGAAACATCTCTGGTATTGTATCTACAAAACTATACAAACCAACAGATGCAACTTCAATTAAGCCATTCTCAGCAAAGACACCCTCGTGAATTTCCAAGTGTCCCCTAAGGGGGCAATACTACTCCCAGATGACAGGCACTGAGTTAAGAATGTCGGTACTTCATTTTCAAAATCTTAATATATTTCTGAGATTTCCCTCCCTTCCCTTTTAGTAAAGGTTAAGGCCATATCTACGAATTAGGCACTGATAACTGACGTATTCTCTTTGGGGGGTGGCCAATTTCTTCAATGACTGCTGACTCCAAACCTACCACCCAGGCTTTTAGGCAAGTCAGGAAAAAAATAAAGGCCCTTTTGAGAGTTCTCAGTAACTATATACTTACACTAAGCTGTTTGGTAAAGGGCTTTTTCCTGATTTTGTTTCTGTTAATGTTTTCTTTCTAACATAAGGACAGTGAACCAATGTTTATTATATGCTCCTATCAAACACATACTCAAAGGCACAATTTCATACAAGGATGCAGTGGGAGAGTTGTTAGCAGCCAAAGGGCTGGAAATAAGAAAACTCGAATGAATTTCAAAGAGCCTTGGCAGAGATACCGAAGACAGGAGTCTGAACATTTCCATTGTAAACCCCCTGAAAGGAAGACCTAACAAACTGGATATTTTAATTTATTTAGGACCCATGCTCCTAGTATCAAAGAAATTCATCCTGAAGCTGTTTATTCATTTTTTGAATATGATAATTTTTGTCTAAATTGGTGTTGGTTGTGAAAAGTATCTTAAGGGGTACTTGCTTTATAAAAAATGCTTCAGAGATGGTTTAAAAATAAATAACAATTTAAGTAAATTATAGTTATGAACTATTTTAATTAAGCTGTATCTGAATTTATACATCTCCCTATTCACTTAAACTATTTTAATATATCAAATTAACAACGTAAATAATTGTTATTCAAACGATTCAAAATAGGGAAATCTGTACACCAGAATGTCTACACTACGGAAAACTTAAAAAATATCTTCTGCTATTATAAAATTTACATCTCTCAAATAACTAAGCCAAAGCAATTCAAAGTCCAGTGTTGCCCTGAAGGGCTTGCATTAAAGAAGAGTTTTTGTCTATAATTGTGAAATGCACTACACACCTACTACAACAAAGCACCTTGCAGGGCATGAGAGCGGGGTGTCAGAGACCATTAGAAAACACACACACACACACCACAGTCCTTAATATGTTATACTCTAATGGAAAAGACAGGTGGGACCCGAGTAGCGCAAGAGCCCGCTTGCAAGGAGAGTGTACGTGAGCTCTGTGATGAGGGGGTGAGTAAGGAAAGCACCAAATCCCAGCATCCAAACTGGATGGATTTCTGGCATTCGGGCAGGTGCCTGGGGACCAGAGTTAACTTTCGGAAGCGCATGAGCCTGAGCGAGCACCCGGAACATTCTTAGATACTACAACCAGGGCTACATCTTTTGCCAATTTTCTGCTTTGTGTTGTGTTCATAAACAAATAGAAGTATGTTGAAGTAAGTCAAGTTTTGCTTGTTGCAGTACAACCCATAAAAATAGCTTCACTTCCGTTCTCCCACAGCAGTGGTGATCGGGAAACAGCGTATATGAGAATGACAGCAACAACGACCTCCTGTGGGTCTGGGGAGGCCCTGGGCAATTTAAAATACACACTGTGAGGGCACTGGGCAGAACCACACCTTTTCCTATTCGCCTCAATACACTGTTTCATGCAGTGTTGCATCTGTAATGCTGAGGTCTGCCAAAGAGAGAGAGAGAGAGAGAGAGAGGGAGAAAGTATCCCTCTCCTCATTAACTCAGTAGTCTCTCTCTATTCTCTTTAAAATTTAACTTTATGTAATTTTCTACAAATGAACCTAAGTCAAAAATTGCAAAAAAAAAAAAAAAAAAAAAAATTGCAGCTGTAACTCCTTTCCTTGTTAAAAAGAATTTCTTTTAAACAAATTTAGATTTGTGTTAGAAGAACAGGGATCAGGAATCTTGACCAAAGAAGTCATGTTAGACAATGGTGTGCTTGGAAAAAATATATATATTTGTATGTATGCATATTTCTCCTATCCTCTATGTATTTTCCATTATTGTCTCACTCATCGATACAAAACAAAACCAGAAAGAATTGAAGTGATCCTATTAAGTTTGAATTCCTAACCAAGATGACAGGTTTAAAGTCATCCTCAGTTTTCACACCCTGGGAACTTGCACTCTACAAACCAGAAAGTGAAGGCATGTCAACGTAAATGGTGACAAATACCCCCTACAGAACATGGGGAACTTGGGTGGGACTGAACTGGGGAGTATCCATGCACACCATCTGGGCACATCAGCTGTGGAGAATGGTCAACTCCAGTGGTAAATGTGCAACCCCTTCTTAACCCCCTTCTAGGTACCATCAGACTTGAGCTTCAGACGTAAGAGAGACCAGAAGAACAAGTTTTAAGAAGCTATGCTAATGGGTTTGGATAAGAACGAGCTATGTGGGAAAGTTACAGGCATCAAAATTACCAACCAGCAGAACAACCGTCCCCTGAGATGGCTGGTAAGCACTCTGCTTAATGTGTGCAGATTCAGGGCTGGTGCCTGGTGACAAGGCAAGAGGGTCGACACTCTAGATGGCTCTGGAGGTTGACCTTGACCTCTGGGAATTGAGAGAGTTGGCTGAGCAGGCTCTAAGGCAGGTGCAGGGAGTCCAAACAGATGCATGACACTATTCAGCACGGAGAGGAGAGTGATGCTGGCCTTTGGGTCTGACCCCAGAGGCAGACCACTCGGCCCCTTACTGGGTCTGGGTCTCCCAGGTTTGGAAACACAAAGTATTTGTGTTGAATGCCACTCAGAAGAATTGGGGGCTTAGACAGAAATCCCAAGAGCAGTAGTACTGATGCCCCAGGACTTTAGCTTAGTTCTCTGTAAGCCATACTCCAGCCCTCCTCTTGACTGAGCAGGGGCCTGAGCAGAAAACACACGGCTGGGTGAGTCTGGCCCAAGAGTGGTTTCCCTCGTGCCATCGGCTGCAGCACCTGCACCAAGGCCTGGCTTCCAGCTGCAGGGACAGCGAGCTCTCTTACTCCCGATAGCTGTGTTCCTTGCTACCTTCATGATTAAAGACCCATGTTCTCCGTGGGCAAAGGAGAGGCGGACTCCCTCTAAAGGAGAAACAAGCCCTTATCCTTGCTTGTCTCTTGAGTATGGAAACAAGAGCTCTGAAGCATTCACACATGGACACTGAACCTAGAATCAGCCACGGCTCATATTCTAACGTCGCGGATTCTGTATATTATTAATACAGTTAATATTTATTGGGGCTAGCACTTTGACGGTAAGAACTCGTCGTCTTCTCCTAACATTCTTACGAGTAAGTACTATTCTTATGCCCTTGGTATATATACCTGGGGAGACCGAGGGACCCAAAGCCGAGAGCTTGCCCGTGGTCACGCAGCTGGTGAGCCGCAGAGCCAAGGCGTGCATGCGGGCAGCTGTCCCTAGAGACGGCTGGTGATTGCGCGCGGCTCCCACACTCTCGGGTTTTGTCTCCGAGGAGGAAAGGCTGGTGTAAAACACTCCCTTGCTTCACGGCTCACTGTCAAACGTAACAAAGTTCTCTCAGTCACCAAACCAGACAAGGATGCAGCACCCTCACTACTGTGAGTTATCCGAAGTAAAAGTAATGGCTGAAAAAAATGACATGAAATTCACGTCCTTGAAAGGATTTACAAAACACTTCTGTAAAGGCGGAAGTGGAGAAAGCTTTTATTTAGCTATCTTCCTGTGATGGCTCAAAAAAGGAGACTAAAACATGACGGCAGGGTTTCAGGTATTTGCAGACTTAGAGCAATGGTAAAGTGCCGCAAGCCGATGACGGTGCGGTCCCAGCTAATGCCTCCAGACGGTACCTGAGTTTTAACAGCGCCAGAGGCATCTCTGAGTTGAGTGCTGTGGCCATAGGCGGTGGAGCAGAGTGGGTAACAATCAGACACACTTGACTTACGACAGGTTCCGCCCTGTACTACCTACGTCATCATGAACAACTTTCCAAACTTCTGGGCCCCTGTGCTATTATTTACCAAGTACCAGCTGCATGTACGAGTTACCTTCCTTAATCTTCGTGGTCCCCTATGAAGGACCCGGTAGCCTCACTGCCACACTTCCCACTGCAGACTGAGTTCAGAGAGGGCAGATAACTCGTCCGCACTCTCTGCTACCAACTAGGAGCTGAGATTCAAACCAGGTCTGTACGGGTCTAAAGCTCAAGAGGCTGCCCCTTACCATTCTCTGATACTTTCCTCCTATTAAATAAAAATAAAACAAAAACTTGGTGCCTGTGTTCCCTACCCTCCTGTTCAAAATAAAATCATCCGTATAAGCAGCTCCCAAAGGACCCTTAATAGAACATAAGAGAACCTAGTCAAACCATTAGGTTGAGTCCAGAAATAGCTCCTAAGGTAAGAGCTCTTACAATAATCACATAAAGTCCGGGTTAGAGGAGGCCTTGGTTTGTTTAACTTACCTCTGGACCACAAACCCATCCAGTTACCATCTAGAAAACTGAAGGATATTAGCTGATTGATAGATTAGGAGGACATATCCATACTTCTTTGTATACCCAGCTATCCTGTTCCCTGCATGCCGAAACATGTTCCAGAGAGGAAAAATCTCAGCATCTGCTTCTTTATCTGGCTGCCTATCAAGCACACATATTCTAAATAACAATCACAAAGCAATGTCTATGTATGACTCTCTCCATGTGGCTCCAGAAAATGTGATTTTGAAACAAGACTCTCAATAGAGCATCCAGATTTAAGACATTTTCCACATACAGCTCACACTGAGCTATAGTGGAAAATATTTCCTATCGCATATGTAAACAGGTATAGCAGAAGAACTATAGATAATGTCAACTTGCCTCCAGCCACATGCTGCAGGCATCGCTTTGAAAATTGGACTTTCATCAAATTTTCTCTCTTATCTTTTTTGTTTCATGATGTCTTCAGAAATACTTCCTATTTTTATTGAGATTTTTCTCCCGGTATCAGTATTGTTTAAATATAATAGAATAGGTTCTAAATATTTAATGACAGGTGCTGCATTTGCAAAATGTACACTTGTTAAAATATGTTCTGGAAAGGAGGTAGTGGTATTGTGCTTCAGGGTTAAAATAGTCACATTTACCTAAAACAGGTGTTCATGTAGTTGAATAGCTAACATTTGCTATTTTGGCCAAGAATGCACATCTCTTTAATTATTTTCATATAGCCACAACTCTAATTTCTATTTACCACAACAGCTGAAACAGGAATATTACTGTAATTAATACAAATGTCCTCAAATTTTTAAAAGATCTATAGCAATTTTAGAAACAATAGGAAATATAATTAATCAGAGTAAAATTGATGGTGCTTGTATACTAAATCCTGTCAAACATGTTATTGAGATAAATTATTCCCTATGAAAAATGTTGAAAATGCAGGTATTTTCATTTTCATGAATATATTTAATTATACATGGATGAAAAATGATAAACACTAAGTATCTCCTGCTCAAATTATTTTATATTAATTTTGAGAATACAACTGACCCTCAACTGCACAGGTTTGAATTGTGTGGGTCCACTTATACACTTTTTTTTTCAATATAGAGTAGCATAAATGTATTTTTCTTATGATTTTCTTAATAACATTTTCTCTAGCTTACTCTATTTTCCTTATTGGATAAAATAAAAATAAATGTAAAGTTTTTTTAACAGTTTTTAAGGAAAAGGTGGTTTTATATTATATTAGTCCAAGCAAGGCTCAAATGGATTGATATTCATCAATAAATTAACAACTAGTCATTCATTTGTGATAGGTTTATAAAACATTATAGCCAAATAAAACTGATGGTTATCTCCGTTTTTAGTCATTACTGCCTCGATGTCAAAGAACTCCACGAGTTAGCATGAGTTGAACAGCTTTTCCCTATTCTCCCAGAGGCCTACTTTCAGTGACTACTTTTTATAGAAGGCCAGTCCTTCAGAAAGCAATGTGATCTTAGCTAAGTTAATAACTGGCAATGCCTCCCAATTAAATTTGCTGTCCCCTCGACTCCCAGGCGCTCAGGCCCACCTGGCTCGGCCTGCTGACACACACAGACGGTAACTAGGGACCTTCGCGGCAGGAAAGACTTCCCATTGTATTTCCAGAAATATTGATGAGTGCATTCCGCCACACTTTCTCCTGGGCCCAGTCTGTCTTTGTGACCAACGGCACATAGCCTCGTCGGCTGATGCCGAGCGCTGTGGGCAGAAGCACCGGGAGCTAACTAGCCCGGGCAGGAATGGAACCGGAATCCGATTAGCATCAGGTTTTAACCAGCAAAAACGACTAATGACATATTGAACCCCACACCTGGGGCAGTTCTTGTCCTTCCCTCTCTCTCTCTCCCTGTTTTCATCTTCCTCCGGGCTCCTCTTTTTAATTGAGGGCCTCTTGTGTGATGGTGGGAAACAGGGCTAAAAGTGGTTCACCGAGTCACACTTTTAGACTTGAGCCGACCGAACCAAGACAGCCTTTGGAAGATCTACAGGCTTTGTTTAAATAACAAAATACAGCAATGAGCCACCCACTGTACTTCTAGAATAGCACACACATGGTGTCATCGGAGGCTGTGGCATAGAGAAAACCTGGTATTTTGGAAGTGGGAGAGACAGAGATCATCCAGTATAAATTTCTCAATTTACAAATGAGGACACTAAGGCCTAGAGAAGTTCAGAACCACAAACGTAGTTAAATTACAGGTCTAGGAATTCCAAATCTAAAGTCGGTGTTTTCCTGGGGGTGGTGGGAGGTGAGCAAAGTGGGAGTAGGGGGGTCAAAAGGTGGTGAGGGGTGTAACTAAATTCATTATGATGATCAGTTCACAATACATACAAATATTAAATCACGATGTAGTACGCCTGAAATCAATGTAATGTTATACGGCAATTAGGCCTCAATAAAAAAATCAATTCAGTGTTCTTCTAACCAAACCATGTGGCTTATTACATATCAATGATACTCCAGTAACTTATTCATGATTAATTTCATGTTTTAATGATTTAAAAATACAGCTTTTAAAATTTGGACTAAAATGTTGGAGAAAACCCCAAACCATTAGAATTTTTAAGAATTCCTATTGAATGTGAAAGTTTGTACCACATGACTATTCAGGTCTAAATTTAAAACTTTTGTATTTATAGGCATGATATATTGGCAAATTTACCTTCTGGAGAGCATATTTGGTATTTCAGAAAAAGCACATACGAAAGTGGTACGTGCTGTGAAAACAACCCTTTTCAGATTAGAACCTAGTAAATAATCATGTAAATTTGATATGAGTTATTGGTATTTAGTCTAGTGTTGTATCAAGACCATATGTTACCGTAGGCGAGCTCTTCAAATGCATAATTTATAACATAACCTCCATGGCCACCTGAGAGACCTAGGTAGAATAATGAATTAATCCAACAGAAATAAACCCTTGGAGGATGAAATGACATTTAGCTAAGGTCACAAGGGCAACTGGATTAGTAGTCGCAAGCTATTCCTCATAGAGAGTTCGCCAGATGACACAAGAATCCAACCTATTCCCTCAACTAAAAATAAATCTCTTCGAAATGTTTAGTTTGAATATCCAGGCATGGAAAGGCCTAGTGTTGCTTCCAATTTATACTGAGCGATATTACAAAAAGAACAGGACCAACCACTGGTAGCAAAGATAAGCTATCTGCATAAACACTGGGGTGGGGAGCAAGGCAGAGCATCCAGGAGAAAAATGCCCAAGAGGTGATAGAGAAGTAAGAGGAGAAGAAATTAAAAAAAAAAAGAGAGAGAAACATGGAGGAGGCAAGAACTGAAGAGATAAATAGCTAGAGAAGAATACAAGAAGGATAAAGAAAAGAAAGTTGCAGAGAAGTGAAATGAAAAGAAAAAAAGAATAAAAATGAAGTGACTTTCATTACATGGCTAACAGGTCATGGGATCTAATGTACAGGGTGGTGACCATAGTTAACGACACTGGGCTGCACATTTAAAAGTTGCTAAGAGAGTAGATCTTTTTTTTTTTTTAATATTTTACTTATTTATTTGACAGAGAGAGAGAAAGAGCACAAGCGGAGGGGAGGGGAAGAGGGAGAGGGAGAAGCAGACTCCCCACTGAGCAGGAAGCCCGATGTGGGACTTGATCCCAGGACCCCAGGATCATGACCTGAGCTGAAGGCAGACACTTGACCAACTGAGCCACCCAGGTGCCCCACTGAGGCTGTAGAAGAGATGGGAAGGAAGTGCTCAAACGATGGGGGACCATAAGTACCATGTGCGGCTGGGACAGAGTGATGGTTAAACAACAGATGAAGGACAAAGCAAGAAGAGATACATATGTATGTGTATGTGTGTATATATATATATGTGTATATATATATATATATGTGGCTATGAACTCACCGCCTAAATACTGTGTTACCCAAGGTTTTCTCATCCTCCTTTACTTCCTTCTCACTCTACAGTGACTCCGAGTGACCTCATCCAAGCCCAGGGCGTCGGCTTGGCATAGGCTGATGACCAGACTGGGGAAGTGTTATTCCAAGTCTGCGCCAGCACATCCAACTGCCCGGTGGAAGTTTCCACTGAACTTCACAGGAACAGTGAACTAAAAAAGGGCAACACCTACCCCTTCAATCTTTGCTCCCCACATATGTTCTACTTCCCACATTCCACATTTTCTGAATGGTAATATCGCCACGAAGTTGTCCAAGTCAGGAACTAGGTTGTTTCTACGTTGTTCCTTTTCCCTGGGCTTCTGCCTCCGAATGGCCACTAAAATTTACCTCCTAATATTTCTAAAGTTGCCCCTCTTCATGCAACCGCTCCACCTGACCTGAGTTCTTTTCCCTTCTCACTGTGTTCAATCCTAACATCAGAGCAATCTTTCTAAGATTAGAATGACACCCCATTACTACCTGCTTTTTAAAGGCCATCAGTGGATCT